>JACATO010002742.1:0-718833 GCA_018389105.1 Nautilus pompilius | reverse complement strand
AGAGAGAGAGAGAGAGAGAGAGAGAGAGAGAGTTGTTACTTCAAACAGGAACGATACCACAGTTAATATCTGAAGTTTAAAAATAGTTTAATTTGAATTGTATTCGGTCATTAAGTGAACCTGAATTCATTGTTAAAGGATATTTTTTGAAAGTAATGCCCATTATCACGTGACATCCATTAACGACGTCAAGTACGATCTCTGGTGACGTAATCATTGGACGATATAATACGTGCTATAGATGTTGTGAAAATGGCGTGCGTCTGTCTGTCCTTCTGTGCTGGAAATCATTATAGCAGTCTAGATGATGAAAGCGATGGGTTAGTACTATTTTGGATTACATTTCAGCCTCATTTAAAATGTTGCAGTTTGCAAGTTTAAAAACCGAAACTCAGACTTCACGTTAGACAGGGTTGATCACGCCGACTGCTTTAGATTACTTACACAGCCGGGAAAGTTTCCCCACTTCTCATTCTACACTGAATTACGGCTAGTCCGCCATTTACAATTCCGTTAAGATTTGTCAGCCGTAGCTCAGTGTTACCCCAGTCTCTATAAATTGGTAAAGCGTCGCACCCGTTTCCTGGGAATAGTGACGTATTACTGAATCTGTGGTGAATTCGTTTCGCACTTTCGCGAAAGTAAGGGGAAATAACTGCGCATCGGATTGTTACAACTGGCCCCCCGCAAAGGGAAGGCCGCTATCCCCCAAAGTTACGGTTTACTCCATCGCTAATGGTTGCGGTAAGAAGTGAGACAAAGATGCCCCAAACCGACAAAAGGCGGGTAGGCTTGAAGATCGTGAATGGTCATGTGATCACCACGTCAGATAGGAAGAATGCAGCCTCATCGATCGGGAACCCCCTGTCAGCTGATAGGAAAGTTTAACTATCGCCAAACAGTGATGACTAACCTGGCAAATTCCCCGGTAACATGCTGGGCTAAAACTTAACAAAGAAGAACCTACAATTAACATCGCTCCATCACAAAACAGTTCTTTTGTACAATAAACCCCGAGAATGGCGGCTTAGAAAGGTTTTCGAAACGTTGGATTATTAATTAGTTCAATAAATTGTTGGGAAATGCTAGGACCAATCCATTATCCTCCGAAAATCTTTTCCTTTTTCTTTGCCTATAAACAAAACAAAGATTCGCACTTCTGTGTTGGTGGGAAATGGAGCCGTAATAGCTTTTATATCTTTAGATCCATCGATTTACTCCCCCCACTTTAGAAAAAAAATTGCAAATATTTTTAAGCACCCACAACAGGTTATGTATCAATGGCTACAATGACTAATAACCAAACCAAAACTCTTATTAGATCCCAGTCACACTTGGCTGATAAATCAGTTTCATACAGCTGGAGTGCCAATGCGGTAGTTTTTTTTTGTCCCCTTTTCAGATTTGACATGTGTGTGAAGCGAAATTTTTTTCCATTTGTTTTTGCTTTTATCTGTTGTTGTCAGTCATTTAGTCAATCAGTCACTCAGTCAGCCAGTCAACCAGTCGGTCAGTCAACCAGTCAACCAGTCAGTCAGTCAGTCAGTCAGTCAGTCAGTCAGGCAAACAGTCAGTTAATCAGTCAGTCAGTCAGTCAGTCAGTCAGCCAGTCAACCAGTCGGTCAGTCAACCAGTCAGTCAGTTAGTCAGTCAACCAGTCAGTCAGTCAGTCAGTCAACCAGGCAGGCAAACAGTCAGTCACTCAGTCAGGCAGCAAACGTCAGTCACTCAGTCAGCCAGTCAACCAGTCGGTCAGTCAACCAGGCAGGCAAACAGTCAGTCACTTAGTCAGCCAGTCAGTCAGTCAACCAGTCAGTCAGTCAGTCAACCAGTCAACCAGTCAGTCAGTCAGTCAGTCAGTCAGTCAACCAGGCAGGCAAACAGTCAGTTAATCAGTCAGTCAGTCAGTCAGTCAGTCAGCCAGTCAACCAGTCGGTCAGTCAACCAGTCAGTCAGTTAGTCAGTCAACCAGTCAGTCAGTCAGTCAGTCAACCAGGCAGGCAAACAGTCAGTCACTCAGTCAGCCAGTCAACCAGTCGGTCAGTCAACCAGTCAGTCAGTCACTCAGTCAGCCAGTCAACCAGTCGGTCAGTCAACCAGGCAGGCAAACAGTCAGTCACTTAGTTAGCCAGTCAACCAGTCGGTCAGTCAACCAGTCAGTCAGTCAGTCAGTCAGTCAGCCAGTCAACCAGTCGCTCAGTCAACCAGTCAGTCAGTCACTCAGTCAGCCAGTCAACCAGTCGGTCAGTCAACCAGGCAGGCAAACAGTCAGTCACTTAGTCAGCCAGTCAACCAGTCGGTCAGTCAACCAGTCAGTCAGTCAGTCAGTCAGCCAGTCAACCAGTCGCTCAGTCAACCAGTCAGTCAGTCAGCCAGTCAACCAGTCGCTCAGTCAACCAGTCAGTCAGTCAGTCAGTCAACCAGGCAGGCAAACAGTCAGTTAATCAGTCAGTCAGGCAAAGAGATTTTTGTAGGGCGTAAACTGATTTCTTGAACTTTTTTCTTTTATTCTCTTTGCATTCTTTTGAAGTTTCCGCAATAATAAGTATCTATCCGCAGTAGTATAATATTTCTCTTCTTTCTGTCTCACGCCATCATCAGTACCTGCTTTGCCCTCAAATCGTTTTTGAAACTGCTATGTATTATTTCGACATTCCCACATCGCAGAGCCATGGACCGTTAGTTACGTATTAACGATGGTGGGTGGTGGCTCAGTCTCCTCCAGCATGAACGACCAATTCCCTTCGTTTGACGTCATTCAAATGCCGTCGGTTTCGAATTCCTGTGGTCTGTTATTTGAGGAAATTCAGAACAGTTATTAAAACTAAAATTGTTGGAAAGAGGGGAAAGAAAACAACAACACTGATATCAACTGTGTGGGCGGGAAACGGTAAACGAGAAAAGAAATCAGGTGTAAATTAATTCCATCTTTTTTTCTGAGGGCATCAGAATGCTGACCTAGCGATCGAACGAGTTCGTCTCTGTCGCCTTCAGATAATTATCGAGGAATCTATTAAATTACAGAACACGGGAGGAAAGATGAGTAACGACAACAAAAAGGAAATCTTTCTGGTTAATATGCGTAAACTATCAGCTTGTTAATTAAAAAAAAGAAACTAATTTAATCAGGTTTTTTTTAAAGATGACTGAATATCACATATAGAAAAATTTTTGGAGATTCAAAATTCGGAATTTGCACTACGTATAGTACTATTGTATATGCTTCAGTAGAGTCCTGCGTGTGTTTAGAATGTATGATACGGTACGGTATAGCGAGTATATTGTACCAAAATCTGTAATAAATAAAATTATAAAGTTAAAACTTTGAGGCGGAAAAATTTCCTTTACGCTACCGAACAACTCGCAGAACGTTGTGTGAACGAGATAAGAAATCCATCCTGGTCTGCGAGATTGCAGCCCTTTTCCGACACAGAGTCTAAATTACCGAGTTCCCGGAAGTTGGCTTACGCAAAACACTTTTGCAAGGATTGGTCGAGCATATATATTCCACACGCGCTCAATGGAGTTAATGTCGGGTAATCGACCAGGCCATCGCAGAGATGCAACGTCCCGATTCGCTTCCCGTTTCTGCGTTGCACGGGTGGGCCATGACCCCGTATGGAAAGATGCCCATTGGCATAGAGACGCGGAAGTCCCCTCTGGCAGACCGGTGAAGTTACGGTCCCGCTGCTGGTTACCAGCCTTGACGGACGGTCCATGTTTTTTTTTCCCGCGGTTCGCAATTCAGTGCGAATTATTATATTGGCTGGGCGGGTGCCAGACCCTAACCCTAACCTCTGCCCGAAACCTGGGGAAAACCTAAACTCGCTAGGAAAAAGTGGGTGTTCCAAAGATCGCTGACATCGCGTGGGGCCTGGGTTTGATACGTCTCCCCCACTCTTCCGCGGCGGAGGTGGCACCTGACCATTCTCCGAGCTGCCGAGGTCCGGTCTCTAAGCGACTCTTTGCAGCAGGAAGTGTCCATTACGCTGACTTTGGGCTTCAAGATGTACACTGAACAGTTGTTTTATGACTTCGCTTGAACTGGTCAATCACCACCACCCCCCCCACCACCGATAATATCCAACAGCACAAATCCAGCGCTGTGAAAATTTTCTGCTGCTTCTACCAATTTTTCCTTGCTCAACTAACGCCCCCCCCATTTCAGAATCCCCTTGCTGTCTGCAGACCGAGGCTCGAATCTCTTTCTATAGCTTATAATCGTGATCGTAATCGCCCATTTGAATCTCGGAGTTGTCTCCATCTAGATCCGTGTTGCTTCTCAGATTCCGATTTCCTCCCACATCTAAAAATGAAACGTCATAGCAGAGCTTACTGGTTACACCTAATAAAGGTTTTTGTGGGTAGCTCTTCATTGGATTTCAGCTTGACCACTACTCTTATGAGCCACAACCCGTACCCAAGTAACTTGCTCGGTCATCAAGGTTAATTAATACTCCACAATATTTTGTCTTTTAGCTGTGTGAAGTCCGTAGACCTAAAATTAAAGTAGATGTTCACAAAGTAGAAGTAATGAGCGTCATTTTTTCTCTTAGAGAATGGTCGCTGTATCACAATATACAAAGGCTTTTATCAATGTCCATCGCTAAAATACGCCGTCCGTAGCCACAAACATGGGCGATTTGCTGAAGTCGGCACTGCTTAAAATAATTGCCGATGGTGTCGGCAGCATCATGGTGTGGGTGAGACGTTACGACTATAACCTAGTAAACAGGAGTTGGTGTAGAATTTCTGTTCGAAGTTAACACCGGCAGCAGTTAATATATGGGTCCCTTCATTTTCGGTTCGTTTTTCCGATTTTTACCGAAAAATTTTCCGGTTTTACAAACCCTGGGAATCGAATTTCACCGATTTTCACCTGAATATTGTATCACTCAGGTACAAAAAAAAAAAAAAAACAAATTTTTTTTTATTAAGAAAATATCTGGGACGCAAGGCGTTCAGCGTCCATCTGTCTGTACATCCGGTTCCATCAGCTCACTCGCGCGTTTTTTTCAAACTAGAAGTTTTTCTTTCTTTTTCTAATAATTCTAAAGTAATAACTCGTCCTTCCAAAAGGGGGACGAAATCGAAAACCTATATTGGATGATTTACCGAGGATAAGAAGGATTTTGAAATTTGTAAGAGAAAAAAAAAACAGAAGAGAGTAAAGTTGGATGTTTGAGATGCAAATGGTTCAGCATCGAAATTGATACTGATGCCGACCGGATTAAAGAACATCTGGAGAGCAAGCGGCACTTAAAGTTGAAACAAGAAGGCGAAGCTGAAGATCAACGTGCAATGGGATCAGCGTTGATGCGGACACGGGCAGACACATCGGGATCAGCAGGGTGTAGTAGGCGAATTTGTCCGTGATCTATGCTTTTGGGGACGGCCGTTAGGCCCTGCTGACGGCCCTTTAGGGGGAATCCGTACGAAGCTTCTGTCCAGCTGCAAAATTCTTGTCAAACCCAATCAGTCTGACCACGAAATATCTGGAGGACAAAACTAGAGAGAGGCTGAGTGGAAATGCTTCATTTTTGAAGAGTCGCCAGATGTTCCCGACCGTCCGACCCGTGGTGATTTTGTTGTGGAGAATCCGTGCGTTTATTGTGGCAAATTTGGGGTTTGTGACGTCAGCAAACAGTCAAACAGTTCGGTAAAACTGTTAATGAATATCCAGTTACCTGGAAGGATGTGGCACCAGTGAATTCTGATTCAGGTTTCTTACCGCGAAAAGTTCACCCAGGATGCGTAGCTCAATGGAAAAACCGAATTAATTCGTCTGTCTTGTCCTGCTCATCTTCTGCACGTTGCTGTCTCTCATGCAACAGGTGCACCTCCAAAAAATGGCTGATTTAAAGAGGCTCGGGATTGATAGTTTTCAACTATCCAGTAAAGTTTAAAAGAGAAAAACCCACTTCTGCGATGCTTGCGAGGAGATCGCGTTTTGAATGCAACGTTCCGATTTCTGCTGCACCAGCAAGATGATCCAGTCAGTATTTGGCTGCAGCAAGTGATAGAAGGCGTGGGACGTTTTAATGCGGCTTCTAGATCACAGAGAGTTCAGCAGTGGAAAGGTTGAGAAGCTGAAAGGCCGAGAACTGGAGAAGCTGCACAAAAACTAGTCAAAGCCTTCGTACAGAGCTCTAATTTCTCATCGAAATTCTGTTGTTCGGTGGGCACATCGTTCTCTAATACAGAGGTGTGTGTGGCTTTCTGGGTGACGATGTCTCTGCAGAACTTTCTCGCAAAGCACATCTGGGGAGAATCCAGAAAAAAAAACAACAAACAGTCTTTTCATGTCCGTGTTGCCTGCCAACCATTGAGCAGGAAACACCCGGAAGTGCTTTCCAAAGTTTTCGCAGAAGTGGAAAGCTACTGCCACTCGCGATATGTCCCCTCCAGTTTTTCACAGCGAATCGCCATTCTTGGGGGATTCATCGTGCTGTTGGATCCTCATCGCAAAAGGTGCGGGGACAATGCCTGCTCCAGACAATCACACTATCAATCCTCTTGAATTCTGGACAATCCACGGCAACAACTTTGAGCCGCGCTGCTTCTCGCATCCTCGGTATCCTCCCATCTGGCCCAGCGGATTTCGGAATTCGGCTACATACGAGACTGCAGGAGAGCGAGTCTTGGAAAAGATTCTTTGGAAATGCTGCTGCTGCGGGCCCTACGCCACGCAGGACTTTCTGGAAATTACACCGGTTCGTGTATTTTATAGTATGTTACACGCATCGGTTTTCTTAAACTCATGCAGTCCCCTTTTACATCCTTGGGTTTCGTTTATCAAACCGTTAGCGGACTTTCTTCTGTCTACCAAATAAACCCCTTAAAAATTATTACTCATTTTTATTGCGCCGATTATTTTAAAAACCCGTCTTGTTGTTATTTTCGGTCTACGCTTCCCCTTTTCATGTCTGTCTCTCTCTATTTGAGCTTCAACGTTCAAAGCTTTTGTTCAGGCCATGACATGATGTCGGCGGCTTTCTTTTGGCCACACACACAAAGAGAATGCAGTGGCGCAAGTATCTTCTGCGGAACAGAGGCGTAGAACTCTCATCTCCGACACGCGGCCGTTTCACAATCTGAAAGTCCCCCCCCCCCCGACATTTTACGTTACGGATCCGAGCAACTCGGCATTCTGTCCGAACTTCGGTGACCTTGTTATTTTTTTACCGTGAGTAGTATGTTCCGCACATTTTAACCCCCGTTGTCGCGGCCTTTCGCCCGTTCGTGTAATTTACAAAATGCCATTTCAGACTCCGACGAAAGGGCTGGGAAAACTTATCGGTTTTTTAAATGCTGAAGAAAGCTCCGACAACAACCTTGGAAAACGTCGTCTAATTACATAAGGGCCGTAAGCTACGTACCTTTGATATGGCGGCCATTTTTAATTTAGTTAAGTACAGCAAACCTTTATCACAGCAGTGAATGCTGTCAAAAACATAAAATTCAAGGATTTATCCACTCAATGGTTAAGGCAAATTTGAAATTTCCATTAAAGAAGCGAATTACAGATTTGCATTTAAAAATAAAACGGACTCTCCTATAATTGTTTTTTTTTTTGTCTTCGGGCCGTTAAAAGTTTTAAAATGAAATAATAAATACCTTTCTACGCAATTTTTTTAAAAAATGGTGCAGTTGTCGATTACGCGGCCATGACGAAATAAACGAATTCAACAGGGACACAAAGTCGCTAATCAAGGGAAAGGCCGGAACCCACCTACTCTTCGCCAATTGGGCTTTGGAAACCCTTGGGTCGCCTCGCTATTGATCGGCACCTGATCTCTCTGCCCAAACCTCTATATCTAGTCGCCCACTATACGAAAACTCTTCCAGTAATTATGCAGTAAGTATGGAGCTGCGTCAAAGCAGTCCGTCCACGCACCACCCTCGTCTTTACCATCCCTCGATGGTGTTGCATAAACACACAATTTAAAAAAAAAGATGCTTCAGTGATATAATAATAATAATAATAATAATCAGTCAAACAAACAGCAGAAAATAAACGTCTTGTGAACCCAGCAACTACGGAGTAGGTCTCCGGTAAGACTGTTCTATTAAACTTTCACGCCTAGAACTATCTGTACGTGTATGGAATAATCGGTGCACTATGAGCTTTCTTTTTCCTTGCTTGCGGACCGACCGACGAAATGAACCCAACAGAAACATCTGCTGGTTTGACGTGTAAGCAGACGGGGGAATGTACTGTTGTTGTCCCTCATGGCTCAAACACTGATCACCTTTCCGTACTTGGCGCTCGGCTAACGTTTTCACCACCAATATCTTTAGTGGTTCTCATTTTGGCTTCTTCAGTAGTAGACAAAAGTTTAAGAACGATGGCAAACAAACATAAATTGATATCTATATAATGTGTACAAATAAACATTGCAGCCACGTGCATTAGACTGATAGAAAAGCAATTTCTCGTTCCTTCGATCACGTACACATCAACATGATCAATAGTAATTATCTTGCATGCACTCGCTTTTCTTGCATTATGACGAAATTTCATGGATACAAAAGCTTAATAACGAATCAAGCACATTTAAAATTTTGGTACAGAAAACCAATTTTTAGAGATTACATCAGATAAATAGATCAACGGAGCATCAGTATTTGTTCGTAAACCATGAACATCAATTACAGCCTGACATTACCTTTGCATGGAGTCCACAAGACAAACACAGCGGTCGGATGCAAATATCGCTCAAGTCGACTGAATAATTTAGAACGATTAATCCAAGTTTCTGAGGTTTTTTTCCCTTCATTTTAAATAGCTTTGTCTGTATTGTTCCAAAGACTCTATAATGGATTCAAACCCGGGCTTTGAGCCGACCACTTTAGAATTGGAATTTTCTGGTCTGTCAGATACTGCTTGATGATGGCGGCCGGATGTTACAGATCGTTACGTTGGAAAATCCAGTTGAGAGGGAGGCAAACCCGAGAATATGGTTCTAGTTTATTGGTCAAAAAGTCCAGGTATACAAACCTGTCAATTATTCCCTGGATACAATGAATAGGGCGTGTTTCTCTTTGGGGGGGGGGAAGAAACAGACGTTCAACATGATGAGCCCACCCCACCTTAGATCGTCGGTTTAGTACACCCCGGATGGAATTCTTCACCGAATCTTCGCCGCACAGAAGTCAGACCACCTGATCCAAACCTTTTATAACGACCCGGACCACATTCCCGGTGTCGAATGGAGATGGCTTTTGGCGAACCGAAGTCGGACCCTTTGATTCTTCAAGGAAACAAAGAGTTTCTTACTGACAACACGTCCCGTTAATTCGGAATCGCAATGACGCTTCTAGACAGTCGTCGCCGGGATCGGTGGGTCTTCCAAATCCTTTAAAACGTCAAAGGACGTATATATAAATTACACGCTCCTACTTATACAAAACATTCAAATGTCCTCAGTAAAGCTGGGTGCAGCTAGCCAGCGGGTGCGAATGGCGATCTTTCTGATCTTGACTTGTATTTACAGGTTCAACCGCGGCTCACGTTGAGTCAGACCCGGTCGCTGCCGCATTTCTGCTAACAAGGCCGCCCAACCAATCACCACCAGCTTTGGCAAAATTCCTTGTCCTGATCGCGAGATCTCGAGATACAAGATCGAGAATGACCCTCGGGGACGCTCCTCTACAAGTATCCGGATTTCCACTAGAACTCCTCTGTTCAGCTGGGGATGGGGATCGTGCTCGGAAAGAACACACGCAGACGGACTGGTTCGGAAGAAACCAAGCCGGGGATGTCGTCAAACCGAGGAGGGGGAACCCGACCGGTACTCGAACCCGAGCCCCGCATTTACGTCAAGGTTGCGGTTAGGGTTATGCGATTTAAAAAAAAAAAACAAACTTGAGGGCTAAAATCTACGCGAAATCGTCTTAAACTAACGTTTTTCTTTTTTAATTCTAAAATGTGAAACATGAAATATCACGCATCAATGAACAGTTTGTTGAGGAAAATTCAATGAAATCCCCGTTAACAACAAAACAAAACACCACCAGATGTCGCTGCAGTCATAGGTTGCGAAAATATGCAGCCGTGTCCACGTGACTACACCTCACCAACTCTGGAAGAGAAAAGCCAGCCGAAGGAGCTGTTAAAAAACCTTTTTGCCCGAATGTATCCAGATCACGGAGAAATGTACCCAGGTGAGGCTGGCTGTGACATATCCGACGTTATGACTGTCAGCGTCTCGCATCTGGCCAGACGTTCGTTCGCTGCATTTCCATTTCCCCCCCCGATAATCCTCGCCTAATCGTTTAGGAAGCGAAGCGAAGTGAAGAAGGTACACCGATAATCCCAATGCTAAATAAATCTATGCTTTCGTGTCTTCGCAGTCATTTTTTTTTCTGGACTCGGTTCTGAGGATGGGGATAACATATACGATCTGAAAGCATATGGTGCCTCTCTAATAATAATAATAATAATAATAATAATAATAATAATAAAACAAAGGTGACAGCTCAAGTTATTTACAATTGGATTTGTTTGTTGTATCACTAAAATTCTACTATATTTCATTCGATAACAAACAATGTGCGTAACAATACCCTGTTATCTCTTTCAGCTGCGAGTTACACCCATAAGCTAACCGACAGCATGGAGACTGTGTTTCCCTTAAACAAAGAAAGCCGTCCTTACCTAAATTCTGTCACTGTTTGCTATTTAACAAACAGGTTCTTTAAACAGTTCACATATTATCATCTGTATGTACCACGGATCTGTTTTTGCTTCTTGCACGAACTTCATAATTTCAATATGTTAACAAAATAGCACAGAAAAGGAAATTGACGAATTAATAGCAGTGGATTTTTTTTTTTTATAGAAAACTATTGATATATTTAACTGTGACGTCTCGCATTTCTGAAGCACTTATCTTCGGATAGACACTTTTTGTCTCCTTTTTCTTCGAACATCACTATCTACAGTTGGATCTAATGAATCCAACAGTTGTTCTAAGTCTCCGCACGGTTCCTTAAGAGGAGTTTTTCCTTATCAAATTTGACTTGGCGCATCTTAGATACACTGACTGAAAAGTTAGCTTTACTTCTGTTATGGCTACGTTGAAGAACCCAAAACATCACCTTTATTTGGCATTTACTATATATATAATGACATGTAAACACCGTGTGAAGATGATAGCCTGTTGTTGCTCTGGCAGTCATCGCCACAAGAGAGAGAGATGACGTCAGTACAGAGATGACGTCATTACAGAGAAGACGTCGTTACAGAGAGAAATTACGCAGTTACAGAGAGAGATGACGTCATTACAGAGAGAAGACGTCGTTACAGAGAGAAATTACGCCGTCACAGAGAGAGATGATGTCATTACAGAGAGAAATTACGCCGTTACAGAGAGAGTTGATGTCATTACAGAGAGAGAAGACGTCGTTACAGAGAGAAATTACGCAGTTACAGAGAGAGATGACGTCATTACAGAGAGAAGACGTCGTTACAGAGAGAAATTACGCCGTTACAGAGAGAGTTGATGTCATTACAGAGAAGAGAGACGTCGTTACAGAGAGAAATTACGCAGTTACAGAGAGAGATGACGTCATTACAGAGAGAAGACGTCGTTACAGAGAGAAATTACCGTCGGACAGAGAGAGTTGATGTCATTACAGAGAGACAGACGTCGTTACAGAGGAATTACGCCGTTACAGAGAGAGATGACGTCATTACAGAGAGAATTACGCCGTCGTTACAGAGAGAGTTGATGTCATTACAGAGAAGGAGAGACGTCGTTACAGAGAGAAATACGCAGTTACGAGAGAGATGACGTCATTAAGAGAGAAGACGTCGTTACAGAGAGAAATTACGCCGTTACAGAGAGAGTTGATGTCATTACAGAGAGAGAAGACGTCGTTACAGAGAGAAATTACGCAGTTACAGAGAGAGATGACGTCATTACAGAGAGAAGACGTCGTTACAGAGAGAAATTACGCCGTTACAGAGAGAGATGACGTCATTACAGAGAGAAATTACGCCGTTACAGAGAGAGTTGATGTCAGTACAGAGAGAGAGAGAGAGATATTGGGAAGGAAAAGGTGATGACCTCTATTTGCCTGTTTGCTATGATTCACTAGAATTAGTTATTACAAGGGCGGAGGCAGCCATTATGGTTTATAAACTGTACGCAGGTTTGGCAGTGTGATTTTAAGCGATTCGCGCTGTCGCCAGTAACTATCAATGTCGGCAGCTTATGCTCTTTATTTACGATCGTATTACTTAAGAAAATTTTTTTTAATTTAGCCATGCTGGAAATGTAGTCGTTATAATTATGGCGTCTAGTATTTTTGACTGTAAAGATCGTTCCTGTTAATTCTCTTAAAAAGCTATCGTCAGAGCCGCCAACAGCTGACTTGTGACGCGCACACAAAAGATGCCGGCCTCGGTTTTGACCCTTTTTAGATGTCCCGTTCTACCAGTCGCACGCTTCATGCTTTACTGGACAGTATCATTCCACAGAATGCGGCTTCATCAAAAACGTTGGCTATAAAGGAAGCAGGTTATAAGATTTTGGCTCAAATCAACTCGTGCCACCGGTTCGCTTCTCGATACTCGAAAGGTCAAGGCCACTTCATCTTTTTTTCCAGTCACCGTGATGCGCAAGAGGTTTTTTGATAAACTCGAGTTTGCTGATGATGCAACTGTGACTGGCAGCGCACAATGGCGCGCAGACGGCCGGTCTGAAGCGCGCTCTTGTCCAGGAGATGCGATGGGTTAAGAGAACGAGCTCCGAACTTGGCAGCCTCGAACCGTCTTCTGCTGGCGCAATTCCTCAGTCAACTGGAACGTCTGAGAAACGCAAAAACCGGACAAATCTTACAAGTTTAATCCGTCTGCACTCTACCGTCTCTAAAGCTCGGAAGCAGTTTAGGGAATCTACGCCCAACCATTTCCAGTCATCCAAAAATCCCCTCCCGCGCGGGTACCCGGCCTAGACTTTCAAGGGGCCGGCGGACCAGGTAGCAGAGGGGAACAACGGGAACTAACTGCGTGAACCATCCCAAGTCGTCTGCCTTCAAAGTCGTAATGGTTTTGCTTATGGACTGCCAAGCTGTCGTCTGTCAACCGACCAGATCCTTGTTTTCGGTGATCCCCTCCCCCAACCTGATGGCATCACAGCAAAATGGTCCTGCGGCGGAAGGAATGAAAAATGACAAAGGGAACCGACGCCATCACCATCTCGGCGACTCCGCTCGAGACCCAGAACATAAGCTTTCCTGTCTCCTGCGTTCTTCTATTGTATCGGTAATAATAATAATAGTTTATAATGTATATTAAAACTGTTACTGTATTATTATTATTATTATCAAAAGTAATGATTCATTAGCTGCTTTGTCTTTTTTTTCTTCTCATGATTATTTGGAACTTCATCCCGCCTACCCGTATTGGACGACCAATAACAACCACTTACAGGTGCCAACGGTTTCGAGATGAACACGTACAAATAAATGCATAGACTCTCTTATCTCTCCATCTCTCAATCGATTTTTTGATTTTGTAGATCATAAGATGCTACCTGCTGGTGTAGCCAGGTGGGCTCCGCGGCCCGGCCATTGCAGCTACTTAAGCAGGGATCGAATTCAGAAACTTGAGAATTTCCTTCGCGTAGGCAGGACAGGTGTGATCTCTCTCTCTGTGAGGCGGATACTATCTCTTCTGGGTCCTTGTCCACAACATAAATGGTGAGGATCATTTTTACAGAACAGACTCCGTTGTTCTTTACAAAGCCTCTTACCATCAAACGTTTGAGATTCGACGCTGCTCTATTCAGTAAAAAATCGCAATTTTGTTCATTTTTTTTTTTTTAAATCAGCTTTCAACAAGCTCTGCGAATATACAGAGCGTCGGAGAAAATTATATAAAAACACAAGGTGTGAGCAAATAATGGGTAGTTTTAAATCAGAGGCGTTATATACAAAATGATTACGAGAAAATATACACACAAAAAAACAGACAAACGAATATGTTGTACAGTGCATCTCGCTGTCGTACTGCCACACAGGCTATTGATGTGTGTCTATGGAATGTTGTTCCAGATAACCTGTAACTTTTCACAGTTCACCTGTTTGGTTGAACGTCTGACTTTCTCAGCAGCCTATAACTCCGTATAGCCTCATTGCTGTCCGTGTCAGGACTTTGTGAAGGCCGAGGAATCCTGGTGAGAGTTTACATCGATCGGCCTCTCTTACGTTCCAGATAGTTTTTCATTATGCTTGGGATCACTGCCATGTTGGAGGATGGATCTCGCCTAGCTAATGAGACTATCTCCTTAAGAAATGGCATGATGGGCGAGAACCTGCCTGTATCTGTCAGCAGTCAGCATATCTTCGATTTTATACAATTCCCTGACACCCTCGGCTGATATGCAGTCTCACCCTTGTATCGATCCACTTCCATGCTCCACCGCAGCTGTTGTACACTGACTGTTATACAGAGCCGCCCCGGGGAGAGTTTGAAGCACCGGCTCCCTTCCTCATATAGTACCATGATATGCAATTGTCATTTACGGCGGGATCTCGGTGGTCCTGGTGTTATCTTGCTCCCCCGAGCTGTCCTCAAACGAACTATCGTTGATTATCGCCAGACAGTTCAAATCCGGACTCAGCTGTAAAGACCAACTTCTTCCAGGTTCGGTCGCCCCACCACAGATCCGTTTCTGCTGTCCATTCCAGTCTTTCCGTTTGACTGCGTCTCCTCAGAAAAGGTTTTCGGCCAGCTACACATCCACTCAGACCACTCTACGTCAATGTGTATCTTGGGGAAACTCTAACACCCGTACTTGCAGCTAAGTCATTCGCACGATCTCTACTGGCTCGTCATCTGCCATGTAGAGAATATACCCTGACGTACTTAACATCGCTTGGCTTTCTTCATCGGCCATTTCTATTATCAACAGCAACGGTTCCGCGCATCCTCCTCAGAGTCTTGCATACAGCTTCTGGAACATGAAGTCGGGCTGCAAGCTACCACTAGTTAAGACTTTCATTTCTGTCGCTTGTCATGTGATATTTTCTTCCCAGGAACCATAGTGTTCACCACACTACAAAGATATCACTCACTACCCATATCTTTATAGTCCGCCTGCAGGTGTGGCACTTTCTGATCACTAGCACGACAACCAATCACAGTGTAGTATAGTAACACGTGACTGCACTATGGAACATTTCTTTTTTTATAAGAGCTGCCATCTTATCACGTGGTATTTTCATTTTTTAGGCCGTTTTCCTGTTTTAATTATTATTTACTTATATATATATATATATATATATATAAATATATAAAATAAGCAATCATAATAATAATACTAATAATAATAATAATAATAATTAATAATAATAAATAATAATAATAATAATAATATAGTGAAAGCCGGATTATAAATAATTGTGATTTCCGGATCAGTGCTGCCATTAACCTCTTGCAGCTTTCGGTTCTGTAAAACTGGTCAATAATTTCTTAAATCAAAACATATATCACTTGTCTTATTAACAGGTGTTAACCCAGAAACTGAACGAGAGAGAAACAGAAAGACCTTTCGTTGTTTATTCATTGCCACCGGATCTCACTATGCAATTCAATGTTCAAGGAAATTTTTTTTAAAATCTAATATTTAGAAGAAAAAAAATAAGATATACACCTTTCTACGATAAATATGGCGAGAAATAAACAGGACACGACAAAAGCAGATCATTGCAACATCGTAGAAACTCTGTTAATATAGTATTTCAGGGGTAGATAACCCAACATTCTCTGTGCGACGTACACAATTTAAATCCGGGCACTCCGGTTTAATCAAACAACTAAACAGATGGGTTCTAGGCTTAGGAAACTTTCCATTGACTGTTGCAGCAGTTCTAGGAGCTCCTCACATTTATTAGTTGTCCCAGGTAAAAAAAAAAAAAGTAATTGAGGAGGCACAATCAGAAATTTTCGTGTTCAAAGATACCATCTGAACGGAATACCTGGCTTTTAAATACATTCATTGTGCTTCTGATGGACTTTCAGCTGTGTGGCTGTTATCCCTCAGCGGGCTTTAGCCCATCATTGGCATGAACCTCGAGATCAGTCCCTCCATAATTGTTCATCAGAGCTTAGTTAGGGGCTTACGAACTTTAGGTCATAGGATAAAATTTTTAAAGATCTCTCTCTCTCTCTCTCTCTCTCTACTCTATCTCTGTAAATGAAGCAAACTTCAGAACAAATAGCAATTATCGAGTTGACTTTCTAATAATGTGTATGTAGCGTGTGGTGAGGATGATGATGCGATGATGATTATTATTATTATTATTATTATTATTATTATTCTTATTATTATTATTAATATATTTTATTCTATTATTAAAAAGAACCCTGATGAAGCACAGTAGCTATATGAAGCGTGTGGGTGGGGGATACGTGTCCCCACCATATAATTTAGCCCTGATGAAATAGTTTAGTAAAATCAAATGGACTTTTAACCTTCAAACTTGAAGGCTGCTTTAAAGAATATTGTTTGTTTTGGAGAAGCAAATTTTGACAAACCTGTAATATCCAAGTTAAATAGTTTGTGTATTTGTTTTTACTTCAGCCTGAGACAGGAAAAAGAAACCAATGATTCTAATTTTTTTTATGGAAATGGATGACAATTGTTTTTTGTATTAATAGGAAAAAACGTGAGTAGGTTTATCTAAAATTAATAGTTTTTAAATTCTATTTTAATGTAGTATGGGGAGATAATTTAAGAAAAAGACGCTCGTCGAGGATTGCGTGAGTATAAAAGTAAAATACATTAACGAAAAAAAACATTTTAGATATCTAAATCTTTATTTTTTAAATATCTATTTATTCATTCATTTTTTAAATATTTATAACTTTTTTTTTTCCTAAAGAAGCAATTTGTTTAGGTTTTTTAAGTAAATTTTCAACTTGGAATTTGTATGTACCAGAGTAGTTTCCCCTATCCTAACTCTTTTACTTAGGAAAAAAAAAGAAAGCATGGAAAGACGAAAATAAGTTGACAGACGCCTTCTTGCTCGATATGTTCCCTTTCCGGGTTTAATTCCTCTCCTTTTAGCAGTTATTTATGCGTTTGTTTTGAACATGAGTAATCTGGAAGAATTCTTTATTAAATTTTAAATGGAACTAAAGAACTTAATTTCATCTAACCTGAAAATACCCTTGCACTATGTTCGGTGTTTATCGGACAAACGCGTTGTGTGTATGGTAAGTAATCTACTTACTTCTATGTGTCTGTTATTGTTGTTACACGATTGAAGTCGTATTGGCATGTAAAAGCTTATGGTGGAGGTGCATGTGGTTTCTAGTGGTCCAGAGCCCGTCGCGAACAGTTTGGAGAAAGGTTTCCTGGCTGTGCGCTGCTCACGGAAGAAGCGCGGGGAGGTGGAAGCGGGGGTTTCATCACCTGTGTCATCCTCTAGGTGCGTCTCTGCAGAACGGAGCCCCCGCTTTGCTTCCTGGAGCAGCTCTAAAGCCATCCAGCTCGCCGAGGATGGCTAGTTCATTATCAGTTGAGACCAGCTACTCGAATTATAACCGGGGGGGGGGATTCACCAAGCGCGTCAACTGAAAATTTTCCAGCACCATGGGTCAGGAACCTGCAGCAGTTGGCGATTGTCTGGAGCTTCATCATGCATTGCCACACTTCAGCCAGCGCACACGGTGGGTGTCCCGCGGGTGGGTTCAGCGCATTTCGGGCGTCGGGTGCAGCACTGGTCTTGGGGGTTAAGCTTGACCGTTGAAGTTCTTGAGCTGGATCGTTGCAGTGGAGAAACTCAAGGGGAATGGGTTCGCAAGCTGTGGGTGGATTAATGTTTGCCTATCAGGGAAAGTTAAAAGCAGTGATTATGCTTGGATTTCCTAGTGGTATTTTTGCCTGCACTGCCCTTGTTTGCACAAGCTAGGATGGTCACATGGTTCTTAGTTGTTTTCCCACCAAGAAGTATTTCATTTGCTATGGTATGACCTCTGAAAAATAGTAACAAGGAAAAAATGTTTGCTTAATGTTCTTGTTTGTATGTGTGTGCCTGTTTGTCTCTGTCTTCTCTGTTGTGTTTTTTTAAGACTGTACCCACCCTGATGTGCACATGTCAACCATTATTATTATTGTGAAGAGGAGGGAGAGTACATTTTCCTATTAGTTGACAGAGAGATAAATATCAAATTGATTTTAACTGAATGAATCAAATTTAAATTTAAATCTAATTTTTTAACCCGCCTATTGTTCCTTTGGCAATACTTATCACCACTGTAGATAGTTGACATGGCATATGACTGTAGAATGATTGGCAACCTTTTAGCCCTCCACTTAGTGGCAGTATCATGCTATTACAGGCTACTTCTCACCATGCTCCTTGAAAATGACATGTTGATTCTTGTACCTAGTAAGCCAGGCCTTGAAATTTCTAATCACTATCTTCTGTGTGAGGTAGATGGCTTTTTTTAAAGATTGGCCCAGACACTTTGGCACCTGTTGTAATTTTTATCTGAACTAGAAAATTATCTCATCAAGCTCTAGCTTTACAATTAAAGTTGGCATATTGCATTAAAATATTCTCCTCTTCAAAATTTTACTCATGGTGGACTTGCTGACCAAAAACTTTGATGCAATGTCTGTCTGTTGAACTTCTGGCTTTTCACATTCATTGATGATTTTTAATGAAAGAGATTGATGAGACTGTTTCTTTGACATTGGTACAGACTACTTTTCCATCCATGCACAATATGTCTGATGTGGTCACATTACCAGAATAAGCTAGAATAATAAAGGCACTAGCAATGGATCTTACTGTGGCTATCTTTTTTTTGTTTTTTTAACTTGTTCTAGTATTCTACCTTGTGAGACTTGGTCCACATTGTTGTTCCTGGAACTAATCAGCAGGACTCTGTTATGTCATTTCTTGTTTTGGTATGGGCTTCACACCTATAACTGATATACCATGCTGCTTTATTGTATAGCCAATTCTGCTATTTGTCATTTGGCTGTGCACTGTCTCTACTTTGTTTCTGTTCTTTGTGAGCAAAGATTGCTTTTTGATGCAGCATCACATAAATATATTCCTTGGAGATGGGAGATGGCATGCATGCTGGATGGGAGCAGACTGTGTATTGTGCTTAGTCAATGTGACTGACTTAGGTGGTTGACATTAACAAGCAGAAGTTGCAAAATGGTTGACAATACCGAGGGGTAAATAACACACACACACACATCTATTCTCATTCCATATTTTCAGTAGATTGCTGAAAAATTTTTATTATTAAGGTTGATAATAACAAACTTCTACTCTACATACTGTTAAAAAATGCATGGGCTGATTCATCCAAAAATTCAGACAAAAATCAAAATATAATTTTTGTGGTAAAATCAGCCAGTAAATATAGTTTATTGTAAGCTTTTTGTCAAGAAAAGGTTTTGCTAAGATTTGCTTTTTTTCAACTATTTAATTATGGAACTTAGTAAAAACTAAACTAACAAGAAAAATGTATATTTTATAATGTTTATACTAATTTTTTGTGTATGTGTTTTTTTTTTTATTTTTTTAAATGAATGATTCATTTGAAGGTAACAAAAGAATGGCTAAGAAATGCATATAATGAAACCATTGTTCCTGTGGATGAGTATCTAGATCCAGCCCATTCTGAGGAGTATCTGGCTGCATCCTGCAACTCTCTTCCTCAGTCTTGGCTTCGTATATCAGCTAAAGCAGTGAGGAAAAGTGACAGCATCTTAGAGTGGTAAGAATCTTTTTACTTAAAGCATTAAACTATATTTATTATTGTCGTCATAAAACCGCTGTAACAGCATTACTGCATATTTCAAATAATACAATTACAAAGGAAATATTCGTCATAAGGAAGTCATTTAGATGTATTA
This sequence comes from Nautilus pompilius, assembly GCA_018389105.1. NCBI lineage: Eukaryota > Metazoa > Mollusca > Cephalopoda > Nautilida > Nautilidae > Nautilus > Nautilus pompilius. The sequence goes on along the minus strand of JACATO010002742.1, from coordinate 698,935 downwards.
TTTAATTAATTATAAAAATTATTTTTTAAATTCATACAGTATGTTTATATTCTTAGGCAATAAAACCTAATGTTGAATTAATCCTGGAAATTTATTTGCAATTCTGAATACCTCAACAGTAAAACATGGAAATTACTGAAATATCTACAGTAACATGTTTGTTTATTCTAAAATATTGAATTTCTATTTAATTTTGTTTGAAAAAGAAATCCGGAGTCTGTATTTTTGTCTGTTTATAAAATCTCCAAAAAAGCTAAATGAGACAGTCTTCGGACTTCATTTCCTCAAGGGAGACAACTTTACTTTTTCATTTTATTGCATTTAATGTTTGTTAAACATAGTACAGCTGCTCTCAATGCATTTTAAAAATCTGTCTGCTATTTTTATGGGAGGTCAGTTTACATTCAATAATTAGTTTCTAGGTTTTCATGTTTTCCTAGTGGTAGACATTTTTAATGGACTGAGTATCTTTTTCCATTTTTTTTGTCTTTCCAGTCTTAGCTCAGGCCCTCTATATAGTGATTTTTTATCCTCCTCCCTGACGGAGCTGCTGAGCTACGTGTGCAAGGAAAACAGGAAAAATTTATGGCAAAATGCCTGTTCAAAGTACCAAGTGCATCAAACAAATTCTGCACGGCCGAAGGGGCAGAGAGTAAGTACTACTTACTAAGGATGACCCCATAAAAACATGTATTTATTTTATATGTTACTGTCACTTACAGTATTCTGAAGTAGAAAACAACTCTTGTCTTTTAACCATAGTTATGTTTCTGTCGCTAAAGAAATACTAAGTGGTAAAAATTGAAAAGTTTTTGAAGTTTAATTAGAGTAAGTATTAGAACTATTCAGATGACTTGTGTGTGTGTGTGTGTGGATAACTACTTTATCTTAATTCTAGACTAAGGAAAATCTCTGTTTAGTTTTCAGATGCATTCAGAGAATCATTGCTCAAGTTCCATCCAAAGCACATTGTAAACTTAAAGAAAGATGAGGGTGACAACCACCATGACGACAGCAGTGTTACACTACACGGTATTGTTCCCATCTTGGTATATTTGGACTGTTCAGATCATATTATTGTTCTTCAGCCCTATTATTCCTGCTGTCTATGGAATATTGTGGCATACAGTCCAGCATTATTTAACCAGTCTCATGCTAAAACATTGTTTGTCCTTTACCAAATCCTTCAAGCCATGCAACATTGCCATAGCAGAGGGGTATCAGCTGGCAACATGAGTCTACACAACATTCTTGTTGACACTAAACTATCAGTGGATATTTCTTTTCCTCAGACTGCATTCTTCAAGAAACTATGTCAGATGTGGCTAACTCAGGATGACACTGATGTCTTGATTTTTGGCTCATCTGTAAAAAGCACACAAGTTATCGAGGCTCGTGCCTTTGTAGAGAACTATCAGCATGCAAAATTTACAATTGCTGATTTGCCAGCTGTGGTTGATGACTGGGTTTATAGGCGACTCACCAACTTCAAATATCTGATGATTCTTAATCATTTAGCAGGTCGTAGACTGGGTGACCCTAATAACCACCCTATTCTACCCTGGGTCATGAACTTTCAGTCACCCGACAGGCAAATTAGGGACTTATCAAAAACCAAGTACCGGCTAAACAAAGGTGACAGACAGCTCGATTTGACGTATGAAGAAATACCAGTGCTTTCTGGAGATCCAGCTCATCGAACGACTTACATCCCCCATCATGTCTCTGATGTTCTTTCAGATATTACTTACTATGTATATAAAGCAAGAATAACCCCTATACCAATTCTTTGTGCTCATGTGCGACCTTACTGGGTCCCCAGTGAGTATCCTGGCAGCATTCAACGCATTCAGCAATGGACTCCAGATGAATGTATTCCAGAATTCTTTATGGATCCAAACATTTTTGTATCAATTCATGATGATTTACCAGACCTGGAAATACCAGTATGGTGCAGCTCTGTTGAAGATTTTATTGAAAAACACATGGCTGTGTTAGAGGGAGAAGCAGTGTCTGAAAGTCTTCACCACTGGATTGACTTGACCTTTGGTTATAAGGTGAGATCTAACTTTTATAAGTTATTTTTCATCACTTCCTTCATATATTTATAAATCCATATATGATAGACAATATGTCTTGCTATAGGTGTGTTCATTTAATATTTGTTTGTGTTTTTGAAGAATTTTATTTTCATTTTCCTGAATAATATCACTTAATTTGACAGATTTAATTGTTGTAACTTTGTGTGGGTCATACTGAGAGTGATGAGCCCCAATTAATCACAAGGAAACCACTATTTAGACAAACTGTGATTTTATTCTCACATTACATAACCCCTAATGGAAATACCAAAGCAATCCTGAACAAAATATTGCGAATCAGTTCAGCCATACATGTTTTGTTTCTAGGTGTCACAGCTTTTAGTGGCTTGTCTTCAAATGTCACTGTCTCCATTGTTGAAATGCATTGACAGTCATTTCACACTATCATAATTGATGCTGGACTCACCATATACATTCTATTTATGGTTTACATTCTTTTGTAAGGAACTCTGTCATAGCTTTGTTCTAGCACACTATTCATAGTAGATGCTGTTTGCAATGGCTTCTTTCCTGCTACCTTTGGAGTAACACGATACTATTGATGCTAATAAGTAGACAGACACCTACACAAAAATGGACTCACATCTACAGTCTGCCTACAAAATAATTACTGCTTTTTTGTTTTAGCTGAGTGGGGTAGCATCTGTGAAAGCTAAGAATGTCCATCTCCAACTTGTAGACCAGCATACACATGTAACTAACTGTGGGGTTGTCCAGCTATTTACACATCCTCACCCACCTCGCATTATGGCTTCAAATACACTGAGAGGCTTATCAGCCGCATCATCTGTGCAGGTGAGTTCGGCAAAGTTCAGAATGAACACCAGCAGATCTCATTCATATCTACTTTTTATTAAATTTGAGCCACCACAGTAATTCTGGAGAACCCTTTGGATGTATACTTAGCACATTCACATAAAAGGTTGACTCAAAAGTTTGTGTAGTTTAAATACAGTAGCTCTAAGCATGAAAGACGACGACAAAACATCCAGTGGCAAACTTGCCCTTTTGTAATTACCACATTTTGGACAAAAAATCTGCTTTGAATGTTTTTCTGAAGGTTTGTTTACAATCATTGCAGGGGGAGCTCTCTCATTGTAATTAAATGAAATCCTTGAGAGGAGAAATGATGCAAAAGAAAACTATTTTAGATAATAAGAAATCAGTCACTTTAACAGCGTGCAACTAATGGCATTTTACTTGCATGCCAGCCATCAATTAACCAAGATCTGGTGTTGTAGCTACAGTAATTTTGTTTTCTGTTACAAAAAAAAAAATTTTTTTTGTTATTTAAAAATATTTTGCAAATATAACTTTTTTATCTCATCTTTGGTGATATGTTCTTTTAGGTGGCCCTTGAAGCTACTGAAGACCTCAATTCAAGCATGGATGCCAGGTTTGTTGCCTTTGTTTATGTATCCTGACTCACTGGGATTGTTACAAATTTGATTTGGCAGAGAGTAAAATCAACAACTTGTGGGTTTACCAGTCTCTACAAGGGAGAAGTGAGGGAGTGCAGTACTGTAAATTATATGCCAGAAAGTGTTATTCTGCATCACAAGGGCCTGGCGCTGTCGACTTTAACCTTACTACAACTCTTCATTTTTAGATGTGGGAGGAAACCCATGCCAAGAAACCATGTCAGTTCCTAGCTGGGGATCAAACTCATACCCTCAACCTTGACAATCCAGTAACTTAAACAGTGGGGTACTGGCAACTCAAACTGTTAGGTAATCTGTCCCTAACTTTTAACTTTACCAAAACTTAGTAATTTTTCAACAGCTTGCATGTTTCAATAGGTGTCATTTTCTGTAATTACTGAAGCCTTATTAGAAATCAAGGTTTCTTGTTCTCAGGCTGAAGTTTCTCCTGTTAAATCGTTTCTCTTTATAGTTGCCCTGTTTTTGAGAGTCCTTTAAATTTGAAATTTTATTTTGCTTGCTTCATCTTTAAATGAAAGTGGTGAAGATGCTTTTGAAGTTGTCTGGTTGTTGCAGAGCTCTAAATATCAGAGACAGCTGTTTTAATCTTTTTAAATCTTTCCTTGCTAAAGTAGGAGATCTCCACCAATCATTGGTTACATCACAAATAATTTCCAAAGTTAGAAATAACCAATCTAATGTAGAGTTTTTGTGACTGGTCAGTATCTCTGGATATTGTTAATGTAAGCATTGGCGAATGCCCCTGGGGTGGAAGAATTCCAAATCATGTCAGTGGAGAGAATCTGTTAATGAAAATGATGTCAAAAACCTTGGCAGGGGAAGGGTTAAATATCACTTAGCTCTCTGCACTGCTGAATACTCAGCCAATAGGCATGCACAATGAAGGTTTACTTCTTGTTGCTTCAATATTCTGACACCAGTTATTCCAAGAACCCAGCAAATCTTCCCATTATTAGAGAAAACGGGTGTCTGGAAAGAAATCTTGTTACGACGTATATAAAGAAAATTGTCAAAGACATTGGTCTGTAAGATTCCAGCACATTATGGCTGTGTTAGCAGTGATTTGTTTTTACGAAATACAGTAGAAAATAAGCACCTTGTTTAATATGAGAGAAATCACACTGCTGGGTTTTGTTTTCTTTTCTACAGCTGGTAGAAAACTTTAAAAAAGTGTTTAATAAAATGAGAAAAAGTAAAGTTTATTTTGAATCACTTAAGATTTCTCTAGTGAATACCCACTGTTTGTGGAATATTGCAGAATGGAAAATACAGAAAAATTGACTGGTATTTACAGAAGAATGAAATGCAACATATTATTTGAACTGTTACAAACTTGTAAACCAGAATGCTAAAACTTAACTAGACAATCGGTTAGTTTTTTTTTCCCTTAAAAACATTTTTTGATGAAGAATGTGCTTGAGTCAGTTTGATAAGTATTTTTGTGATCTATTTCTTTGCAAACCAGGTCACTAACAACAGTTCTGCCAAATATTTTAAAATTTTATTTCTAAAATTCATAATTTTTTTGATTGTAAAGTTCTTTGTGAATATCTTAGGTCTATTTGTATATTCTCGGAGATTTCTATAGCGATAAGATGTTCAAGCAGCAGTGGTTAAAATTATTACACTACCTTATGTTTTTAATCAAAAATATTGAGTGTTTATTGTGTATTACTGTGTGAAACTACATTTTAAACAATAAAACCAGTTAAATGTTATTTTTGGTCATAGGGCATCTAGCGAGTGTTTTTAATGTGGTGATTTCTTATCATAAACCAGTAAACATTAATGTGGGTACACTATATATTGTCTACATCTGTAAAAAATGGCAGTGTGCCCACCTACATTTTGTGTTAATTTGTTTTTAAATTCTGAAAGAAGAAAGATTTCTAGCAAGAAAATTCAAAAGTGTATTAGAGGAATTCAATAAGACTTTAAGGGAATGGGATTAAAAAAAAGTATTGGTTACTTATTGTATTACAGTTCTTCAGTGTCTGATGATCTCATGGTGGAAAATACTAGTGTGTGGCCTGTCGGACTATCACAGTGTGCTGGAGGTGAAAACCCATTAGCAACTCTGGAACATCTGGAATCTTTGTACACTTTTAATGACAAAACCATGCATCGTTTGCCAAAGTCAGTAGCAGCTCAGGTAAGATTGGAGGGATGGATGTAAGAGATTTTCTGTTTTGTATATGTAATAGTAGTTACCAAGGATAGTGAGCTTTTGATAGCCGAAAACAAAAGAGGGGTAGATTGGTTACTTAGCTGCTGCTGATACAGCTGCTGTGTCTAACATGACCACACACGGCCTGGATTCAAGAGCAGACTATTTCCATCAAAAAATGTCATCTTAACAAATACAATAAAGAGAACCTTAGTTAATATAATAAAGAAAGCATTAGATGTAGAGTTGCCTTATGCTCTATGAAGGTTTTTGGTAGAAAGACAGATGCTGTATAAACAACAAATTTAGAAGGAAAAAGTCTACCTGTTTATTTTCTAACAGCCTACACAGTACATTACAAACTTTTCCACATCCTTATAAAACTGTAAATGGATCTTTTTCATTAGCTGTTTGGAAAAACAGATGCGTTTTTATATTCTAGCCAAACAACTGGCAAACCTTTTAATGGCAGCTTGATCACAAGGTTGATTGATTTTCAGTCAGCTTTGCCTTCAGATGATCTGAAGTAATTCAGCAGTTTTTCTTGCACAATTTATGCTCTTCTCTAAGAGATTCTCTTCTGATATCATCCTTTGCTTTCGTGCACCTACGTTATTTTCTGTGTGGAGAATTTAATGAATTTCAAAGTAAATAAAGATGCAAAAAAACGGTGAATGACGATGATTATATGTTAAGAAACTGCACGGAAACTCCACTTTATTAGTAATCCCCTTCAACAGAACAAACACCTGAAATAAAATACAAAACAGAAAACTCATGATTGCGCTGAGCACAATGCGAGTGTATGGTAGGAAGGGAAATATGAAAACTAGTACACAACGAATGACTGGAAAATATGCCCTTTGTTCAGTTAATGGCAGTTTTAATTCATGAATGGACAGATTTAGTAATTCGTACTTGGTGAGAAGACTTGGCCAGTATTCTCCCATCCTTCAAACAAGATTTATGTTCAGAGTTCATGGTAAAAGGGCCAGACATTTTCTACCCAATGGACGCATACTGTACTATTCTTTTGTGTGCCCCCCCAGCTTTACTGCTGTACGCAACCACTGAGCATTGATTGTTTGAAATATGCATGTGTATTGTTTTTAAATATGTTCTCTTTATTATTTTCTGTTTTTGTACTCCTTTTTCTTTACTTTAAAATGTAAATCTTCACCACTAAGTTTTCTGTTACAAATTAAATTGTTTTCTATTTTAAAGTTAAGCAATATTTGTTATTACTCTCTCAATTTGTTTGGTGCATCGAGAGAGGAGTGAAGAAAATGTTTAAGAAACAAACAAAGACCAAATTGGAAGTTAGAAAAAAAATGTCCAGTGTGTATACCGCATCACACGCCGAGGCAACAGTCGAAACAAATTGAATATCTTTTCTTAGAAAAGTGACAACTAAATCAAAATAATCTACAGACAAGAAAACGAGTCTGCTAAAAATTACCATGTGGTCTTCAGAACAAACCTGCAACTAAGAATCTATTGATCATCGTAAAAATGCTTATAGTTTTAAAAAAAAGCTAAAACATTTAGCGTAAGAATTCAGCTGATTTTTTTTTCTCCACAGCTAAGTCAAGCGAATCATTTATTCTTCTTTATGCAAACAATATTTCACAAATTATTATCAGTCATCCATCATCCTAGTGCCGAATCAACTGTCTTTTGTATCTGTGTCTCTTTTCAGCCTACTGGCCTGAGTACGATGACAAGTGAAAACATTGTAGCTCAAGATATGCAGGCATTTGGTTGTCTCATGTGCGAAATGTTCCTAGCATCTCACATGAGAATGCTGAGTTCTGAGGCTTCCCTAACAGAGCGCTACCATATGATTTATCGACTCTGTAAAATGGATATCAACATTCTGCCTCGGTGAGGTCCTTAAAAGTTCCACTTTTTTTTTTAAACAGCTATCAATAGAATCTCTCAACTTATTACACAGCATTGGTAAATGGTAGTTTTATTAAAAGCTGAAGGTGTTCAATAAATTGTCAGCAATATGGTTTTCAGTGTATTCTTATCAAAGAAAATCAAAGGAAACAACACACAAACATTTATTAATTCTTGACACCTGTTATAATTGGAGATTATATTACTTTTTTGTAAAAATTTGATTTGTATTCACTCTTTCAACAGGTAAATGGACAGTTTCATAGCAGCATTTGATGATGTTTCCACCTTTTAATTTTGTTTCAGACCACTAAGACAAGCTGCTTCAATCTTGCTGCAGTTAGATGGACCTTTTGCGCTCCTGAAAGATGATGGTGGTCCTGCATTCAAGTATAAGCCAATTAATAATATTGGTCTTCCTCCACCAACACCAGCTCTTCTCACACACCCCCTCATTGACATCTTTCCATTCCCTTTCTATTTCCCTGAACTCTATACCTGCCTTTGCTCTGTCAAGCAGAAAGAACTCGAGATACAGCAGTTGCAGTTCTCTGGTAAAAGCTCTGGCGACAAAGCTAAGCTCAGCAAGATATTAGCAAGGGAGAAAGTGTCTATTTTGGAAAAGTTTCTTTCCCAGTTTCATGCTTATCTTGGTCATGAAGGACTGCATCTTTTGCTTCCATATATTGAGGAACTGCTGCAGGATTCCCAGACTGCAGTGCAGGCTGCTTGGTGTCTCTTCAACATTGTGGCTTGTGAGCTTGGACCAGATGAGTCGAAGAAACGCTTCTTGCCATGTTTAATGAAATTGTACACAGAGGAAAATTTAACACCAAAACACCTGAAGCTGTACCACCATAAGTTTCTGACCCAGCTTCTTGTTCGACTCGGACTTCGAACCTTCCTTGAGAACTTTTCTACATTGCTGGTTGAAGCTGTTGCTGGGTACAAAGATTTTGTTATTGAGATGGATGCTGAACAACAAGAGCTGCCAGAAGTTGAAGAAGAGTTCCGACAGAAGAAATCCAGTTTCTCTGTTCTCGAATCAATTCCTGTGTGCCCCGAAGATGAGGATGGCTACAGTAATGATATGCTTAACACTGGCACAGCTGAGGTTGCAGCTGGTCCAGATCTGAATGACTATGACACATTTCCTGAAAATATTTTACTTGAAGATAGAATGCACAGAGATAGTGAAGACAGATTGGACTTTAGTAGTCTGGATCAAGAATCTATCAAAAGTGAAGAGGGGGGCAGACTAAAGCTTAGTGGGATGGATGAAGACAGAGATTCTTTGTATGTTGGTGGAGGAAGAATGGAAATTTCTGACACATTGCAGCTTGACACTGACCAAATCCATAATCAGTCAGCAAGTAATAATGATCTGGACATAGTGCCAGACAAAATGAATCCAGCCATCACCAAAGAACCATTGAGTGAAGTGTGTAATGATACAGTGAAGGATGGATTGATTAGCAGAGACGACAGTGAGATTGCACTGTGTGGGGATGAAAGTGTGGAAGCTGAACAAGCGGAGCACATGGTTAGGAGTGAAACAGACGAGTTCACACACAGCCTGGCTGGAACTAGCAAGGAAGAGATGATTAACATCAGCGATGTGGCTGCTGAGAGCATCAAGTGGCTATGCCACAGATTGGGGCCACTGCTGGCTGCTAAATTCATATCTCTAAACCTCATCCGTCTGCTGCCATTGTGTTACTTTGATGAGGACCAACTGCAGTGTATTAACGACAATGGTGAGTTAGCTTTGGCATTCCTGCTTTGTATATCTAAAAGCCTGGTTGGCTATTGTCTTGTGTTTTCTCAATGAATAAACTTAAGTACAACTCAACCTCTGTAACTCTTCTGAAGTGGCTGGGACTGGTGTTTCAAGGAATTTTGATTCTTAAGAAATGTAACTTTCAAATTAGGTGGATCAAAAAGGATAAAGTAATTTGGGATTGGAAATGCAGACTGGATTTTTTGATGCTGGAATTTTATGCAGATTATTGCAGTAATAGCTACAGCATATTACCTATTCAGTTATACTATATTAGCAGAAATGTTGTAGTTACATGGATTATTGCTGTATATTTAGATGCCAACCTTTACTCATCCATAAATCTTGTTCTATGGCCATGAGAAGTATTGCTTACAGATTTTTTTGGTTTTGTTCATCATTAAAAATAAAATGACTGTTTCCATGGCTTTGGAAGTTGAGTGAGAGCAGATGTGTGGAAACCAAAGCAGAATTTTACCCTGTCTTATAAATACTTTGACCATTGTGATTAAATTTATTAAGACCGACCAACCATAGTCATTGTTATCTGTTACTTCCACCATTATATCAGAGCATTTTGCTTTGTGAAGAAGAGAGTATGAGTGTGCAGGTATCTGTATTTTCAGCATTTGTGTACAAATGGATGGAAGTGGTGCCAGTTAAAATGAAGGTATCTTTAGGTAGATTTTATCCTGACTGGATTAGAAAGTTCAGATACTGGAATCATAAGGGAAACTGAAAGAGCTGCTTACTAAAACAAACTTGAATGCTAGATTTTTCCAGATACCCGTGACATACACAGGGATAGTGATATGCTCATTATTATGTTTGTGCAGTGAAAGAGCCTGAGTTGTCTGTATGTGATGTTGGAATTTTGCATATTTCTTCTGGATGTTGAATCATGGTCTTAGCTGGTGTGTTTTAAGGGTTGACATATGGATATATACCACAGCATGTTACTTACTTAGTTATACTGTATTAGCAGGAATACTGTAACATGCATTTGGATATATGTGCGTGTGCGTGAATCTGTAATGTAAAAATCGGTATACAAGTCATAATAAAAAATAGCAAGTGTTAGGCTGGTTAGGGTATTGTACTGTGCCTTTTACTGCTATGACACAGCTCTTGGATACTTGTACTCAAGCCCAGGCTGGTGGAAAAAAAGGGAATAGATGTTGTGATGACTTGGTTTGCCTGAGTCTTGTTCAATGTAGCAGCAGCAGTGGGTCTGCAAACTCTGTAGCCATGTAGCTTGTGTATCTAAGATTTCTTTACTCGTTTGTGCGACTGGCTGTACAAACTGTTCCACCTCTGTGTTTTGCAGAAACAAACTGTCGGAAGAGCTGCAGGTTGGTGGTGGGGGACAAGTTTGCCGTGAAGGTTCTGGAATGCCTGGCGTTTTTTCCCATTCTCTATGGAGAGCAGGTGATTCTTTTGCAGTATCTGCCTGCCATGGCAGACATGGTGAGTAGAGATCTGTATGTTGGCTCCGATGCCCTGGCTCGCCGAATCACTCATGGGTGAGTAACATGACCTACCTGAACATGGCAGTTGTTTTTTTGTGTTTCTAGGTGGCAGCAGCAGAAAAGGAACTCACCCCTACGACAGAGGCTGGTCTGATTGCTTCCCTGGTTCTACTGCGGCACATGATTCCTCTCTTGTCAGAGAAAGCGCTCATGGACCTGCTCCAAGTAAGGCATTTTTGTTGAAGCATTGCTGAGTGAAGTGGTAATGAACAAAGTCAGAAGCTGGTTTAACCATTGCTTAGAAAAAGAAAGACAGGGTCAGTTAATAAACACTAGCTCTCCTGTGAAGGCTTTCGTTTCTAACATACGAATAATGCAGACCCCGAGTAAAGAACAACAATTAGTATAATGGATTAGATGGAGTACACAGTGGAAGAAAAGGGATGGAAAGGTGTAGCAGATAATTTACCAAGTGCACTTTCAATTTCAGTTAAAATTAGTTGAAGCTGTTAATTTATGCATCACCAAAGGCCCCCCCTTTTTTTTTTTTTTACTCCTAACACTGCTTGAGATGGCAGGGGACAAACCATAGTCTTAAAGGAAAACTTTCTGAAATTTCCCAAAATACAAAATATTGGTACTTTGTGATACTGCACTTTAAAAATGAGAGAGAAGTTTCAAATCTATTCCCCCGATGTGATGGATATGGTAGTTTATCTTTGTACATCTCATTAAGTAGCAGGGAAATAAGTTTGAAAAGAATTATGAATTTGGGAACCGATTTATACAGCTAACTTTGTAGTGAATTTTAAAAAAAATATTTATAAGATAGATTTTGTGTTGAACAGATGTAAACGGGGTAATTCTCATCCATAGTTAAAAGCAACGGTATTGTGTTGTTTTCTTAACCTGTGCATGTTTTCATATTTTGATTTTAGATCCCACATTTAAACAGATTTTACTACTATTTTCATTTTGACATTTGAAATAGTTATCATTTTCTGTTATATTAACAGTTGGCTTGCTAGTAGTTAGCTTGGCACAGTAATGAAGAAATCAAGATGTGTTTTGACAGACTGGAACACAGCTGTAATATCATTACAAGCAGATATGACCTGGACACAGGTTTTTTGGGCTGTTTTGAAATAGATCTTTTATAAACGTTTCAGTAGATTTCTCTTTCTTCAGGAGAGGTGATGCATGTTGGGCTTTCCATGTTTCTGTGGTTCTTGATGAAGGCTGAAAGTTGTCCCGTGTCGTAGCAGCACCGCTAAAATTCCATGAACATCTAGATAAAACTTTAACTTGACTCTGTTGAAACCAAGTCAAAAAAACTGCAAACTAAACATTTGGATGAGTGCTGTGTGTTGCTTAATTCTGCGAATGCTCTTTGTAGCTGATGTTTTTTTTTTAAATTTTATCTTAAATACCGTAATCATAATAGCAGCAGTACACACAAGCCGAGAAAAGTGGGTGCACAGAAGCTTTACGTATTGCAGCAGTGTGTCACAACCCTTCTACACCATTTATTTTAACTATTACTTAACTAGGTTATGAAGGGCATCAGTGATGGCTGGAACGTGTCATCACCAGCACGGTCAGTGCGAAGCTGATTTAAGGCCTACAGACCAATGGCCTAACTAGCGCTGCTCTAACCTGTACTGTGCCCCTAGCCACACACCTGTTCGGGGGGAATTGGCTGGCTTGAGAACAGAAAGATACACTCAAATGGTTTTCCGTCCTGCTCTTTGTAGCCAGTAGACTGCAGATGGCTGCACACACATTTTGATCCATGAAATGACTCCAAGGGTGGGGCTGGGAATGGGACTCAAACCAGTCTTGTTATAGAACTGAAGTAGTAATTCTGTGAACAGACTCTTTCATTTAAAATCTTTAGTTGTTTAAATTAAAATACTTTTTTCCTAACGGTTGAGTATATTAAGAGTTGAGTGGTCTTATTAATAGTCACTGGGAGAGAAGCAAGCACCTCAGGGGTTTTAATTTCCCCTTTCTATACCACTTTCTTTAAATATCTATTCAGGATTTCAAGGTTCACAACATCCTCCACTCAGTGATTAAGCTCACATCAACACTCACCTGTTTTCCCTGTGGACACCTTTCTCGCAGCAGTATCTGCTACAAAATTGTGGATGTTATCTACATCATTGGCCTTCGAATAGGTCTAGAAATGACTAGGAAGCACATGACTTCCACCATGCAGCTTTTTTTTGAGTTTTTTTATCAAGTGTATGGTCAGGTGGGCCCAGACGAGGTTAGGTCATCTCCTCCCAAGCAAGGGACAGACACAGGATATCAATCTGCTCAGATGGCACAAAGAGCTGCTTCAAACTTAGCTGAGGAAGGTGAGTGAAAACTGTTTTGCTTTATAGGTGTGATTTTTTTTATTTAGAAAGTAAATGTTTCACATGTTTGAATAATGCTGTGTATTGGTCCACAGAAGGAAATTCTGTGTAATGGGGTAGAATAGACAGATTTATAGATTTTACCCAGAGTCAGACAGAGTCCTCCAGTGTTGCCCTCACTCTTCAACATTTACCTGTGGGTGTCATTTGCAGACAGAGACCATTGGTTTTTTTTTAGTGAAGTGTGGAGAATAATCCTATGATCAGTGACCAACCATGATTCTCTCTAGGGAAGTTTATGCAGGTCAAGATAATCTTTGCACAGAGATGGGTGTCGTGTATCACCAGAGGCTTTAAGAATTTGTCTTTGGTAAACACAGCTGTGGTTTAGCCCGCACATGGGTTTACTAAATATGAGAATAGAAAGTAAAAAAAAAACGGAGATGATGTTGCTAATTAAAACAGCCCACCATTCTTATATTTACTTGTTTTTTTTTTTTTTTGAAGCATCCTTAAAGGTGTAATGTAATCAGTAGAGATGATTCAGAACTGATACACAGTAGTTCTGTTTTAAAGATGATAATGCTGAAGACCTTTACTGGAAGATTAAACTGGACTTGACAACGCAGGAGTACAAAATCGGCTCACCGGTCAGTGTGCATGAGCTCAGTCCTCCTCCACCCCAAGGATTTCAGATTTGGAAGTCACGGACAAAGAAACTGTCCACTCGAGAGACTAAGGAAGCCAAACATGAAGGTGAGCAGAGATTTCAAGTTATTTATGAACACAACAGTTGATGTAAAGTGTTATTTAATAATGATGATGATGATGTTATTGTTTACAGACCAACCTCCAGTTGACAACAGCAATGCTCTGGACAAGATGATGGGTGAACTGAAGAAAGTGTTTACTCCAGAACTCGCGCACACAGCATACATTCCTCTGTGTCAGATATTTGGAAGGTAGGGAGTAGCAACATGTACCATCAGCAGTACTATAATGAAGATATAGTGAACAATCCACCAGATCTAAGTAAATATTTTATAGGAAGTATAGTCTAATTGTTTGTGGGGCTTTAGTTTAAAAACAATTTCTTAAATAGTGTAATTATAATGTGTAAAATTTTATCTTGCTTAGATTGGTTTAATTAATTAAGGCATGAGGCCATTTTAGTTTATACAAGGCAGTAACAAAATATTCATTGTACAAGGTGTTAAGTACTTACCTTAAAATGACTCAGACTCTCATATTTCAGTAAGAGAATTACTCAGGAAGTTGGTCTTATATCTTAATCCACATTTATTTTGCATCATAACATAATGCAGACACCTGTCACTTTAAGAATAGGTACATATGGCATTCAAACAACATGTCCACAATTTCTGTCCAACCCTGACTCCTTACAGAAAGATAGATCTCTGCACAGTTCAGGACTGAATTCTTGCATAACCTCTTTATTTTTTTGAGTTTGTCAATGGTGTGTGGTTTTGGAGCATATACCCTTTCCTTCACACTGTCCCATGAGGGAAAAACTGTAGCTAATGAATCCCAAGATCTCAAACCATTTGACTAAACTCTGCTCAGCCATTGCCAGACTGTACAGTGTAATGGGTGGATGTTTCATCTTGTGAGAGTTTATGGGTGCAGTGCATTGCTATATCTATAAGTGTGGCTTGCTCATGCCCTTGTCCTCAAGGAAAATCAGGCCAACAATGCTGCCACACAAGATTCCTGTCTAAACCATGATGCCAAAATAATTCATTGATCTCTCTCATACTACACAAGAATTATGGAAATTCCCATGATGCAGTTATGTCTGTTGGATACATCCTTTAAGTTTGAATAACTTGCATCACTGCACAAACTGCTCTGCATTGCAGGGTTGGTGGCAGATTAGCAAATCAATTCTCACAGTTTTACTTGATAGTTGTAATCATCTTCTGGCAGACTTCTTAGTTCTGCAACAGGCAGATGACAAAGTCAGTGCTAGTTCTGCTGTGCATGTCTGATTGAATTGCTGGGAGCTACACATGAAAACAGTTGACACATCTTCCACAGTTTCCCCAATACAAAAGGATCTTTCCCTAGCTGAATGAGGAAAATTGGCAACACTTCCAGTCTCCTCAAATGCATATTTGCTTGCTTTCCCTTGTAGAAGGCTTACTACAGAGTTCTAAATTCCCTCTGCAACTTTGCATAACTCCAACAAGTCAACCACATCCTCATTTTCTTCATCACTAAATCAGTGTTGTATAGTTGTAGACTTTAAAGCATATATTGGCATGTTATTTGCTTGTTGTGTTGATGGTTGGGAGGAAATATTGATCTGTAAAATTAAAAGTTATCAGTAATATACACATTTAACTATTTGTTACTTTCAGTTAACGTGTGATTTATTGAGAAAACAACTGGATATCTAATTATTGATAACTAAAGAAACTTATCATTTGTTAATACTGGAACTTTTCAGATTTTGCTTCAAGAGTCTGTGAATTAAATTAAGCAAACCTATTATTGTTTATTGCTTTGAATAATCTAGATTATTAAGCAATATAAAATTTTAGAAAATCCATATTTCACTTTTTCTGTTATATGAAGTCGGTACATAGAAAGCATTTACAAACCTTGAGGGTAGACCTATTTCTGAACTGGGATAATAAACTCTTTACTTTTGACAAAAAAATAAAGAAAAATTGTTGGTGGACAAATGATTACAATCTTTTTCTTCAACACAATGCTAGCACATCAGATATTTAATATTTGTTCTTCAGTATCCACATGGAGCAATCACTTTGGAATGATGACTTGATACGGCAGCTGTGCATTCAGCATGACTGCACTCTTGATAAACTGCCAACCTCCTCTTCATCTTCCAGCCTCCCTTACTCTCCTGATGCTACTGATTCAGGTACTTGAAATTATTTCCTAGCTGCTAGGGAGCTTATTTGGTAAGTCCCCAAATTGTTCAGTAATTGGCAGACTTTTAGCCAGATATTTCTCAGCTTTCCTACTGAAACAAGAGGTTCTTTGACAGACTTTGTTGTTTTATTTGTGACTTGAGGAAAAGAAGGCAAAAAAAAAAAAAAAACTGGTATTTTTTTTAATTTTCTTAGGAATGACAGATCTAGAAACTCCTGATGAGCTGAAACAGGGTAAGTTGTTTAATTACCAGGTCTCAAATTATTACATAACTAAACAACTGTCCTAGATGCTGAAACAGTGTCATAGTCTTACTAAAATCTGAAGATAAAGTCTTGCATTGTGTTTCCATGACTACCAAAGAGGGGGGGGGTTGCTTTAATCTTATAAATCTAGACACTTCATATGGTTCAGCAGTTGAAGAAAGGTAGCTTTGTTTGTGAGTTACATAACGTAAAATCTCTAGTTAAAGGGCCATCTTGATCTGACTGTTACAAATAAGCCTAACCCCCCTGTATAAAAAGACAGGCTGTCACCATTTAAAACTTAGACTTTACTAACCTTTAACGTTTGCTAAGCCATGGTTTCTGTCTCTCCTCAGACAACACCAAATGAAAAGGTGTCTAGATTCTGTTCCTCTGAACACTTCTGCATACTTTAGCTGTTGTTTTTCTTTCTCTCCTGCTTGGACAGCATCCTTGTGATTTGATGTCTGCTGATCACACCTCCCTACACAAATCTAGTCCACTTTTGCCACAAAGGAGAATACCAGTATGATGCTGGAGGCCCATGAGTGTTTGAGGTTTCATATCTCTCTCTCTCCGTGCAGTATGGAGAGAAACAAAGCAAGCTTCAGATCCAGGTGAAACACCTCTACATAATCTTAGCTGCTAGTGGCTCTATGTGGGCAGGTGATCTTAGAGGTGGAGCTGTACATTTGCCATCATTTTTGTGGCATGACTTGGCACACCATCTAGCACCAAGATCATGTGCTGATCAGCTAAACACAGAGACCAGCCAACCTCTATAAACCATTTACCGCAGAAATCACACCAGGCACTGTTATGGTGTCACTGACTGCATCTTTGATGTTGGTAACAAAGCAATCTGAGTTCCACACAGTCCATCAGTCAAGTTCACCTGTTTTACATTTGACAGTCCCTGCTTCTCAACACCCATTTCTTTGGTTTGAAATGGAATAACTGTTAGATGTGGGGCTCGATTTCCTTTCAACAAATTTCACACAAGTGATTAATCGTCTGTAGCTTCTACTTAAAAAGAGAGAGAGAGAGAATGTGGTTCAAAGAGTCATTCGGCAGGGACTGTACAAATAATTAACCATCTTGAGATAGATGCCGCTCTGTGAGATGCGGACAGATCACCACTGCCCATCAGAAGAAATAGTTTCAAGGCAACAGCTGGAGCAAGGTGTCAGGGTACGGGTTCTATGAAACCTTGTTTTGTTTCATTCCTGCTAATGAAAGTAGTAGGACGTTGGTGGCATTTGGCTAGAATAATTTTGCATTGACAAGTTGCACTGTGCTCTGTTCTGCTGAATGATTAAGAAAACTGTGCCTGGATTTTCACACGGACCCAATGAACTTGCAGGGTTATCATGGCAAAAATACAAATGAAAAGCCGTTGAATGCCAGGTATATCCTGTAACTTTTCTTCTGTGCTGCTTTGGATTGTTAAATTAGAGTATTCACCAGAGGACCTTTAACCTTTGGTTTTTAATTGTGCCTGTTTTTTAAGGTGAGGCGTTTCTGATCCCCTCATAAAGAGCCAGCCATGTAAACATCCCAAACTTAATAATCTCACTTAGAGGAAAAAAATCATTAAAATTCCCTTGTTTTTGTAACAACAAATCAACAGAGTTATAAATAGCCTAGAATATCAAATAGATATTGATGGCTTCACTCAGTCAGCCAAGATGTATTAACTATATTTAGTAGAGACTTGTCATGTCTCCATGCAAACTCTCCTTATTTTGTGAGGGATCACCTTGTTTTACTTTGTTTCAGATCTATTCCTAGATGGGAAGGACAGCAGTGCAGTCCTAGGAGCTTTAGGAAGCAATGTAGAGGTGGTGGGCAACCAAATCCGGCTTCAGAAGGAAGTAGGTCCTGTTTTACCAGAGGTGGTACACATGAGTCCCACCTACAGACAAACTGGCATCCTGAAAATCAGTTCCGAGGATTTAAGATGGTATGTTGTTCCAAGCCCTGACAGTACTGCTTAACTGTGGCTCAGCTAACAATTATTCTTGTAAACCAGTAGTTTCTTTTAAAAATCAAGTGTTGTCAGCTGTTGTAGGCCTAAACATGATGATGAGAATGGCTTAACTGTTTGGTACAGCTAAGTCAGATTAATACTACAGGGGTTTGTCATCCTCTGCTTGTCCAAATGATGAAAAATAGTCATAGCATCATGCAGTTTGAAAACAGAGTGCAGGCAGCTCAAATGTAATGCAGCTTTTTTAATGTCTCTTGCACATCAGCACTCTACCCCTGACAGTTCTTTACCTGTGTGAGAGGTGCACAGGTCTGATCTGTGATGCTTGTCAAATTAGTGCTATTGAGTGTAGTAAACTTTCATAACAGATGAAAATTTTCTGTTTAATAATTCTAGTGGTGAGATGGAAACTAACAGCCGACGTCATCTTAGAGGAAATTTACTTGCTTACTGGGAACATGAATTAGGTGAGTGAAATTTGTTAATGAGCTTTGAAAACAATTCTTACAGCATTACATCCTGACTTAACACATCGCTTAATTAATCTAGCAATTCCTTACAGATATAAATTAGTAGAAAAGTATCTAATTATTTAAGCTTTATTTGCATGAGCTAGTAGAGTACTAAAGTTGTTCCTGCAGTCTGTCATTATGTATGTCAATAACTTAAATAATTTTAACAAAATCACAATATGGAAGATAATTATATTAGCTTCAAGTGCAGTTTCTTTTATTTTATAGAAAAATAAATTCAGATGTATTTAGACAAGCCAGATACGCCGCTGATTGCTAAGGGCTTTCTTGTTGTATTCTCCCAGTCAGTTCATAAACTAAACATTCAAAACAACCAGTTTATATTTTTCACCACAGAATATATGTATATATTTTGATTGTTGTTGTGACATCCTTGGCACTGTATTCACTCTCACATTATTTCCAGAGCATGTGGATGCTAAGTTGCTCTTAATTTGAGCATTTACTCCATCTATGTACAGCAAATTTTGTTACCATAGCTGCTGTAGACACTAGTGCTAAGAATTGTAATTGTGTTGTACTCAATGCACAACAAAAAGTAGATTTTATTTGCTGAGTAGAAGATGGGGAGTCTTGTGAAGGTGAATTAAATATCGGCGCATCTACTGTGCACGATATTCTGGCAAAAAAAAGATAAACTGTTAAAGAATTGCTGTACTCTGACAAAGAAGGCACGATTGTTTCTGGTCCCATGTTGGTTGGGAAAGATTTCAATCAAAAAATGAATATTCAAGAGCCTTGCACATAACACATTTTATAAATACTGTACTTAATCTCATCTGAGGGTGTCGTGTGTGGGCATTCAAATTTTCTGGTTATTCTCTCAAGCAATTTGGATAAATGGACTTTTACTGTATTAAGCTCTCCCTGACACAATTATTTTGAGATCAAAATAATCCTAGATAACATTAACATAGAAGCTAAGATTGTTCCCCTTGTATTGCTCTGCCATTATTTATAAACTTGTTGCATGTGATATCACTTTAGAAAAATATTATAATTAAAAAAAGAAATCCTGTATTGTCACAATATATTTATATGACTGCACTTATGGTTTTGACCCCAGTTTTTGAAATATTTCAATGAAGCATAAAATCTCATTTTCTACAAACCAGTTATCTGGATCTGTTCAAATCACTCTTGTCCATGTAACAATTTATGTACCACTATGTCTTCCACCAAGTATATATATGAGAGAGAGAGAGAGAAAAATACTTTTTATGGTCAATAGAAACTGTTTTTTGCCACAGAATACACAAATCAGCTGTTTCCAATTCCACTGATCAACAATTCTGATACTAAATCTTGCAGAGGATTTAGCTAATTTATAATTAGGATCCTTTAGTTTGTAATGTTCACATGTTAAAAAGAAAAGCAACACAAAAGCAAATAAATTTAAATCCTAACAACTTTTTAAGTATTTCTGTGGTCATCTCTCTAACTTCTATGAACAAAACTAAAACTAAGAAATTTTAATATTTGCAATTTTGAATATTCTAAATTTCTAGGATTGTAGTTCAAATTATTTTTCCCCATAGTACCTTAAAAAGATTTCACACCCGCATGGTGTATTAAAGATATCATCAAATCAAGATTTTACAATCTGTTAGCTTCTCTACCATTTGAAGTACTAAGGATGTTTAAATGGAAGTTGGTTGGTTATATACCATTTCAGACTCACTAATTGAGACTTGTCTTTCTCCAATAATATATCCTCAGATTCATTTAGTTTTTATTTTAAAATCAGTAAATACTTAATGGAAACCTATATTTAAATATCAGATTTATGTTAATGGCTAATTGATTCCTAATTTTCTAAATAAGGAAGCCTGCTTTCAAATGTGGAATTAGAAAGGGTTAGTGGTCAAGACCTTTTGATTGGAAGAGAAATCTCTATGAGAGCTCTAGATGGAGGAGGAAATCCATCCAAGTAGCTGGGTAGAGTATAAGAGGTTTCCAAACTCAGCTGTTCCCTGTAAAAATTGAATTGGTGGGCGGCCCTTGACCTTAGCAGTCTGTCAGACTACTGTGCCACAATTGATTCCTGTTATATTAATGGAACAGTAACAGCATCAAGTATCTATAATTACAACACAACAGAGTAGAGAACCATTGCCTGCCTTAAGACTGACTGGTTTAAATTCATTAACACCTATCCACTTAAAACCAAAGCCTTATACAGCCAACTTTATCGTTTTAAATATCTACCTGTGCTTGTGTTGAGATCAGGAGTCAGACTAGTAGAGATTCACTGATTTGATGTTTTGTTTGCTTGCAGGCCTTAGTGACCGGATGGCGATGTTCAACTTCAAACACATTAAGCTTCAGACATTTCTAGGTAAATCCACACTTCTATCCAAATACTGTTTTTGTTGTCTCCATCCAGACAATATGAATGATGAAGTTTATTGAATTAGCGGCTTACAAATATTTTTTTTGCATTAACTTATTTGAGGGGAAGGAAGTCATATTTAGAAGTTAACCCTGGCCTTTCTGTTTGACAGGACACACCACCAGCATCAGGTCCATGTGTGCACTGGACAGTGAAAACTCCTTTATTAGTGGTAGTAAGGACAAAACAGTAAAGTTGTGGTCACTCACCAGCTTTGGAGACGGAAATGGAAAGTAAGCAAAGCTGACTGACTGCTCTTATTCCTATTTTATGTTGTTGTCAAGTCTTTCAAATTATCTGGATCTTCACACCATTTGTCTTCTAAAATGACAAGTAAAGCTGTTAACTTTGATAGCTGGTAAAAGCTATATGAATTATCAAAAGACATCAAACTGAAGCTATTTTGACTTCCTGCTCCCTCATAACTACTAAACCTATCAGCTTATGCAAAGGTTCCCACATTTAACTTAACTACATTCAAGGTGATTTACTTTGGACATTAACAATTCTATTATTAAAAAGAGATTTTCTGATGTCTAACTAGGCTGGAATCTTAACCCCTGGTATTACTAACTGTAGAAACATGCAAATGGCCACCCATATTTAAGTTCCATCCTATCTAGTCTTTCTCTTAAATAAGTAAATAATGGTTCAGCCAGTCACTAAAATCTCTATGCTGATTTCCTGAAACTGAATGCCATGTCCTTGTCTCCTAGGTGTGGCTGTCAGTGGACATACAGACAACATAAGAAGTCTGTGTTCAGCATTGGAGTTTTGGATTGTGTCCGTCTAGTAGCTTCTTGTGACAGTACTGTGCATGTAAGTTGGCAGCTTTAAAAAACAGACACCTACAGAAACTAGACAAATGTCCAACCGACCGAGGGTTGTGTACAATTTCAGTGTCTGTGAACAAAGGCACACTTTATTCACATGAAAATTCCAAAGCAGCAGCAATTTTTGTTGCCTCACTTTACTGAAATCTACATAAAGTGTTGACCGATTGGTATCACCAGCCAGTCATTGTAGTGTTTATTTCTTTCTTGCTAGATTTGGGACCCTTTTACTGGAGAGTGTATTCAACAACTAGAGTCTGCCAAAAACAGCCCAGTGATTGCTCTCACGCCTATACCTGCTCCTAGTACCTGCATGGTTACAGCAACCACAGACTCCACCCTCAGGTACAGAACCTTCATAATTACAGTATACTGTAATGAATTCCTTGAGAATCCAAAAGCTTTATATTTTCTTAATGAGGCATCATAAACTAATTCAACAATTTACAGATAACCAGCTATATCAAGCCAAATTAAAGTGGCATTTTAAACCTAGAGACTCATCCACTGACATGTTGATGGTGTATTGGATCATGACTACTAAAGACTAATTAAAAATTTTTTTACAGGTTCCTGGATCTTCGAAAAGCTGACTATGCTCATGAATACAGATGTTCTGGTCCTGCAGGTGAGACTAGAGAAGTATACTTTTTTATTTAATATTACTACATCTTGCGTGGTGTGGATGTAATTAGTAACAAGCTTATCTGTTGTTCCAGGTCTGATAAGATGCATGACAGTCAGTCCAGACAGCAACTGGGTGGCTGTTGCCTTCTCCTCAGGAATTATCTCCCTTTTAGATCTCCGCACAGGAAGGTTGCTGGGTCAAAGAAAAGGGCATGATGGAGAAATTCTTCAGGTATATTTAGTAAGAAAACAACAAGTTTGAAATTGTCATTGTTTTCATTGATTCAAAAGATGATAATATTTAGCTGTTGTTACTTCAACAGATCAAAGCTTGCAATCGGCACACACTTGTTACCTCTTCCTTTGATCAATCCATGAAATTATGGAGCACTGGTGACATAAGAGAGATCTGTCAGTTCAAAGGTAAGTTTGGTTGTTGAGTTCAGTCTCCATTGTTATGTAGCAGTTTTTGTGAATAGTAAAGACATGGGAACATTAGGATAATAAAATGACTGTTTCAGGTCCCACAGAGCCTGTCCACTGCATCAGCCTGTATAGGAACCAAATTATCTCCGCCACTGCAGGGAACAAGATAGGGGTCCATTCATCTATAGATAGACATGTAAGTTTCTTTGTACATTAATTAACAACTAAACTTCAAAGGTGCTTTAGGCATTCTTCAGAACATTTCCTGTCTGTGTAAAAAAAAAAAAAAAACTTTATCTTTCAGGCTTCCTACACAAGTACCAAGCTACTTTCTGATGCATTCAAAGGTGTATTGACAAGCATGTCAGTTCTCCCTCTCAATCGGACATTGCTCCTTGGAGCTGATAATGGAGCCATCCGCCTGCTGTGCTAGCAGGAAACATTTTCATTGCAATTAGATGAACCTCCACCTATGTAATACATGCTAATGGATTTATTAAAATTACACACACACAAAACCTGGCTTATAATCCCGAGTACAGTCTTTAGGAAATAAAAGTATCTAAGATTCCTTTGTTTCTGGTCTGAACAAAGAGCATAGAACTGCTTCATTACCCTCCAACACATCCACAGATGCTGGTTTGACCTTGCAACGAAAAATTGGTGGTAAATTTTGAAATTGAACCTGTCTCTTAAACTGCTGCCCAATATTTTTCTGAAAATAGGCAAGAAAATTAAAATTAGAACTCAAGTGGCTAACTTCACAGGAGTAGTGATATAAGATTAGATTAGCCTGACTTACCCCAATTAGTTCAGACACTAGTTTCTTAAAGACATCTTTCTTCCTTTTGTCGGACTGTTTCTGTGGTGTAGCATGCATCACCTGATCATCAAAGGCCTGTAAGCGAATGAACAGGATGACGAATTGAGCTAATACTTTTGAAATCGGATCTACCAGTATACACAACAAAGGTCACGGTGAAAGGAGAAACAAATAACATCTACCTGAAGCGCAGAATCCGAGCAGTCCAGGATTTTCATCATTACTAATTTAACTTCTCCAAACTGTGGCCTCTGAAATAAATGAGAGTATTTTTATTGTTTATTGTTTATCATTGCATGCATGTGGCAAGAAAACACAAACACTGGCTAATGATATTACATACCAAAGCTTCATACACCTGCAACCCAAGGCTGATCAGCATTGCCTGGCATCCCTCATGTTGGCCATGAAGGTGTAGCCCATGCAGAACTGCGCTCATCAGGTGACAGGCCAGTTGCGTGTTCACAATTTCATCTGCTACCAACTGAAAAGCATAAAGTAGAAGGATTAAGACTGCAAACAACAACGTGCGTGTTAGAGTAGGTGTGGTATTTATTTCCCAGGCTTTTAAAAAAGTATACTCTAATTCAGCAGCGCATCACAAAGGTTCATAGAAATGCTTCCAATTTTCACTGACTTAGCAGCAAAACTTGATATTTCAGAAGTCTAAAGACAGACTTACCTGCTTAAGAATTGGCCAGCATAAATTGATGCATTTATTACAGGTAGAACCATCATTCCAAGAAAGGCCTTCAAATACACACAGCACTATGTATGGGAACAATTCCTAGTTAAAAAAAAAAAGTGTGTGTATATTTTAATCAGTCATATGTCTATTAAAAGAATAAAATAATTTTGATCTTTCTTTGAAACTATTTGGTTTATCAGACTACACAAACCCCTGACTTCATGCACCTCTGGCCCAAATCACTGAGGCTGTCATCCTTCGTCGGAGGCCCACCTTGTGGCACCACTTCCATTTCATCCATGTCATCCAAATTACATTCGGATTTGCGTGAACTGCAGATTACACCTGAGAAATTAAAATGTCGGTATTACACTTTTCACAAGAGAGGAGGAAATGTATTTATTATGTAACGAAATGAAATCTCAATCAATTCTAGCTGGAACAGCTTTCCAAAATCCTGATTGCAATAAATTTCAGACAACTCTCTACATCACCAGCAAGCCCAACATGGATGGATATGTACACAAGAGGCAACAATACCGTCAATCGTCTTCACAGATAAAGATCCATGTGCAGTAGCTACTAGCTATGGTGTAAGACCTCTCCTTGTCATGGTAATATAATAAAGTGTAAACAAATTCTGGTGTCTCAATAAGCACACGTACTTAAAAGTTCAATGTACTCTCTTGTTAGCTGTCGGTTCAGTTGATCTTCCAGAACTTCTTTATCTTCATTTGTTTCAGCACTGAAATAATAAATAAAGCAGCAATTAAAATGTGATTACTTAACTACTTTAGGGTCAGAGGAGAGACTGTTAATATTTGGCTTGGACACCCTAGACTAGAACTTTAACGATTCAGGATGACAGGATAGGAGTAATAGTAATAAGACTTAGAAACACCTCATATTAACCAAAAGTAAAATATTTCAGCAGCCAAGCAAAACCATCTTTCAAGTTTAAATGGTAGTGTTTGCTTCATACACTTGGCAATTAAATGGGGTTAGGGTTAAAAAAAAGTATAAATTTGGGACATTGTGAACAAGGATAGCAGAAATGCTTTGTCAGTTGTCTAGATGCTAAAACGTTGCTGGTGATATATCACAGGTGTGTTTTAGGGATGCCCACTCTTGGAGAAGACTGCTACTCCTTTACCAATCTCACTGAGCTGAGGAACATCTGGAAAACCAATAGTTATCATGCTGCCTCCCCAAAATGTGTCGTTAACAAGCTCCATCTAATTGGATCAAACAATGCTGCTGATGAAATCTGAGATATGGACATTAGATTTCTCTGATGATGAAAGTAAGTTTCTGCACT
This sequence comes from Nautilus pompilius, assembly GCA_018389105.1. Lineage (NCBI taxonomy): Eukaryota > Metazoa > Mollusca > Cephalopoda > Nautilida > Nautilidae > Nautilus > Nautilus pompilius. The sequence goes on along the minus strand of JACATO010002742.1, from coordinate 672,916 downwards.
GTCAATGATTGAGAGATTTTGGTTATATGGGCAGCCTTACAATTAAAGCATTGGTTGATCTTGTGTTTAGAACCCCTACATGGCATCAGTGGCTGTGAATACATTGTTCTCATTCTGATGTTCATAAACAACAATGCCAGCCAGACCTTACCATTGCAGCTGCAGGGTAATACTTGGTCTGCTGTCATAGAATATCTTTGGGCAAATCAAGAATAGCATGAAGTGGAGAAATGCTTTTTACAGGTGGCAGCAGAAAATATCGTATATGCATTTGTGACAACGGAAGTTACTTTTGATATTGACATTAAATATCAAAGATCAAGCACCCAAGATGTCAGGTGGCATTTTCATTGTGAAATACATCTAACACCATGTGCTTTAATAGATACTTTTTACAGTAGCCAGTTTCAGAGTGCTGTAGAATATTAGAAAATAAACCAATGCCAATCTGTAGTGTGTGCACGCACATACTATTATTAAACAGATCATTCCAGGAAACCTATTTTCAGATACTTTTCAAAGTCAACTTGTGTATTAAAAAATACTGAACTTTCTGACACCTTCACTATATTATACTTTATTTTGTCAAGCAGGAAAGAATAAGAATTCTGACCACCAATTTTAGATTGTTTTTTTTTTAACTTAAGTAAATAATGTGATAAAGATGAATTAAATCTGACAATATCTACTACCATCCTACTGTAATGATATAGACATTGCTTGGGCTCCCTATTTAGTTTAATTTACTAATTACGAGGAGGCAGGAAAGAGAATTGGCCATCAGTATGTCTCTCAAACTGATAAGTACCATCACTATTATCATCATCATCTGGTAAATTGTTCCACTCATTAACAATTCTCTCTGATAGCTAATTAAGACCCCTGATATTAGTAACTGCAGGTAGCCTAAGTTTAGCCCCTTCATACATTCCCAACACTTCCATGGTATAAACGGCAATTCTTTCTAATTCTAAGCCGCTATGATAATGGGTGCATCCTATACAGGTGACACTCATATTTTTACCCGTTCTGAAATCCCTCGTTTATCTGTTGCCACCTCGTTTTCAGCCTCTAAAAAAAAAAGATTAGAAAAATTACAAGAGTCACGCAGACCCTGAGATATTTGAAAAGTTAATTTTCAACACAGAAGACTTGTATAAATCTAAGAAATTTTCTTATGTAAATATTTTATTGTTTTTTTTTAAATTTAAGGATATCAAATTTTAAAAATTGTATATCATCATAACTGAAGAGAATAATTCTCCAGATTTTGCACACACCGCTCCGAGTTATTGAATAAGGGAGGTAACTCAGTGCCCCCAAGTATAAATATATTGATATTTAATCATTTACAACCCACATTCAACAGATATGTTGTTTATTAGTGAAAATGAATAATAGAACGTTTGGAGATGGTATTTTCTGCCATTATCTACGAAGTACAGGAAGTTTCCATTCCGCTCAGACCAGAAAAACTTAGTTGTAAAATTATCAATAAGAACGGAACTCGCTGCTATCCAGGCAGAATCCGGTTTTGATGTGGTCTTAAATCAAGGTAATTGACTGCAAACCAAATGTTGTAATGGTCACCAAACTATTTCCCAATTAGAGTTGATTTAAAAAATAGATAATTGATTCATAGCGAACTATTCAACATTAAGAGCTCACCTGGTACATGTAGGGGCAGAGTTTTCCAAGTAGAGGGAGCACAGCTGTACTGTGGCACTCACGTGGGCAGTGCTGGATGTATGGCTTCATAAATACACCTGAGAGAGTCAAGGGCAGATAATCCGGGATCAGGGGCGATAAGTGGTTCTAGCTGTTAAACAGAAGCCTCGTTAAATGCAACAAAAGACTACCTTCAGTTGTGCAGTTACAAGAACATCTATGCAAATATTGTAATTAATAATCTCTCTTTCTACCATTCTTATAGTATTCAATATAAAAGGTTTTCCTAACAGAATTTAGATATTTTATTAAGACTATACTTTTAAAATAAAATTTCTAAGACACTTTAACATTTCAGGTTTATTCACTTTTATCAAGGAGGGAAACTTACCAGATCTCATTACATTTTAGACAAAAAAGTTTCAATCCTAGCGAGGCTGAAATATTTTCACCCATGATCTCCATTTTAAGTTAACTGCTGGTTTTGCTCTTCACCTCAGTTTTGAGATTCTCACAGGTCTTACTCGGCTTGAAAAACAAACCAATGCTTTTCTAACTTTGTTTGTGTCAATGACACATGTAACATCAGCAGTAAAGCAGATGTTTGTTTGTATTTAACTGGAATATTACCAACAACAAAGAAGTCTCTTGATGAGAATTGACTTCATAATGCACATAAAGGATACGGATGATAGGCCGAAGTCGGTAGTCTGGCAGATTGTCCAGGTAGGTGAATATGTAGTCCAGTAGCAGCTGTGGCAGCTGTGCGTCAGCGTAGAACTCATATCCCAGACACTGACCGGCATTACCCAGAATATGGTATCTGGGAAAGATGGAGAGATGTTGATGTTAATGCCACCATCATAATCATAAAAATCCAAAATATGGACTCACCTGTGCACAATGCCTGAGAAATCCAGGAACCTACTAGATATCGCAGAAACTAAAAAGTTTTTTTTTTTAAATGTCAGAAAATTGACAAAAAAAAAAAAAAAAAAAAAAAAAAGGAATTTCACACACAGTTACTACATCTAGTTCCAGCTTTCAAGGCTTTTGGACCACCAGGCTTAGCTGTTGAGATAAAGTCAGTGAATGGTCCACCTTCGATCACCAAGTCACATGTTGTACAAAAACAGCGATGGCAACAATACAGCAAAATTTGTTTGTTTTTACAATACCAAAAGTCAGACAGGCTTATGAGCTTGGTGGTGCTTTTCATGGAAATGTCCTGGGCCCCTGATTTCCCCATTTCTTTTCATCCTTTATACTCCAGCCATTTAACTTTTTTCCCTTTCATATTGAAGTCTACAGTTCTTCCTTTTCCTTCATTTTTTGTTTTCTAGGGTTTTCAACTCTAGAGAAATACTTCCATGTTCTAACTTTAAAATGCTGATTTATTTATTATATACAAAGTAAACAATAACAACGGATCTACGTAATCATGTATCATTCTGTGCATGACTTTGTCCGACTCTAAAATTCCTGTTAATGCACAACAAACAGGAATTTTAGTACACACACATCCATCCTTCTAGTTAAAAATTAAGGCCTCCCTCAAGTTAATTTGAAGTCCTGTACTAAATGCATGACAACAGTGTGTGCCCAAAATGACAGAATGCTCCCCAAAAATCAACTGACTGATGTTAATAATTCCATTCTAAATTGCTTCTTTTTCCTCCTGTAGCTCTGACAGAATGGCAGTTTTGGAAATATGAACACAAGTAGTAATAACAGTGAACACTCATTTATATCAAACTACCAGAGAAGTGCTTACTGACTTCTGTCCTGTTGTAGCAAGCTGAAGGCCCGGTGATTGCTATTGTTAATTCATCTACAGTCAGTAATAATAACAGTTACTTGTGGTAAGGTCCCAAGGTAAGCTAGTTCGCCCATAGCAACAGTCACTTATGTTAAAGCACTTGATTTTTTTCAGAAATATGACATGGTGGCCTGCTACCAAACTGGCAAGGTTCAATCTCCAGCTAGGCACTGACTTAGTTTAGCATTCTTACATGGAATTGGTTTCCTTCCACATCTAAAAAAGAGCACTAGTAAGGACTTCCTCCTTGCTGAAGTTAGCAATGCCAGGCTCTCATATGCTTTCTAGCAGATAATGATGATGAACTACACTCTCCAGCCAGGACTCATCCTTATGGAAATTGGTGTACAAAAAAGTGATATATAGGATTAAGGAGGCTTCTGGGTCCAGTTTGAGTTTGTCATTTTTTTGGTAAAATATACCAGTTATCTATCACTAAACAAAGTTTCTTAAATATTATTTCTAAATAAAATAAATTTTTCTTTTTTTTTGTGGCAGCCATTTCCTTGATAAGAAGAATGTGATGTAATAGGATTTCCTTGTTTTTTTTTTGGTGTAAAAATAATGGGTATGCTGAGATTTGCATTTTGGCAAGAAAAACAATTAAAATTTTATAAAATAAACACACACACACATATATATATATATTGCCATTTCCATGGTAACCAGATGAATAGAAAACTGGACATCATAGCTATCCATATACAATCAAAATCCCCTTTAAATTATGAATTTCTGAACTTTTTAGAATACAAATCTCCAAGGTGTTGCAATCCTGGAAAGAAAAGTCCAAAATTTCAGGACTTTACAGGGTTTTCAGTTCCTGTGTAAACTTCTGTATCAAAGCAGAGGTTCTAAGAAGTATCTCTTTTTTTTTTTATTTAGCTTCCCAAATCATAACTATTTGGCTATTTCTGTGCACCACAAAATTTAGACAGAAGTGTCAATACAGGTAAGCTGTTAACCGATATATAAATGAATACTAAACATAATCATGATACTAACAAATTTCTAGAGATCCACTTAAAACAGTGAAATAAAACTAAGCCTACTTGCCCATGATCATGGATGGTACTTAAGAATATCTGCATCCGTTCAAGTGGTTGTTTCGAGGAAGTGGAGTCTGTGTTATCAATTAGTGGAGGCTGGATACCTGTAAGACAGCAGGATGGCAGAAAGACAAGTAAGTAAAGCATGAGAATATGAGAGAGAGAGAGAGAGAGAGAGGAAAACTAAACCACTACTCACCACGTAATGCTAGTTTGTCCACCTCTTGTAAGTCATATGCATTGGAGAAATCTTCGTACCGTAATTTCAAGTTTTCCGGCAGCCACAAAGCGCTCAAGATTCTACGTGGAAAGAAAAACTGACCTGAGAAAACACCCACTGCTCACCAGTCACAACTAGACCTCAATGTTGGAAAGTTACAATATAAATCTCTCTTTTTACTGATAACACGCTCATTAAAAAGATTTTAAACATAAAACTAATGGGAAAAGTTGTTGACCAATTTATGAAAGAAAAATTTTAAAAAAAAAGGAGAGGTTCACAAATGGAATCAAGTTTCTTACCTGAGAAGTGCAAACAAATTTTTCAGTAAAACGCTGACATAACAGGTTGCGGGATTTCGTAAGTTGTTCCTTGTGACAAAATTGCCATTCTTGGCCACCTGAAAGGCAAATCTTTGAAGGTAACTGGGAGATAATAGATAATCATCCTGACTTTTTGCTCTTTTTAACATCATAACAATTTACTAAACCTTGTAAGGTAAGACACTGCACACATTGGTATGTACAGTTTCCTTTTTTTTTAAAGTGTGGTGCTGGCATTTTTCATTACTTTGTTGTGCAGACCAATGGTTCCCAGCCCCACCTTTTTTTTTTGCTGCGACCCTATATATTTATGTAATTATACTTATTTGATTATTATTCATTTATTTTCATTTTTTCAATTATTTAAAATTAAAAGAAATCTGATGTGGATTCGGGTTCAAAAAAATTTGTATTCACCATCTTGAAATGCACATGGAGCCCCCGACGATGCCCAGTTAGCCACAGACAAAATGTTCATTTGAACCACATGCAAAGAAAAGCCGATTGAAAACCTAGAAGACGTTAGAAATCCTTCCAAATTCAGTCTCTGACCCTCTGTGGACTTTCATGCTCATGACAATTCTTGGGTGAACCAGGCTCATGGGAAAATGTATCATAGTTTTTTTTATTTTGTACTCGAATGCCAGGGTTAGGAGAGGACAGAGGTTAAATCTGTTGGTGGGTGGGAGCAGCCTCAGCCTCTCAGCTACTATTCCACATTAAAAAAAAATTCTTCTGATAACCCTTCATGACCCCACTGAGGACCATTTCCCCTCCCCTCCATGGCCTTGATTTGGGTTGGGAACCACTGATCTAGTCCAATGGCTAAAGATAACAACAGATCACAGATTGTGATCAGTTGGCCTGCACCAGATCGAAATGTCAGTAGATGGAGCGCAATTTCACAGAAGACCCGACTACGAGAAACACAGAATAAGCGCAGAGACTTGTTTACAAGAAGATGGGTCATTTGCATGCTGAATTCAGTTTGGGGGGGTTGACCTCTATCTATCTGACCTTTGGTACAGAAAGAAATGTGATTTTTTTAAGCATATTTAAACCACACATAAGAAACAACAGGGCATAGAAAGCAGGATGTTAATACAAACCTGAAAGTCATCAGGCCACTTGCTCCGCTTCATCACTGCCAAGATTGTTGTTATACAGTATGAAATCTTAAAAAATAAAAAAAATACACTGACAAATATAAAAATTATTTATTAACCAGATTATATTTGTAACAATTTACTAAATGCTAATGTATACAAACTATGAATAAAAGATAAAAGTGTTACCATTTTTTTTTTTTAGTAGAATTACTTTTCATTTAAAATGACCAAATGTTGTTTGGAGGGATGGAAGAGCCAGGCAGCTGACTAACATCACCGTTCACTTACTTGTGACCTGTTTATTCCACAAAGGTCATCTGAACTGGGCTCGACTGGAGGCTGATCCAAACCCACGAAAGACATGAACTTTTTTGGAGACCGGAAAGCTCTACAACAAAATTTCAATTTGGCTGTAAAAATGACAACACAACACTGGCTTTTGCCACACTGAAAGTACTTAACCCTAATCTAGAACCACCCTTAATTTAAAAAAAAAAAGCGAGCAAGCAAGCAGTTTTTTAACATCTCCTCCCAATCAATCCAGGTGTCTCAGAGTCAGAGCCCACCTGTCTGGACATCAAATTGGTTAAAAAACATTCTGAAAGGTAAACAAATTTCTAAACCAGCTTCACAAATAATGCTTTTGACATTAGCATATTCTTAACTGAAAAATCCTTTCTAAGAAACTTCAAAACACACACACACACAGACAGAAACACACATCATGGTTTTTAAATGGGCAAAACCAGCCTTTACATACTCATTAAAACTTGGTGACAGCCAGATTTCTTTCACTGGATGGAGAATCTCCTCTATAAATGTTGACTGTTTTTTGAAGTTCTGTGACTGGTTGCTGTGGAAGAGAGTAAGGCTGATGTTGTGAAAAGTGAAGCTAGGACTGAAGTGCATGGAGAACATGTGAATCAATGTTACTGCAAAATTCAGATGAAGCTGCATCCCAAATGGAGCCACAGCAGAATTTGCTACAGACATCAAAAGTCTTGACCATTACAACAAGTTGTAACAGTAAACGAAAAACCAATATAAGCTTCAAAAGATTTTTTTCTCTCTATTTCATGCTAAGTTCTACTCTCATTAGAGATGATTTTTCATTCTGCATGAAAATATAGATAAAGAATAAGCAGCAAACTGGACAATGGAGTAGCTTTGGCCAAGCGATTGAATAACAAATTTATGTAATGATAGGAGCCAGTGAGGGCTAAGAAACCTTCCTATTAAAAACGATTTGTTTTTCTCCTTTCCAAATATCATCAAAGGAGTTATTTTTACATTACACAGAGGTAAAAGCTCCAGAGTTGTCTACAAATGTTGACTGTCAAGGCATATCCAGCTCCTCACAATGGACTCTCCAGCTAATCAAGTCAGAACTTTTCATGACATCATCATCTTCTAAAACAGTTACAGAAACCAAAACAAGTATTGTATTTATTGTTTCCTGAATAAGTTTTGTCAAATCATCCCATTTGTAATCAATTTACTAGTACACAGTTTTCTGCTAATAAATGTTAGAAAATCCATATTTGCTAAGAAACGTTTCCTCCTACAGACAATGGTATCTCCTATAAAGTTTTTGTAACTTGATAAAATGTTAAGAATTGTCTTCCCATGTTACAGAAACATTTTTTTATAACCTTCATTTTAAAAAATCCTTCCAAAAATTAGCTTTTTTATATTTAAATAAAATTTGTACAGTTTAATGTAACAAAAAAAAAACAAACCAACCACCCTTCAGCTCAGCATGGGAAGTTCTACCCAATCAGTATCAGAGCTAACAACCAACCACCCTTAAGTTCAGTATGGGAAGTTCTACCCGATCAGTATCAGAGCTAACAACCAACCACCCTTCAGTTCAGCATGGGAAGTTCTACCCGATCAGTATCAGAGCTAACAACCAACCACCCTTCAGCTCAGCACAGGAAGTTCTACCTGATCAGTATCAGAGCTTCTGTGAGGATGCATTTTTCCATCTGTGACAGCTGTTCTGGATTTTTTGCAATATTTTGGATGTAGTTGTACAAATCCTTAAAAAATGGCTGAAAAATAGGAAAAATATTAATAGAAACAAGCGCAACAGTATATATAGAGGAGGCGAACAGTAACTATTAGTTACCAACCCTAAGAACCATTATTTCCAAATAAAAATAATTATTCAAAATATATCAGAATAATGAATGATAGTTTGGAGGTTGATGTGATAATATTTTCTCCAGCATGAGAACATTCTATAAAAAAACAAACTGAATTTATTACTTACCACCATCAACAGAAAAATATAGAAAGGTTAAAACAATTTCCTTAACATCAGCCATTTTTCATTGCTTTTAATTTGTAAGTAAAAAATGAAAAAAGGGAGAGAAAGAAAGAGAAAGAGAGAGGAGGAAACCCCAGAAAACAAACTCACAAAAAGCAAGTCTGGATACTGTTTGCAGACCTTCACGAGAACAGAGCACGCATGTTGACGAACATTCTTGACAGCTTTGCTTCTCGTAGACTTTGTCTGACCGGGAAGGGTGAACTCAACTGCTTTAAATATCTACAAGAAGAAAAATGCTGCTAATACTCAACAAAATTCTATTATTCAATGTTTCAGACAAGCATCAAGGTTACTACTCATAATTTTAACTTCCAATTCTTCAATTTCTTTTATTTTACTGAACTTTTGAATTTTGTTCTTTAATATAATTTATTTGCTGGTTGACAATCTTTTCAACTTTCCTTCCTATTTACAACTAATTTTAAGTAACTATAAAGAAACATTCTTAAGGGAGATGTATGTGCAAGGCATCTGATCCCTCTCAAAGTTAATGCATACATAAATAACCCACTGTTCCTATTAAATAACCACAAATTAGGTAATATCATAGGGCAGCTGACTGTGAAGTCCTATTTAAACAAAAACACAACTCTTATATCCAGATATTACAATTTTTATTGTGTTTTATGTTATATCCTCTTGAAATATAAAAGATAACTGGTAACATGCAATGACAAAAAATAGTACTCATACTAAACCTTCAAAAGATCTAATGGTCCAGCTGGATGAGTGCCCTGACACAGACAGGTCTCTCTAACCACCCTTGTAAGACCATTATTTCACTAGCAAATACACTGTACTGCCCAACCCCACGTAGGGCCAACTACCAGCACTGGAACCATCTCCTCATCATCACCATCATCAGGCTTCTCCGGCCACAGACATTTAGTGGCAAATGCCTCAAGAATGGTCACATCATTGTTTGCATGGCAGTGGAGCCCTCTGTCAACATTCAGGAACTTGTTGCTGATCAAACTGTCTGCTCCAGAGTTTGCTGTGTACACGCTTGCACATCAATCTGGTCCCATTTCTTCAAATTGATGAACCAGACATCAGTTGCAGCAAAGCCCACCTTTCCAAATTTATGGGCAGGTCTCTCTGCCTTGACCTTCAGGATGGGTCTGCGCAGAGGAACACCTTTCTCTGCTGACTCCTTCAATGACAGAAAGAACACCATGACCCAGGATCCTTTCCACGACTCTTCTGCCTCATGTTAATCATTCCATTGCAATTTGTACAGTTAATCTTTGGCAGTAATGATGTGACTGGTGGTGTTCTTCAATCTGCCTAGCTGTTCTCAGGCCTTAGCAACTTCCTCATGGTGTGCATCCTCCCACTTCCACTAAACTCACACATTTTTACATTTTTTCAAAGTGTAGTTCACACGCACCCAGTCTCTACTGACTGGTGGCTGGCATGGACAATCAGTGCCATTGGCAAGTACTGTGGTTGGTAACCTCTCAGTCTTTTGTCGATTTTTGCTCACCCCTACTAACCAGCAAATTGTAATTGGATTTACAAGAGATTTGTATTTTAACCCTCTTAACCGAGACTGACTGTATATAGTATTTTTTAAGCATGAAGGTAGTCATTTGTAACCACAGATTAAATACCCGAGTGGACACCAGAAACTGTTTGCAGTTCTAGCTACAGCAAAATGATAATTTAAAGAAAAAAATAAAAAAACTCTACTTAATGAAGAAAAAATTTCTCTAATATTTGACAATTTAAAATAAAAATTTTTCTTTTTTAAATCAGTAAGCAAAATTAAAATGAAAATCTTCAGGAGCTAGAAGTTTGGACTGACAGTAACTCATGAACTTCTTTTTAAATGTTTTTTACCCTATTTTTAATTGCAATGTGGAATTCACAATCTCACCTTGGTCAGAACTTTGGACAACGTCTCCGCACTGTGATTAAGGAATGTGAATAATGCTGACACACAAGACAAAAGGCAGGAGAGTATTAATGGATCCTGTAAGAAAGAAAAATAATAGTAATCATACACTTGTCTTGTTGGCTTAATTTAGTGAAAAGGGCAATTTAATGAAAAGAACGTTCTTTTTAAAATAATAATAATAATGAAATTGTTTTGCATCACTTTATTTGTATCTCTTCTTAATTTAAGCTTTTTCTTACCTGAGTATCGTAATTAAGAACATTTTGTAACAGCTGGATACCAGCAGCAATGTCAGGCTTGGAATTAGGTGATATCAGTCGTGACATCACACTCTCCAAGAAAGTTGTCAAACCGTCCCACTCCAGGAATGCTGGGGAGCTCAGGTTACAGTTTCCTCTCTCTGTGCCTAAAGAATAATGAGTGATTAGACTGTCTTGGTGCCTGTTACTTGTACAGCAGACTAGCTGGTGGTCTTAGGAGAACCTATTCACTTTGTGCAATTTTTACTACAGAAACAACAAGTCAGTTGGAATTTTTGATAGTAAATTATGCCATAAGCTTTTGCCACACAAGAGAAAGCTGCATCAGCATTAGTCACTCCACACAGGAGAGAGAAAATGTCCCTACCTCCACCAATGTCGACTGGTTTCTGCAGCAGTTCACGCAACCAGTTGGCAGCCATTTCAAAAGTGCATTTAGGGTCTAGCACGGTGGCAAGTCGCAAAGTTTCTGCAACTTCAGCCCTATACCCTGAAAAAGAGATAGGAGAGAGAGAGAAAAAAAAAAGGAAATTCCCATAGTTGACCTCAAGCAAAAAATATTTTGCACGGCTCAACACAGATTTTTGTTGGGAGACTAGATGGCGGCCAATGCTTCCAAAGTCTGTTGAATGGGGGGGTCCATTAAATTGAGGTTTTACTGTATAATACATTCTCAAAATGGCAATCTGTTGCATTTAACTTTTTAAAAAATTTTCTTTAGTAAGGAATTAAACGAACAACAGAGGATGCAATAACTGAAGAACCCATCACTTTCTTCACAGACAAACATCCATCATTAAAACAATTTTACCAATCTTAAATAATGTCTACAATATAAACATGCAGTACTAAACTTTTGTCCAAATCATGGAGGAATTTTTATCACAGGACTACTTATATTCTAGCACCAGTTTAGTAAGTTTTACGTCAACGTTTTGCTGCATGCATCAACAGTAAACTGTTTAAAAAGACTTTACATGTCGTTTTAATCTCAAGACATTTTCTTTTAGTGTGAAGTAAAACAAGCAAACAAAACTATGGAGCTTATACAACAATCCCAGGGAAAAGAAATGCTTAGTTTTTAAAATGGTTTATTCCTTCACTATTTTCAATTACTGCCTTGTTCCTAACGTCTTACTAATATTTTTGTTCATCACCAAGCCATACTTATACTTCAACCAGGTTACTTTTTACCTAAGGTTCCCTGCACACAGCTAATGCATAAACTAAGTGTAAGAGCTTGAATTATTTGGCTGTGGTGTACAATTAATTAAAATTTTTTATTAAGTTTACATCAGAATATCCATAAGTGCAAAATTATAATTTTAGATAGAAATAAGGCCTGATGAGATTTGTCAAATGCGGCAAATTACACACAATAAAGGGCAGTGGATGGCCTAGATGGACTTCATCCAGTTTTCTTCCACAGCTAAACTGAGATCCAGCATAGACTTCCCATTTCTATCTGTAGGTGATACTGCCAAGCCCGATGAGGCACGAGAATGGCAACAACTGTTTGCAATAACCATAATACTGTGCAACCTCACCAAGTGTGTCTACAGTGTGGACGATGGTGTTCACTGAACACAGCAACAATAGTACTGTAGCTTTGCTTATGTGTTTCCTAACTGATAGCCACCCATTACAACCTGGTTTATTCTTTGCCTCAACAAACAAGTGGCTGACCATTCAGAATAATGTACAATTTTAACTTACTTGAAAAGAATACATTAAACTCTTCATCACTATCAAAGTCTAGCCTGGCATAACAACAGATTGTCGAGTTGTACTGGCTTGGAAAACCAACCTGCAAATTAACCAGAGGTCCCTGTTGTTACCCACTCAATCAACAAGGGATGAAACAAACAGAAGCACTAGTATTAGTATTTTTGTTGAACTGGTTGTATATTTAGTTATATATTTCTATTGTCATAATTCCTTTAAATTTGAGAAACAGAAGTTGGGAGAGAAAGAAAAAGAATTTTTTAAAATTCTCTCAAACCAAAATCAAGCAGATCTAAGAAAAATGACAACTTTGTTTCCGCAAACATTTTTGATAATACTAAGTTTATTTAAAATGTTAAGAATCCTTCATTAAAAAGCTGAATTTCAACTGGTTTTTCTTTTAAAAATAAATTTCCTAAACATTTCAGAACTACCAAGTATTTTTTCTCTTGTTTATGAACGAAATGACATCACAGAGCGCAAAGAAAAATAAACTGAATTGCTGTTTTTGTTCCCAAATGCATGATATTACAGGACTCTAAAAGGTGCAAAAACTCAGCTGACCAAAGGTAAATAGCAAAAAGAAGAGAGGGAGAGAGAAAAGTGATGAAAATGTCAACTTAAATTAAAATGAGAGAATTCTAGCAGGAAACAAACCCTTTTCATGCAATCAGCGAAAGTTGAGAGAAGAACATCCAATAAAAAAGATACCAAAGTAAATTCTTTCAGCAAATAAATGGCATAAAGTAGCTTTCATCAGTGGCTAAGAAAATTTCATAAGCTCACTTCAGAACACAAAAAAATAAAAATCAGAAAGGTGTGACAGACAATCGGCATCAAATGTCACATTAGAACCACTGCCTCTAATGACATCCGTGTTAAATCTTGGCGCACAATTGTTCATGAGAAATGAGAAAAAAAAATTTTTTTTTTAAATCTACTTCTTAAACACTGGCACTGTTTATGAAAAGCATATTTGTTTTCCTTTTGCATTCTTGTATTTACACAAATTCGTTAGTCAAAAGATGACTCCTACACTAAAATATTCAGTGCAGACTCTTCCAAATGTAAACAAAAGTTATAAATCAAACAGGTTATCTGGGCTCTTTTCTCACAAAGATAAAGATATTTACTAATCGGTAAATTTTTTTTGTGTACACATTACATCAATGAGACATTTTATTTAAAAGTTGCATACACAATATAGAGATAAATACATAAAGCAAACTATAACCTGTAATAATTCTGAAAAAAATTTTGCCAAGCAACATTGGTAGCCATGGTGAATTTGAATAGTATATGTAAATTATGATTTTATGATGGAAGACAGACAACTAAAAATTTCTTATTTGCTAGTAGCTAGAAAGCATTAATTATCAATAATTATCACACATACCTTAAATATTGTAAAAGAATGCCTCACGAATAATATTCAAAATCTAAGGCAGGGAAAACAAGAATTTATATTCCATTAAAAAAATTATATTTAGAATAATAAAATAAAATTGTTACATGGAATTCTACTTAACCAAAGTAAAATTAATAAGCACACCTTAATAATAGTCTCCATGGCACTTTGAACTAGCTGGGGAATAATAGAGAGCAAAGTAGGATCCTTGGAAATAATATCATGCCTGAGGAATGATGCCCAGAGAGACTGTGTGATGCTGCCAAGGAACTGAAAATAAAAAAAAAATAATAAGGATTTTAACAAACTAGAGACTGGAAATTGGCAGCTTTCATTCAGTGAGAAACAACTAGCATTGTAATGGTATAATCACATTAGAACTAATATGGATAAATTCATCAGTGTCCTACTAAAAATTAAAATCAACAAATAGTATTACTAGATTGTCATAGTTGAGAGCCCAAGTTTGAATCCTGGTCAGGATCAACTTGATATGGCATACCTCCAGGGCATGGTTTCATCTTGCTCTTCTTGACAGTACAGATTTCTGGGTAGTTGCGAAGGTTCTGTGAGTAACTCTTAACCAACTTGCATCTTGACTACCACTCAAGAGCCTCTAACCAAACACAGGTAACTCACTTGGTCACCAAGATTAATAACCCACAGCTTCCCCCTTCTAGCTCACTGCTACAAATTGTCCTCAGACCTCGAAAGTCAGGAGAGTTTACCATAGAGACAATAAAAGGTGGGTAAATAATGCATTTGTAACTGACTGATGGCTGTCATGTGACTACTCCGGGGGTCAATATTTCTGAAATGAGCAAAAAACAAGAGAATACAGAAATTGATTCTGGACAGACTCAAGAAACAAAATTAAATAAAATATCAATTTCTATAAAGATCAAATTTTACAACTAGTGATTCAGGGATGTACTTGACAAATTTAATGCACTAAATCTGAAAGATTCAAGTGGAAAACAGCTGAAATACTACAGAGATTGTTTCTGGCATTGGGGCTAATGAGAGGCGGCTGGTGAAAATATACTCACAGCACCAGAAAAAGAAAGACGCGATACTGGTTGTCATTTTGTCGCAGCCCAACTGAACATTCAGGAAAATTATCAAAACAACCATCAGTATCCTCAGAAGCACAGCACCTTCCCCATCAGGCGCTTTCATGATACTTTAGAGTGCCCCGATAAAGCCAGTATGATTTTCAGAGGTGGTGTGGTTGTCACTAAGATGCCCATGGTGATTTTGTTTCAGAATCACGTTTGCAGTTTGTAGGAAATTAGACACACTGCACTACTACTACTACTATTACGAGCATCACGGGTGGAGCTGCTGTAGAAGCTGAGTCAGGGCTGTTATTCTACACAGCATTACAAACAAGAATCCATTCACCTTCCTCTCTTTCAAAAAAAAACAACCAACTACAAGAAAACTGAGGTGAGGCCATCATCTACGGAGTAAGGCTTCAGAATGATCTGAAAAAAAAAAAAGATTAAACGCCAATGATGTTGAATAAAGTTAAAAGAAGAAACATTTGAGAATAGTTGTAATGTCTGTTTTGTATACCTTACTCGGATGAGAAGTGAAAGCCAGAACGGCTTTGAGGTATTTGTCTAAAGTGGCCGGCTTCTCGACATCTTCAGCGAAACCCTAAAAAAATAACATCAAATCTTACAACAGAGGTTAAACAAAAAACACAATGGTTTTCTACGTATTAAAGGATGCTGCAGATTTGTTGTGCATATATATATAAAGCATTTAGATAGTTGTTTTATCACACACATCCTCTAAATTACCAAGTGTGTTAGAAAATAAGTTAATTTCTTTCTTTTTTTGTATTCTGAATCTGGTATTGTTCTCCTGTGCACAACTAGCAACAAATCCAAGACAGGATTCCATCTTGATCAGAACCTAGTCTTGGTCTGAATAATAATACAATTAAAGGAGCTAGAAAAAAAGAATCTGTCCGAAAACCCCCAAGTATACTTTGAAAGGAGAGGAAAGTTTTCTCCTGACGTGTCGTGCACTAACTCCATCAGTAAACCAAACCTTAGAACACTCGACAGGTCTCAGCATCGTATCTTTTCCTGAATTTCCACCCTTTTTATTTCTAACTCATTTTAGATTTTAAAATTCAAAAATGATTTGACACCAGCTAAGATATATATATATATATATATATATATATATATAAGAAAAGTTCTACTTTCCCTTGGATATCCCCATGAAAGAAAGCTCCCACTGCAAATTAGTTCCTTCTGTTGATGGGTGTAGTATTTCAAAGAACAAATTCTGTCACAATTTTAAATACACCATTTTTTTAATAATAAATAACTGTCAGGAGATTACTCTAAAATAATAATAATAATTTAGTTCTGAAAATGGATTAATCCAGCAAAAACATGAAAAATTAGATGAATCCTGTATTAAAGCATACCATTGGTTGTGACAATGATATCTCTTCAAGTTTTCTCCACTGAAATGACCTCCTCTCATGTGAATAGCTGCTGCACATATTTTACGTAGACAGTTCAACAACTTTTCAAAATATTGCCAACTAAGAAACTCCCCCATTCCTCTTACAAGTAGTTCCATAGCTGATTGGAACTGTTTTCCTTCACTCTTCAATCTAGTTCATCCAAACCATGTTCAGAGAGGTTCAGGGAAATGCAGAACACTGGCATCTCTCTCTTTGTTGAAATCACAATAATTTTTTTATCAAGGCACCAGCCGAATAATCAGCAACTATGCCATACCTTCCCATTCCCACCAACCATGCTTAATTAGCTCTCCCTGTACCTTTCTCTGGCCTTTCTAACATACTATCATTGTTCAGAATCAAATACCAAACTTGCTGTCATCTGACCACAATACATTGCTCCACGGTGTAGTTCTGTCACTCATCACAATCAAATCTCTTATTTTTAACTACAAAAGTTGCTACCTATCAAGAAAGAGTTTATCCTAAACTTGTGAACCAACAATATATCTTCTGTTCTATGATTTCTTTTTTTCCTTCCTCGACTCCTTGTTCATAGCTGAGTCAGTTGACCATTATTTATAAATGGATGTTCATACACCACCCCATTAACCCTAACTTCCTTCCATTAGGAATAAACAACTTTATGAGACAATAATGGATGGTAACTTTGCTTCACAAGAAATTTCGTTTTCGTGTGCTATTTTCACCTACCAAGCAAAATAATAGCAGTCATCAACTTCGAAATCCATTAACTGTATATATTAGCATATTATGTTAGCAATTATTCAAATTAGTAGTAAGAAACAACACTGGATGAATACAATGACATCATGCTTTCAGTACAATCAAAAATGTAACATCCACAGAAATAACTTGCTGGGTCCATGAGTATCAAAAACCTTGAAGCAATAGCAATGTCACAATTTATATGTCCTGATCAATGGTTCATAGGTTTTTTTTAAAAAAAAAAAATTTTTTTTTTAACTATAAAATGTTGAAAAAGAGATAACAGTGTTTTCATATGCTGGTTTTATAATTTTGAATGCCGGTAAAGCAGAAGTCTTAACAAAGAAATCTGATGACCAAAATATGCAAACCAAATGTGTGGCTAGATTTCATATGGGATATGACACTTGTTTGCACCATCCATGGTACTATCCAAACCCAGTTTACAGGGTTTTTTCCCTATATGAAAATCAATGTAACATCATAGAAAACGCAGCTGTTATCCACTTACCCACAAGGCACACAGCTGTTTGCCAATCTCAGTCAGGACTTGACAAAGTCGCTTCAGGAATAAATAATATCGCTCATCATAGAATTTGTTAGCTTCGCTGCAAGCAAAAAATATCTCTATTAAACAGGATGCAATATTCTATAAATCACTGCTTGTTATTTGATATTAAAAAAAAACAAAAAACAAAAACAATAATTGAAAAAGTGATTTTTCATGTCTCTTATTCTGACTGTAAAAACACACTACCAGGAATTGTGAACTGTCTCTAAACAGTTTGAATAACAAAAGAGAGCAGGTTGTAGAAAGAAAGAGCGGCAGCTATAACCAGGAGAACTCTCCTCATTTAGCAGCCCGCTTCTGATCTATACGTACTCAGCTGCATTCAAAATAATTTCCATAGAATCTTCGCTGAATAAAATCATGAGAGGTTTCCTGTCTTCCAATCGGCCCTGAAGAAAAACAAATTAAGCCTCAAGACTTCTGTTCACCAAAGATAAATTAAGATTATTAATGTATTTTGTTACACAAATCAGCATTGCCTTCCTATCATGAACAATACAGTACAAAGCAAACATTTGTAAACAATTACTTTGAAATATAAAAGCTAGAGAAAATGTCATGTTAAAAATAATTTTTTTTATCAATTAGTTTCCAAATAAAAGTTACTTTAAAGCTCAATTACAGTAAAAAAATTATCAAGTTTCCAACCTCCTTCATGGTGGATCACTTACATCACATGGAACCTTAAACATGTAAAATGATAATTACCATATGAAATCACTCACTAAACTGATAATCTGCCTACTCTATCAACCTTCATTAAAAATGTAGACATTGTTAGTTTTAAAAAAATATAAAAACTTTCACACACAAAAAACAAGTCTATTGGAAAAGCAACATGCAACACCAATCAAATAACTCAATGAGCAGAAAGGAGAATATTTTGATGAAAATCTTGTGACAAAAAGCTAAAAACTAAACCATCTCTTAGCACATACAGATTTTTCTAACAGTACTATACTTAAATACACACAACTGTATAAAGTAATAAATCAATGTATGTACAAAACAGTGATGAAAATAATTTTGGCTTCGACTGTGCACGTGATGTATGGTTTGGATTGCAAATGATTGTCCGTAATGTTCTCAATGGCATAATTTTTCAGTTAATACATGGAAAAAAGTTATCTTACTAAATACTTCATTTAAAAAGGTTCAGACTTTTAAAAACTGTCTTTCTGTTACATGATCATCTTACAAGGAGGAGAATGCACTATTTATTAGTTTTTGTTAATTATTTTCCATGGCTCCCTCAAAATTTTTACAAAAATTGAATAGTGGCTGACTATAGAAAAAATGAAATGCAGTAATACCAAGGATGGAAGATTTTGCTTTACCAATCCATTCAGGAGAGGATTTTGGGAATCTTTCAAGGGTCACTAGAATTATCCAGAGACAGGGAAGAATATAAACATGCATTTATCTAATCAAGTACCCTTCAAAGCAAAACAATGCCAAGATGATGCTTAAGTTGAATTAGAACCAGAATTAATGGTTGTCTTAGAAAGTTGAATTAAATTAAGCAAATAATCAGCAATGTGATGCATGCTAACTGTAGCTAATCAATGCAGAAACAGTGGAGCAAACCAACATAACTTACCTTCCTCCCAACAATCAGCAGCAAGCACTCAGCAGCATTGTGTTGTAGGGATGTATCACGTAGCAACAGATACAGCAGCCGCAGCAAAAGGATGTTATTCTCTAGGATGTACGACATGGGCACCCAGTCCACAAAGCCACACAGGGTAACCAGCACTGCCTCGCACACTCGACAGTGGACCATAGCTAGGCACTTGTCTTCTTCACATCCCATTTTCTGCAGCAGAACAAAGGTGTGTGCATGTGAATTAAAGCCACTCTTAATCAGACCTCCAGTCAGTACTTCACTAGCAGAAAAAAAGAAGCCAAACAACGAGCTCCTGGCTGAAGAGAACTTTGTGTGCTGCACTTATCCCATTGTAATTAATCTAACTGATAATCTGCTTACAGAGTTTGTGGAGAATTATTTTAGTTTCTTAAAGCAGCTTGATCCAAAGGTTAACAAGCATCAAAATAAACAGAGCATTTCCAATAAAATTACCACACTATCTTAAATATAATGAGATAAAATTTGCTAATAATACATTATATCAAAAGCTTAAAATATATCAATTAGAATGGGATTAAAATATATCAAATGGAATAAGCTGGCTTCCAAAACTATAAAGCTTTAAGTAGTAAAATAAATAAATAAATAAAGGAAAAAAAAAAAACAATGATTTTGCAACACTCACCAAGGTTTCATACTTGCTTTTATGGTTGTTAAGCTGTGTCAAAAAAAACGTGAAGAGTTCTCCTAGACGAGTTGTGAGTGTATGCTGTATCTCTCTCCTCCGCTGCTGAGGCAAACGTTGGAAGATCACCACATCTTCCACCACACGTAGAAACACTTTCAGCACCAGCTCAGTTTGGGTTTCCTATGTAAAAACCAAGTAGAACCCTTTTAAAAGCCCTGTTCACCATTTCAGTAGGGCTGTAAGCATACGTAGTTGGGAGTTGGTAGCAAGGAGACTTCCTTTATCATGGCTGACTGGCTGACAGTGCTTAGAATTAAAACAAGCTGATACTCTACAAATGGCTGCTTCTTTTTAAACATTTAAACACTAATCTCACTGAAGTGGCTGCATGAAAAATCTGTAACAAGTCTTTCCTCCATTAAAAAAAAACATTCCCAGAATACAATACTATGGAAACCTGCATAATATTTAGCCCTAGCAAAACTCCACTAAGGGTCAACTACTGAAAACCATGACATAGTTTATGATGCAAATTCTGATCATTACAATTTGTATAATATTTACAGTTTGAAATATAGGTAGGAATATACCAGTGTTTATTTTGAGAATGAGAATGCAGGGTTTAGGTTTGCAGGCCAACCTTTGTAGTACTGCACTGTGAAAATACTCCATTAATTACTACCTAAACTTGCTTGAGGCTCTGTACGTCCACATCCTGCTTTAACCTTGCTTCATTAATTTTTTTCAGTTATAAACATTTTTTGAAGAATTACTCTTTTAATTTACTTTAATCCTCAATGATATAACTTTTCTTCAAACTTTTAATTTTATTTTTACCAAATATTAGAATAATTATCTGACAAAGGTCACAGGTGGCAAATTAATTGTATGAACAAATGAAAGTGATAATGAAACAGTTATCGTAAAACTGACCCCCTGCTGACAGAGGGCATCCAGGTCATTGAACAATGTCGGCCATAGCTGGGGCCAGTCTAGTTTCATTATCTCCACGGTTATCCGTGACACCACATCTTTGATGTAACTCTTCTCAGTCAAGATGCCCTTGGTGCCCTGGAAGAAATAGAAATAAGGCAAGTAGCTGGAGATCTACAATGTTATCAAAGTGGAGTTTTCTCAACAGAAATTCTATTTAGTGTTGCTAAAAAATTTAGTCTGCTTTTCTTAAATCAAAACACATATTTAATATAATTAACAGATGTTTCATCAAGTAAAATTTGTAAGCCTGATATCATCTCACTATTCCTGATTATTCTAACACTCTTTCAATGTACAAGGGTAAGGTAACCTCTGCTAAAATTTTGATTATAAATCTTTTTAGCTCTTATTATCATGGCAAAGAGAATATAGCTAAAAAAATATTCTTTCTCATAATCATAAAAACTCAAAGAGAGACTTACATTAGAAATTAATTCTAAGGCACTTTTTTTAAGCTGGTCTTTCTGCTCAGTAGACATATTATTCCAGTAATACCTTCAAGAGAATTGAGAAAAAAATATAACGTCAGTTGTCATTCAAATAAGTCTCATTAATAGTCTTATTTTAAGCAATGCAACTTTTGTTAATTTGTAGGATAGAAGAAACAAATAAATAAGTTGAGTCACAAATGGCCACTACACTGAAAAATAACTAAATAAATATCCTTTATAGACTGTAGTTACATAAGAGTAAACAAAGGGTTTCAAAAAATTTGTTTTTTTTGCAAAATGAACCAAACTACAAGTAATAACTTATAACCTTTGACAGAGAGCAACCCCTAACGTGTACCCTAATTCAGAACAGATATGGGATAAGGCAGACAAGAAAAAGGAAAGTCCAGAGGTAGATTGCTATGCTCAAGGGTCCCAATTCCCACAGAGAATTGGCTCAGTTTGGTACGCCTTCCTACCATGGTTTCTTCTTCACAAGCTACTCCAATTTCTTCCCACATCTAAATATGAAGAGTTCTAGTAAGGCTTTTCTGCACACTAACCTTTTCAGTCAATCTTGTGTGCATCAGCCACTAAAGCAAAGGGAAGCCAGTGAGAATGTGTGGATGGTGTGGTGCCAGCCATCACCATTATAAACGATTCGTGCACAGGTTCTCCCTCCCAGATGTCATCTTCAGTGGCAAAGGATAACAACAAGGAATATTAATAATATAATTTGAGTTTTCAGTTTGATGATTGATCTGATCGGATTTCTGTTTTAAAAGCCTATGTCACCTCTAATCCAAACCTTATGAAAAGAAAATGAAAAACTCTGAGTAACATTTAAAAATGTCTAGATTTTTAATGAGAATTTTGTTAGTAGGATTTAATAATGCATTAGTACTGCCATCATCTTTTTCAAAATAAAACAAAGGGAATCTTTGCTAGATCATCATAATAATTAAGAATTAAAGTCAAATTAATGTAATCAATAACACCAAGCTTACTAATTTTTAAAGATTAACAAAATACAATGCCCAATGTTAATCTTTAAAAGTAAAGATGACAAACTAAAACCTTGAACAATCATCCTGATTTGTAATTGTTATGAGTATATAACAATATCTACAGATATTCATCAAAAAGTTTTCTTTTAAATTCTATTTGCTAAAAAAATTAATATTTTCATGGTAAAGACTCGCAAGATCATGGATTCTCTGGCTTTGGACTATAATAATAGCATTCATCACCTTGCAACTAACAAACTTCTCAAGGATCAGCTATCCCCAAAGCCTCTGGAAATTACATACAAGTAACTTTTCATGTTTTGTTCTTTGCAGACATGTGTGCGCTGCATAAATCAAGCCTAACTCAAATACATAAAACAAAATTTTTAAATTTACAATAAATGTTATCTTACTTAATGCTGTGTTCCAGTAACTGCAAGCCAAAATGACGTATTATAGGAGAATACTTCTTCTGGGCCAGAATCAGACCACAATGGATGCTCATAGAAGATTGTTCTTTGCACTTTTCACATACCTGCAATACAAGGACTTGTACACTCAGTTTTTCTATACTATTATAACCAACTATAAGTAATGTTAATCAAAAAATTTGGAAATCCTGGAAAACAATATATATTTAGACATAATATATGCATGTTTCCAATATGATAATCAAGCAAATATATGAAACAAGCCTTCTACAACCTAATGCTTACTAAAGAAGTTACAAATTTAATCTAACAGATAACTAACTTGGTAACCTAGTAGCAGTTACAGTAAAAAAACATTTTCAAATGTATGTTCTTGAACTCAACGATCAAATAATTATCAACAAACTATGAATATTACCACACTAGTACAATTTACTTTTGGTTCCTAACTCACAGTGTGACCAAATTTCTTCCAGTGCATCGAGATTTGAGACGCAAGCAAATATAAACAAGGCATTCTAATTTTTATGTAAAGGTCAGTGTGCTGCATGCTGCATTCAGGTATTTAAGAGGTGCTTGTTGACCAAAATAATCATTTTTCAATGGTGGTTGATGTGGAATAGCACAAAAGCAACAGAGATACCATTTGATAGCCACAGAACTTGCCAGAAATGCACCAGATGTCATTGTCTCAACACAAACTATATGTAAATGATTCAGGCAAGTAATATATTCAGTCAAGAAAAGCATACATCTGCATACCATTAACCACAAGCCACTGCAGGAGGCATCAGGACTGGGTTGTAGGCCATGTAGGGTAGACCATGAAAGACTGGACACCTGTGCTTTTTACAGATGAGTCCAGATTTTGTATGAAATTTAAAGATCAAGTGTGTGTGCAGATGGTTGGGGAAAAGGTTTCAAGATGCCAACTTTTCTGAATATGACCACTATGGAGGTGGCTCATTGATAGTGTGCAGAGAAAAACTGGCCTACATGTTTTCCAGGGATGAGATCACTGATGTTTATGTGAGGTAATATGCTGATACTACTGGGAATAACTTCATTCTCATAGATGATAATGCCCATCCACATCATGTCCAGTAAATTTAGCAGAAGACAACCAACCATATGGAGTGGCCAGCTGATTCTCCTTACTTTAATTCAATCAAACATTTGGAACATGCTTGTCTGCCATTGCAAGACATCCTGAGCTATGTGCTATCACATACCTTGCAGAAACTTGGTAACACCATCAAAGAGGACTGAACAATCTGGACCAAATCGACATTCAAAATCTACTAGGTGCCAAGCTGTCATTTGTGCTAGTGGCTGTGACACGAGACACTGAATGAATCTATGAACTGAAATTTTCCACTGTGGAACACAAATGGTAGGTGACTAAAAAAATCTGTTTGTGAGAGCTTTCCTCGTGATGCCTAACAACATTGTGAACACCCCCAACGTTGCGTCCCCCGTGGTCCTTAGCAATCTTCTGGTCTATTCGTAAACACTTAAGTCAAACCAGTTATTTGCATATTAAACTTGGCAGCTTCAAAACTTGTAATAAATCCGAAATGTCACAAATTCTTCTAACGTGCCCAAATCTACGCTCACATCTCCATTCAAAGCTGATCCAAAATACTTAGCCGCGTGTGGCTGGGAAATTAGCCTCAGCTTTTACCGCAATCAAAACTCTCACATGGCCCGAAAGAAAGGCGCCTCTCACACACGTGAGGAGACCATTTACTGAGCTATCTACCTATTACCTCATCATCAGCCCCCCCCCCCCGAACACAAGCAAACTCCTAACGTGATATCAGAAGCCATCCCTTAAGGAAGCTTCCCCCCTCAGTTTTTGTTCTACCGGTCAGACAGATGTGCCACAGACCTGATGAGCCAACTGTCTCTCCTCTTGCGTCACTGAAGGGTTCATCACTGTCGTCACGGCCTCGATAAGTTTGGGGATTATTTCCGCTACGGACTGATCCATCTTCTCAGCTCGAAGAAGATGTGCAACGCGAAAGACAAGCACTATGGAAGTAATTTCATGCGGCTCTATTGTGCTCAAGACGAGCCAGAAGCCGCCATGTTCCCGTCTCTCCCCCCCCGACACACACACACGCTCTTTTCCAACCAATCAAAAAGCGGCTTAGCCGACGATGACCGTTTACAAAGGCATTGTTTCGTAATTACTGAACTTATCTCTCTTTTTTTTTTATTTTAGAATTTTATAGCTGAATAATTTAATGAATCTGCAGTCTGATAAATTTAATTTTTTAAAAAAAAAAAAAAATAATAAAAAAAAATGTCCGAATTTCCTGCGCTTCGATGTCCCGCAATCATTCACAGAGAAACTACTGGATGTGCAATCGGCCGTCGTCTCATCTCTTCCTCGAAAGTTTCCCGTCGGACTGTAAACAATAAAGTTGCGGCAGAGGAACAGCATGGAAGGTAATCTCGCCCGGTCAGTTTGATCTGATACGCAGCAGCATTATAAAACAACAACAACAACAGGAAAGCGAACTTGGCGGTGGCCTGGAAGCCCCCACCCCCCTCTCCCCTCCGCCTGATCCCACGTACTCCCTCCGGGGCATAGACGATCGGGATATGGACCTCGCTGGAGCGGCTACTGGGAGGTGTCTGCTGTGACAAGGAATCCAGGCATTTCTGCTGTGTTTTTGTATACCCCGATTGGGAGGGGTCACCGCTGCATCATTTTAGCAGCGCAGTAACTGATGTGAAGTGAGGTCCTCCTCGGTTACTGATGTCGACCGTCGGTAGGAGTTCTGAATTACACGGGCTGCATATGAACAGCGGGGGGGGGGGCTTACAGAATTACGTTGTCCGTGGGATAGTGTTGTAGGCGATGTCTTTGATGTCCCCCCCCCCTTGAGTTCTTCCAGCGGTGGTCTGGTCCGTATGAATGAAGGAGTTGTGCACTGACTACCCCACCTCCCTCCCCGGAAGAAGGTGATCCAACGACTGAGGACTCTGGTGTTCTCTCTCCACGAAGCTCCCTTTGTTTATAGATTTTTAATGAGTGTTCTCCTTGTCGATGATACGGCAGATGGTTTAAAAGGATTTTCCAGAGTCGCTACTGTATTTCCCTGTCAGGATTTTATGTTTCAGTCAATTCACCTCTTAAGTGTTCTTTCCTTTAGAAGCGGATCTAATTTATTCAAACGGTCTTCATGAGACAAACATCCAAATTCTGTGGCATGTTGCCGTACTCATTCTAAACATTCCGTCTTTTGCAAAACACAGACTCCAAAATTGTACAAAATACCCCCATTTATACACAGGTAGTATAAATAACTAGTAATATCTATGTTTTAAACTACGCCTGGGCTGGCCTAAACATTGCATTGCTTCCTTTGCCACTTTTGTACATTGTTTACCTGGCTTAAGTCACTTTCACTGGATGACTCCTAAATCCCTGTTGTTCAAAATACAGGTAATTTCTGGGATGTTACGATCTGATTTGACTTTTTTTTTCAATTTATTCAGATCCTGAATTTCTTTAGAATGGCCTCTCATTCGTTAGCTTTAAGTCATCTGCATGCATGTAAAGATGTGATGAAACTATATTAGGGAGTTTATTTAAATTTACATGTATGATATAAAGCAGCAGTCCAAGGACCAAGCTCATGTAATCAGTACACTTATTGAAACTCTGTTTTCTGTCTGATAGAAGGCAAGTAGGTAATTATTTTACTGTCATTGCCATACCTTTTGAGCTTCGAAACTAATCTACCATGAGGGACACTATCAAATTTTCTTTCTTAGTCTTATATTGTGTCAAAACTCTCACCACTATCATTAGTTTCCATAATGTATTCAAATGACTCAACAAAATTTGTTAAACAAGACTTCTTTTAACAAATTCGGGCTGTTTTGCTTTGAACAGATTTTTAGCAGTCATATGAGCAACTAATCTGTCTTTGAGCAGAGACTCTAATACATTGCATGGTGCACTTGTCAAGCCTACTAGCCTGAAGTTTTCCACATTATTTCTTGATCCCTTTTTAAAGGTAGGGGTCACTATAGAATAATTCTAGTCTTGGGTCATTTCCAGTTTCTAAGGACATTCTAAACAATTTTGTCAAAGGGTAAGCCAAAGTTGCTGAGCATTCTTTCAGCTACTTTGAAGTTAGATAGTTTATTTACAACAGTATTGTAATTTATATCAAGATTGTGTATTTTTCAATCTATTCTACCTTCAAAGGTGATGTCTTCGTTACTGTCTTCTCATGTAAAATCTGAGTGGAAAAATAGTGAGAAGCATTCTACAGTTTCAGAGTCATTTTCAGTCTTTGCTTTCTCAGTTCCCACTTTGATCTTGTTTTTTTTCTAATATATTTGTAAAAATTTTAAAAAAAGGTTTTAGCTTGTTTTACTTTTTTTGGTTCTGATACTTCTAGCCTTGATATAGGAAACATACTGTTAAATTTACTCTGATGGCACTTTTTGAAGGGAACTTTCTTACACTGAATTTTTGGCCATTGAGTTTTACTTACACATCTAGGTTTAAATAACTTGATACCTTTGTTATAAACTGGCAAAAACTGTTTCCATTGTGTCTCTATATTGCCACTCGTTTTGTTCTTCCCAATCAGGATTTCTGAAGAATATTTTCATCTCATAAAAATTTACTCTAAGGTAGTTAAAACATTTTTTTCCAACCTCCAGCTCTTGCTCATTATAACAATGGTGTTTAAAATACAATCATGCTTGATCACTTATACCTGAGGGTTCTATAGATATTTCATGTTAACATCTTTCGTAAACACTAAGTCTGACAATGACGGTTTATTTGGCTTGCAATATCTAGTAGGATATTCTCTGATTCCAAATGTTTTTCATCACAGTGTCAAGAAAATGATTTAGGTAATTTCTTTCATCTCCATTTGTGTATAGCTGCTTCCATTTACCTTCAATCAAATTGAAGTTTCCCAGAATCAATAAACGGGCTATACTATATATAGAATTAGTCCTACTAAATATCTCCAATAAATGTTCATCATTTTCATGGTTGATGCATGTATTCTGTACATCACACACAAGAAGTTTTTCAGAATTACTTAAATGTATTACTTTCCTGTAAGGTATCCCTGATGTACCCTGCTACACCACCACCACCTGACCCAAATTTTCTATCACCTTGAAAACATTTATAATTTCCACTGAAATTTTTCTATCTATAAATTCTAGTTTGCTCCATGTCTCAGTGATACCAAATATATTAAAGTCATATTCACTGACAGTATTTTGTAATTTAATCATCTTGTTAATCAGATGCATTTTAAGAGTTAACTGGGTTATCTAGGAAAATGCTGTAAGAAGAAACTTCATCTTTCGCTGTGCCATGGGACTGGCTGCATGAACAAGTTTGTAAAATAGCAGTTCAAGAAGTTAGATGGTAGTACATTTTCTTCATGGAAACAATATATTTTATCATAACATTCAGTAGCAGCAACAGATTCTTTTCAGAAATTTTAAGCCTTAACACCAGCATTTAAATGGAGTCTGCTTGCTTTTTGATAGAACAGTCAACACTTGGTGGGCATGAGTTGCCAGACACCCCTTTTGATTCTTGGGAGAAAGTTCTGTTTGACAATACTTTCTTGAAAAATCTTTAGATTTGTTTTTCCTGAATCTCTCCTATGTTACAACTCTAAGACAAATGCTTTCCTTGGTTCCCTTTGTTTGCCTGTAAAGTCGGGTGCAATGATTATGTTCTTAACAAATTTTCTCTCTCTATTTATTCCCATAATATTTTTCAACTCTTTAGCTTTTTTTTTTTTTCAGAAATCTTGAGCTTGTCCATTATGATCATAGAGGGATCCTGAAAGGATGGGTCTCCATATAAATCATTCACTTTCCTTCTGGTTTTTCTTGGATTTTTAATTCCTGGGAATGTTTCAGTATGATCATTTATAGACTGTTAAATAATTTCAGTCTGATATGCATCATACCGAATACAAGCCTCCATCTTTTTATTAATTCTAAAATAGTCATCAAATTTCTGCTTGACTATCTGTTCAACCCTTTCTTCATTGTCTACTTTCTAGAAAATAGATCCTTTTCTGCTAACTTTTCGATAAAGTTTCTTGTTTCTGAGCTATTTGACTCTAGAAGGTTGACTCTTTCAGTCATTACGAAACCCTATCATATTATTGCTTATTTGAAGGAACTACAGAGGACATACTGACACAAGGTGAGTGATGAAACTTTTGACAGTATATTCCTTTATCAGAATTCCAGGCAGCCTTGAAGCATCCAACACAGACAATGCCACAGTTTTCTCATCTACCATTATGCTTTCCAGTTTGACTAGAACCTTTTGGAGGATTTGTGCCATTTCATAGTTTGGTCATCAAAATAAATAAAATAAATTCTGACTCACCATGAAAGTATGCTGCCATCATTGTTGTCATTAGTTCTTCCCCTTACCTAAGCAAGACAAAAGTATAAATGTGGCTTCACTAGCCTATATCAACACAGAATGAAATGTTCAATTTAATTGTATTTCCCGTTCTTCTAAATGTTTTCTTCATATGCTTATGATACCAGTTTAGTGTATACTATGGAGATTTGTCGCTCTTTTGCCAATCATGGAAATATTTAATATCAAAATTTCATCCGTCCTTGCATACTATACTATACTTCATAATTTATTCACAACTTGACTTCCCCCAAGAAATTATAAATGATGTTCTTGTACCAGTATTATTTATTATAATGTAGTATAGTGTGCAGGAGTAGCAGAAGTGACTTACATAAAGCGCTGGCTAGCACAAAATATCTTATAAACATTTTGCAATTATGGAATTTGATCCACTACTTCCTCAAGCAGTCTCAGTTATCAACTATCCTTGGTTTTTTTTTTTTTTGTTAAGAAAAAAAATTGGTGAACACCAAGTTGTCTTCTTGATTTTAGATAACTTGAACTGTTAATCTCTACCAGAATTATCTGCCAAGGAGAAGAAATTTTCTAAATACATTTAATATTAGAGACATTTCATTTAGATCTGTGTATAATACATTTCTTGAGTCCCTACTGAACACCTCTTAAGTTATTGGTGAGGATGCTAAGCCTTCAATGGACCACTATTTCATACAATGGAATTGTAAGTCCTTTGCTTTTATGCTTGATAGTTTTATTTATCAAAAGAATTGCATTAGCTTTTTTCAGCAGTTGTGACTTAGTTGCAGCCATTTTAAATCTGATATATCTATTCACCAATTTTTTTTTCTTCAAGAATCTCACTAGTTCCTAATGTGTGGTCTGCTCCTATATTGCATCCAAAACTTAAATTTACATTTAGAAACTTTGAATTGCATTTTCTATTCAGATGCTCAAATGTACACATTGCGATAAACTAAAATTTTGCTCTTTCTCATTTACCCTGCATGTACCTTGGCATTATCAAACTTTTTAATACCAGAATTGACTGCTCTCAGTATCATCCATAATCATTAAGAACAAGGCTATGTATAATGTGACACTCATCAGAAACTTCACTAAAATCCAAGTATATTACATTGCCACCCCAATTTTAGTTTTGGCTTATAAGAATTTCAGAAGATTTTTCTGACTGAAAATTCATGTTGACCACATAAAAGATGTCTGCTAACAAATTCAGACAGGTAATCTAATTATTGTTATCAAAATTATTCCTGCAATCAGTTTCATTGTTTAGTAATTTTCAAAAGGGCCTTTGTCTTCCTTTTAAAGGAACAAGAGTAATTGTAATATTTCTCTTATTCATATGTGACATATAATTTCCATTGATTTGATGATGATTTTTAGTCATAGGGTAGCTAATATTCTCAGCTGCTAATTGTTAAATGTGGGACAAATGCAATTTGTTTTTTCAGTTTTGTGGCCAAATTTTCATATCACAATTGGTAATACCAAGAGCAAATGCTTGATTATGTTTTTTTTTAATGCTATCTGTGAAATAATTCATCATGCAGCTTTCCATTTGAGTAGAGAAGTGGTTTTAAATATACAGGGAGTCCTCAACTTACGAACGAGATCCCATATATTCATCACAAAAATCAGTTTCTACATAGGGCTTTGCCGGCACTACTATGTTCGGCAGTCGGCCTCCACCCACTGTGGAACATTACTTGTTATGTATGGGCAGGGTTGTGTTGTAACTTATGGAATTAATACTGTTCTGACTTACAAACAGGGTCCAGGAACCTAACTTGTTCATAAGTCGGAGACTGCCTGTACAAAGCTTCACCTACAACTATGTAGTTTTAAAGCTGAATGAGGATGTTTTCTGACTTACGTTTCTTTTTAGGTTTTCAGCCAAGTGACATGAATCGCTACCTAACTCTGGACAGCTATACGGGGCCCTACCCAAGAAAAGAATTGGTCTGTGCTCAACAAACATTGTATGCAGAATTCTATAAAAGCAAGTCGATTCTACTTCAGAGAATCCAACAGAAAATGAAAATTTCCCCAAACCATCTCAGCAACACCCAGGAGTTTAAAAAGCGTAAACTTGATGTGGAAGATATGCTGAACCAAAGCCAAGTTAAAAAGTTGAAGACTTCCAGTACTAAATGCTTCAAATGTGACTTTTGTGAGTTTATCTGCGAAGAAAGGATTGGCATTCAACAACATCTTCAAGACCAAGCCCACTTTTCTGCAAGCTGCTGCTCAGGAACCTTTTCTAACGGACAGCTGTTTGCCAAGTTTAGAATCAATAGCATGTACATAAGAAATGCCTCTGCCTTATACCAGTCATTGATAGCTGCATGTCCAGTATGTGCAGAGGTGTTTGAGAATATTTATGCATGTGGTATGCACTATAATATCTTCCATAACAGGGAAACATACGCCTATGCCGTGAGTCCAGTTGTTTACAACAGGACCATTACAATCAGTGGCAACAAGTGCCAGGAATGTGGAGAACAGTTTAAAAAACCCAAACAGCTCAATAGCCATTGGATCAAACAAAAGCATCTTCCGTACCACATCCCATCAGGAAATGACTTCTTGTTTTTTAAATGCCCTTACTGCAATAAAATATTTTATAACTTTTTGAAAATAAAATTGCACATGAGCACTCATAGAGTCCACAAGCTGAAACACGCCATAAACCTCTATTGTTTCAAGAGGCCAAAAGAAACGTTGTATCTGCTACCGTGCAGCAAAGTTCCTGCTGCTGAAGTGCAAGTGAAAGAAAGGATTGCACTGTTGTATTTGCTCAGGATTAACTTGAGAAAGATGAATGGCAGTCGTTCATCCATCCGTTTAGTGACCCATGAACTGAAGCAGACTGTGGCTTTACTACATAAAAGTCAGGGAAAAGACAAACCCACTCAGTGAACATTCCAGCTGTTCAGAAACTCAGAAAAACTTTAATAAACAAATTTGATCCTTTCATGACTTAGATATTTTTCTTAGCAATTATTTATAATTTTTTTAAAATCAGATATTGCAGACTGAAGGAATACTCTCAAGGACAAAACTAAAAAAAAGAGAGAGGCAAACTGTTTTCTTCTTTTATTTGCCATTTTTCACATTTGAGGTTGACACATCCAC
Source organism: Nautilus pompilius (assembly GCA_018389105.1). Taxonomy (NCBI): domain Eukaryota; kingdom Metazoa; phylum Mollusca; class Cephalopoda; order Nautilida; family Nautilidae; genus Nautilus; species Nautilus pompilius. The sequence continues at coordinate 640,600 of JACATO010002742.1, read as the reverse complement.
CGCTAGTTGTATATATACAGAAGCAATTTTCTCAGCTTGTGTAAAGCCACTATACCTTCAAATCTATCTAATGCAGTGTTGTCTGTGTTACAATAAACTCCACCAGACTCTTTCCTGTGTTTATTACTAAAAACTAAAATATATATAGATGTGCAGCCTACTTTAATTTTCAGTACTCAAGTTTTAAGTCATGATCCCTTATTTGCAGAAAGCACAAAATAAAACTTGTCTGTCTGTTCCTTGCCTCTTTAAATATCCCATTGAGACCCCACTTAAACTTGTGTCAGATGAAAATGCTGAATGTTCAAAATAACAAAGATCCCTATTTCCCAAAGCATTCTTGTGAAGCACCTTTACACCCCTACCAAACTGTCAGCATCTGTAAAATGTATGGTGGTGCCAGGTCTGAACCATACTTCAGATGCAATCAAACCCAAGGCTTTAAATAAAGGTGCAAGCATGCCTGGTGTTTTTGTTTTAATAGTCCTGTTAATAGACATTCCTCTCTCCTGAATAGGTTGATGATCCATAGATGGCTACAATTCCAAATCATTTTTTAATTTGTCTCTGATAAAAATTTCCACTACTTTGATTTGTGTGTTCTTTGTATTTCAGAGTCAATGTAACTGTATCCAACCAGCATTATTACAACGGATGTTCCTGTGGGGGGAAAAAATATATATATATATAATCAGTTGTGAATGAATATTTGTTGCCTTGTTCTTAGAATACAATAATGATGGTGAAATGAAGAATTTAGATATTCAAACAACTTTAGTTTTGAGTTAAACAAAAAAAAAGTCAATGGAGTCATCCATTTAAAATACTAGGCCTGTTAATTTTCTAAATGGTTGCAAATAGATCCAAATGTTAGTCCCAGCAATATACTCCTTTCAAACCCACTTGATGAGTAAGAAAATTGTATTATCTTCCGCCCTATTAATATTTGTGTTCACTATGCCTGTCAATGTGGGTGTAGTGAGGAAAAGTCCATGAATATGTAGTTCACTGGTTATACTGCTGTGCTAGTCTCATACCACCGAACATGGCTAGGAGAAAGCAAATTAGTCTTAAAGCAAACATCTGTGTACTCTGCCTATTGAAAAAACAAGAAATTGCTAAATGACTCAGTATATCAAGCAAAGGTATCCATTACACACAAAAAGGGATATTTGTTAGAATAACCTGATACAGAAAACAAAAGGACAAGAATAAAATTCAAGACATTACTAATATTATGGCAACTGTGTAAATGAAGGCTTCAGGAGGCAAAATTACATGTAAACTAGACAACCAATAATGGGGAAAAAAGATGCTGTGATCAGATGCAAAAGTCGAAAATGTTTAGTTAAAGCTTAGCTCTTTGTGCTGAATCAATGTATCATTCATGTAAAGTATAGGAATAGTGATGTCACAATTTGAATCGGTTTTAGTATAAATAGATCCAGAGGTATTTACAGAATCGAAGGAACACTACATAATATTTTCTAATCTCCAGTGACAAGTTTAACCTTCTGGTATGTGACTTATTGGTTGAGGTTCCTTCTTCCAAGGCAAACTCCTTAAAATTCTAAGTTGTACAAAGGCTATAAACTTTTGTTTTCCCTTCAAACATGCTTTTCCAAAATTAAACAATTTGCATGTATACAATAATAATGTCAAGTTTATGTAACAGTTGCTTGCTTGCCTGCTTATATATAGTCATGGCAAACATAAGTCTTGCATCACTCTGGAATTTCCTAATTTTGCTTAAAGTATAATTAAACCTGCTGAATTTACATAATAATGTTACACTAACATAGTTCATATCATTTTGTATACTGGACCAAAATGGAAAAATGCAACAGAGTGAAATATAACTGGAAAATACATGATTTTTAAAGAGATCTTTATAAATCATATTAAAGACTGACTTAATTAGAAGTATTCAAAAGCAGGCATTTAGAAAAAGCCATTGGAGCAGTGTCAAGCTATGAGCATGGTTTGAAGATAGATTTTGTTATTGCAGATCTAGGGTGATACAATACCTTTAGCCATTGGCTCTAGCAAATTTTAAAAAGGCCTTGAGAAATCTCAGCTCTACTCATCACTTTTTAATCTCACTATGAAGGTTTATATAAATTCACGTAAGCTAGCTTTCAACTTCTGGTGCCCTCTCTAGAATACCATAATGAAAGCTGGTCACTTGTAGCTCAAATCAGCCATTCAAAACTACTATCTCTACATTATTTCCCCTCCAAGTAACCACTCACTGCCAAACTTCCCAATAGTCTTAAAATTCCAGGTAGAACAGAGATACTTACCTGAAACTACTATTGGTACAATGACGCCAACAGAAAGAAATACCGTTCTGTACAAAACTAACTCTGTGATAAAATGTAGAAATGCCAGCACGAATGAGAATAACGTCAGATGATACACTCTGAAAATAATAATAAAATACTTAGGTTATTTATATGATTATCAAGTAAATAAGTATTTTCATCGTCTCTAACTTCAGAATGTTGAATGCAATTTTGTTTTTGTTTTCTCATTGCTTCCTAACTAAATAAACATACTATTGGTGTATCTTTTTTTTTTAATGGTTGAGTGTTTTTTTAGAGACGTATATAGTAACTGATTAATCCATCTTGCCATTCTGGAAACGGTACACAGCTGTACTTCATTAGATTCTAGGAGCAACAACTGCTACCGTTTCGCTCGCAGATACGATGTGACACACCTCTCTCACACACACACACACACGATACCTGTAATCAAGACTAAAATTGAAAGTACGCCCTCAGTTAGCAAATATGGCAAAGGTTAAATCGCGGGACACCTTTACAAAAAAGGATCTCGACTTGTAGGAGATCTCTGTATAATGCTCTCGAGGTCTCCCGAACTTACCCCTTATTCAGAATATCCAGGGCGCAGTACATTCTTAAGATGGCTGATAGAAGGGTCCACACGCGCGAACAATCGAGCTGTTAAGGAAGTCACTGAAAATGAAACAGCGATTATTATTATTATTATTATTATTATTATTATGAGTCGTGGTTTGCTTATTAGCGCCCATCTTGGTGCGATGTCTGGTTCCAATGTTTATTCTCATCTTTATATCAAAAACATCTTATGTTTGGGGGGGGGTCGGGGAGTCCGACTTAAAATGAGATTTAAACAAAAACTCGAAATAATATAAATGTTTACCTAACCCCGGCCTTCCACAGTAAAGCGTTTTTTGAAAAAAAGTGTGGTCCATGTAGCATTGCAGGGTGTTGGCAAGACCCATGCAAGCTACAAATCCGAGCCATCCTCGGAGATACGCGGAGTACACCATCACCATGGCTGGCGCGATGAACCTCGTTGTCCCGAAAACGAGGCCGGAGCCGCATTACTTACGAAAAGAATTGTAAAAAAAAACAAAAAAATTTTCTTAAAGCATCTTTTTTAAAAACTGAATATTAAACTGCGCATATTAAATTATTAGTTAATATTTTTTTAAAGAACGGGACAGAGAGAGAGAAAAGCGGTATTTGCTTTTACGTGGTTGTCGCATTCAGGAAGTCATACCCGTTTACGTTAGCAACATGAATTAACAATCACTGCAAACAAAAGAACTCCGGTTTACCTGGTACATCTGTTCGTGTTTCATTTGTTTTTACAGCCATCTGATTTATGCAAACCGAAGCGGTTTCAGAATTATTATTTTTCTTTTCTGTTGTTGTCGTCGTCACTTTATAATGTTAAAATAAAAAAAAAAAAAAGGGAATAATGATTTAAGTGTGTAATATAATATGCCTGACAGAGAAGAAATCTAGTCCCCCCCCCGGTTAATGCAGTATACGTGTAAATATACAGGTAGACAGGTACACGCAGAAGCGAAATGGACAAGTCCGAACAAGACAAAACAACATGGAACCAGAAGAAAGGCAGTGAATGTCGCATGGGTGTAGCTGCTGCTGCTGTCGGTATATTCTTCGCGAGATAATCGGAACCATGTTGTTGCCTATGAAGGAGAAACACGATTACCAAGTCCCCTTCGAAGACGATAGAATGTTAATGTACGTTAACAGAAGCGGCTTCCCCATGGATGAAAAAACGTGGGAGCGGATGTGGGACCATGCTGCCAAGCACCACCCTGAGGGTGATGCTATAACAAAGATACGAAGCTGTGATAAGTTGCCGCAGGTAAGATGATGGGGTATGTTGGTTTTCTTGGTTAAAAGTGAAATTACACTCACCTTTGCCAAATCTTTGAGATGAACAAGTTCACCTATTTGGAACAACAAAAAAACAAGAAGTTACCAGCATTAGTGTGTTTAGACCTTAGCAGTAAAGAAAGCGATAGATATAAGATTGTTTACCCGAGAAGAAAGTTTGCCTTCATAATACTCTGGTCCAAGTTAGGGAATATTTAATATTTCTCTCAATTTCAAACTTAAAATAAAAAATATATATATATATATGTCATTTCAGTGAAATGTATTCTTTTCTTTCCTTTTTAATTTCTAAGCAAAGCTATGTTACTTCATTTTATTTTGTAAGCTTGGTATGATTTCTTTATTTGATACATCTAAAATTTGTTGTTGTTTTTTTAAATGTCTGCTTTCTGTTTGTTAACTGCATACTCTGTCTTTCCCAACCTTCTAAATATTATTTTTAAAATTTACTTTATGAAAACTAATGTAACAATATGAGGTTTGAGTTTTGTCTACAATTATAGATGTAGAATTGTGGCTAAATGTCTGAATTTCTACAATTTTGATCTGCAGCTTAAAGCTTTCAGATTCTTCAGCAGCAAATGGAAATGGTCGGGAAAATGTTGCTTGAAAGAAAACTATGGCTAATTTTCCTTGTTAGCATTTATTTGTTTATGCACTTGGACAGTAAAAAAAAAAATTGGAAGCTGATTCTAGTTGCAAAAAAAACCTTTGAATTCTTGTACTACAGCAGCAAAATGTCTCATAATAAATTAGCACTTTTTCAACTCTCATCCAACTGATAATGTATTTTAAAATAATAATAATAATATCTTGTTAATGTCATTATTAATCCTCATTCTATTCTTCTCTTCTTGGCTTAACAAAGGGCGAAAACAGTTACACACTAAGGTAGCTATTGTATTAGTAAAAAAACTATAGTTATGCATACAGTTTGAATTTTAAGAATACAAACAATTTAAAACATTTGAGACCTTGTTTGATAATCATGAGTGTGTGTGAACAATATTTTTTTTTTTAATTGATCTTTTGCAATTGGGAACTACATAATTAAATATAGACCTCACTAGATGGGTTATTAAATAGCATTTATCTGTATACATCAGGAATGGCCAACTACTGGTGTCTCTGGAACCACATTTGGATCTTCATTAGTTAATATGCATTTCTTTGAGCAAACCTAAAAATAATAATAATACTTTTGATGAATGGAGAAAAAAAATTATATTGTTATACTAGCTAGTAATTTATATATTTTAATTATTAACTATACCCTCCAAAGGATTTAACTAGAGCTCCCTTCTACAAGTTATTTTTCCCTTTTGCAACTTTAGCCAATCAGCAACACTGAGAAATGTTTCCATTAAACCACATAGTGGAAATTGACTGTAGTTTGCAAATTCACAAGTATTTGTCAAGGAAAGTTTTATTCTGTGTCATCTTACAATGGAAGGAAAGTGTAAATGGAGAAGAAAATACACAGATGAAAACTGAAACTTCCAACAGGAGTGGGAGAGTATGGACTTTTTTGTTAAATGTGAATGTAATGGTAAATCTCTTAGTTCAAACCTGAAGCGTTATTTTACTTTGAGCCATGCATGTATTCATTGAGAATTCCCACAAGGTTCTGCACTCCACACTTTAAATAATTTGAAAACAATTGCAGATTGTAACATTAGTCTCCTATCATGTGGCTTGGCACATGGCCCATGTGATAAAAGCCCTATTCTGCAGGAAAGTTTATCAAAACATGCCTTACTAATGTGATTTAAATCCTATCACCAGAGAACAAGAATCTGCAGAAGAAAATTTCTGGCCTGCAATTCTCACACCATATAATGCAGAATCTCTGACTTGAACAGTGACAATGATTCACAACTTCAGCAATGTGAGTATCTGAGCATCACTGCATGAGTCATGCAACATACAGAAGAAATCTCAATTAGCAGTATCTGTCCGCACCATGTCAGACAACTGTGTTGTGAGAGAACTCCTTGATGTCATCCCACTACAGGATAGAAATCATGGACAGAATCTAATGAAGGTATTAGAGCTGACACTTTCCCTCAGTCTTAACTTCAAGCCAGATCAAAAGATGCAGCCAAGGTTCTAAATTGGAGCACAACCAGATATGCAAGCATGGTTAAAGAACTTAAGGACATTTTTGAGGAAAAATTCCAGAATCTACAGCAGAAAAGACCTCAGATCAAATTTCTGATTGATCCTTATAGTGTTGAAGCCGATTTTCTGACACTCTTTAGTAAAGCATCATCCCAGATGCAAATAACAGAACTTTTGGAAAATGACAAATTGAAATCTGTTCAGAAAGAGGAAACTTGTACTTTCTGGAAATTTGTACCAAAGAACAATACCCCAACATCAGAGGTTCAGCCCTAAAATTAGTCTCAATGTTTGCCTTGACTTATGCTATGAGTGTTTTCTTGATGCAGATACGAGAAATCAAAGCACCGAACTATTTCAGCAGACTACTGCATGTGAGCACAACTGAACACAAACCAGACTTCAGGAGAGTTGTTTAAAGTCCAAAGTAAACATTTGCACTAAACGCATGCACAAATAAGGTAATGTTTTATTGTTATCATTAAAGGTATGAAAAACTTCCACATAAATGAATTTAGTATAATTTTACTATAAAAAATAATGAAATATTTAAACAACATAATTCTGGCTCTCTGGCAATGTACATTAGTGAATTATGGTGAATTCTCCAGCTCAGGTTGGACATTCCTGGTATATTCATGATTATCAAACAATATCACAAATGTTTGAAACTATTTACATTCTTAAAATTCAAACTATGCATAAATACTGATTTGTTTTTGCCAATACAGCTGTCCATTTTATGTGGTAACTAGATACTTTCTTCCTTTGTTATCCTGTTGTTGTTAAAATTTCTGATACTGAGCTTATTTTAATTTCTGTCAGGTTCCATACTGCCAGTCAGTATTTAAACAGAATTTACCCATCCATGAAAAAATCAAAGCCATACAGAAATACATGGAGAGTCTTGAGTATCCTTTGCAAATGTATAGTTAAAAACAGAGTTTGTGGAGTGTAATAAATGAAAAAGCCACATTAATTTTATTTTTAAGAGTTGAATTTTATTTCTATACTTGAAAGTTTTTTGTGGATTTTTGAAGAAATTCCATGGAATATGATAAATAAATTTTTAATATTGTTTTGCATGCATATGAGAATGTATTATCTTGAGTTTCAGTGCATAGTATCTCCTAATGCAAAAAAATTTTGTAATAAAGATTTATGAACTAAAGGTGAAAATAAAGTAACAAACAATTATCAAATTGTTCTTTATTTGCTAATTTTTTTAAAAAATTGTGTTGAATAATCATTTAGATTTAGAAAAAAAAATGATAAAACTACTATTCTTTTTCTTTAAATCTTCAATCTTGAAAAAGAGAAGTCTTACATCATAAATAAAAATGGGAATTAGTTTTTCTCTTGTTTTCTCCAACCTTCTGATACACAAAATAAAATGAAATATTTCAAATTTTAACCCTTTAAAATTCTTTCATGTAAAACATGCACCGAAGTCAGGTTGAAGTGGTGAAAAAAGATTACATTTTCTTAAAATTATTTTTGAATCTAAAATATGCATTATTTTACAGTTAATTTCTATATTACATAAAGCTGTCCAAATAATTAAATGTTCAATGAAAGCACATAACAAAACTGCACACAGAGAAAGTAAAGGATATTTGCCATTGACAGTTCCTTCATATATAACTACACAGGAACTCAGATATTTGAAATTAAAAAGAGCCGACCAGTTTGTGGGTGAGTACTGAAACCAGGTGTAATTATTAAGACACATTATATATATATTTTTTAAGCATTTGATAAATAATAAACTTTAAAAATTAATCTTTTTTTATTAGTAGCTATTATGATTTCCAAACTTGTTCATTTCAGGTTAATGGACTGTGCCAGGGTGATGATACAGGAATCTCTTCCTATAAAGTGTTTGGAAGCTGTTGTCTTGGGAATGTATCCTCTAACTTTCAGATGTGATACTTGCTGCTGCAAGCATTTATATAAACTGGTCATGTTACATAACTATTTTATTGGTAATTTAATGTCTGTACTGCTTGTTGTTATGGTGTTACACAACATCACAAGTAGAATGAACCAAGTTCAAGCAAAAAGAAATGTTTAAATCTTTATGCATGTTAGTATCAAGTTTTTCTACATACTAATAATCAAAATCTCTTAATTGAACACGGTGTCTTATCTAGCAGGCAAGAGCATTCTTTCTTTGCAATTTTATGCAACTTAAAACTTTTGTCAGCTACCTTACTAATGGTATGGAGATTGAACGATTCCCAATTGGATTCAAAAGCAGCTTTCGAGGAGTGACCAAAAGGCATGTTGTCCTTGGTTTGTACAGCAGTGGAAGGTATGGAGCACTGGGTATGAGCCGGCGAGACAAGTTGATGTATAAACCTCTAGAATACAAGGTATTCTTGTCAGCTATTTTAGATCATGGAAAATTAGTCACTGACTTAGTTTTACTTAACATTCAACCATTTTTTTTTTTCAGAAAAAAGCCAGCTGTTGACCAAATATAGCAGAAATTTAGCAAAACAGTTAAAGTCTGTGGGATTAAGTCTATTGTTATTTATTTATTTTTTGGTTTTAAGATTAAGTGAACTTTCTCAAAGAAAAATCTGAATTTTCATTTTTTTCCCCCCACAGAACTTATCTGACTTAATCCTCGATTACCAAGATGCCTATAAAAACTGTGAGTACCTAAAGCTTTAATTTTTGTTGTCACTGGCAATTACTAAAAAAAAGCTGCTATACAGTCAAGAAAAAAATGTCTCCAATGATCTTTGAAGTGTTCCTTTATTTAATGAGTTAGATGTCAAGTTTGTAATTTTTGACAATTGTCCAATACTATTCTTGATGATAGGCTGTGTGATGAAATTGCATGCAGAGTCAACTTATCAAGGTGGAAACTGCCTTAAGGAATTCTCGGGTCCACATCTAGTCAGAGGAGGAATAGTACCATATGGATTTAACTCATGATATAGAAGAAAAGCAAACCTCAAGTATTTTTCTGTTAGTTGTAAGAGACTTGATAGTTTAGTTAGTAGACTTGATGGTTTTTAGACCAATCATCTAAATCGTTCCACTTTGCTACTTCTCTGTCAGACCTTATTAACTATTAGTGGCTCTTTTTCACAGATTACCTAACTACATCTTAGCTACCTCTGTGATGTTTTCAAATCAATGCAGTGAAAGTTCTAAATTCTGGCATGCAGGGGGAATGGGAAGTGCCAAACTATTGGATATGCCAGGTTATTGGATGTTACTCTTAGTCACAACCTCAAGACACTATTTTCACTTTTTAATGTTATATACTGTAGTATAGTTTTCGTAAGTATCGTAAAGTCAAATAAATGATATAATGTGCAAAAGTAAAATGTATAATAAAATATAATATTGTAATAACAGTTTATTGTACTCACCAATGTTGTAAAGATGATTTCTTAGGGTACAGTAAAATCCAATTACTGTAGATAAATCCTGAGTAGTGCAGCACAGTACTACAGTATACTGTATTCACAGTTCACTTATTCATACACTTAAACACTAAATCTTCTTAACTTAATAACTACTTAGGTATTAAATTACTTATACAGTAATTACACTTATGCACTAAATCACTTAAAACTAAAGAGAATGCTGTAGCAGCACTACTCATCATTTGATGAAGCCCGTGTGGCCGAGGTCGAAGGAGTTGGGGGAGATGGGGGTTAAAGACACCTTTCTAGATGCCTTTTAAATCAAGTCCCTGAGGTTTGCCTGCTTGCTGGACTCTGACATTTTCTTATAAGAGTTATTTAAAATGATGTGCAGGTTCATCACTTCTGCAGCACTGTAATGGCTGCTGTACTCAGCAAACTCAACAAATTCATGATGAATTTGGTTGCTTGCAACCAAGTGTATTCAGATCTTTCTGGTCTTCTTCTCTTCGGTTTCTTGCGGCATCTCTGGATTAAGGACACTGAATGATTGCCTCATCAGTAAAAACTCCCACAAATGGTGTCTCCTTGTCGATGTCAACCCATTCCTCCACTTCATCATGTGTCAGTTTGCTGAATGGATTCTTGGCTGGGACATTTTCAGTGATTTTCATAATTTCCTTCATACAAGATCGCCTCACAGTGAATCCCTTAAACTCCTTATCTGAAGTAGTCCCCCAAACATCACACTGGACTACAGTTTTCGCCATGATCTTCGGAGGGTAATGTTCTTCATATCCTTCCATACTAATGCCAAAGTAAAGGTGGCATGTTTAAGGTTAAATAAGATTGAAAATCTTTGACACTGCTATCTGCATTGACAAGTTTCTGTACAAAGAATGTCCTGTAATTATGCTTCCAGTTTTTGGATCACCCCTTGATCCATGAATTGTATCAAAGACATAAACATTGGCTGGCAGATACATGCCAAAGGCAATTGCCAGAAGTTAACTCAGAGGCAGGAGGATGCTATCTGCAGTTATCCATAAAGAGAATGGCTTTTGAGTCTTCTGGCAAGCTTTACTTCTTGAAGTTCTCCTTTACTTCAGGGACAAAATTGTTAAAAAACCAATCATGGAAGCATTCTGCAGACATCAAGGCATTTGCTTCTGCATCATACACAACAACTAAACGAGAAACACCCCTGAAGGCCCTAGGCTTCTTGTACTTGCCAACAACAAAAAGCTTCAGTTTGCAGCTACTGAAGTGTTGCTGAAAACAAGAGAATGGTTATTCGCTCTTAATTCATCTTGGATTTTTTATGTCCAGCAACAAGAGTTCTGTTTGGAAAGGATCACCAAAAAAGCCCAGTTTCATAAGCGTTATAAATCTGGCAAAGAGACAGGTGTGCTCTTGTACTAAGGTGTCACGATCGGCCAAAACATCCAGCTGCCTAACACCATGATGCAACTCGATATTCCGCAACCATCCGTCAGAAAAGTTACTCTTCATCAATATTCACGTCCTGTTGATGCTGCTTAGCCTCCGAAATCAACATCGGCCTTCCTTCAGACCGCCTTGAGATAAACTGCTTGTAGAGAGCAATATCCAGCTCAGCAGCCATCTTCAAAGTTGTCCGTGTTTCAATACCTCTCTCAGGCTTGCTGATTATGTCCAATTTCTCATTTAAGGTAAGAGTAACATGTTTCCTCTATCTCTTTCGAAGCATGATTAAAAAAAAAAAAGATAGCCAAAAAACGAGGGCGATACTGGCATGTGGGCAGACTCGTTCCACAGCAGAGACTAACTTGCTAGCCAGACTTCTCAGAATTGTCTCGCAGCATTTTCATGCCAGATTGAAGGACTTTTACTGTTAAAGCCATTGACATATAAATTCTTCTTTGGTAAATTCAGAGCATTTACCAGTGTTTAGGGTTACAAGTAACTTGCCTTTTGGTAAATTACTTGAATAATCATGGGGTTTCTTTACTTTTAAGGTGGTGATAGAAAGATCTGAGCACTAACCCTCAAAGTAGTCTTTTCTGCTCAATAAACTAAAAATTTAGAGGTCGAGTCAAAACTAATAGTAACATACAAAATTAACAAGAAACATTAATCACAAGACAGATCTCAGACACCATTTAATCAGTTTGCTCTAAATACCTCAGAGAAGTAACCCTACCTGCTGAATTACTTGGACATCAATAGACTGATGTTCAGAGTTTTTACTGCCATTTCTTTTAAGGTAGTCAAATGTTGTCCATCTATCTTTGGTGTGACACCTACAGTTCAGCATACTTAGAGAACCAATAAAACACTTGCAGAGAGTTTTGTAAATTGTGATGAAGGATCATAATTGTGTAGGATGTGTTTATTATTGTAAAAAAGATACTAAATACTTACTTTCACTAATTCCATTAAGATACAAACTATCCAGGAATAAGTAAAAAAAAACAAACACTAAGTCATTATTTTAGCTTGGAATCTATAGAACTCCAAATTACCCAATAAGTAATCGGTTTCTGATTTGGAATTTAAAATATTTATTTGTAATGCTTATTGTACTTTCCAGTCCCACTTCTCCATACATGGCAACATGTTTACCAGTTAACTGAAAACTATTCATTATGTATCTTCCTTTTGGCCTAATATATTAGAGGAAAGCATGTGTGCAAAAGCTGTCATCAAAGATAAGTTTCCCCTCCATTAAGCAAGCAGCATTGAAGAAAATGTTTTAATATAAGCCCATTTTCTTAATTTCAGACTGCCACAATCTGTTAAAAATCAAAATTGGACTTCCAGTTTCTCACAAGTTTTGTAGTTATGAGTATATTCAGTGGTCGGTAAGCATGATTACATCCTCGCCAGTCTACACTTATACCGAGCTAATAGAATGTAGTTTATATGATCAGATTAACTCTTAATCTGAAATCTCAAATTATCTTTATCACATGCTGACAGATTATTACCATAAACTAAATTCCATTGCATCTACATTTCTTGGAGTTAAGTCACAATAGTGTAGAATAGTGGTAGAATACCTCCTAAACAAAATCCTTTAAGTTTTTCCTAAATAATTCATGTTGGGAGTTAAGTATTTTTTTCAAAGAAAGATGACCCAAGTGTTAATGCTTCTGTCTTTAGTTACTCCTTAGTAATCTATTATGTAATTCTCTTTTTTCTTTTCTTTAAACCTGGGCAGTTAATTCCTTTGTTTTGCATTAAAATATATTCAAATAATCAAAACCTAATTTCAGAAAGAAAATTAATTACCTATATTCCAACAAAGCAAATCTAGTATTTCTTCCATCATTATTCAGAGTTCTTGAGATATTAAAGATTATGCTCATATCTAACGCTTAGTTGCATATCTTTTTCCAAAGATAACAAATGCCCCAGGCTTACAATAAAAAATAGAAGCATTATTCAGATCTTTTTCTTGGCTATATGAATTAAAATAACAGCCAATCAGTAAAAGGGCAGCACTTTCTAAGAGCCTACCGAGTTAAAAAGGGCAAGTCATAGTTTTTTTTTTCCCTTTAAATTAAGCATAACAAATTTGTCTTTGCAGTACACTGTGGTGCATGTCAACAGACTGAGTGCCAAGGAAATTTTCAGGAAAGTTGAGCAATACTCAAAAGAAATGAGGAAATCAGTAAGTAGCTTTTTTATTTTTTGTTTGCATATATTGTAACATGTCTTTTCATAGTTTCTTTGTTATGGTTGCCTATGCATTCCTATCTACATTCTCCTACTCTAAACTTTTCAACCACTTTAATCAGATTTTGCAGTATGTCATAAGCACAACTATTAAGTCCTCTCTCCCACTTCCCCCACGTGTGTTCAGTAAATTTCGAGTCAGTTCCTGTATCACGATTTCTAAGATGTTTTGCTTATTTTACAGGGTGAGCTTCATTACCATACCAAGAGCAGACAGAAGACTGTCAAAACACTTGCAACATAGCATGTAAACCTCAACATCCAACTCACGACCACCACTATTGTTGTCAATGTCACTTCTGTTTTTACAATACCAGTTTTATGTAAAAAATAAAAAATGTATACATCAAAAGGCCTACAGACAATTAACCCTGACCACTATGACATGCCCACACAAGCATTAATGACCTACAGTATTCAAATTTGTGCTTACTTATCACTTTGTTTGATAAATATTCCAAAAATATTTAACACATAACAAATCTATCTAAGTCACAGCTGATTTTAAATGTAATTCTCCACTAAAGAACTTGTAGCAGACTTAACAGCTATTTATTTATAGTGTATAAGTTAAAAGTTCATTAAGCTTTTGGTTTAAGGGGAATCACTCACATGTTGAGGAGAAATTTCAAATCTTGTTATAATGAATGAACTTACAGTAGATTGGTGCAATTATATATATATTAGGTTGTTACAAAAGTTTTGTTGGTTTTTTTTTTTTTTTTTTTTTACCACAACACAGACTTCATATCATTGCTGAATGTGAAGTTTATTATTCAAAGTTAGTTCCATTACAATCAGTACACTTCTGCCAACAAGTTACAAGTGCATTTATACCATTTTGAAAAAAATCTGGATTTCTGGAGTTGATAAACTGTCGAGGTGTTTGAAAAGGTAGTCTGTGAGAAAGGTCTGGTGAATAAACTGGGTGAGGGAGAACTTCTTACCCCGACGTGTTCAGTTTCTGAAGTCACTTTTGTGACGATGAGCACTGTCATGGAGCAGGATCGGGCCTCTTCGATTCACCAATGCCAGCTGTCATTAGGAGAGTTTCTGATGAATGTTTAATTTATGACAGTACCTTTCAGCTGATGATTTCACCAGGTTGCAAATAGTTTTGGTGGATGACACTAGTTGCAGTTCATCAGACAGTCACCATGACCTTCTTTGGATTGACGGCTGGGTTTCGGAATGTGGTTAGGTGCCTTGCCTCTATCGAGCCAGTGTGTTGATAGTTTGCAATTGTCGTAAAGGATCCATTTTTCATCACATGTAATGATTCAGTTAAGAAATGGGTCATTTTTGTTTCATATGACAAAGAGCAGATCTCCAATCAATGATTTTGTTGTTCATTCAACTCAAGAGGCACCCACTTGTCAAGCCTTTTCACCTTTCCGACTGCATCAAGATGCTGGGAAACAGTTGCAGTGCTTATGTCCAGTTCTCCAGCATTTTCTTGCACGGTTTTTCTTGGATTGGCTTCAAATGAGGCTTTCAGATGGTAGTTATCAAAGGACACCTGCTACATTCTTTATCTTTGAGGCTCACATCTTCTGATCAAAACTTTGCTCTCATTTGCTGTGTGCTTGCTTAATGTTACAAGTTGCCTCGCTCACTATGTAGCCTATTTTGAACTTGTGAAGCATAAACGCCACAAAACTTTTCTACCCATTCTTCACTCAGAACCCTGAAACAAATATCTATTTATGATTTTTAAAAAGTTTTGCATGTCTGCCAAAGCACAGCTACAAAACGATGTATATAACTTATCTACATACACCTTCACAAACATGCAAAAAATGACCCCCAAATTAACACAAACCAACAAAACGTTTTTAATGACCTAATAATATACCAAAATTGTCCATTTGTACACTTAAACTAAAGTATCTAAAAAGATTTATAAAAAGGTATAATTTGGATTAGAAAAAATATATGTATACAAAGAATAAAAAGTTAAGTTTTTATCTTTAACCGTAATATTTAAATTCAATATTTGTTCTGTAGCACATTATGCTACAAATATTTAGATTTTTTAAAAAAAACTATTATACAGTCTGTCTTCCTGAGAAAATAAGCCTGATAATTGAAAATATGCATAAAACAGTTTTTAAAGACTCAATAAAATAATCATTTTGGTTCTTCAGAAATTAAAAGCCAATATAAAAAAATTCTTCCTTCAACATGCGCACGCGTGCATGAGAGAGAGAGAGACTGCATGGGCACATGCAGGGAAGCTATTTAATGAGTTTTACTGACCAAATAACATAATCAGACAAGATTTTTCAGTCAGTATTTTTTACTAATACTGACAACTGATTTTCTAAAGACTTATTTTTGTTGAAAAAATTATGCACAGAGAATAGTCCAGAGATGGCAGTTACAGCCAGATGAAGCCAAGAGAACAATGGGTATGCTACAGTGTCAAAAAGACTAATATCCTGGCAAGAAGGATGTGTGGAATCACTTTATAGATGCAGTCAAGTCAAAAAAAAATTACAGCAGGAAACTAATGTTCAAATTTTATCTCAGATTGTAAAGAACAAACTATCAGTCTAATTTAGCAGCCTAGGTCACTCATTCACAGACAAGCTAGGCTACAGTATTATGAAGATCACAGCAAATAGCAAAATCATCACTGGCAGCCATCTCTTCACCAATGAGTCATGTGTTACTGGACTTTTACGACTGAGTTGCAGTCGTGTATGGAATGACTCGGGTAGTCACTTCCTGCATCAGCTATCAAGGTTTATTTCACATGTAATTCTTTTTTTGCTAATAGTTCTTGAGAAATAAACATGGTTTTAATAATAACAATCAAATATTTTTTTAATGTACAAAATGTGTCTTCAAAAAAACAATCACTAATGTACTTTGAATAGTATATATTAGAACATACAGCTTCCTTAGATCAATGAAAGTATAGGAATTTTTGTATCAAACATTAGGCACTCCCAAGCAGCTCAACTTGATACTCTGAATATAGATGGAACTTACAATACCTAGATACCAAGCTTATTAAATAGACCTTTTTTCATTTTTTAAGTTAGAAGAAACCGAGCCATTAGAGCTAAGTGATCTGAACAAATGTCAACATTTGGCAGTCCACCAGTTTCCTTTAATTCATTCCCTGATATTAGTCCGTATCGACCAATGAGTTTCAGCTTACCTTCATTTACATGCATATTTATTAACTGTCCATTTCTAGCTTGAACTTCCTTACTGTTAACAGTATAAAAGATATAGTCCACTACACAACCCTCAGCATCATGCTGAGTTGTTACCTCGCATTCTTGATGATGAAGTCTTTCAATGGAATGTTGATATACAGAGGCAAAATTAAGTTGATGCTCCACCAGACCAGAGTTTTGTGTAATTAGTGGCAATTGTCTGGAATTTAATCTTGAGTGCAACACATTGATGAACTGACACTTATCTGAAATCCCAAACTGCTTTGGAAAGTAGTTTTGTTGCAGATAAACATCCCTGCCATACATGCCCTCCTTTTGGCCAGACATAGTTCGTATCAGCAAGTTCCTGTAATATAAGTATCCAGTAGACACAAAATTGTAGATGTTACTGTATGGTTCTGAATTGAAGTCTCCACACAAGATTATGGGATTGTACTGAAAGCGACCATTCTCATCCTGAGATTTGTATGTGATCTCATCCAAGCTGGCAAACAGCACCATAAGCTGAGATAATTTTACATCACCTCTCTTTGGATTAAACAAAATGTGAGTGGTAGCAACAAAAAGGAAGTTGTCCCAGCATTGGTAAGCAGGATTCCTAGGCATCAGTCCAATGACCAATGCCACATTATCCCGATTCAGTAACTCACCTCTATGATATTTTATGCCATGCACACAAAAACAAACAAACTTGGCATTTTTAAAGAAGATTGCACATCCATCATTTTTATCTCCTGTCCGTTTCTGAAACTTTCCTTGGTAACCTGACAAAAGAACAAAGTTAATTCATCATTATTTTTAAGAGTAACTAGAAAGATATTAAAGAATCCTTTTTAATGAAAGCACAAAGAAAAAAATATTTATGAAAGAAACTGTTGAGAAGCAATTTT
The DNA here is from genome assembly GCA_018389105.1 of Nautilus pompilius. Lineage (NCBI taxonomy): Eukaryota > Metazoa > Mollusca > Cephalopoda > Nautilida > Nautilidae > Nautilus > Nautilus pompilius. The sequence goes on along the minus strand of JACATO010002742.1, from coordinate 623,090 downwards.
ATTTACAACTATCCACAACAAAATTTCTCACCAATAAAATATACATAGCAGTAATTAGAGCCACACATTATTTAGTATCTGATAATCTAGCAGATGTCACAAGAAAATACTTGCCCAATTAATGTACCTTAGAAACTGAAAACTTGATTCAAAATTTAGAACAAAAATACTCATGCATCTGCAATCCTCATATTAATACAATTAACAGAATTCTGTTTTAGGATAACTATGCATTACAAACTGGAAGATATAAACTACACAGCTAAAGTCAAAGTGGTAATGTGGGAAATGAGGGAAAAATCCACCATGAGCTGAACTGAATTTTCAGACTACAATACAGCACAAGATTAATATTTAAGTGTTGCAGCAGAATCTAAATAATCATAGTTTCTTACATATAAGAATATCAAGAGCTTCATGTAGGAGTCTTAAAAGTTGCATGCAGCAAAGAACTAAGCAGTCTGCCAAAGAAGAAATTACACAGAATTAAACTTACAGTATATCAGGTTCTTCCTATTGTCTTTCCTCATTGATCGCTGCTTATGCCAAAAGATGTTTTTCAAAGCTAAATTCAGTTTTTTTTTACATACCATTTTAATTTTTTCAATATACTGGGTCTAGATAACAAAAGTCTGGTTTAATGCATGCTACTTGAATTAAAAAAAAAAAGGACCCATCATTTTTCTCTCTCCTCTGATTAACATAAACAAAAAAAAGGAAAAACTGACAGTTTAAGTCTAAAAAAAAAAAAAAATCAGTCCTACAAACACTTCAAAATGGCTTGGTTGGTTTTCCTGATATCAAAGAGCCACCCACCTCCCCTGGTAAAAGAAATAGCAGCAGCTCCTTTGTATCTGAAACACTGTCAATTCCTTACTATGGTGGAAATCTTCAAAGATTCCTAACTGACAAATAAGAGAAGTGTTGCGTGATCTGCTGCTAACCAGACCGGTGAAACGGTAGCACTAAAACTGATTAAAAAGTCGTCAGAAGAGAAAATTTTTTCTTTATAAAATTTTTTTTTTCCAACAGCAAAAATATAAATCAGACAGTTTTAATGTGTGCATGTCCTGCCAGTAAGTAAGCATACAACATACAAAGTGATTTATGCAGCTTGTTTGCCATTTCTGGTTAACTTGAACTAACTGAGCTCCCTGTACTGCTATGGTAGTGCAAGAGTCAAAGGCGTATAACCAGTCAACTGGCAGAAACGTGTTGTCTTTTCAGATTAATCAATGCATTTTTTTTTAAAGTTTACTGTGCTACACTGCACTGGGTAGCGCACAGTTCTAGTATTGATTAAAGAAAATCCCACCTTGAAAGGACTAGGATGCTTTAATTTTTCCAAGCACACCTACAAAGTGGGAAATTTTAGACTGACTACATCTACCTCTAATTATTTATCAACAAAAATTATGACAACAGCCACGATATCTAGAGGTCATGATTAAGATTTAAGGTGTATTTTTTAAAAAAAATCTATTCAAACAGCACCTTGTTAATTGAATACTGGCAATTTCCTATTTTGGTCTCTATGTTCCTTTCAGATGTTACAGTAGTCAAAACTAGTTTTTATTCAGGAAAGACTTTCTGGACATTCATTTATGCAATAATTTGCACATGCATTCTATTGTGAAATACTGGTTAAATTTCACTGATGAGTGTGAAAGTTTGCATTTTTTAAATTATGAAAATTTTTTCAGTGAATAAAAGCTGATATAGTTATTATTATTATTATATTATTATTATTATTTTAATGACACATCCATATTTTTCCAGTATAAAGCACTTACCCCTCAATCTCAATTCTGGTTCAAAAAAGTCATTAAAACGACTACAGTCAATTTCTTGAAAGCACAAAATCTGGAAAAAAAAAGTTTTTTTTTTAGAAATTGATTATAATCTCCCTACACATATACACACGTTTAATAAAAGTACAAGCACTCCAGTCTCTCATTTAAATAGCTAAAGAATCAAGTCAATTTTATTTCTCTAATATGGTTGGTAAGTTTGAGTTAATAGTTTTGGCAAAGGTAAGTTAAAAAAAAAAAAAAGAAGTCTAAAATAGAGAAAAAAATAATGTGATAAACAAATAATCTAGAAATACCTTTACCACTAATAAACTTTGCATTTTTTTTGGTCTACACAAAATATTCTTGACTGTTACCTTTACAGCAATTGTAATGTTATTGCCATCATTCTATCACATGGCTCTGGAACTACAAGTTTAACATATTGCACTGAAGATTACTAAGAAAGATTTATATTTTGCAAGCTCAAGGCAAGGCCTGTCTAATTTTAAGCTGAAATCATAATGAAAAATTAAGTATCAATGAATTCAGTATCTAGAATGCTGCACAGTTCATATTCAATTCACTCTTGAAAATGTTGTTGTTGGTCTTATTTAACTGTTTCTCTAATATCAAAATAATACTTATATAAAGAAAGTAAGTTAAAAAAACATTAAATCTGGCACAAATAAAACTGATTCTAAGGCTGAAACATCACTTGCAGATATATCAGCATTCATGTGCCTTAAAAAGAGCTGAAGATAAGTGGTATCTGAAAAGATAAGAATTGTCATCAAAGTGTAATCTATAATCAATCATTGGTAGCTTACTCTTCAGCAGATCAATTTTTGGGGCTCTATTTCTATATAACTAAAAAGAAAACAATACAGCCAGCAAACTTTAGTTTCACTATATCCAAACACAAGGTACTCACATCAGAGTTATATCTGTCCAACTCTTCTAACATTTTCTTTTTGCGATATTCCCATTGAAGAACCCATGATTTACAGTGTGTGTACAAATGGAAGTTCTCTTCCAACAGACTCTGTGACAGTAAATTATAAGAAACCACAGTGAACTCCAGCCCATAATGTGGCTGCCTTCTGTGCAATTGACCAAAGTCTGTCCATTCCCATCTACGTCTTGTTAAAGGGAATTCTGCAAATCAGAATATAAATGAGTCAAAACAGCTGTCTAATCAACTTGATGTTTTTAAAAGATGTATTTTTTCAAAAATACATCACAAACTGTTAGTGGTCATTTTAATAATAATTATTCAATTTATATTTTGTTTTGGATAAAAAATTTTTTTTAAAAAAAAAAAGCTATTACTTAGTATGCACTATGTAACTATACAGAAGAATGAATAATAAACTGCATTCTATTTAGCTGCTTAATTCAGCAAATTTTTAAAGAATATCATATTTATTCTGCTATTAATAGATCAATGCCATTAAATGTGTTTGTGGACTCATCCACCTACCTGGCCACATAGAGAATTTAAGTAAAACTTGTGCTAAGCATATGCATTAGGGGCATAAACAACATTAACGCTCTATAGCCCATTATGAATCAAAAGTATTGTAAGTTTTTTTACTAGATTTCTTTAAATTTTTAAAATGGAGTAAAGAGTTTGTGTGTACCACACTTACCCAACCAAAATGAACAAGTTAGCCAGCGTACACAGGAGCGGCAGTATTTTTCTTATTTGGGATAATGTAATGAAAATAAATCTTCCTACAAAGATTTGGAAATTTAAAAAAAAAAAAACAAAAATCTTCTATTTAGTTTAAACGCATAAGGACTTGGAGAAATTCTTCAAGTAGCCTCGCCCATTGTCGGGTCTCATTAGCGTGGGGATAGTGAACTAGGATTTGGTTCCGGCCAGATACCATTACGGAAACGCTATTTCGGCCAGGCTTCATTTGAAAGTCCCTAGTTCACACGGATTACTCGTTTTGGTTTACCGACTGAAAGTGGTAACAACACATGGCGTCCGAAGGCTCGGTCACATACCTTGTTGCGCTCGCACCTCGCCACCAGACGGGAATAAATCCACTACCTCTACAGTGCTGCGTTTCATGTCTGTTTTTCCGCCAGTCGGACCGGTCTCGGAGTCCGAGGACGAGGTGTGGTATCCGGCTGCTGCTATCGCTCCTCTGTAAGACATAAAATAAGATCGAAAGGGCCTGCTCTTTCGCACGTAACACGGACAGTTCGGACGAGCGGATACCTGGCTGCCGTCCCCCTCTCGGCCGGTCCGCTGTTCCGCTAGCAACAGCTCGCCCTCACCTGAGCGGACTGGCGGCGGCGGCGGCGGCGGCTCAACAAAGAGATCCGTCTTTCCTGCTGGTGGTCGGCTCGTCACGTGGCAAACGACCTGGACCCTGCAACGACCAAAACCGACACGAATGAAAATCATTGCCTGACCCGCGCCCACGACTTACCACACCGGATTCGGGGTTGGGGCTAGTCCACTCCTTCTCATGCTCTCATCATTCTTTCCTCATCAACCAACACACAAAAGCCAAGGTCAAGGCCGAGCAGACAACTCGTTAGCACACGTCCCTATACTCAGGTATATAATCATTGGCAAATACTAATAATAACCAACAAAAGTTCGAGTTCGATGACCTATCGCTTAATTTCACAGAATAACATCTCTTTTTTTTTTTTTTGTTTGCTTTCATTCGCAAATCTCCAAACAGAACACCGTTCAGTACGTTTACCTTCTCGGTCGCCATCAATTTTTTGAGCGCCCCCTATGCTATTTATAAGGAAAGATAACCCACGAACATGTAAGACGACGGATCCAGCTTCAGCGTCGCCTTTATTTGGGACTCTCTGTATTGGTTCTTTACCACTCTTTTAGCGAATGCGGGAAACGACGCGCAGTCGGAATAATTTCTCGCGCAATCCCAGGATCTTGTATTTTTTTTTTAAAAAAAACAACAACAAAACAATAAAAGCAACAAAACAATAAAAACAATAATAATAACAATACAAAAAATTCTCTAATCATTTATAGTTCGGGTCTGCATCATTCACCTGTGGGGTGAAGTCGTCTTATTTCACATTTCCTGGGCCTCAGAGCTGGAGAAATGTCGAGGTGATCCCTCACCTGTTACTTTCCTCGACGAGTACCTTTATTAGAATTCTTCATTTTCACATGCAGGGGGGAGGGGGGGGGACAGCCAGGCTGTTTCTGGGAACTAAGCAGTTCTGATCGCGCCCCCTTTACGTTAAAGACTGGGCCGGGGAGTCCTTTGTTACGCCACTGGATGCACTCAAAACTCAACCTTGCATATTTAAGTGCTCATAACTATGTCTCCCACTTGATACTTTTTTGAAATAGGAGCCATACTGAGTGCAGTCTGTCTGAAACAAGCATTTGGGTAAGTCCCACCTTTCCTTCCCTGGGGAAGGAGGTGGGTGGCCAGCCATTCAAAACAGGAATGAACCATTTTGGTACACACACACACATACTTTATCCCATTAAAAATATGAATCAGAGCAAAGTAGCATTTGGATGAAAATTTTATTTAAATGTAAAGACTGTAATGTGGATTTATGACTAGCTGCACTGCTGCCTGGTCCAGACAAAAGCAAATTCTAAACCATTATGCGATATAAGTGGGATCATGTAAACCGTGGAGTTGCATGCTGCTAATCAACAACAACTGTGGGAAAGCAAAATTACATTAGTGGCTTCACTGTGTCTTTCAAGACAAGTCACCAGGGAGTTAGAAAAAGATCACAGCACAGCTGGAGTGCGACAATTGGGAAATTAAATGAAGAAAGTTTGTGTACTTTAACAAGTTGCATCCTGCTCCATGCAGAGGTAGAGATTTCAGGCTGCTGTGGTGTCATGTTTACCTACAGGCAAGGATGACGTGGCCTTCACTGCAATATTAGGCCAGGTGACAATGTGTGTATACTTATGCATTGTGGTGAACCACTCTGTACAAGTCTGGCTTTGTATTTAGATGAGGACAAAAGTAATGGGATTTGTACTGTATCAAAGGCTTCTTTTTTTTAACAAAATATCTGTGACTCAAGATATCATGTTTGACCAGTCCAACCAAACCCTTTGAGCTTCTGTTTTTTTTTGGGGGGGGTGGACTTAGAACAACACAGTTGTCTTCCTTCCTTGAACCAATAGTACACGATTCTCAAATAGTTACAAGTACTGCAGAATGTCTTGTAACATCGTATGGAATGCATACTAAATTTTTTTTAAAGCTAACATTTAGATGAAAGATGGTCCTGCTAACAATTAAGCCCAATCATCTAATTTTTTTAAAAGGCAGTGTATATAGAGCCATTTCTAGTCAAAAGAAGACTGGAAACTTGGGAATGAGTACCAATGAAATGGCAGAGTTACTTGTTTATGATATGGCTGCACATTGAATGTTTTATGGAGAACATCATTCTCGATGGAGGTGGGGCTGAGCACCATTATTAATTAAAGAAATTCTTTTAGCCATTGTCTGAAGTTAAGTTTGTCATCCATAAGATGCCCTGGGTTTGCGTCATGTAGAAGATACTGACATTAGAAGCCAGGAACCTCTTTGATGCTTCATAAATGTGGTTATCTACTTCCACCATGCATTCAGATATAAAAATCTTTCTCCCATTAGCAAGCATCAGCCAATTCTTCCATTTGCTTATACACTTTGTCCAACTTTATGTATCTTTCCATTCTCTTCTTGAAAGTTAGAAACCCACATCCTTGAATTTTTTGCTTCCAGCACATCATGTCACAAAAGCGACAGTACTAAACATACGTGAAGACTCAAGAGGAAATATCTCAGTGAAATTTCATTGTAGATCCAACCAAGAATTAAATGTTTTCTGTGTTGTCTCTTTAAACACACAATCAAACTATTTGAAAACATTCTGGAATGCATGTTGGCTGAAAAAAATACAGCCTGAAATTATGAAGCACACAAACGAGATAATGAATAACCAGAAATGTGAGCATTAGCCTCTGCTGTTCAGCTCATTTCTCATTTTATTGATCTTTCTGATTACTGCTTTTGTTATCGATAATCTTTCTTGGGAATAACTCAATCTAACCAGCTCACTAAAAATATTTCAGGAAAGTGTGGTTGGCCAAATTCGATTATTTTGAACTTAAACTATCAAATTAAAATGCTATATCACACAATTTATTTTAAATTTAATAAATAATCTTTGCTCAACATTATATTTATATCTACATCATCATAAAAATTCAATAAATTCTTTTTAGATTCACATCATCACTGTCTAGGTTTTCCCCAAAGTCGGAAAGCTTATATCCTTGGAGATGTCTTGTTCTCGGTCCAGAGTTTAGCCAGTTCATCACATATGGAACGGGATCAGTCGTTGAATTCCGATTCATCGCAGCGTATCCTCATTTTATAGTCGTTGATTAACAGTTCTATGGAAAAATTGTAGCCCTCTCACCAGACTGAATGCTGGAATAATGGGTAGGGAAAACTAGATGGCACCCATAGTATTCTATGTAAGATAAAATATGTAGCTTCCTCATTTAATGAAAACATTGGACAAGACAACTCAACATGTAAAAAAAACAGACACATAAAGAAGTCATATGTGCACCCATTAATTTAACATTTTTAACAGTAGTCATTGTCATGAGTTTGTTTGTTATAAAGAGTAACTACACGTGGCAAATGTAAAAATAACAGGATATTAACTATACATAAAGAAATTTACAAATGATATACCACTTCAACCATATTGCAGAGAATGGAGGAAACAAAATGGCTGATGTAGTGGAAGAGTCTACTTGAACTGTTGGTTGGAGGCAATTTCTTTCCTTTTATTCCAGTGGTAAAATGAAACATTTTCAGTATTTAGGTCTAAATAGTATTTCCAGTGGGTTGCAATTAGTTCAGGATTTAGACTCAGAAAGATTAAAATGTGGGTGTCATCAAGTTGAAAACTACTGCTGTGTGATCTTTCTATAAACTTCTGGTGTTTGTTTGCTGGTACTAATCTACTTGACCTGCCTTATTTCATTTTAAAAGTTGAGACTTTTCTCTTTACAGATGAATGTTTATCTCAGGACATCTCACCTGAAAGAAAGCAGAATTTGAGTGTTTCCATATACAAGAATTTTAACATCAGACATGATGAGTATATTTGGTTAATCTTATGCACCAGATAATGCTATGGTAACAAATGTATATGAGTTGCAAAATTGGTTCTTGAAAGTCAGTGTATAAGTGTGTTAAAGTAAATGGAATCTTGCACATTTAACATTGTTAAATGAATATTACATAGGAAATCTAACCACCTTTTGCTTTTTAAAACAAAACAATCAGGAGGCATGTTTATTTCTACAGAAATTTCCATGAGTGTTAAAATAAGGTAGTCTTCCTCCGAATCCGTGGTGGTCAGGTATTGCAAAAGGATAGGCAACAATTTCAAAGTATCAACTGAGAAAAACACACTACTTAAAGTAATGGGTAAAATCCATTAAGTATTATCTTTTCTATTCTATGTGAGATAACAGAAATTAAAGGAAAACAATGAAAGCAGATTATGTAAGAAAATAAATTGAGTGTCAGCATCCTTTGAAAAAGAAATATTTACTATGGACTGCGTGTATTAGTTCATTAGTCTTTGATTAGACCAGTTTTAGCCAAAGTAATACTGAAATTTCAGTGTGAAGTTAGAATAATTTTGTTTGAAACCTCAACGTCAGTATCAAATAATAAATCTTAAAAAAAGCAAATGTTTTGTTAAATCTCATTTTTATTGGAATGTGATGAGATTTCACAGCTTCAAGTCAGACATTATTTAAATCAATGTTGTTTGCTACACCATTGGTAAGAATAAAGTTACATACATGTAGTAGGTTAATGGGAGCAGTTCACGGCTGCTGCTATTTTTCATACAAGACAGTGAATGTAGAGAATTTTGCTTTGTTCTTTGATAAACCAACTACTAAGAACAGGATACACCATGAAAATACAAAGTAGTTTGATTATTTTAATATTCAACTATAGGAATAGCTTCAGTTAACAGAGATAGCTTGTGACAGTTTCAGATTACATGGCTGGAAAATTAACCAAAAGCTCATCCATTCCTGTCTAGCAGGCTTAATGGTTTTTTCAGAGAAAATTGTAAATAAATATATAACAAAAAGGCAAAATTAGTTTTTAAAAAGCATCAGCAGGTGGCAAACAAAAGTTATATCCCTTGCATTAGCAAAAGCATAAACTAATTATCAAATATTTTAAAAATAAAAGAAAATGATATGGTCAGAATAAGATGCACCTCTGCTCACTGTTTTATATTTTATTCTGCTATTTGACAGGGAACATTTGCATATCATTAGCATCAAACAAGGTTAAAGAAAACTACCTACAACAGGCTTTTATCTTTATTTTTCATTTGTCTCAGATAAAAAGGGGGACATCACTGTTTTATTTGAGCATAAAACATACATGCTTATGTAAAATAGCTAAAACCCAACAATTCAAAATGCTCCATTTATCATACTTGCTAGACTGTAGATTTCCAAACTAGCATTATCTTCTAAACTTTGTTTTAACTCTACAGCCATGCATGCAAAGACAACCTTCTATCACGGCTATCTAATCTTGAGTGCACAAGTTCAGTTTACTCAAAGCCACTTATAGCCAGTATCTCTCCAGTATGATACCAATATCTGAAGCAGGATTAGTTTGAGAAATGTTCAACAACAATACATTTGTGGATGTTGTTTGGCAGTTTAGATTTTCCTAGTCAATTTCTTGTGTACATCCTTCTCATTTTTTCAAATACAGTGGCTCCACCTGGTTGTAATTACTTTCAGGCATAAAGGACATACAACGAAAACAGTAAATTTAGGAAATTTATTTTTCCATATACAAGGCATCAAAATCTAATTTAAAATATTAAAAAAATTTTTTTATTGCTTGCAATTAATTTACATGAAATGTTGCATTAAACTGATGCTTGAATCATATTTTCTGGCCAACCATTGTCTGCCACTACTAGTTCATAACAGAAACTTCTAGGTGTATTTACTAAAGGATCTGATTAAATGAAAACATTGCTTTGTTTGATTTTTAAAATTTTCTTATAAATTTGAAACATGAGCAAGAAAAATCCCTCAAGGAATTAGAGACAGACAGACAACTATGCCCAAAGCACACAGAATTTAAGGAAAATTATTATGGATGCAAATGTCTTCCATTTCAGGGAACACAGACTAATATATCCTCACAATAAAAATACCAAAAACATTATTTAAAGAGAAGTCAGTTCTGAGTGTTAAATAATTACGCACATATCAGTTTTATCAGAAGATGAATGATTTCACAAAAAATGTGGGATTGGTATTTAGTGGAGAGAATGATTCAACTGTATTTTAAAAAGGTTGAGTGCAGCTGACAAGTCTTGAGAATGAAAGTACAAAGATCAACTTCCATTCATTTTAAAACAATAAACAATGTTTAAGCACATTTTAAGATTCATTAGAGTATAGATATGCATATCAATTGATTCAGCTGAGAAGATATAACTTTAAATATTAATTTCATTTTCCAATCATTTCTCAAAATTCCTCAAATTAAAACAGCCCTTCAAAACTGGATGATGAAAATGAAATGACAGGTGTGTGTGTGTAAATGATAGAATAGATTAAAAACCATATTGATATCTCTCTTTACAAATGACTCCCATTTACTGTTACAGGTAATTGTCACACCATTCTTTTAAACATCTGCAACAGTCTCCAGCTTGTTTCTCATTGGCATGAATTGCTTCTTTTAACCAGTCTTTAAATAGTTCCTCATTCTTATTTAAAATAAGAAACTGACCAAGTACCGTGGAAGCCTGAAAGATTTTAAAAAATACAAAAGAAACAAATTAAGCATATGCACTCATTTCATACAAATTAAAAAATTTCTAAAGTATATACCTGCATGTCATTAATTACACTTTACTTTCATCTATATAAGCTAACTAAAATGACAATTCTCAGGTGGATTTAACAATATTTCTGGGGTCTGGATGGCAGTGGGGGGGGGGGGTTTAAAATAAAATAAAGTTCAATATCTATTGTCAATTCCAATACATGTAAGCAAATGTAATCAAACAGTACATATACCGCTATATCTCTCATTTCACAATTATGTAAAATGTGCGTGTGCATGTGCGTGCGAGCATGCCTCTCTCTCCGTTCCCTTATAACTGAGCCCAAACTGGCCAGGAACTTTCTTTAAAATTTAAAACCAGTTTCAGGTCCAGTTCTTTTACTTTCACTAACTTCAGGCCAAGCTCAGCCTGTTCTGAGAACTCCATACAGTGTTTTAAATTCAAAATGGCAATTGTAGCAAAGAGTTGCATAACGAAATTGACAGAAAATGCCATTAGCACCATCACGGTTCCTGAATTATTTACAGATGACATCTGTTTTAACCATTAAGGCTCCTTTCATCTCACTATTTTTAGGAATTGAGACACCATGGAATCTCAATATCAGAAAGGAATTATCTGTGGGTCGACCCCCACATGTTCGTCCGTCCCCCTCTAAGTGACTCAGTTCTCCTTAAACAGTTTACCAGGGCTGCACAACAGTTACGAGTAGCGGTCAAACGCTACAATATAGGGAGTTCCATGCAAAATGTCTAATGTCACTGAGTAATGAGATTAGTGCAAACATCCGTGCTGATCATCTTACCACTCTCTTTCCAGGTTTTGTGCCAGCCATTTTGCTACAGCTCTCCAAGACTACTTTGTTCTTAGATTCTGTTTGGGTTGGTTTTAGATCCACCAGTGTTTAATCCTAACATCATTTGCACACAGATCTCCATTTGTCAAGGTTTTCTTTTCTTTTAATTTTTCAATTGTTGAACATTGCTTATTATATTCAAATATTAATTTTGAAAGTCGCCAAATTCGTCAAATACAGTTCTATTGTTATTCAAGTTTGAATTATGAAGTGGAAATCAGTGGCAAGATTCAAGGCGGGGGTTTTAACCCCCAGATTGCACCCTTGGCTCTGCTGCTGACCTGTGGCAAATATCTGTCAATAATCATTTCCTCAAGAACTTTTGATGAAGATATCAGAAATGTAGCATAACAAAAACGCAACAAGACAACCAACATGGTACCACAACACAACTTTTCCAATCCCCCACCACTTGCTTTGGGTGCACTGACCAGGGAAATAAACTGTGGGACATTACTTATATTAATTGGTATTATAAAGCTACCAGGTGCTTCAGATTTCAAATGAGGTTTTTCTTTGACCACTGTTGCAAGAATTGCAAAGTGGCTAATTTCAATCCTCAAATGTGAAACTGGTCAGCTTCAATCTTTTTCATATTTATTACATGGTAAAAATGCTGTTAATAGCAACTCTGTACTAAACACATTCCTCCATGTAAGATTAGAGTTGTTTTAGAAAATACTACTGCTTGTTCTAGTACATTTTATAAAGCAAATTTCAGGTATATTTGTTGTAATTATATTGTACAAGCCCATACTGTTTGATGTCCAACACCATTCCGCTGGATGTGAATACAATGAAAAGTCAAATGCAAGTTAGATCGCAAACTTGAGGAGCTGACAGGTGTTTCAAAACATTTGACATTGGAAATAAAACTGACATATCAAACAATCCGAAGAAAAGGGACACAATATTCCATATATAGTAAAAGCACTTTTAACCTACAATGAATTATCTAGAAAGTTCAATTAACCAGCATCTGATAACAGTCATCATTTTTCCATTGTTTTCAGCAACTACTGGTAGGCAGCGCCAACATACGTCTTACTGATTGTAAAGAAAGTGTGCACATTCTTGCATTTGATCTTTCTCCTGCTTTTAGCAGTGATTATCAACCATCATCTAAGACATCCTGAAATTATGGATAGTGATATGTTACAAACAAGAAGTGGATGGAAAAGGAAACGTGTTGATGATAACACAGAAATTAGATATTACTTGGCAATTGGACAAATAATGTACTTCAACATTGGCTCAATGGCGATTCACGATATCAAACCTCAGAAGTCAGAGTTGCACAAGTTCTTGGCAAGTTCTGAGATTAACAAAGCTGTTGATAAACGTACTGTACAAGTAGTTTCCCTTGAAGCGATCAGAGGGAGCTGCAATTTCTGGCCCGAAGTTTATTGAAAATGTAAAAAAATGCATGGGAAAATGGAATTGACTGAGAGCTGCATTTTTTATGATGGCTGGCTAGTTCATTTTAAACTATGTCGTGGCATTACAAGGCTAGACATATGGGGAGAAAAGCAATCTGCTGAGCCATGTTGTGAATTATTCCAGAAACTGATTGAAGAACATGGCTTAACCACAGCAAACATCTATAATGCAGATAAAATGAGACTCTTTTGGCACTGTTTGCCAACATCGACTCTCGCTGGTGGTGATGAAACTGTTGCTTCAGGGTTTAAGAACAAGGATCATTTAACTGTGCCAACTTGTGCTAATGTTGCTAGGACACAGAGCTAAGTTGCTTATGGTTGGATAGTTTAAGCATCCTAAAGCTTTTTAAAGTTGTTCACCTTCCATTTGAGTATAAGGCACAAGCTAATACATGGAAGGATGAAGAAATCTTTGTTTACTGGTTCAATCATGTTTGTGTTCCATCTGTGAAGAACAATTTGAGAGAACGTGGACTGCCTGAAGATATAAAGATTGCCGTATTGCTTGATAACTTTTGAGCTCATCATTCAGTAACAGAGATTGTTTCTGGCAACATCTTTATTACATACCTGCCAGCAAATGTAACCTCCCTCAGCCAACCGATGGATCAGATCTCAACATCATTTACAAAGGGATTTTATGAGGAAACTTGTAAAATTTGATGGCACACTTCAAAAGTTCCAGTCTTCTTTCAACAGCAACAATGCAATTTTTATGGTGGCCTGTTCATGGCTTGCTGTCAAGAGCACAACTTTGAAGACAACCTGGAGGAAGTTGTGGGCAGAAGTGATGTTTGCCAAAGGGTTTTCTTATATAGATGACTTTTAAAGCCTTAATTTAAGGCAGAAGATAGCAGTAAAAGAAACAATGGATGACCTTTGTAATGGAATCCTCTCAAACCCAGTCACTAAACTTCAGGATGAAGAGGTGGAGGAATAGCTAAACAATGACCAAGAGTTGAAGTGACACAAAGCAGGACTGAGAGCCAGATCATTATAATGGTTGTGAAGACAGAGCATTCCTACTCAACCTGACATGGATTCTGAGATGGACTGTGGTCAAGAAACCAGTTTCCTGAGCAGCAGTCTTCTTATTCTGCTCGGGAAATTAGGTATAATTACTTCAAGAGAAGGCAACTGACATGGAAGCAGGCTGACATCAAAAACAGGTATTTCAAATTCTGCAGAAATTTGTATGGCTCCTACAAACCCAGCAACTTCATTGGCTGAGCCAGTCCCATCAACACCAAAGCGTACAAATGATGATTTTAAGTATAAAATATTGTGGTCAAAATTGTTAAATATTGTACTGTAATTTAGAATAAGTTACAGTGACAGTACAGTAAAGGGAAGAATGCTGCTCACGGTACTGCTCAATCAACTATTCTCACAATTCCACTTCAATTAACTACTATCAACTCACTGGTGAGTAGAGTATATAAAATGTTTTTGCACACAGCAATTTTATGGATTAAACATTGCTTATGCGTGGTGGTTTGTTTCATTTCATAATTTACACATACCATTTTTGGTAAACGTTCAGATAACCAGCAGATTTGATTAACCAGCAGCACCAATACCCCGAGGGTGCCGGATAAAAAAGGCTTTCACTGTATTAATTTCTAAAATTTGAATAAAAGATTTTTTAAAACTTTTAAATGCAGAATATACAAACAAACAAAAAGATAATCAATGAAATTCTTCAGCCACATCTAGAAATGTCTTGCAAGATAAATACTCCAGCCTCATAGTGGATGCTGAGACAAATCTGTGACCTTATCAGCACCTCGAATGTGCCAGGTTTCAGATGGCTATTCCATTTGGTGATAAAACCTGGCGTGAATGTTTACCAACTGTGTACATCATCATCAAATTGTAGCTAAGCAGTTCATAAATATTAGCTAACTTTATAAAGCCTGAAATTCAAAAATGATATGATTTAAGCTGAGTTTTAGATTTTCCCCTCACTTGAGAGGCAGTAGCCACTTTTCAGCCTAAACACTATACCTTGGTCTGCAAAACCACTGAAAAAATAAAAATTGATACATTAAGATATACACATGTAAAAGAAACAAAATTACTACACACAATAGTCTTTGTAGTTTCTAAGATGATAAATTCTTTTTGAATCAACTTGGTAAACAAAATGCAACTGTTAGCTAGTGCATATACCAGAGTTACTCTTTGCAGACAATATAGAAATTGTTTTTAGTTACCAAGAAGAGTGATTAAGATACTCACCTTATTAAAGCCAATTCTTTGTAGTTTTTCTCCAAGAACATGTCCAATACCTGCTAGTTGAGTCACTTCTTTATTACCCATGGGTTCTTGGACAAAATTTCTGAATTTCTGAGTTGTAGTCATTCTTTAGAAACAAACATAAAACAGAATAAGTTTGTTTTTGTGTCTGTACAGAAAAATACAAAGAGGTTATTTTAGATTAAACTGTTTTATCTCATATTTATTCCTCAGACTAAGTTAGCTATATGTTTTAGATAAATGCCTTTGCATTCTTAATCAGTTAAATGAAGGTAGATTTTGTATCTACAATTTAACTCATTCTGCTTCAAGAAAACACTTTAATAAACAAAATTCCTGGAACTCTCAGATAATCATCATTTCATTCACATCTACAGTATATACCATTATATAAAAAGTATAGTTTATCATTTTTTCTATATTTTCATGCTAAAGAACTTCTGTATTAAAATTTAAATGTTAATTATTTAAAACACTAAAAGCTAATGAGTAACATTTAGTCAGATTAAAAAGGAATATAAATTGATGGCAGCATCTATAAACACAATTTTCCAAGAAACAACTGAAGTGTAGTAATGCTGCCTAGATCGATGCTCACGTGGAGAACGAGCAGAGGACTTTTCAAGGATTAATTTTAGATTATACTTTATTTTGTGCGATATGTGACAGTAGTCAGCCAACAAGAAAACATTTATAGCGTTTCATGTTTGTACGAGATGGAATTAATTACCATGACAAGCACTGACTCAAAGGAAAGTGTAACAAAGACATTACACATTTCATGTTGAGGAATAACATCCCCACCTACACTGGAAGTGGAACTGAAGATAGGGTGGCAGTTGTAACTAGCAAGTCACAGGCAGGTGCTGTTAGCAAAAAAAAAAAAAAAAAAAAAAAAAAAAAAAAAAAAAAAAAAAGTCCCCTGAAGCCATTGTTATTTTTAGTCAGAAAGACAGCGTTTGCTAGCATTTTATGAAGATACAGGTGGAGGTTAACAACCTCATCGGAGACAGTGGTAAACTTTGGGCAGAAAATCCTTCCAAAGTAATGTTGTGAGAAGTGGCTGTTCCCACCAATGAAGAAGCACCGACATAGTTTGTATTGGAAAACAGATGTTGCTGAAGAGGAGTGCTATTCCTCATTTATGAACAGGCTCAAATGGCAAAGATGGTGGTGGTGGCCGGTGCATCTTCCAAAGTAGGGGTGCTGTCCTATCCAAGTCAAATGGAGCTGTGAAGATTATCAGTAAGACAGACCATGATGCTGAATTCCTCTCCAGGTTGCCTCTTGGAGTTAAAGGTATAAGTTTCTACCTACAGAGCTCTGATCCCATTGCTTTGGTAAAGGAGTGGCAGTTCATAAAGACATACTGGTTCTGCTGGGCTTGCCATTTCTGTCAGGGTAGACAAAATTCTTGTTAGGAAAGCCATCCCAAGAGAAGTCACAAGTACAGTTCATGGTTAGATGTACAGATCAGCCAAGTATGCAGGGGTGAGGAACCTACTCTTGACACCCACACAATTTCAAACTAAGAAGAGAGGGTCAATAGGGGTTAAACTCCCAATCCTAAATCTGCATACAGTGATTGGCACCAAGAATGGCAAGGATACGGAGGTTATCAATGTCATTCCAGCAAGGAAAACGAAAGGAAATAAACCTCCCTCACAAAATTTGTTGATACAAAGAACAGTCAAATCCCCCTCCAAGATGTTTAAGAGCAAGGAAAAGAAGTCAAGTTTTCAATTCTTCAGGAGAAACTAAGGAAAGCAGCCTGGTGTAACCCTCTTATTTCAGAGTTCTATAAAAGGTTTGGATACCTATTAGTGATCTGATATCCACAGCTAATAGTGCATTTGACCAAAGAGCTATCTTGCTCAGCCAACTGCTTAAGAAGGGTGACAGTGACTGTATGGAAAAATGGAAGCACATTAGTCTCCTAAATTATAAGATCATAGCTGAATTGTTAACAAATTCCCATGCCAATGTTACGTCTAAATTAGCTAGTAAAAAACAAATCTGCTTAGTTTGAGGTCGATCCAACTCAAACTCCATTTAACTGATCAGAGAAATTCTGCACAAAATATATTCAGAAGTTATCACAACTTTTGATCAGATGAAAGTATTTCAAAGGGTAGAGGGGAGCTTTCTGTTTATGACAGCAAATGGTTTCGGGTTCAAGAACAACTTTATTAGATGGATAAAGTTGTTATTCTGATATCCAGACAAGATTTAGTCGGAACACCTTCGTGTTGGCTTACTTCAAACTTTCACACAGAATACAGTGGGGCTGCCCGCCCTCAATAATCTGTGCTGAAGAGAATATTATAAGTATAGCAATAATCAATAAAATAGAATCTAAAATAATTTAATATGCTGATCATACCATAATCATCTTGCAAAACATCAAAAGTATGTGGACTGCTTTTGACAAACTCAAGTTGTAGAAAGATGCATCTAATGCCCCAGTTAACAAAACTAAAACAGAGGAAGAGCAGCTGCGCCCCTTTTGGAAAGTACTACATACCCCAGACTGATTAGGTGTTAGGTAGGGTACAGATAAAATGAAAATTCTGGGTACAGTGTTTCCCTTAGTTGGCTACATAAACGTAGATGAAGAGAATTTGTAAAAAGCAGATGAAGATATAAAGAGATAGCTAAACGTCTGGAGAGCCCATAGGCTTACCTTTGTAGGTAAGGAAACAGTAATCAATAGCAGCATAGCGTATGGTACAGGAGTAAAATCACAGGAGAGACGTCGTGTTTACTGCCACTAAAGATAATCTAGGATGGTTTAAAGATTGTGAAGATAGCAAGCAAAATGTGCGCTCAGTAGATTGTATTAGATATCTTAGTTAGTACTGGTAGCACGAGACAAATGGCAAATACTTTTCTACCATCATTTAGCTGAAGTCGTTAATACGGATAACGAGATAGCCTTGCTAGACAGCAAACGAATACCCATTAACAGCATAGTAATAATCTTAGATTCCATAAAACTAGCATAGAAATAGGGATTAAAAGCAAAAAATCCTCAAAAGAGATGATTGAAATAGTATGAACAGACCTTTACACACTGTATCACAGCATGATTAGTATCTTCACTTAGTGTTGGTCTTAGTTTTGAAGTCTATTTAGCTGCAAAAAGGCTGCCTCAACTTACCTTTATGAAAGATGCTATGGAAAAACTCCAATTGTTGTTTAGATATCCACTGGAAAATAAACAAATGGTAACTGATAGCTTCTCCCAAATGTGTCTTGTAGGCGAGATTGGACCACACGGTTATCCACGACATTTTTACCCTTCTATAAGGACATATCAAAATTTTGATTCAAGTATAAAAAGTTGTCAGCACAGGCATAATCTGTACCATTGCATCTCTTGGTTCTATCATAATAAAAAGTATCATCTTTCCAACTGCCTGGATTTCAGAGGACAGCAAATCCACTTTGATTAAATTAATAGTCAGAAGATGTGTAAGAAGTTTCTTACAGAAAGAATATGCAACCATGAGAGCCAGTTTGCTTGACATGTAAAAATTCTGAACACGTGGTTAATTTACCAAACTTAGGCTGCCTTCAAGCAAAAATTAATTTTACTTTTTTAAATGTGTTTTTGAAAACTTTATTCAAGGTAGGATGAGTTCCTCAGTCAAATAACTCCTTTTTTTTTTTAAAGCAAGCAACATCAAGAAAGGACCTAATAGAATGGGGATCAATGCTGCAGTGATGCAGCCAAGATTGTAAACATCTGGTGAGGTCACGGAGTCAAAAAGCCTGCCTTATTTTGTCAACTAAAAAATATTTTCTCTTACATCTTATAAAGATGGAGAAAACTGCTTGGAAGTAAGCACTTGGATAAATCACACCCTTCCTGGTTTAGGGAAGATGTAGCGTGGCCAGCTACCACTTTAGTCTCACAGGTGAGGATAAGCCTCATTTGTAATCAGCTATGACAACAGCCAAACATCAACAAAACTAACTACACCACTATTAGAAACTTGCAACAAAAATAAATATAAAAAAAATTAAGATCATCATCCACTATAAGGCGTAAACCATCAAGTTGGGGTTTTTGACTAAAGTAATTGATGGAGTCAGTTCCACTAGTAGTAGCATTGGGGTCAGATAGTGAAAGAATTTTAGGGCCCTTTGGTTTCAAGAAAACTGAACAATGAAATACAAGATAAGAAACTGTACAAATCTGAAAAAATCCAGATATTATTCACACATCAGGAACTTCATTCTTTCAATCTTGAACATTAATATCCCCAAATCAATTTTCAATATGGTTTTTCCCAAATTATATTACAAGGGTCAAGCAGTGCCATATCATCCACATTTTACTTAGTTGATGTTTAAGATTTTGAGGTAGTTTTGTGCATGCATGCTTTTGTAATTTCCATTTGCCAAAGCCTTAACAATGACAATGGAGTGCCATACCTGACCATGCTAAGTGGTTATGAACAAGCTGCTTCTGAAACCATTAGTACCACTACTGTTAAGATGGCCCTGTTTATCTAAACAATATTTTCTGGCAGTAACAGTTTAGTAAATTCCATGTAACTTTTATTGGTAGTAAAAAGTATAGTCACTCAGCAGACAAAAAAAGGTACTTTCACGATCTCACAAAGAAGAATCACAGGAGAAAAAGAAATTCATTAAAAAAATCCGTCATTTCAAAGTTTATCGGATATACACAGTGGACGGCGCCAGTTTTCATCTGCCTGCGTGTGAATAATCAATTGTAAATGAAATTCTAAAATTTTGTAGGAATCATCGTAGTTTTCTCTAAGAACAACAACAACAACAACAACAAAATATTAAATGTATCTCACATACGGCAACTTGATAAACCTTGTACAGTACATCATCATATATCGTAGGTGGCTTGTCTAACCCGACAGCCGCCAGAGTACGTAATGGAGCCAGCAGCAGCCTGCTGCCGTCGTGTAGAAGCTTTTCATCGGCATTGTTTAGCATCTCCACCAGCCTCAGGTTTAGCAACTGTCTCGAATTAGAACGCCCCCGGGGATGGCAGCACCCGGACCGCCATCTTTTTTTAATTTTCTGTATCCTCGGGGTGGAGGGAGGGAGGGAGTTGGGGTGTGTTGTTTTCCTTGGGGGGGGGGGGAGGGTTAATCCTAATCCGGAACAGTGACAAGATCTCTGCATAAAGGGTTTAACCCCCCCGTGTTTACCTTTAAAATCTAATAATGATGATGATAATGATAACAAGAGGAGAGTTTGGAGGGTTATCATTCCTGTTCCATTTGAGTGGGAAAAGCTCGATATCACGAGATGAAACCTTCCTCGAAAGGAAAAGAAACAACGCCAATAAGTAATTAACACCTATATATATATATATATAAAAATACCCCCCTCCTTTTTCACGCAAATAAGGCTGGAAGTTTACCTGTCTGTCCACCTGTGAGTCGTCTGGCAAAAACGGAGATCACGTTTGTAGCGGCGAAGCAGTTAGCGCCAAAAAAAAAAAAAAACAAAAACAATTCATAATGAAATAAAAGAAGTACGGCAGACGTATTTATTTTTTTTTCGCATTAAGAATTTAAAATAAGAGAACAAAACAATTATTAATATTATTTACTTGGCGTTTTTATGAAATTCTGATTTGTTATAAAATCTTCGCATATTTTAGGTACCCCTCGCGCTAACCGACGGCGACAATAAATACTTAAAAATGGCGGCGGCGGTTTCATCATCATCATCCCCACCACAAAAAAAAAAAAAAAATTTTAACCCGTCAATTTCCAAATAGTTTATTCTGCTTTCTAATTTTTTGGTATTTCGATGCCTGAGTTAAAAATCTAAGCGAATAAAATATCTAATTTGCTGCTAAATAATACTGATGCGTATTGTTTCGAGATGTGGGGAAACTTGAATTTTAACTATGCTATGAAATATTTTTCAATAAATGTTCGAGTTACACCTATTTTTTTTTCAAATAACAAAAAAAGAGAGAGGAATAAAAGCTGGCTAGAAGATTATCAGATAACATGATGTGCTTGAGACCGCTCGCTGGTTAATTTCCACAACATTATGCCTTGCTTGAAAACAAGTCATGTGAATTCTCATGCTGAAAATAAAGCAAGGTTGCGATACTGTAAGCATGAAACTCAGTTGCCATGACAATTACTATTTTATTATGACAGTGTAGAAAAGCTTAAAATGTCTTTTGGTTCAGCTCCTCCAAAAAAGCCTATAATTCAGAGCATAGTTTTTGATGAACAGATATGGTAAGTAAAATATGCATGTTCAATCTAAATGTATATTGGACTTTTGATTATATATGAAATATATAATAATTAATATAGTGTTTTATTGGACCGTGTTGTACACATGAATGTAATAACACAGGTATAGTTATAGAAAGTCAAAGGGTACAGAAAATTTCAAAACTTAACATAGAAAGCCCATTATATTGAAAAATTCGAGCATCTAATCTGTTCTTGGGAACACAAATTCTGTCTTCTTCTACTACTTGATTTAGTAAAGGATTCGATCTTTTGATCATACAATAACTTATTTACCATTTCCAGATGTTTAATTTTGAAAGGTTTTATAATCCTAAATTTATGCCCTTATACAATGTACTGCTGGTACTGAACAATTAATCTAATTGAATGCGTTCTTTATCAGCCTTTACCAATGCTTCCAGAAAGAACACCCAAAATATTTGGCAAAGTTACGCAGTAGCTTTTCCAAACCTGTTATCAGAACAAAAAAAAAGTGGGGAATATTTTGATGAAACAAAGTCTATTAGATACGATATTTTTGTTTGCATTCAAGTATTGTGGCTTACATTCAGTATCATGATGAAAAATAAATTGGTTTATAGTATTTATTTTTTTAAAAAAACAATTATCTCCATATTTGTGTTATAGCCAGTTCTGTGTTTTGGTAATGTTCCTGCCGTGATCGTGTGTTAAATGATGTCAAATCTGTTTGATAATTTTATAGTAGATACAGATATTTTAACTGGAAGAAACAGAGGTGAGCAATTTTATATTCCTCAAATTAATCTAGTTTCTTCCAAGTGAAACAAATTTGCCTTTTACATTAAAAGACAAGAGTTTCTGTTAATTCCAACTTTTGCTATAATGGTTAATAAATGACAAGGGCAGATTTTTGATCATGTAGGAATTTTACCCAGACATAATAAAAATATATAAAATCGATAATATATAATGCCAGTTGCCATTCTTTCTTTTAGGGGGAGTTTGAATTTCAGTTTCCCTATAGCCCATCTCATATTCATTGCTTTTTAAATATAGTTATCCTGCCCCCATCATTTTTGATGAGCGGGCGGAATGGTAAATATATAACGTACTGTTCTTGAAAACTTACTGTATGGCCATACGTGAAATAAGCACTTGATAGATTGATAAAAATCTGGTGAGAGGAAAAATAAATCTATATTATGTAGAGAAAAGTCTTCACTTTTTTTTTTATATATGCAAAATCTAAACTATTTATTATTTACTTTAACAATTATAATTGTGAATGAAGTTCAAATTTTTAAAATTTTCCTATTTTTTGTCCAAAATGTTTCCTTCAACACCTTTAGCATGTGAAAGTTTTAAGGTTAATGACAATAGAAACCTAATATGAATAAATTACTGGTCTTCAGTAGCTATTGTCATATTGCAAAACAATGAATTCTTTTAAACTTAATTGGAAGGTATTACTGCCAATGAATTATCTATTTTGTTTATTGGAGAGAAAAAAATTTGGAAAATTAAATCTTTTGGTAACTTTATAATTGAAAGTTAATTTTTCAAGGTCAGTATTTACCACCAGCACTACCCAACGTGTTCAAAGAAAAATAACTTTGAAAATGGTCACTGATATTTCTGAGAAATTGGAAATAGGTGTAAGGGATTTGACCTTCATCTAGCTAATACTGACAACCCAGTAGAAAGCTTGTTGTTGTTGTTTTTCTAAAAACTAAATCCAAATAGTGAGTTAAACATAGCTGTTCATGGATGAATGAAATTCCTGGTTTTCAGATCTATAACTTTTATGTTTATCTGAATAAGAGAACCAGACATTTCAGTGAAAGATGTTTTCTTCCACTTTGTATTGAATAATTTAACCATAAAGAATAATATAATATTAATTAATCAGTTATAGTTATTTACAGAGAAGGAAGTCTTCAGCGTTGTCCTTTCAGTTTTAAATGAATTAATGCTGGTACATTGAACTGTCTTATCAGGCAGATCATCCCATTCATTCACCATCCTAAAGAAATTACAGATATGATACGCATCATGTTGTTTTAAATCATGGATGACCCATTGTAGCTTGAAACTCTGAAAGAAAAAAAAGGCAAAAACCAAAAAACAACAAACAGATCTTTCAACTAGTTTCATGTCATTAAAACTTTTAAGAACTTCTTCATAATCTCCCATACAAAGGCTGGGAAGTTATCCTTTCTAAATTATCATAACAATTAAGCACCTTCATCCCCCCCAAATCATCCTAGTAAAACATCTCTACACCGGAGGGTGTGTGTGGACTATAAACTCCAAATAAGGTCTAACTAAAATTTTGGAGCAGCAAGAACATGTCTCTTCCCTTTGGTAGTTCTGTTTAATAAAACCAATAGGTTGTTTATCCCATTTGCCATTTCAATACTGTTTTTACCATTTTTATATTTCTTTCTCAGAAATACACGAAAATTAACTGCCTTAGAACATGTATGATCATGAATTCTCCATAGATCTTCAAAACACTTGGTAATTGCCATATTGTTGGTTTTCAGGAAATCTGCTAATGTACTTTTAATTTTCATTTAGCCTCTTAGATTCCATGACCTTTCTTATTGGAGATAGAGGTCACATGCTAAATAATTATAATCTGACACCATGACTACAACCTTTACTTCATCATACTACATAAATTATCTCCTAAAACATTTCCACAATTAACCTATATGCAAGAGAAAATCATTTGATCTGGCTAATTATGCAATAAATATAGCAACTAGATGTAAATGCAGTGCATTTAATGGTGATGAAAGGTACCCAAGCATTTATGTACTAATTGGTTTGAAGCTTTTCTACATTAAAGCAAATTTGGATGGGTATGCAATGGATAAAATAAAATGGTCATGTCATTAGCATCTGAATGTAATATAATGAGAAAAACTGTGCCAGGATGTTTGCATGTTACATTTTCGCTATTCCACAAAATGTGGT
Organism: Nautilus pompilius; assembly: GCA_018389105.1. Classification (NCBI taxonomy): domain Eukaryota; kingdom Metazoa; phylum Mollusca; class Cephalopoda; order Nautilida; family Nautilidae; genus Nautilus; species Nautilus pompilius. The sequence goes on along the minus strand of JACATO010002742.1, from coordinate 598,624 downwards.
GGTAATCATTGTTGCCATCATTTTTAGACATGAAGATACCTCTCCTTGATTTCTTCCATAGGAAGGTATTAGCAGGTTGATAGAAAGAAAATAGAAACATATATGATGATAATGATGATGGACTGCTGCTCATGGCAACTCATACTGCCGGAATGCAGCCATGTGGTCATCATAGCTTAGTTACCATCCGTAACCACTGCAAGTTTTAGGCACTTTAAATTTGAAAAAAATTCTGGCTCTGTTCGATAATTTTTCAAGTTAAGAACCACCTCAACCTATGAAAATTAATTTTAAATAGAAAAAGTGTGCGTCTTTTCAATGCAAGCAGTTATATAAAATATATAACAGTAACAAAATCAAAGAAAAAAATGTTCTTAAGAACAGCCGAAACCTATTTTCAAATTCAATCAAACAATAGCCATTAAAAGTGAAATTGCTGCTCACAATCAATCTTTGATAAATAACACAAAGATGGTTGCCATATCCGTAATAAAAGCAAAACAACACAAGGAAAATTTCATATTATTTTTAAAAACTATACAAATGCCAGTCTCTCTCTTCACTGAGACTATATTGGAAGATAGCATTAGCACTTTCCAATTTGATTCCTTCTCACAAGAATATCTAAGTACCCTTAAGTTTCCTTTTGACATGATAGTAAAAAAAAAGAAAGTGAATAGATCATACTTGTGGTAGCTACTGGAAGATATTACCCAACATCCTTGCTACCACCCTACCAGAATATAAATGGAAACTGATACTCTCTCAAAATGTTTTTTGTGTGGGTGAATTATCTGGGGTCCCATACCATTATTTCCTTTCCATTATTGCAACCAGTTTGGAACACAGTCCAAAATTTGTCCCAGTGTACATCGAGTTTCCTGAGCAGACCATGGGGCCATTCTAATAAACATTTAATAATATACAGTCTATTTAAAGGAGCACAGAAAATTGCAAACTTTTATTAATGTATTACTTGTACTGAATAACAAAGATTATATTTATCTGTAAACTTGATTGACAAATAAAAAAGTTCACTCAAAAGGAAATATTGTCTGAAAGGTTATCTTCTTTATGCACATCTTGCTCCTGCATCTCTGTCAACATACTGCAGTCATTGTTTGTTCTTTGTGGGAGCTATTACAGCTCATCAGGTTTTGTCTTTGCGCCATATTGAGACTTCTATACTACAAAAAAAAATATGCATGTTTGAAAAATACAGTACATTTTTCTTAAGGATACACATTTTTTTAAAATACCCTATGGGGCAGAGATAATTCAGAGGTACACTTGCACAGTTTTACATCAAAGAAAATAAAAAAAGGAGATATTTTGACATATTGCCTGCTGTTTTAGTGGATGGAAATTCACCCATCCTAAATAACATAAATTCACAGGTTTTGAACTTGTTCACTACCTGGACAGCAACGACAGCTCAACAGCACATTCAAAACCTAGAAATTTTTTAAAAAACGTTTGTAAGAAAGGTTATCAGCAACACCTGCATTGGGCATTTGCCACCAGGGAGATGTAGTATTGCATTCACCACATTATACACGCTGACTAGTTGGAACGTGATATAACCAGTTTTCTCCATTACTTGTAACAGGACAGATCATGTTACACGTGAACTAGAAAATCAGTTGACCATCTGGCCATTCAAGTGGGGATTCTTGATAGAGGAATACAGGAAGGTATGATTTTTTATTTAATAATAATTTAGAATGGTTCTGGATTTTTTGAAAGGATAAATTCTAAAATTCACTTAAGAGCATGGATAACAAATGAATTAAATACGCAATTTTGAAAAAAATATCAAAGTAGCAAAATTTTGTGGACAAACCAATGGATATTAGTTACAAGTTATTAAACACATTTTGCGATGTACGTATTTTCTAACAGCCTGCTTATATACAGAACATGTAAGTATACACAATAATCAATTATTTCCATTAATTGGCTATGAATAGTTGGCCGTAATTAAGCTTACAGTATTAACAGCTTTTAATTTGTCATATTTTGCTGATAGAATTCTTGTAATTTCCGATATCTCTTTTCTTGAAAGCCAGAGCTGCTCACCATTTGAAGACTTAGAGAAGAGTAAAAAAAAAAAAAAAAAGATTAAAACAAGCAGTCCTTATTTTCCTAATTAGAGCAAATAAGTAAATTAACATTAATAAAACTTAGTATCTATGAAATTTTATTCACAGCAGACTAATACATAAGACAGCTAGCTACATCATCACAATTTAAATCTAATCCAAATGCATGGTAGCATTTTCTAAGTTAGCAAAACTGTTTATCTTCAAAACAATTTTATTTTGCATAAGAAAAATAAATTTTAAGACAATTTTCTTTAACTCAGAAGTTTAAAATTGTACATAAAATTCTCTCAAGATATTTGCTCTAAAATACTAGACCTGAATTTGCCTGCATAGATTGTAAGAGGTCATGCATCTCTCTCATGACTGGCATAGCATACATGGTGGTAGCCCAAAAGGTCATTTACATTCATGCTTATCCCCAAAACGTTTACAGGATGATCTTGTGGTCATATCAAAAACTGTCAAATGATACCCCCAACTGCAATGCAATTTATCATACAAATCTCTTTGTGTGTTTTATTTACTCTTCTAAACTAGGGGTGGACTAACTTTTCATCAGATGGTCCATGAGCCAGTACTACATCAACATGGAGCAGTATAAACATGAAACATGCAGCTGGCGTTGGCACTGGGCTTCATTAATGGTCACTGTATAATTTGGTTATAAGCATAAGATTTTTAGGCATGTGATCCACATGGCATGTAAAAAAAATTAGCTATCTTTTGATCACAAGATACATGGATGATGTGTAATTGTTAATGTAACTATTTTAACAAAGTTTGAGAACATTTTAATTAGCTGTGCAGGAAAGAAATTTGTATGGAGTCAGCAGGTATTGTAAAGATCCATGTCCAACTATTTTCTTTTCAGCTTAATGACCAATTAAAAGAGATGCGGAAGGCAAGGCTAAGAATAGGAAAAGAGGTGGCTCCACCAAAGACAACAGGTGAGCTTCCACCACTAAAGGAAGAAACCAGGCAATGTCTTCCTTACCCAAACAGCACAGCTCATGAAATTGGCTGGCGTTCCTCTCGCCCTGAGTGTCAGCTTGAGAAATACAAGCGTCTCTCCTGGGAAAGAAGCAGAAAAGGCTCTATACTTCGGAGACTAAACTGGCCTATTGAATCCATGGGATAGCCAGTCTCAAAAACTTCACACTAACTGTGCATTCAAATCCTAAAAGGCATTTTCCACAGGTACACTCTATAGCATTAGAAACCAGCCAAGCATGTAAAAATAAATAATTTAAAAAATTGATTTTTCTAAACAGCTGCCTCTAGCTAGTTACATTAGTGTTAGATATTACTCTCTCAAAGTACCTGTATTATAACAATAATTTTGATTAATTATCAGAACTAAGTTGATGTATAACATTGTCCATTTCCATTCAATATAAATAATTTAAACTTGTGAGAAGTACCTAGCATTAAAATTTAGATTTTCCTTTAGCAGAACCCAACACCTTTCCCTAAAACCAACGTGTCCTACTGTCTCACTCTCAGAAAACACCAGTTCACACAAGCTGTTGCTTCTTTGTGATCCCTTTGGCTGGAATAATTTAGTATGTGGGCCAGACAGCAAAGTTAGGAGGGTGTTTCACTTAGTTATCTTTTATTGACTGTAATTAATACAGTCATTAAAAGAAATGTATTTATTTGCATTGCATTAGTTTCGAAGATATTCCAACTGCTATCAAAACAATATGGAGGTGAGCATGTGTATAAATACATTCCTTGTTAACAGGTCGTTAACCACTAGTTAGTTAGTTTCATCCTCTTCATTGCTTTCTTCACTTTCACTGTCCTCTTTGTACAATGGAATGGCCTGTCTGTTAGCATTAACCACCGGTGGTGTGCTGGAGTTATCATCTTCGTCATCATCACTAGGAGGCAATAGATCATATGGAATCTGATTGCCATCTTTCTCTGTTTCAACCTCATTACTAAATGCTGAGGGCCTGAAGGAAATAAAATAGAATTTACTTGAGGTTTTAATGTGGGATAGAGACTTGCCAAACATAATAAATAGTGGGGGTTACAAATGCATTAAAATAAATGAAGTTACATTTTCGTTAGCTTTAATTTATATAAACAAAATGACAACGCTGTACTTATAAGTTAAGACACATTCAAACAGAACAGATTCACAACAGCACGAAATCATGATGACAATCATGGTCAATACAATATGCATTATCAGTAAATGCACACTGGTAAAAAAAAAACAAAAAAACAAACCAAGCATGTCATTGGCAATAGCAGAGATGTTACAAAATACTACATCCAATTTCAGCAGATGTTCAGAATGCAGTTCTTTTTAAAGCAAACTCTGCATTGCCTAAGGGCTGTCTTCAGTCTGATGGAAAAACCCATGAGGTAATGAAAAAACACAAGCTGAGAAATTACAAATTAAAACAACAGACACGATTTGAAACTAACAGCAATTGTGATAGTGTGGACAATTCTTTGAGCCCTAAGCCAGAATATAGATCCTAACCGTGGGCTCTTGTGGTAAGATCACCAAAAATTAAAAAAAAAAAAATTAATATATTAACACAAAACAATGTTTGCAATGCATGTTTATACGTTCAAAGCAAAAAATTGCAAAATAGATGGTTCTTACATCCAGCTATTGCCAGAATTTTCCAACAAGTTGATCTATCACCGTTACACAGATATTGTCAGTAGTAGTATGCATACCAGAATGTGGTTTAAAAATTTTTGAATAGTATGTCCTTGATTGCAATGTGGTGCTACACTTATTGTATCTGTAACTACATACAAAACATACATTGTTTCCAGTTTCCTCAGGGGATCTTTCAGGATGTTGGAGATCCATACCGTGCATATGTATGGGGAATTCCTCTTCACATGATGTCATTTCATTTTTGATCTAAACTTGCCAATGAGTTAAGAGGCACTTCATCCAAGATGTTGTTGAAGGTTCTGAACCTCTTATTTGCTGCAGCATGTGGCTTGTAATAATCCATGAGAACATAGGCATTGTAACAGACCCAGTTTTGTGAACAGTCTGCACGGTTGTTATAATCGTATCCACCCTTATATTTGTAATTGATTACAAGTTGTGGTATGTTCAATTCCACAACAGATTCATCCTTATTTCACCTTTTTACAGTTAGTTTTTGTTGGATCATGACAACTAGACAAAAACCTTTATAGGTTTCATATTTCCAATGAAGATAGTCATATTGGCCACATGCAGATAACTACTTTTTAGTTTTTTTAAATTTCTTAAGATAATGTTTATGGTTGTATAAAACGGTTTGGCAGAATTATACAATCTCCATGGTTAATATATGATTCTTATTTGCAACATTACCATCAGAGATGAGCCAGATGACAACACTTCCAGTAGCCCCCAATTCAATGATATAAAGGCCATTGTACTTACTAATATCCAATAGTTGATTCACATAGCAAAAAAGACTTTATTCACCATTTAATGGGTTTATTTTAGATACACTAGACTATTTTCATTGGAATCATACCCTCATCCAGACTTAGTGGTGTCTTCAAACAAAGTGTACTGTTTTATGTTTGTACAAAGTGATGACAAAATTTAGGTAACAGGATTTAAAGCATAGGTCTCACTTTATAAATCTTATCAGTCTTATCAATGGCTGGTCCTGTTCATCAAATAAATGCAAGTAAATCCAGAGAGCTAAGAAACGGTTATGTTCCATAACATTTCAAAATCCAGGTGCATATGAAATAAAATTTTTTCCTACTCCATGTCATGTATACAATAATTTCCAAAAATCCACATCCAGAAACATGTCAAGAAATTCTATGGCTTTACTGTCAGCATCTATATTTTGAGGGAATATTTTATGAGCCAACATCCTGTCCATCAAAGATATTATTCACAGCAGAAGAAACATTGTTTTCAATGGTGGTAGTTTAGTATTATAATTAATTAAGGAATTGTTTTAGGCAGTGACTGAAATTATGTTACCCAAAGTAATCCTAACCCAAGATTTTGTTTTTGGGCCTACCCATTCCTTTAATACATGGTATACAGATGACACGGATGTTAGAAGCTGTCAAAACATCTTCACTGCACAGAATTGGTTGCTCACTGTCAGCATGTGTTTATACATAAAAATCCTGTTAGTAGACATCAGAAAATTCTTCAGTTGGCTTCCACTCTCCAGCTTTACAAACTTATCTTTCCCTTCTGTTAAATTCAAGAAACCTCATCCTTGAGTTTTCTGGAACCACCACACTATTCAGGAGGACAGGTGGTGACTTGACATGTTGAGCTGGAGAGCCAGAGTTTAATCCCACTTGAGGTGACCTTCATTTGATGCATCTTGGCATTCCAGTTTCCTCTCACATCTAAAAATAAAGTTCTAGTAAGGATTTCTGTGTTCCATACTTGTTATGGGTTTGTTTGTCTGTCACCAAGATACTGGCCCCCTCAGTAGAGGCAATGCACTAGAGACTCATGTCCAATGCACAGTATTATGGAACATCATCATCATCATCAGCCAGAAAAGGGAGGCTACAAAATTCACACTAAAATTCATGGTTCACCTGAGATTAAATGTTTTCACATTTCAGTAATGCTGCATATATTGTTTCCTTAAAGAAGCAGTCAAGGTCTTTAAAATCCTTTTCTTTTCTGGTAAAATAATGTCAGAATGAATGGGTAATATCTATGGCCTGATAAACATCTCTAAAGTGCAAAAAAAAACAACAAAATCAATGACATGCAGCAAAATTTTCATTTTCAGCAAATGTGCAGTGTCTGCTAGGAATGCCTCAGCAAATAAGTAGCTAACCTATCTGTCATTCCACCTAGGTTGGTAAAAAAACTTATGAAAAAACTTGTACGTATTTTTTTGCCCTTGCCGCATTAGTTTAACTGAGACACGATGGGTGAACAGCAGTGCACCAGTCCAAAAATGGTTGCTGCCTGTGATGTGCATAGAAAGCAGAGGAATGAGAGTGAATTTCTGACTGCAAAGGGAGTACAGACTGGACTGCTATCATTGATGCAAGCACAGGGAGACTATGGACAAACTGTGTCAAGAGTAGAGAAACCAATCTCAAAGACAAATCATGCATGAATTAACCTACCATGGTAGTGATGCCAGAAAACATTCACAGAATACAAGCTAATTTGCAATGATCAGTGCATCACCACACAGGAATTTTGCAAATTTGTGGGTTTAGGAAAACCTGCAATCAACAAAATTATCCAAAACATTGGTCAGTCTAAAGAGGGCACCCGCTAGGTGCCTCAGATGCTGACAGATCTCCATTAAAAAAACTGAAAACCAACTATGCTAAACTGCATCATGGATGATGAGACATAGGTGCAGAAACCAAGTATCAATCCATGAAGTGGCACGACCAAGATTATCATCCAAATAAGTTGTTCAAGGTTCAAACTTCTGCTAGGAAAGTCATGGTCATAGTGTTTTGGGACATGCAAGGTGTCGTCCTTGTTGATTTCATGCCTAAAGTTTGAGCGCTACATTGAAACACTGCAAAAACTGAAACAGCACATCCAAAGAGTTTGCCCAGATATGGAGATATCACAGGTGCTGTTTGCCAAATGACAATGCTTGGGCATTCATCTGCCTGTGCACATCTGAAACGATTGCTTTGTTCAGACAAACTGTTGCCCCCATCTAACCTACAGCCCTGATCTTGCACAATCAGACTACTCTCTGTTTGGCCCAAATGAAGGATTGGTCATGTAGGATAGAACTTTAAAGATTTAAAGAAAATGAAGATGAAGTGTGCAAATGGGAAAAGCAGTTTTAAAGTGATGGCATGCACACCCTAGTTAAGTGCTGGAAAAGGTGTATGATAATTATCAAGCATTATTAGTGTACCAATCTTCATATATAATTATCATTGTTAAAAGCAAAACAGCAAACTGAAAGAAAAAAAAGAAGAAAAAAATAAACATTTCGGCAAGAATGATTGCTGGAGTAAATATAGTAATAAAGCTGGAGATTGTGGGCCATTCCTGAGATTTAACAAAATAACCAAAGATGTGGACATTAGCCTCTATAGTTAAAATTGGTTGTGTTAAATTTCAGTGCCATAACTTTTAAAATGACAAAAGAGTACTTACCACTTCCCTTCCTGTTTGATGTACTTAATCTGGTCTTTAAACAGTATATTGACAATCTCAGCTCTCACTTTGGCACCTTCTTCAATAGGATCTACAAGCACATAGTCACCTAAACAGAAAAGAACGAACAATTAGATTAACTACCAGTGTCAATGAGAAACTACTGCAATAACTTTCTTTGCATTGAAGATCTTTGGTTACTTCACAATGCCACTTTGAAATCATCACTGCTGTCAAAATTCAAAATGTTCACAATGGGATGCTTGCTTATGCAGTACAAAAGTCACATAAGGTGAGCTTGGATGCCGAAGAGTCTCTACCTCCACATCTATGATGATTTCCAATGCCGTGGCAGCAGAATAGGGATGCGAACTGTCATGCTGTGGACACTTGCCTTACACAAGTAACCCATGTTACTTAGAACAGTTGGCTGGTTTCAGATGATAATGCAGCACATTACAATAAGAATGACCATTAACAGTAAGTCATACAGAAAAAAAAATCTGTCAAAATAATGCCAGACATGTTCAAGAATACTGTCAGCATGACTTTTTGACTCTTGCTTGATGGAGAACATGTGGTACATTTCCATATTAGCTTGTTTTCTCCAAAGTTCACCCCCAACCATAATTCTCTTTAGGAAGCTTTCACTATGCTGTTCAAAACATTGCAACAAGATTTTGCATGAAGCATGTACATAATTTTCTTTATTTCTGGTGTCAGGCCTCTTGGAATCCAACTTGCACAGTTAATGAAAACTCATTCCCTCTAGAATGATCTATGAACTGGACTATAACTTATGTCAGCAATTTTGTGCAGTTCAATAATTGTAACTCACTGGTCTGCTTGGATAATAGATTCCATTAACTCAATATTCACTTGAATTACAAAAAGATGATCCTGGCCTGGCTTGGCTTGGTGGTAATTCTGCTTACACATCCATTTACTATTATCTGTGACAAATGTTTTTTACCATATGCAACTTTCAGAATTATTAACATTTTCAGCAGTGAGACATGAAACCACTTGGCATTTCTTCTCCTATGTATGTCTGGTTGAACATAGTCATTATGGATGACATAATCCCAGAATTCCCTTAGGGTATGATGAGACTTAATTGGCCAATTTACTAAGAAACAGCAGAAGCCTGCACAGCTCAAATTTTATTTAGACTGGATTATTAAAGTGGAAACTCTTCTGGTTTTCATTTTATTAATACCCCTTTGCCTGTATAGATATATACACATGCCCAATGCAATCCAATTATACCTGATTACTTCTTAACTGTGCCAGTTAGAAGGAAGATAACTACACTGGAACTGACACTATGCTAAGGGAGTTACTATGCTACAGTAACTGGCTTCTCTTGTACTAGGCTTTTATGATTATCATCAAATTAATCAGTGTGTCTAGAGAAAAAATAGGCTAAGTAGAAAAATAGTAAGACTTACATATCAAGCAGCAACAAAACAAACAACTACTATAATAGCTATTATATTACACAAGAAGCAACAAATATTTAATAAACCATATTTCCTTTAATACTAGATCCAGGAGGATGATCTACTATTAGAGGAAATGAAATGTATAGTATCCATGTTTTTTTTTCTAAAATAATATTAATAATGATATACTAATAATATGCAAAGAGGGATGAGAAATAACAAAGATTTCACTTAAATCAAAATGGTTGGCAATCATATTATCAATCAGCTAATATGCTACGAAAATGTGCACAAAAGCAATACATGAATAGACAAAAGCTGAACTTGAAATCATATTCATGATAGTATTTTTAACAAATTGATAAGGTGATACAATTAAAACTACAGATATAGTAATTAATGAATTTTGCTACTAACTTTTAATTTTACCATCAAATTCTCCCTCCCTACTTGCTCTTCAGTCACTTATAATCTGCCCTCAAGTATTTTTCTTGTCATATATCCATTCTGCATGATAAAGCATTTATCGATACACTGGAATACTATGTTACAGTTCTTTTTTAAGGGTTAAACGCTGCTCCACCAATTGAAAAGTTCAAAAGATATTAACAATTTGATCTTTCACTAGACCCTAGTTCATATAGCTCATAATATAAGACAAATTAATGTGTAGGGAAGGTGATTATAGGTGGTATTCTTGACCAACACTGTAAAATTTATGCATGCATGCATGTGCATGTGTTGAGAATTGAAAAAAATAGATGGTTAGCACTATCAAATGATTAAACTCACCAGTTGGTAATCTAGTTTGCCCCGCTTAATAGCTCAGATGATTATACAAATAAATACACAGATTTATTAGTATTAGATTATAATTTCACTTCTGAGCTAGTGAATTTGCATGCATAGTAGAGGTACTACAGGACATTTGATATTTTGCACAGGAAGATAAATGAGTGATTTGATTGCTATTCCACTCCATTTTCTTGAAGATATTTTTTCTGATAAACCAACATATACTTATTTCTTTAAATGCTAAAATAAGAAAGGAAATGGGAGAGGGGAGAAAAAAAAAATTATACCTCTCTTGATCCAGACATGTTTGCGATATTTAGTTGGCATGCTTACAAGAAATTTCTCCTCTTCTGCAGTAACAACTTCATGTAAATTATTGCCCCTGCTACTGGTTATCTGAAAGCAAGCAAGCAAAATATTTCAATTAAAATAATATAATATATAATAATAATAATAATAATAATAATAATAATAATAATAATAAATAATTAGGAAAACTGAAAAATTAAAAGCAGCAAGGAAAATGCATCATCAATAAGAAACTGGAAGTATCTGTGAATGGTCTAAAAAATAATGATTATAAGCTCTTCTTAAACATTCATAATATTGTAGGATCTAAGGAAGAAATTGATGAAGAATTTTCACAAATGCAAAATTTTTCTGTAGAAAGTTACTTGCACTAATTGATATTCAGAATCAATTATTCTTTTTCAATCAAGCTATCATGAAGAAATTAGTCACTGAAAATAAAACAAAAGAATAACTTAAAACCTGGATTCAATTCTATATAAAAGCAAAGTTAATACAAAAAGAACCAGTTCATCCCTATTATAACAGATAAAATATCAGACTGTTTACAGGTACCAAATTTAGGTATTTTTTCTACAAGATCACAAACCATAAAATCCAAATGTTATAAATTTCTTCATTGTTCCAAATGGTAACTCACTGCCATCATGTTATTTGGATATGAAGAATCCTCTCATTGATTTCTTTTTTTTTGTAGGTAGGTGTTGGTAGGTGCTTCAGATACAGTTAATATGCAGTTGCAATGCACCACTTACAAGGAAATTCTGTTTTAAACTCAAAGTTTAATATTTGCAAAACAAAGATTTCAAAAACGACATCATGAATCTAGCCAATCTGTTCCAAATCTGTCTGAATTCATCTTTATATTGGTTTCTTTTTTGTTATCAAAGGTTCAAGAACTTTCATCCACAATACTGAAAAAATTCATTTAGGTGTCTACGCAGTAGTGTAATCAGGAGCATTGGTAAAATATAAAAAGCCAACAAATAAACATGACAACAAACAAAAAAATGCCAGAAAGAATAAAAATTACAAATGTACAATGACTACCCACATAGTCACAAAAAATAACTACACTATGACAAGAAACAAGAGACAACACTTAAACAGTATTTAGAAATCGGAAAAATCAAAATGAATATTTTCAACTCTTTTTAATAAGAATATAATAAACAGAATTGATGGTTATGATAAAATTTTTATAAGTGGCCATTTGCAGTTTAATCAGAAACAAGGATGAATAAGAATAGTTATCTAAGAGATTGGAAAATGAAATAAGAAACTCCCTCAAAATAAATACACAGATTGTTAAAAGAATAATTATTTTAAAAAATCAAATTCCTAAAATGCTGCTCTGAGTTTTGCTGGCATTAACACTACAGCTTCTAATACAGATCTTATTTTTCAAAATTAAAAATGGTGCTATTAGAAGTGCCAACATCAACAATAAGAACAATACCATGTATTCATTACTTCATTTAAAAAAAAAACAATTTAGTTTTTTCTTTACTAAGACAAAACTGGAGGCAAATTTAATAAAAACTCAGTAATTCTTCAAGAACAAATTTACATGGCTTATTCTGATTTTCATCTTGGACTCGTAAGTATCAAAGCAGGAGCTGGAATCCATGTACCGTGTTCTTTAGATAAACTATATATTGCGTGTTTAGTTTGGTTATTTCAAGGAAGCAGAAAATCATCGTGATCTCCATGGTTGACGTATCCAGAGCACAGTGGTAGAGAAATACATATAACCAAAGGTAATATCACTGGCAGGGTAAATAATAATCCACACAAGTAGGAAACTTTACCGGTAGAATTCAAATCCAATCAAGTCAATGTTTTACTTATCGGAGTTAACCGTATACCACCACCCAAGCCTAGAATCACTAGTTCGTATTTGTGATGAACTGACTGTATATTTAGTTAACACATTCGTAATTGAAAGCAAGCGCGAAAGGGGTTTGGTCGTTACAAAGAATCATACTGATGTGTCACAGCACCTGATGCTGGGAAATACAGATCCGAAGAGCAGTATGGGTAGTATACACAGAGGGCTAATATTAGTCCTGCCTCAGGACCTAATCCTACGCTTTAGTACCAGCAAAATAATAATGATAACGGTGCGTCTCAATACCTTTACGATCTGCTGCTTTCCTTCAGGCAGGACATATTCATCCAGCACCTCCTGGGACACGTATTTACGCTTGGTAGCTTGAGACATTGTTCGCGATCCTTCCTACACACTGGCTCGCGCCCTCTCAGTGTTGAACCCAGGCTTGTTTAATGCAAAAAACCGAGATTCAAATAAACAAACTTCGATACTCCTGCTGTGCCCCTGTTTTGTTTACTGCACACAGAACGAAACAAGCTTATGTGATATATCCACAATAGCAACAGAAACTGGACAATGCCTCTAACTGAGCGAAACATTCAAACGCAAGCGCCATATTTGATTTCCGTCCGATGAGCTCCCGTGTTCGTAGAAAATCCCGAAGTCGCTTATTTGTGAGCATTTTACATTAATATGATAAATTATTATTTTTTTTTTATTATACATTTTTTTCGGGGGGGAGCGAGTTTTATTTTTGAAGTAATATCTAATTTTTGAAAAAAACTTATTAGTAGAGTTATGTTTCCTTGAGTTACCACACGAGAAGAGCGACTGAATGGTGGAAGCTTTTAAACAGTTGTTAATGAGAATTAAATAATGCAAATCAAAATCACGGCGAGCCTCTTGGAAAATATGACGCATGATGCTATGATATATTACATTTGAGCTCCTACAAAATAAAAGGTAGTTAGTTATAAGCGACTTGCATCCCTGGTTCTTTTCAGTTTTACTACTATATTTTTGCAACACCCGATGTGATGTCGAGGCTGGTCGAGGGGGGCCCATGTGCTGCCACGGAAGTGGAAGACGGGATGGAGCTGTTCGCTAACTGATCGTTGTTGTAGTATAAAGTTTTAAAAAAAAACACACACACAAAAACTAAAGCTGGCTGGAGTGAAAACTTCACAACCATCTCTGACTGATCGAGTGCTGCAAATGAGCTTTCATGGTTTTTAATGTGGATGTGCACTGAACGGTAAAGCTAATAATCCTCCGTATCTTTTCTGCTTCAAAAATAGAGTTTAAAAGACAGAGACAGAGAGAGAGAGAGACCGACCTCATCTAGAATATGCGGCATTTCCAGAATAATTACCTGATGGTCGGTAACAAATTTAAGGTTCCCCCCCAACCCCGTTTTAAGGAAGGTCGAGTTATGATGGAGCGATTTAGGAAAAAACGGGCATTTTTCTATCGTCACGTGGTTCATTCTGTGGTGGTGATGATGATGATGGTGACGATGCCAGTTGCTTTTATTTTGACATTTTTGGTTTTTTTAGGGGTCGCAGCCATGAAAACGGAGCAAAGTCGAAGTATTGAAGAAGACAATACTTACTTCAAGCGACTCTTTTACATCGTACCGAAAGAGGGTTCCAACAACGCAGAAGTCTTTCAAGGTAATTTCGATGACCAGCAAAACCATTTTGGTGCCTCGGCGGTTAGAAACGTCGATTTTGCGCGGTCGTGTGGGTCCGCCGAGAAGAAGTTGTCAGCGAGGCAAACATGGTTCTTGTTGCCAGAAAAAATTTCCGGTCAGATCATACATTTTGCACGCTCGTGCAGTTCTTCGAAAAGTTTGCGATTTACTTTTTTTCTTTGCTCTGTTACAGGGAATGGGATACCATCCAAGAGGAAGTCGAAACCTACAAACAGCAGCAGTAACAAGAAAATTAGGAAGTTGCCTAAGCAAAGTAAGTTTGTTTAGAAAAAGAGAGTGATAATATTTCCAGTTTTGTCGTTTTTCTGGCTAGCTAGAAAAAAATGATTTACAGCAGTACAGTTACAGTTCGATTTGGCTGCATATCGTGGAATGACAATCAAGAGGCTGTATTTCCACCTGTTATATAATTTACTATTGAAGACTAAAATAGACCTGTCTAAATAATTCACTCAATTGAAAGGTCATCAAGCTGTCATTGCTTCTTTATGGCTGCTGCTCATGGACACTATAAAAAACAGATAAAGGAACTGGAGAAATTTAACATGCATTGTCTAAGAAATTTTCTTGAAATTAAATGGCAAGACAGAATCGTTGACAATGAAGTACTGTACTGAGATGAGCGTATGTTTCTGGCTGGCACTGGATTAATTATCATGAAAACTACTTTGATGGACTGAGCATGCATGCCATCAGGATTTCTGACTTAAGACCACCCAAACAAATTTTCTTTGCTCAGCTGTTGTCAGGAACTCTTCATTTATTGAGGACAATATAACTGCTATGTGGACACTTGGAAGCTGCTGTTAAAGACAACATTTTGTGGCATCATACATTTCATGAATCTACCAGCTGTTTTGAAGAGGACAAATTACTAGCATCAAAATCAAGCAGATTTCAGATGTGATGGTTGTTGTTGGCACTGAGGCTTCAGAATAGGACTGGTAAGAAAAATGCTTGACCACATGCTTCTATTGATGTGACAAGCATCACCACCAATCAAAATTTTTTCAAGGCTCTCATATGGTGAAGTGTGCAAATGTTTCTCCCTTAAAGATTGCACAGTTCCCTCAAAGCAAAACAAAACTGGATATATGGTCTCTTGGTTGTCATAATCATATTGGTGTAACTAAGAATTTCGCACAATTTTATATAAACTGCAATTATGCTTTCTCTTTATTTTTTGTGGCCTCTATCTTGGTCATGTGTTGAGACTACTAAGTACAGATTCATTGTTACATTACTTGTTCCACAAAGTTTTTTCTAATTTTTGTTACCTTTTAAATGGCAGTGAGGTGTAGTTAATCATAAAATCAAATTTGCAATGTGTTAATATAGTTTCTCTCTAAAGTATTAGTGATCTCTGCTGGATAAATCTCTTTCACTCTCACAATTTCTTCTTGCCCTATCACATTTCTACAAGATGAACAGCAGATTTTAAAATATTTTTTTGTATAGACATGTGAGAAGTTGCATACTGACATTAATGGGGGTAAGTATCTAAAGCTAAGGTTACAAAAGAACATTGTGCCTATCGGAGTAGAATAGTGGTTAAGAGTATATTTATCATTTATTTTTGATGAAATGTAGAGAGAGAACCTTTGGCTGCAGATGGTGTTTGAGTGCTGCAGTAACTTTCTGTATTATCTATGAAAGTAGAACAGTCATTATTATTAAAGATATTGCTCACTTTAAGCTTTCATGATGGTCTTCTGGTGCTGCAATAATTCAACAACCAGATGGTTGAACATTTGAATATTGTCTTGTACAAAATAATTAAATACTTGCAAATAACTCCAGAATTTTATAACTAATTTTGTCAGATGTTTGTAACTTTCCACCTCCCTTTACCTGTTTTCAGATGAAGAATTACGGCTCAGAAAAGCAAAGCTTGCTAACAGCATCGATCAGAAAACTGGAAAGACATTGTCAGCCAGAGTGAGTGAGTGTTAAAATAAATTTTGTAATTGATGCTGCTACAGCTTTACTCTAGTGCAGAAAAGCATCCCCCCCCCCAAAACCTCCCCTTGGTACTTGCAGTGAAGAGGATGTGTTATAGTGGTGCACTGTAGGGATAGGTGCGATGTGTCAATTTTGGGCTGTGATTTTGTCTGGAAATTACTGGGTGTCTTTGGTGGCACAAATCAATAACCAACCACAGAGGCTCTCAATTGGCTGCCAAATGTTTACTTGATTTCGTAAATCTAGCAACCACTTATTTTCTTTCTCCTTATTTCCAAATTTCTTAAAAAAAAAAAAAAAAGAATAAAACCAATGATACCATGTTTGAGATTATTTTTTAATTGATGGGAATATCGGTGGTTCCTAAAATCAAAACTAGAGGTTAATGGTCCTGGTGTTAGAATGAGCTTGTTGGTAGCTATTACAGAACCTAAAAATTGAGGAAAGTGTGGCATGGTTTCTGCTTGTCCTCCTCTACCAGCCAGCAGTGCTAGTCTTCTCTGCTCCCCCCTTCCACATGTAAAATTGAAGAATCCCTTCTGCCAGAAGTGGAACTCTTGTCTTGAAGTGTACGCCAATAGTTTTGATTAAAGTTTGTTTTAAATAGTCCACCAACTGTAGTATTTAGTCTGGTGTGAGAAATGATACGGGTCCCTAGTTAGCAGTCAATAAATGCGGAAAGACAATAGGTTAAATTTGTATAGACTTGAGTGCATTCAAGTTTTCTTCCATTTGTGTGTCATTTAATTAGCCATCACGTAAAACAAATAATCTATTTATGGATTAGTTAGGCATACAGTTAATCAAAATAGAGTAATTGGTCTTTTGACAAGGTGGATTGCTGATGACAGTAAAGTGTCCTACCTGATGTTTTCATGTACTGATTATGTACATAGCACAACTTAAATAGTTTAATATGGTAGAAAGTCTATTTGGACACCGTGCTATACAGACCCCCCTCAGCCCCCATGCACACATGCAGAATAGTCTCTGCAATTTGATGTATGCGTGCAGATGTCAGGTGAGGACTTTTGCTGTGCCCGGTATACAAGAGGTGTTTAGTTTTATTTTTGTTTTTAACTCTGGGAATTTATAAAGAATATGTAATTGCACTAAACCTAAGTGAAGTTCCTTAAAATTGATCAATTTTCTTCCCACTTTACTAAATTAAGCCCAACACAGAACATTTTTAATAGCATACAATTCTTTTCCATTAGTCATTCCATTTAGGACATCTGTCCAGAGATGAATGAGGGTTTTTGACAGTGTTTCTTCTGCCATCTTGTCACCAAAACTACTACTGCTTGTGCATTTCCTTGTGACCGTGACAACCAACCACAAACTCCTGAATTGTCTTGGTGAACAACCCTTGAAAGCCTTTCTTAAATGCAACACGCCACAGTCTCAACTTCTGCACTGTGTCCATTGCTGATGTTTTAAATTAAAAGACTTTAACAGCAAAATCGATTTGGGAGAGAAATCAGAACCCTGCCAATAAAAAGGCTAAAGTACACTACAACTAGCTAAGGAAGAACCATGCCATAGTGAGCTTATGATTGTGCATGATTGTTGACATCACTTATGGTGGGGGTGGAAAGAGAACCAAACACCCCTTATGTACGTTGTCCCGCATCTTGTAACCCAGACAAATTTGAAAAACTCCAGTAACTGGGGAAGCATGTGACAAGACAAACTTGTATATGGTTCTGCTTGTTTTCAGATAACTGCACGGAGAAGTTGGTTCACAAGATGAGTCTTGATGATAAACTAAAGACCAGGATTAATGAATTGAAAGGTATTTAGCATTTATATGGTGAATCACCAAGATTTCTTAATATGGTGGGATCAAAATAGTTTTGTTATTGTTGTTTTTTTGTGTGTCTAAATTACATTTTCAGGCCTGAATTACAATTGTATGCAGTTCACAAAGTCACAGTTTAAGCACCTGAAATTAAATATAAAATGTATATTGCATTTATGAGCTTAAAAAATGTAGCCACAAATGATTATCTCTTCACTACTGGGATGAGTTAAAGCAAATCATCACAAAATTCCAAGGCTCTGCATCTCTGCTGGTAAAGCTCTAGGATGTCAATAATAATCACCTCATGGAAAACCATCAACAGTGATTGGTACATTGAAGCTGCTGAAACAAGCACTTAGTGAGAAACTGCCTGACTACAAGCACTTTGTCTTGATCACATTCCGTACAAACAATGACTGCAGAATCACTAACTACTGTTGGGAGTTGCTTCCATAACCGATCTGGTCCAATTGTTCATCTAAATGAGCTGCTGAAGACTCACTTTTATGGTTAAATGTCTGCTGATGATGACATCGAAGACATCAGAAATGCATCCATATTGCTGGAGATTAAGTGAAGTGACATTACCGTAATCCACAAACTGCTTCCAATTCTCTACTGTCAGTGTGAATAGTGTGAACTAAAATTTCATTTTTTATGTCATACATTTAAAAAACAAATTGCCAGGTGCCAACCTTTAGCTATTTCAGATTAAAACAACCAGTTAAAAATATATATAGCATTAGAATTTAAAGTCCTGTTTTGACTATATACAGAGAACATCCATCTTTACTATCAGCAGACTGTAACATCATGATGTCCTGTTGTTTAATCATATAGACATGAGTGGAAATTAAAGAAAGTTGCTTGGAAGTAGGTAGGGCATTTGAAATATGATGGGCTTGGTGCAAAAATGTTTTCAGATTCATAAAAGGAACCATCACAGATGAATGGCCAGTTACAGTTTTTCTCTTCTTTTAAAAAAATTTTTTTTTTCATTAGGTGGTATCGTTAGATGAAAAAATCCCAGGTCACCCTTACCAAGTAAACTGCGTGGCTGTAGTCATCGCGCACACAGCTTTACTATACCAAAAACATTAACTATTGCAATGATCTAACTTAGAATAAAGTTCCGTATTTAGAAATGTCATTAAAACATGGTTCCTGCCACACCAGTTTTTTTTTTTTGGTGTGTTCTCTACTGACTCATCCAGGCTGAGAATTATGGAATTTATTTCCTCGCCTAGTAAATGGAAAACAAAAATTTTTTAACATCAACATCCTATATTGGAAATGTGGCTGAAGTTGTAATTGAAAAAATAAACACCAGGGCCAAATGGATATGTCTGTGTCATATTGAACCATACAGTGGTGGTTTAGCATAAAATGGGGTCTCTCTATCTCATTGGCAACATCCTGTCTCATCT
Source organism: Nautilus pompilius (assembly GCA_018389105.1). Taxonomy (NCBI): domain Eukaryota; kingdom Metazoa; phylum Mollusca; class Cephalopoda; order Nautilida; family Nautilidae; genus Nautilus; species Nautilus pompilius. Next base: position 579,117 of record JACATO010002742.1, on the reverse strand, counting down.
AGCAGAAAAGTAAAAATATTAGTCCTTTGAGAATAACGAGTAAATATAGAATCAGTGTTCTCTCCAACCAACCAACCAGGAAATTCTGAGTAGAGTGCTGTTGATATATTTCTTATTATTAAGGCATTGTCACTAAAATTACTATAATTAGAATAGGACTCTGTAAAATCTGAGGGTTTAACCTGCTGATAATTTTTTTAAAAAAGTAGTTTATTCCCACAATGCAACTTTTTTGGAGGTTGAAAAACTTTTCAGCTTAAATATAAAAGCTAAAAGATGGATGTCTGATCCAAAGGTTAGAGTACTATAGAAGGGGTCAAGTTTGAATCCTGTTTGGGAGTGACTCAGTTAGGCAGGGTGTTCTAGGTGCTACTTGTGGAGTACAAGTAGTAGGTTGTCTGGATATTCCTCGACACCAGGTGACACTACCTAAAAAAAAAGTGTTGCTGTGTGGATAGCAGCTTTTGCACTATGCACAAACTCACACCTGGGTGTTTGCTTGTAATCTGTGAACATCAATCTTCAGGGCCACTTTTGTTTTGAGAGGATACTACTGATTGTACAGAGTCATTATGCATAGTTTTCCTGACTTTAGACCTTTGTTTTAGATCTTGGCACACGAAGCTATTACTTTTGTTCATTTTTTGTAGCAAAGCGTGGACAGGTTGACAGAAACAGCGTTTTTGAGAGGCGATTAAAGAAAAAAGAAAAAGAAGAAGAAGAAAAAGAAGACGACCAAGACGCAAGTACAGGTGAATGAGACAAAAGGCAGCTGCCAGACTGTCAAAAAGAAAGAAAACTCCGAGAAATCTAAGCTGCTGTTCAACAACAAGGGTAACATGGCATTCAGTAAGTTTGACTTTGCTGATTCTGGGGAGAAGAAAAGATCGACAAACAAGTTGGGTGGAAAAAACTTCAAGCAGCTCCTGCAGAAAGTGGAGAAACGAGAGAGAAAGATTGATGAGATGAAGGGAAAAGATGAAAGTAAAGCTAAGAAACTGCAAGATCTTACAAAATGGCAGGCAGCATTAGGTAGAGCACAGGGAGAGAAGGTGAAGGACAATCCAGAACTGCTGAAGAAGGCATTGAAAAGGAAAGAGAGGCTAAAGACTAAACAGAAACAACAGTGGAAAGAACGCGAAGATAGAGTTCAGCAGAAAATGCAGCAGCGACAGAAAGAGAGGAGGAAGAATATTCAAAAAAGAAAACAGGAGAAGATTGATAAAAAGATTAAAAAGGCCAAGAAGAGAGGGAAGCTCATTTCCACATAGTTTTATATTTCTTTAAAACCTTTTCCTGTTAACATTTTCTAGCCTGCCAGATTTCATATGCCAACAGTGAATGACTCATAAAAAGTAATGGAGAATACCTTGGAGTAAATTTTAAATTAAAATCACATCAGCTTCTAAATTTCAATCAAAATATTCTGAAATCATCTCATAAAAAATTCAAAGCTGCTGTCATTTTTTAGTTATGACAAAACTATTTGCCAATACAAGGATAGTGTCACAAAATTTTACCAGGATTTCACAAGTTGTGGCTGGTTCAGAAATCAGGCCCAGCAGACAAAAGATCAGCCCAGGTTAGCAGTAATCAGGTTTCATGGTCAATTAAAACTTTTTTTTTTGTAGTTAAGATAAAAAAAAAAGAAATGCTTACCTACTCTGTTATCTACAAACTTAACGGAACACTCGAATCTGTTGATAATCTAACTTAAATGTATCCCTTAACTAAAATATCTTTCATAATAATTAACCCTGAAACTAAGTAGTATGGCAGTTTCCAAAAATAGTAGTGTATTTGGTTATCTAATATCAAAACTGAATAAAACGGTACTAATAGTAAATCTGTGGCCTTCCTAATTCTAAACTATCTAAATCAAGAGTTTCTCAAACCTTTTTTTTGGCCTATGGCCTCCTTTTGAAATCCTTTGCACCCTAAGGCCCCTCTAAAGTCTAAAAAAGAAAGAAAAAGACCTGGCTTAATGTGTATTTGGAGCCCACCAAAATTCAGTATATTGTGTACACACCATCCAGGAATGTGGTTGCTTACTGCAACAGTATTACTATTAACTGTCAGTTATTTTCAAAATGCACTGGTTTTTGTAACACCAAGGAGATCATACACCTAACGGTGAAAATTTGTGTACCCGGCCTTGTTTTGTGCGGCCCACTTTTTTGAGAAACACTGGTCTGGATCATTAAACCTATGGTACTGTTAGAAAACCCACAAACAGCAGTTAGATATGTTTTATTCACTCAAGATTTTAATTTTAATCTAGAATCAACCATTTGTGTTTTCAAATGTAACTCTAATGACTGTTTCAATAACTTAATGTATTGTTTACATTTCAAACTCTAAATCTCAGCAGTATCTGAAAACTTCCATAAATTTATATATTTACTGCAAATAAAAAGAAATTTAATTTATAGGACAAGTATTGTTGAATGATTGTGCACACATAAGACAGAACCTGATCTTTTGCTGTCCCTAGTATAGACAAACAACACTAATAGTGGCACTTTGAGGCTTGTGGTGTAAGGGAGGTAACTTTACTTCGATGCTCAGCTGTACCCAGAAAAAGAGACTTCCATTTACCTTTGTGAGAAAACCTAACGCCAAGGATCATGACCTCGACAGCAAGTGCTAAGTGTGGAATGGCAGTGTGACTGAAAAACTTTTTTTTCCACAATAGCTAAATGAGCAATCTGACCATTGTTGAGAGTGATGGAATCAAACAAATACTGTATAGGTAGGTAGGCAGATTTTTTCTGTCAAATTGTCATTTTGCATGAGCACAACCAAATGAAATGGGAAAATTCACCAAGAGAATGCATTGGACATCCCATGCAAGCACACCAGAAAACTTACAAGAACTAGTTGTAGTGGTGGATCAGGATTCATAAAGATTCTGCTGGATTGACTTATTAGGAACGTGAGAAATCACTGCGTGGCCCATTTGGACGCTAATGGACCAGCAAGTTTCCAATAGGTGCAAACACCCCTCACATCATGCCTTTTGAACTGCTTACTGAGGAACTACTGTTGCCCTTTAAATCCAAATCCCTCACTTTTTCAACAGCATGTCTATATCATATAGCTAAAGTTACCATCAGGTTAAAAACTTGATCCACCACTAGCAATTTAAATTTGTTGGCCAGCAGTCAATGAGTACATCTGGAAAGTCGTCTTTAAAGTATTTCATTGGAAGCTTTTGACTGAATGGGTACTGTCCAGTTTGGGTGGCTAACACAATGAAAATTTATTTCTCTTCGTGCTCCACCTGATCACTGGTCAACAAGTCATTTTCATCAGATATAATTATAGGTCGGCTAGAGCGTCCAAAGAGTTACTATCTAGCCCATCCAAAATGTGAGAGTAATAAGAAATAATGTTGATAGATTGATAATATTGTTTTAATATAAAAAGTTGTGCATCCCAAACGCCCACTGCATTCATCTAAAGGAGACATACGATAACATGAGTGTACTACTAAAAGCAATCCAATACAGCACTCATCGATGGAATACCTGTAGTGATCTCAGTCAATGGTATGTTAATGGGCATGCGAGGAGGGTTCATTAAATACTGTTTTCCTATGCCTATGGGAAAGCCATGCTTCTGCAGATCAGTACATTAGATCTGACTGGCATCAAAGCGCGCACAAGCCAGGAAAGATCAGTGTTTGGGTGTTTTCCTTTAGTGGATCCAAAGATTTTCCCCTCCACGTTAAGCTTGGTTTAATGAAGAATTTTGTGAAAGTGATGGGTAAAACGAATTTGAGGGGGGTTTCAATACCTTGTTGAGAAATTTGCAAACATCAGTACCATAAAATTGAATGGGGGGGGGGGGACCTGAAAATGAGGGAGATTCTGCAGGATGAAGGCTTTGAAGAAAGCTTCAATGTCTTAGAACTAAAAGCATGGCAGGCTTTCAAATGGATTTATGAAAACTTCTTGGGTAACCACAAGTCTCTTGCATATGAAGATGTAGTCCAGAAACTGCTTGATGCATATAAAAAAAATGGGCTGTTGCATGTCCTTGAAATTACATTTTTTTTACATTCACATCTACATTTCTTTCACTGAAAACCTTGGCACGGTGAGTGACAAACAGGGGTTGGAGGGGGGATTCCATCTAGAGAGATGGGCAATGGAAAATCGCTACCAAGGTTTCTGGAACAAGTATGTTGGCAGACTACTTCTGGATGTTGTATTGCAACAATCCGGATAGAGTTTACAAAAGAAAATCGTACTCGCAACGTTTTTAATTTTGTTATACATTTCTTTTTTCATAAGCATGTACTGTATAAACCTAACCAACTGTATGGTGTGTGTAACATTTATGGGAATTATACTGAAAAAATGAATAGACTGCTGTAATGTTAACTAGCTTAATGCGTGATTATTACCTAAATGGTGCTGAAATTAACACCAGTCATATTTCGATGTCTAGAAGAAAACCGAAAACATTTGGAATCAGAGTGCAAAACTGATCTAGAAAAAGTGTTTACATTTTTGATGAGAGAAAATAGTTTGATTTTGTAAACCAGTGTAATAGGTGCTGCTGTGTAAAACTTCCTAAGAAAATGTCATCCCTTTATAATACATTTATAAGCTAGTTTTTGATATGAATCTGAACACAAACACTTCCACCAGGTAAGTAGTTTGTGAACAGTAAATTAAAAAGGAATTAAAAGAAATAGTTAATTTTGTAATTAGCATTTTCTCAGGTTTAGATTACAATTAAAAAAAACTTTCCTTTATCTAAATTGATTATTGAGCATCTGTCTCTTTGAACATGAAACATCACTACGACTTTAATATACAATTAAATTTCATTTGACATTTATATTTGAAAATAAATTTTTAAAAAAATCTATTTCTAAATAGATTCCTAATGGACATCTGTTCTAAAAGACAGCAGCATTGGTTTAGAACAGATTGCTGATATCTCACAAAAATACATTTTTTTCTTTTCAAATGTAAATGGTAAATATAAAATTCCTGTGGTCTTTTAAACTAATTTGAGTCAGCAAGTGTTGGAATGGTTGACTTGTCAGTGGAGAATGTGCTCTAGGACACCTTGTCTGATTAGGTGCTCACACTCTGACCTCAGGAGGAAATGCTGGGAAGGAAGGAAAAGAAATGCTATTATAGCAACTATCTTAACCTCTTATTAATGAGAGAGAATAATTTTTAAAATAATTTATTATACACAAAAACAGATTAAAAAATGCTACATTAATGAATTCCATAAAGTCTGCAATTCAGACTCAATAGCAACAACTCAATTTGGCTCATAGCTGGTGGGTTAGAATCGTATTTCTTTGAACTGTTCCCTTCAGTTGTCTTCATTAAAAAAAAAAAAACAAACTCAATACTGCCCAGTAAATTAATACATGCAATGTTCCTGGTTTTCTTAATGTTGAAGATTTCCTCTTTAAAGAGAATTACCATAAAAACTCATCAAGTCAGCATTGACTGAGAAGAAAATGGGGAATTGCATTCACTATTATCAAATTTATGGGCATGGTTGACAACTACTTGGGTTGCATTGTAATGGGGGGGAAAAAAGATTAAACAAAGAGAAAATGTCAAGGAAAGGTTTTCTTCAGTTTAGTTTATACATACTTCTACTAGGTGATAAGCTTCACGAGCCAATATCTATCCTGCTTCCACATACAAAATTTCATATATTTTAATTTCAATCTAAGACTTCATTTACATGAATTTTAGGTAACTATTACTGGCAGTTTTTATTAGATGATGAATTCAATGCCAGCTTGGATCAACTTCTAACAAATAATTTACTAGAGGAATTCAAATGAAATCTGGTTGAAATAGCATCTCTGTTAAGATATCTGGCTCTCAACAAAGCCCCTAATACATCCAGGTGTTCTAACTATACCATGCACTGCCTGTCAATCAAATCATTTTGAATGTACAAATTGCATGAATTGAAATCTAGCTTGACATCTTTAGGACGATAAAAAATGTACCCACATCTCTCGTTTCTTTCTACATCCAGTCAGGAAGGTATTTAAAGGATCTATTGGGGATAGATAAGAAAACTTTCATGAAGTACAATGGGTTGTACATACAGCTGAGAAACATTGCTCTTGTCATGCATATAGCTGTTTTGGATTCTCTTAAATTGGTATCTTGTTATAGTAATTAAAAATATTTAAAATTGATAATTAACATCTCTTCTATCAATGTTGCAATAATTTTTTTTTTTTTTCAGAATCATCACGTTTAGTCAGTCAACGGAATTTTTGCTTAAAATTTTAAAAAATGTAAAAAAAAATATAATTCTTACCTGACTGTTTTTCTTTAATACTATCACATTTCCATCTTGTGTTTCAAATTCACCATGATCAGTCAAGCACCGCACCTATTAATAATTAAAAATAAGAATAAACTAATAACCACTAATTAGTCATTGCGGCTTTCAGTTTAAATAGAACTGCCAACAAGTGCCATTTAATAGAATTTTCGAGATTATTATATTTCATTTAAAATGTGTGTTGGTTGAGCTACTCTACCTCAATATATAATGTTTTTGGAGGTTTCATGTCTTGCAACAGATCCAAGCCACCATCTCCGATTGATCTCATGTAGTTGGCCAACATTTTGTTATACCTGCTAAACCACTGAATCTGAAAACAGAAGTATAATGGTGAAATGTAGCCTATACAGTTCTAGAGTCAGTGTTAAGAGATGTCAGCTATACATTTCTAATATTTGTAGCAGGTTAGTTAGACTATCTAAATCTAGCTTACGTATTTCTAATATCTGCAGCAAGTTGGACAGATCAAATAAATGTTGCTTATATATTTTGAATAACTGCAGATTTTACATTTCTAATTCCACCTCAGACTGAATGAAAGCAGATACATTTTTAACACATGCACCAAGTTCAGCAGCTTATATTTTGACGTCAACAGGAATCTGCTTAATGCCAGTTATATTTCCTGTTACTGGCACATTTCCAGACAGACAAGAGACACTGACTGACTGCCCAATAAAGCAACATTTAAGTAGTGGGGTAACAGAGTATGGAAAAGGATTAGAGAGAGAGAGAGAGAGAGTTCTACCATGAATCTTTGATTTATTCTTACCTCGTACTCACACATGTTGTATTTTATTTCTGCAGGAAGAACACTGCCAAATTCCCATCTCATTTTATTGATGATCTGAAGCCTGTTATACCTAAAGGATGCAAAAATTGAGTTACTTTAGAAGAATGTCATCTGTGATCTTTTCTTTTCTAGAGCAGTTAAGGAAAACCTATAGCTGAGCCACAGTTAATCCATATAAGTACTCTCATATACGAGACTAAGATAAATATAGAAACCTTCTTTACTTTCTATTTTAACTATTCCCCTGTAAAAATATGCACTGGAAAAGTAAGAGTTATCTGCATGCCCCACACTTTCTTGTTTTTTGATGATGCTGCTTAAGAGTGAATAATGTTACCTACAAGTAAGCCAGCAAACATCGTTTGTTTCTCTCAAGGGATGCATGCCGGAATTGAACACCTGAGAACAGCCCAACTTCTCCAGCAATGGTGGCATTTCTGCAAAGATAAACCACACACGAAAAAGGAATGAATGCAATCTTAGATTTCTGGACGAAAAAAAGTTTCTCCCTTGTCATGGACTGAACTAAAAAAAAAACCCAGCTAAGCATGATAATGGCATGTCAGCATCATATGAATCAAAATAAACTGTTTCAGAGTTTGTTAAAATGAAGATATTGATATTTTCTAATTAATAATATCAGCACTTTATACTTGAATACAAAACTTAGGAGTAGTTACTTCAACATTCAGAGTGAGACTCATTTCATGTAACTATTTATGCAATGTGATGACAAACAGGATCAAAGGTGATTCATAGCAACTATCAACTGCAAAACATTTATTTATATCAAGTATGAAACGATGAAGTAATGTCTCCCAGCTGAACAGGGAAAGGGTGTGTGAGACAGTGGAAACTGCACATTGCATACTAACTTTAGCCAACCTATCGAGTCCTTATGAGAAAACTTCATCTTTAGATGTAGAAGGAACCCATGTGATCCATTAGAATTAGGAACCTTGGGTTGGTAGAGGACTTTCATCTTCTCCTTGTTTTTAATCACTAGCAGAATCTCATTAAGTCAAAATGAAAGCACCAGACTCCAAGAATAATATCTAACATGTAATTTACAGATCTACTAAGCTTCCACTGCATAAATAAATCAGTCTTACACATCCTTTTGGTTTTGTTCAAACAGCATTCTCATTTCTTCTAGGACCTGCCGGATACTATCTTCCTGAAACAGATAAGAATATAGTAGTTTCAAAGTTAGCAAGTTTTTTTGATAGATAAACTCCCCCCTGAATCTATGCATCAGCCAAAGCAGTTTGAAATCCATTTGTTAAGAGCGGGGGCCAGTCTGAAACAACAATCTGAGATAGAAAAATGAAATTGCCATAATAAACAAAGCTGTTGGAAATTCACTTGGCTGCTTGGAAACTCAATTCCAAGAATCAGTAAGAAATAACACAATGCTCAAAATTTGGCTGACAGGCCAGACAGTACTGTACAAATGACAATGACCTTAAAACAAGGAGGCAACATTATGTGCAGCCTGCTTCCAACCAGCTATAAAAGAAAGCGATACGTGTGCATTCAATAAAACATTCCATATAATTATGCAGATATCAGCATGACTACATAGCAAAAAAGAATAACTTTCTTCAGTTTAAGATATATGCCCAGTAAATTTCACTGGAGGATCTACTATAGTATGTATTCAATGAATTCACTCATTTACTTCTGATTGGAGTGAATCAGCAACCAATTGTGATGCATAATAAGTTATCACTAAAATGCACTTAAAAAGTTTGGTAAGTATTCATCTGAACCAGGGATGATATCACACTAGGCATTTAAAAAGTTTTTATTCTCCACCAAGTATTTAGTCCAGTCTTCAGCCTCTACCAAAATGGAGGAACTTTAACCCAAACTGTCTGATGATGGAGCAAAATCTCAGGCCTCACAACATAGGGAAAGTATGCTAAATATTATTAATGTATGCAGAGACAAGGACTATTAACTATCTAGATCAAGGGGTGTGTGTGTAAAATCTGAGGGAGCACCATGCTAAAATTGTATTAGGAGGGACAACCAGGCCAGATTTTTGGAATTGACTGAAACAAAACATCAACAAACTGCATGCTAAATGTAAAAAAAACAGCAAATAAATGCACAAATACTTTAACCCTATAGAGACAAATGAGCCAATCCATTGGAGCCTCCCCATAAAAAAGCATGGCTAAATGGTTCTCTATAAATAGTGTAGACAATCAGCAGTGGCCTTTCAATAAAGCAACACCCTGGTAAATCAATGATAGCAGTCAGTTTTTTCATCTTTCTAGCTAGAAACTCCAAAAAGTGTCCATCTCCAAGGGGTTAATAAAAAACTTGACACAAGGAAAATAAAATTTATTCTACTTGTCTGAACATGCATTTTTTGAAAATGAACTACTACTAATGTACTCTGGGATGACAGACTATGAAATCAGATAAACTAATTTTATCATACAGCAAGTGCAGTCTGTAAGCTTACTGTCAAATATTCTTCACTCAAACATAATTAAATTATTGTCTGTCTGTGCATTGTGGGAATTTAACAAATCCGTTGATCTGCAGCCTGGGCTATTTATGACTTTAATGTATTTAATACTGGAAGTGCATAAAGCCATCATTGCCTACACAATGCTCTGGAAAGGAAGAGAAATACTTAACCATACTTGTTATAAACTAATTTACTCCATTACTATTAATCACTATTACTGGCTATTTAATTCATCTAAATTTCAAATATCAAGATGCCCTAAAACTGTAGCCAACATGTATTAAAATCATTAGTAGTAAGGGTAGACCAAGCACTCAAACCCCATTCTTGTTTTTAAAACCTCTATTAAAAGTCTCTGTAAACAGCAAAAAAAAAAAATCCAAAATGGGTAAATCAACTTGTTTAACGATTTGTTAAAAGCAGCCACACTTATTTAGAATGGTGATTCATGATACAGGTACACATGTACATACTCACAATACTGCACAAGTCTGTGTGTTTGATTACTAGTCTTTCCACTAAAAAAGATCTGGAACTATTTTTTTAGGGGCTGCAGATACATCTTAAATGGCGTATCTTCTAACTTCTCTCCAGCAAATTGTCAAGCAGAAACACTTAATGGCCATAGTTTGAGATGACACTATCCAGGTTTGCTTGTGTTGCTAGTTTCTAGAGTTTACTGTACCAACAAATGATGTTCCTTTCCACCTAGTGCATGCACTGGTAAGATGACTGGGATGAATTCTATACAGGTACTACTGGCTAAGTTAAGTTTGTGTTATTAGTGCTTGCTTTTCAGCTCCTTGTATTTTATGCTATCTGAATGTTTCTGGAAGATGAGGTAATGCCTGCACTTTCCTGGATATCTTCCAGTTGAGCCCTTCACTTTAATATCTTCCTGTTAAGTTTGTACTGTCACTGATTTTTCCTGAAACAGGTTAAAGAACTGATGCTTCTTTGACAAGCTTATTGCCCTGTGTATGGCTTGGTATTCACTGCAGCTTTACTAGTTTCCCTCTGTGAAGGTGCTGATGGATAACACTAAGACTGTAGAGGTGCAGCTTTTCAGAGACTATAGCAAAGAGTTAGAATCATTGAGTATCACAGCCTTTAGTGGATTAGCTCCTTGTACCTTCTCCAGTGCCCTCAGAATGGCAGTCATTACAAACTGACATTGGAGAGTGGTATCAGTATAGCTTTATTCACATTTGGAATATAGAACCTGCTCCTGGCTGTCCTTGAGTTTAGGAAGTCTCTATAAGGAAGAGGGCAGGTCCTTTCTTTATGCTAAACAAGGTAAATCCAGGTGGAATGTTGTGTTTTTCCAGAACCTCAGAAGTTCTAGTTATTGCTTTGATCTATTGTGGAATGATTAGGGAGAGGGGTGCTATGTCGGGAGGATGGCAGTTTTGTTCAACTGCTTGGAAAAATTGACTTTTAAAAGCCTCTTCGGTAGTTGTCTGTTCTTGAAGATCTTCACTGAAAGGATGTTAGTTTATATTCCAAGAACAGGAATTATTTTCAGAGCATCCAAAATGAGACAGACAGCTGAGTTCTGGGATGAGCTCAAGGCTATGGAAGTAGGGAGTCTGGAGAATCCCCTGCATCTCGATGGCATATGGCCAGTTCACTTCGATTTAAGCAATACAGAAAGTTGTGTGTTGAAAAAGTAGGCTGCCCATCGGCGAGATGCAATGACTTCCATCAGCCTTATCCTCCCTTTTGAAAGGTTTTGCTGTACATCGTCTCCATAAGCCGGGCATCATGCATCTGGACTGAAGACAACAGTAAGCGACCGGCTATTTGACGAAGCACTGCCAGCTTAGAACTCTCAAAGCTTTATTTTAAATCAGCAGATTTAAGTTTCGTTTTTTAATGATGTTATTTATTACAACTATCTGAAGAATTTTAAGGGTGGCATCATAACTGTAACCCGAAGAGTGAACACAATCGTCTGGCCTCAGTCGGTAATTATTCCAGCCATTAAAGACAGGCGAAAAATAACAGGAAGAAAATATATATATGCCGAGCTTACATTATAAGGTGGCAGCGTTCCGCTCACTGAGCGCTGCAACTCTCTTATCAGATCAAATGCCTTTTCTGCCAGCATATTTAGCACTCGATAAAACCTCCGACTAAAAGCACTGCATCGAACGCCGCCGACATTACTTTCGCTTTCCCCGCCATATTACTATTATTTTTTTTTTAAGGAGAACGTATGTGATTGGCTGCCGTTTATCAAATTCGACCAATGCGAACCTATTTTACGGATGAGACTCGGCCGATGCCGTCGACAGTTGAAGAACGCTGGGATCCCGAAATGCGGACCTTGATCTGTGGCGTCGTCGGCGGGATGCGAAAAATGACTCGGGCCGAAGTCAGCCTTTGTCTGTGTTGATGATCGAAATTGGAGAGAGAGAGAGAAAGAAAAAAAACAAATGGAGGTTGGAGAAATGAGGAACTTCCCGGCGGAAGACGCAGGCAGACGAATGTGGTATACGCTACAAATGGTTGTTGAAGCTAGCATTAGTGGTAACATTGCAGGGAGGCTGAGGTGCCAGCGAAGTATATAATCCGTGGATATTCCATTGTATAAATATAAATACATATAAGTAAATAAATAATTTCAAAGGATCACCCTTTTATTGGATCACACCGACGCAAACAACGCTGATGCAGAGAGTGCCCCCGAATTCTGCACTTCTGCCCTCGATTTGCTTATCGAACAGTTAAAGGGGGCGTCAGGGATCCATTTTAGGTCCTCGCTTTTTTTGTCATCGGGTTTTAAGTTTAAAAGCGATAACTGCATCAAATGAAGAAAAATCACCTGAAACTGAGATCCGGGGACCTGTATTTTTGGGTCGGTCGGGCCTTCTGACGGAGGGACTGGACAGGTGTCTGGGACCGTTTGGTTAAGGCCCGGTATTCATGGTTCAGAACCCGAGCCTGACTCAATCACCGGCCCATCATTGCCAACCGTTCCCCCCATTTCTTAATCTGTGTTGGAAGATGTCATTTAATGTCTAAATGCAATTAGTTTTGGGTGGGTGGGAGATGGATAGTTTCTCAGGCACAAGAAGTGAGGGGGACAGGTGAGAGTTTGGTTGGTTATTCCTATGACCGGACCGACCGTCCGTCCGTCGTGCATCTGCTAGAAAAGGGTTAGACATTATTAGGGATGTTGGAGAAAACCACCAGGTATAGAAGCGAAGGAACCATGGTTCCTTTTTGATGGAGAGGCTGCTGGAGTACACGGACTCTCAGGAAAGTTCAGAGATGAATTACTCGAATGTTAAGAGAAACAGGGATAATTTTTGGTTCACACAGGTTGGACGTGTCGAAGTTGACGGGTCCGTCAAGTAGGAACACGAGGAACCCATTCAAATAGGGGTATTCGAAATATTTAAAGGGCTTGGAAATTCAAACCTTTTTTTTTACATGAGCTACTGCCTTGAGTAGGAGTAGCCATAGTTCAGATTAGTTTACTAGATTCAGTGTTCATGAGGGTTTTTCCTCCACTAACAGAGTGGCTAACTTCTGGAATGGTGTTGCTAGATAGCTGCTGGGTAAAGTAAAATTAGGTAAAAATGCACTTGATAAGCATTTTAGTTGCATGTAACTCAGACTTTCTCATTAATTTTTTTTTTCTTTTTAGCTACTAGTAATACACCATTTTTTTTTAAAAATCTGTAACCATTGTAACGACTTTTCTTTTTCTTAACAGGTTTTCCGGTTCAGTTTGGTTGAAAATAATTTTTTGGATAACAATGATCATATATATAACTATCCCTGTCATGCTATGGCTGCATCCTTGGATAGCTTCTGCTGTGGTCTTTAGTAATTTCAGTAAGTAATCATTCTGTTTCAGAATCCATTGGCACGCACAAAAAATGTACTGTCTTAGACATTTTATCTATTGTTTTTTTTCTTTTAATGAATCAGACCATAAAGATGTGATGACCCCAGAATTTGCTTTGATCTATTTTTTTGAAAGGTAAATAGTTTGTTTTACAGATAAAGCTGTACCAGTACCAATGGAGAAACCTTTACACATGACAGGGGAAATTGGGGGTCATATTTTCCCATCACACTTGAAACTTCTACCAACTTCAGATAGGACCCCTTTTTTTGTAAATCTGAATTATAGAATATCTGTCAAAGAATCTTTTTGCATATTTATTTATGATGATGATGATCTTAGTTCTGGACATCAGTATAATTGTATGGGCTTGGGATATAAATCAACTACAGTTCAGAATAAATGGATAGAAAAAAATTGGCAACAAGTCAACATCTTGGCTCTATTTATTTTTCTTAATCATGTATGAATTAATTTGGTCAGTGATGGCTATTTTTGTCAAATTTTGTTGTTTAGATTCAGGGTCTAATGTATCAAAATGCTTTGCCTTACGTTTACAAACATATGCCATCTTAGTAGAATGTATTTATGAATATGGCTGATGTTTTCAGTCACTATGGTAACATGATGTCAATGAGAATTTTCTACACTCTTTGCATAAAGGATAGGTGTTTGTTTGAGTTTGGCATTATCCAGACTTAAACCCATTAGTACATGGAATAGTAGTGAACAAAAAAAGTTATGAAATTAATTTATGCCTGGAGCCATTAGTAAGACAAGCTTAATGCACTCTTGATTATTCAGTTTATTTTGGTGTAAATGGTTTCAAACGGCAATCAGGTATATGATAATGAGTAACCATGTCAGTTTCACAGAATTCCTTCTTTCTGATATAGTGGGTGTAAGTAAATCTCAGCTTGGTGTGGATCACTTTAGAATTTGTATGTTACTATCATGTAACAACAATATACTCTTCAGTTATTAAAAACAAAGCATTCTCTTGATGTGCATCTACCTTACAAGAAAAAAATCATGCAACAATGAAAATATTTGATCTTATATGCGATTAGGTTGAAGCAGAGCACAATTTTTTTAATGTATTAATATCTCTGAAAAAAATAGTTTATTTAGAAAAAAAGAGAAGAAAATACCAGTTCTCTGAGGACAGTTAAACTGGCTTTATGTTGCTCTAATGTCATAGAGATGAACATAAACTGAAGTGAAATTAGGGATATGGTAAGAGACCAATCATGTCAGAATGTCATTAAACAGATAAAATTGCTGTGTTTATTGAAAAGTAATCTAAATTCTTTGATGCTGGTTAATTTATCAAATAATCAACTAAACTGACTGGAAATGTTTGAAACTCAGTGATAGGCACCAAAATTGATGTTTCATAGTTTCATTCTTTAAAATGAAACAAGTTTGTGTAAAATCCCCTTTAAATGCTTTTGTAAGCTACAAAATGTACAGTTGCCTCAAAATAATCTATATTTTTTCTTTGACAATTAAATTAAAAAAAAAAAAATTGGAGTGATTTAAACAGGAAATATCATTAATTTCTGGCTTTTGTGAGTTTGTGATGAAATTCCTCAATATCCAATCTTGAGTTTTGTTGACCTTGTTAATTTTGATGTACCATACTCTAATAGATTCTTGAAGTTTTGATAAAAAAAAAAAACTTTTTTTTTCCATTTTATTGATTACATCCAGAATTGTTTTGTTTCTTTTTTTTTTATCAGTTTATTGGCCATTACAACCCAGGCTGGACAACCCTACAGATTATGGGCTGGTGGGTGTACAAAATTTTTATATCTTGTCAATGTCAGACACTAAAATTGGAGTGTGGTAAGTGCTTGCTTTTCCTGATATATACATCTGGAGCCTGGTGTAGGCTTAGGGCCAGACAACAGTTCTGCTGTTGGTATATAAACAATAAAAACAAATTGCCAATAGGGGAGCTTTTGTGCACACCACATGGTTAAATAACTAAGAAGTATGAAATTTAAAAGCTGGCAAACTGAAACTGTCTGATAATATTGTCCACTATTCATTTCCCTATTATTTATCAAGTGAGTGAGCACTGTAATAAAGCTTCATGGAGCATCCATTGATCTATGGTAAAACAATTGGATGAGGCTAGATCAGTTTGTGATATTTCCCTCATAGTCCAAACTTGGCAGCATGTTATGAGACCCAGTTGGCCACACTGTTGTGATGTAAGATTTTATTCATCAGTTATTAGTTGAGAAGTGGTGTATGCACCTGACTTCTATAATGTTGGAAGAATGAAACCATGTATTAATTTTTGGTTCATCAGCAGCTACTCTTGTTTTTAAAGTGTTCCTTGTGGCTTGTTTTGTATCATTATTAACATTTTGCATCATTGTATGCATAGCCACACTACATACGACAGTAGTCTAGAGTAACAACAATGAAGTTTAATGCTTGTTGCCACTACTTATGTTTTCAGTTCTGTTTTTTTCTGTAAATAAATTTTGCAATTTTTTTGTGATAGGATTTTTTAGTCTAGTGACTTTCAGGAAAAACAATGAGCACATGTTTTTGGTTTAAAACAAACAAAAAACACACACAAGAAAATCCTTTAATTTTAAAACAAATTTAAAAAAAAAAAGATTTTAGTAACATTAGCATTTTTATTAAATTAATTTTTTTTTTTTTGATAGGCATATTCTTCCACAAAGCTTAGCTCTAGATTCTTTTAAGAATGAAGAAGCATATGAAGCTACACTAAAAAGTGGAAAACCTATCATATTATATCTCCATGGAAACATGGGAAATAGGTAAGATTTTTCAGTTTGTTTATTTTTTTTAAGCGCAAAAATTTCATTTATGAAAAGCAAATATTTTGGTTATTATATTACACAGCTAATTATTTTAATGTTAAACAAAGATAACAAAAAAGCTATACTATATTATTTTAATTTATGTGAGATAGTCACTCATCTTTGATGGATGGAGCACTATTTATTCCATGAGTATATTTCAGAATACTTCAGAATTGAACACTTCTTTTCTTCTTGTGCTCCCAAGATTTTGATTGATTTGTGGGTGGAATAGTGAGATAAGGCAACATACAGCTGGCCATGAGTGAATGTGCTTCAGAAGATAAATTCCAAATCATTTGAGGGTTTGGTCTTTACCTTTGTCTGTTGTCATTGCAAAGACTAGTCGTACTGGAAATTTCTTTTGTTTCAGTCAAAATGATAGCTTTGTGTCACTATAACTTGTGGTGTGAAAGATAGTGCCACAATATATATATATCACAATGTCAACATTCAAGGCATTAGTTTGTTGTAAGATCTTGATCAACCTAGTGCCATTGCAGAGTCTCTGTATTGGATCCAATCTAGTTTTCTTAACTTGATAACCTTTCCAATTTTCAATGTTGTCATCTCAGCAGAAAATCAAAAAAAGAACTTTGAGATACTGTATCAAATATTGTTTATAGTGGAGCTAGAAACCATTTTACAAATTCAAGAATATATTTTTGGAAATTGAGAGCCACTAATTCACTAAATAGAGCCATTAATATATATATATATATAATATAACTTTGTAATAGAAAGCCTAGTTTGTCTTTCATCAGCTGAAATTGTTACACAGATAAATGAACCAGTTAGAAGTTTTTTAATGTTAAAACATGATCATGTCGACAGATGGGATCTGCCATAACCTGCATCCACTAAAGAGGAGATCAGATAAATCACTTTTCAGGTCAGGTGCAAGGCTGGATGAGTTAAGCATAAACATTTATAAACACAGCACCACACTGGGATCATCTAAGCTGCAGCACTAAGCTACATCACTTTCAGTATCTTACAAGCTTTTTACCACTCTGGCTGTTGCTCATTATTAAGCAGTTCATATAGCACAATTTCATATTCCATTTCTGCTGGACAGTGTTATATATCTTATTGGATTTGGCAGAGAAACATGCGCACAAGTCATTCTGAGGACTTGTAGGTGAGCTTCCACTTCCATGTGCTGATTACAAGAAATTCTTAGCTAAGTGCTCTGAACCTCTCAACTGAATGTTGTGGCTGGTTTGGACAGTGAAGAAGCAAATAGTCACAACAATTGATGCAACTGGTGAGGCATTTGAAAGCCAAGCACTTTACTCAAACTGTCTATTTCATCATTGAGGAGATTCAGGTATTGTGCTGACTTTAAATCTGAGACAGATGCCACCATCAACCATTCTCAGTTCTCAACTGAAAGCACCATGAACATGTAGCAGTAGTACCTCACTGTCTATAGGGTTTACTGCAGGCATTTATCTAACTACATATTCTCCTCCACACTTTTGCCTGGTCTACTGCTTATCCTTCTGCTTAAAGATGTAGAGATGTGAAATGCCATTCTAGAAGTGCACACACTATTATCTGTTTCATTTAGTACAAACCATGCAGTTATGTTGTATCCTTTACCATCCTGTCTATTGGTGAAGAACAGACTTGGTAGTCTCACAGTTATGTGGGATATTTTGGTTTTAAAAGTTGTCATATCACCTCAGATGCACCAAAATCATGCATTGAGATGCCATCTTGCTTTTTCCCAACCATATCTAATTTTATTTTGCAACAGCCATGAATTATATGGAATGACTCTGCAGTTATTTTAAGCCACATTCCCTACACAGAACCACCATTGCAAGTACGATATTGTGAGTCATCATTCATGTCCTCTGACATTTAATTAAAAAATTCTTTTGGAAAATCTGTGATGTATTTCTTATCCACCAAACTTTCCTTTTACACACTGCATCTATTGTGCATTATTTCGCTGTACTTTATAAGCAGGGTTAGTGGTGTTGGTCAGGCACTGCTGTGCATGCTGATTTGTCAATGTCTTCTTTTTCTTCTTTGTAAATTTTCATTTTCTTTGATAGAATCTGTTGGATGTGAGCTTGTAATAGTCTCCACTCTTGAAACTCCAATTATAAGATCTCCCATGAGGACATAAATGTACTACTAAGTCAGAAGTCTGTCAGGCCAGCTAGAAGAATTTTTCTGCTGTTCACTGTGATGTGCTGTAGTTTGTCACCCCTGGATTGCACTGAAATGATGTGGTCTAAGAGCCAATTTGTACCTATGAAATCACGTGTTACACAATTACATTGAGCTGTGGAAAATTCCTCACTGTGCAGCATCTGATCTTTTAGCCAAGTTCTTCTCTGGAAAATAGTAACAGGTATCAGATCACACATTGGACCATTAGATGACAATTTTTGTAAATTTGATAGTTTCGGGACATCTGTCCTCATATAGCTGTCATGGAGCTTTCATCAGAAAATCCACTTTTGCTGGCATTGCAACTTTAACTTTTCTTTTCAGCTTGTGAATCTTGTGCTCATATATGAATTTTATGGCTTATATTATATGTTTACATCCTCATCACTACTGCATTCCACAGTATAACTGCACACACGTTACTTCTGGCACAATCATGTTTAAACCATCATACTTGATGTTGAAGTTTGTCGTGTTTCAAGTGCACCTCTTGCTGTGGTGAGCATTCGGCATCTTCCCATGCAATAGTTTGAAGTGTATTACATTCCAACTGCATATTACTGTGGAGACTCTCCTACTCCGTGTGCATTTGCCATTCTGCTCTTTACAGATTCTCCAGTTAATGGATCTCTTGTGCTTTGGCATCTTAGAGAAAATCAGATTAGCAATCTCAGTAAACAAATTATGCATCTTTAAGTATCTCCCCAGTGTAAATGAAGAGGTGGTTTTATCAAAGTTCCAATGTACACTTATTGTAAGTTTTGTTATGTCTAACAGTCATATGCTAACAAACATCTAACTATATGCACTAGTAAAGTGTGTGCATTTATAGTTAATTTTTATCTTAACTGGAACAGTTTTTCTCTAATGAGAATGTTGAGTGTGGTTTCTACACTTGCTAATGCTAGTCAATATAAATGAAAAGTGGTGCATTTCACTTCTAAAATAGGAAATACTACATGGAATTACAGATCACCAACTGATGCATTACTGGTTTAGTAGCATTTATCAGTAATATTGTCTGTTCTGTGCTTTTTAAAGCTGTTTGGTAACATTTCTGCATCAGGCATGTTTGTGTATTGATTCATTGATTGATTGATTTATTTCAGAGGTACTTCACACAGAGTACAGCTTTACAAAATTTTTTCATCACTTAATTATCACACATTAGTGTTGGATTACAGAGGTACGTATGCTGGTCTTACTGTTTACGTTTAGTAATTCCCCAACTTTTCCTGAATTGTAATCTTATTTGTGGGTGCAGATTGCATGGGACTTTTGCCACCACCACTTTTGTTTTAGAGTTCTAACCCTGACACTGCCCAGGGAAATGAGCTGTTTTTTGAACATTGAACTGGCTGTTTTCTGCAGGCTTTGGGGACTCTTTGGGATATCCGTCTGAGGCTGGAGTTGTGGAGGATGCCCGCATCTTGCATAACTGGATCAGAAAGAAGAGTGACAGAACTCCAGTTTTTGTGTGGGGACACTCATTAGGAAGTGGGTAAGTGTTAGCGTGGCAATGACCAAGACAATATATCAGTTTTTTCCTTACTTACACCTCAGAAGCACTAGTTAGTACTTGTGTTGAACTGGCTATATATTTAGTCAGCACACTTTGTAATACAAAGCATGTGGAACTGGCATGATACAGATTTTGAAAGGTTGTGGGGTTGCAAATGTGCCCCTAGTGGTATACAGAAAATTAAAAATGCAAGGCGTAAATACAAGATTTTATAAACAAGGGGATGGGGAGACAGACGCACAGACAGACTCACACATTGAGTAAATCTGCACTCTATACACATGAACATAAGTAAATTAATTAAAAAGTAAATTAGACAACTGAGATGCAAAATATATTATTATGGTTATTTATTAAAAGAGCATCTGCAGTTTTCTCTAATTTTATTTTCTTCACATGATTAACGTTTTCTAGTGACTAATATGATGAACCAGAGAGCCAGAAGGCAAACTTTGTGTCACTTAATACACACCTATTTCCAATTTCACAATGAAGTCATTGTCGCATTAGAGAACACATTTCCTGTAAAATTATAGTACTCAAACTACCTGTCCTTATATTGCTTCCTCTTTGTACATTTTAAAAATTGTATTGTCATATTTATTGAAATCTAGAATGATGATTCATACTTTTTTAAATCTTTTTGTGGTGTGTGCGTAAGTTCGTGTATGCGTGTGTATCTCCGAGGAGAAGGGAGTGGAGGGTGGTGGCCGAAACCCGGTGTGGAGCAAGCTCCTGTTAAGGCCTAAAAGGCCGGGTTGAGGCGCCGAAGCACTTCGTGTATCTGGCCACTGAGGCAGCCAGAGTTATGGGCATGAACACCCCACGTTAGAGTGACCGCTTCCCCAGCCAAAAACCAATCTTGGGGAAAAAGGCCTCAGCTCGTCAAGTCCGAAACCGGTCTCGACGCACCTAACCTTCCCAGTCAGATAAACAGGCCAAAGGCAAAAAGCGCCCCTTGCCTCCACTCTCTTTGGGCAGAGGACTTTCCATCTACAAAGGCCACTAAGCAGAGTACTCGCCTCTCCACCCCCATAAGGTTGCTCCCCCAAGTGACCTCACCCAAAGGGTGTGGTCCTTGGTCTCCACCCCAAGTGGTAGGTTGAGAGCACGATCTGTCGTAGCCTTAGTGCTAAAAATATAGAGAATGAAAATAAATAGATGTGGCTGAACATTAAATGGAATGTGTACAACTAAGATCATCTTTTTATTTATCATAAATGTTTATACTCTGTGTGTGTGTGAGAGTGAAAGAGAGATTATTTTTAAAAGTCTATACTATGTTTTCTCTTTTTTTCAGCATAGCCACAGAATTGTTAAAGCAGCTTCAGAAAGAACGTAAGTCTGGGAAAATAGGCTAATGTTTTCCATAAAGCATCTACTAGTTAAATCATGTCTATCTTTAGAGTTTGTCACATGATTTAGAAATACACTCATCACTTATTCCTGAACTGAAATTTTCCAGAAGAGAGAGAACTCTGTTGAGGTTTTAATTGTGAGAGTGATGTCATATTTGTTCAGCATAAATAAGATAATGGTGTTTGATTAATTTTTTTCTCTTTTCATGCCTTAGAAAAAGAGGTTAAGGGCCTTGTGTTGGAAGCTGCTTTCACAAACCTCTATGATTTGATTTCTAACCATCCTTTGTCATTTGTAAGTTTATGCATATTTTATTTTGACATTATCCTGCCGTATAATGTTTTACCTTTGGTTTTAAAAGTTTGTTTATTTCGTAGTAAAGATTAGGATAGTCCATTTCATATTGGTACAAAAGGAAGGAAACCAACATTAGAAACTAGTGAAGCATCTTCCATGGATCTCATAAAATTTAAAATGTGCATCATAATTAGGAAGAAGAAAAAAAGGAAATGAGAATGTAGAGCTGTGGTAAGTGGTATTTGTACCTTTACATAATAAAATGTTTCAAAATATATGTACTGTGCGTAGACCAAGTTACATTTAAAAGAATCATAATGTATTAATCAGAAAAAATGTTGATAAAGCACACATATTTTAAAGAAATTAAAATTGTACTTTCTATGAAACTTTTAAGGTGACTATATCTTTTCTGTTTCATTCAGAGAATTTATATAATCTCTGTAACTATTAGGGATTCTAAACACTCCTTGGTTTAATCACCTGAAAATGGCCAGATAACCAAATTACTTTTTATATAACCAAGCTCGTGTATTACATTACAGAATGAATACTAATACATGCATCTTACCATAGAAAATTGTGAATATCAGTTAAAAGTCATGATGTACAATTTGTCTTTATTAATTACAGATTTTCTGTGGAAGTATATGCTCTTATACATACTTTAATGTGGTATTTGTAGACATAAAGGTTTAGATAATGCTACGGAGCTGTTTTTGTTCTTTTCCTCTTTTTTTTTTCAAATAGAAAATGACAAGCCAAAGTTTGGATTTTTATAGTTAACATACACATTTTTAGGGTTGTGGTGGTGGTTATCTAGGAGCATAGAAAATCTTCACCTATTAAAGACTTTGTTCTACAAAATTCCATTTGGTGAACAGCTGTGTGCTTTAGCCTTTAAGAGATAAACCAAACAGTTTTTTTAATTAATCTAAATAGTCACTTTTATCTCAGATTTCTATAAAATGGCTTTCTTCACAAGTTGGAACATTATCATGTTTCCTTGCATGATGGCTGGACAGAATACTATAGAAATTACCCTTACACAACTGGCAAGATGTTAAGAAAAGGACTGATTTCATCTCTCTCATTAATGCTGCAGCAGAGGCTAAAAGGTGGACATTGGAAATCATACCAATATCCTATCTCTTGAAAAAGTATAAAAGGCATGATGCACATGCTGATGTAGAAAGGCCGATCCTAAAGCAAAAGAGACGCGAAGATTCTCCAATCTAGTACGTATCAAATGAGAATACATTTGACATGATTGAATATACTCACAAAACTACTGGACTTGAAAAACTGAGCATGGAATTCTGCAACAAATATGTCAATGACACCAAAAATGCTCTTTTGCATTATAAGTCACTGTTTGTGGAATGTCATACTGACTAAAGAGTTCTCTTCTAGGACTCAGATGGATTTGATCAGTGTACTATGAGACATAAAGCGGATTATGGTTTACCAAGACCACATAATCAATGATCTCATGGCTGAGATTGAAACTGCTCACTATGGCACCAGACACCACTGCTTCAAACACAACATGATATATGTAACATACGCATGATCAGGCCCTGCCTTATTGATTGCTGCTTTATTGCTGGTGAGACTGGTGATGACATACATGTTCTTGTACCAGTGACCCATGTAATCTGGGAATTTGACAGCTGAGAATGATATGTACACCATTGCAGTTAAGGGTTGCATAATATAAGGAAAGTATTTCTACAACCAGCTTGATTTGTATATGCATAAACTTCTTGATAGCTGATGACATTAATATGGATATTTTGATCAGTGTCAAACCATTCAGTGGCCAGGGATTCATGAAGTTAGAACAAATGATGTAAGTGCTTTAAAAGCACAGATTATGCTGTAATTCTCAGTACCACTCCAGCTTGTCATGCACTGAAAAGCGGTAAACTTGCAGTTGCTAGGGATCTGTCCAACATTGACAGATCAGGGCCTGTACAACTTTTGAGTTAAAATTATTTATATATGCATTAATATTATATTGGTTTAAAAACACGATAGGTACATGTTTTAGTTCTAATTCTTGGTATTTGTCTAATTTTTAGTTAATAAAACTAGGAATGTATGGAATCCATGATACTTTCATCGGGGAATGCATAATTATTCCAAACATTGCAGGGAATGTACAGATTCTCTGTAGCATATACAGGCATACAGTACAGAGTAAAAAGAAAAATATATAATGTACATTAAAAAAACCAAAGAAAAGTACTAATGAGCAAGTATATCTAGAAAGAAGAACTGATGATTTCACAGAAAGAAAGGAAATAATGTGTTGGCAAAATTAAATGATCTACTTCAAAGCATATTCATGAAAAGCTGCCCACTGATTTTGAATTCTGCCACCTTTCATACCTTACCTGTCGATAATACATTGTACAAACCCTGCTTTGTGCCTATGAATAACTCTCAGAAAAAGAAAAAAAGCATGCTTGGTTATGATTCAGCTTAATAGGTAGTCAATCCAAAATTGCAGTATCCATCTAAGAACTAACTTAGGTTGACAAGAATTCATGCAGACCCAAAAATGAATGAAATGGAGGTCAAGTCGCAGCATCTAAACTTCTGTAAAATAGCCATAAGGTGCACAGATAGGGCTCCTCTTGGACCTTGTGTGTTGTGTAATTTAAAATGATACTGTAACATTAAACTGCTCAGAAATCTGGGTGCCAGATCACTGCTCCTGTGTAAAGGCCGAAACAAAGTCAGAAGAATTTTTAAAGGCACAAAAATGTTGTAAAATACACAGATGGACTCCTAAAAAGAGAGGGCTGAAAGCAGAGAATAATAAAACAAGATCAGTAAAAGAAACACTTTAACCAATTATATTTAATTGAGAGGGAATTAATTCTTTACTTTAAACATACTTAATTACATTTTTAAATTAATACATTCTTAAGCTCACAAACAGTAAATGCTAAAACGACAGTGACAGTAGAATTATTGTAGTAATTTTTTTACATTGTTTGTCTGCACAATCTGAGCACCAATCTATAAGTTAATTGATTTAATAGAGATGTTCGAATAAAACTCCCAAGGGTACCATTAGGGTGATGCTATTCCGGTCTTGGTTCCATTTGAATGACTCTCCCTAGTAAATTAGAACTACGGTCGTCTTTATTCAACTAGCCAAACCTGGAGAACTAAAGATTGTATCGTGACAATGATGTCTCCTCTAAGAAGCTTTCACATTTTCCAGTGTTTTTGTTTGTTTGCCAGTTGGAAGGGCTGATGCAAATTTATCAAAGCAACTTAACTCTGTATGCAGGCAAAGAAGACTGTTTTAACTCTAAAATGATGCTGTGTAACTGTAGATAAAAGCAACTAATAGGTGTGCCTTAGCCATCATTTTCTAAAAATGAATTTGAAATAGCTGGATTTAAAGATGCATGAATGTAAAGATTTCCATGAAATTACATCATCTCATATTATCTGTGGTTAAAGTCATTAATATATGAATCCATTTTAGTATATTAAATTTTTTGTTGCTCAATTTGGCTCTCACTGCTTTTAATTTGTAGACAATAAGTATAGTAGAGAATCCAATTATGAAAGCTGTTTGAATTTTTTAAAAAATTGATATGAAACTATTGGAAATTCTTTTGAGGAGTTGCTTTTGGTAATTTTGCTTTATAGTCAACACCATTCCCTAAAACTAGTATGAAATTGTTGCTGTGGCCAGTTATATTCAAACCTTAGTTTTGTGCATCTGCTCATCTTTCTCCCTTGTTTTGACATAGTTAAATTTTTTGTACTCTGCTTGTATCCTGTGCTCTTGTTAAAAAAGGTGAAGCCATTAAATTTGGAAGTCCTATAAAGAGTTGACATTCACTGAGTAAAAGTCACCTTTTAATTATCAAAATTTGTAAATTTTTAGAGATTACTTTGATTCCCAGAGTAGCTTTAGTTATTACTCATGCTATAATTTCAAAATTATTTCTGCAAGATTTTCTTTCCTGGAATCACAGCATTTATAACTATGTGCTTACCTTGATAGTCTTCCAAGAGGTCTTAGTTTACTGTAAATGCTCTCTTATTTTTCAGCCATACCGGCAGATACCCAATTATCTGAAAATGTTGGAAGAGTTACTGCTGAAAAATGAGCTCAGTTTTGCCAATGATGATCAGTAAGGGCGTAGAACTTATCACTTGTTATGCTAAACCTTTAAAAAAGTATAAGTTTTCTAAGTTTTACATTTTCTTCTTGTGCTTAGCTTTAAATTTGTTCTAATAATATTTTCCTTGTTTAAATTAGAAAATTGTAAGTTCATTTAATGTTCTTTTGAATAATAACTAATTCTAACTGATGAAATCATGAAATATCAACACTGAACCATGAGAAATCAGGCGGCAATTGAAAATGCATTCAAGTGTGTGCGTGTGCATGAGTCTTGTAAGTGATAGATTGCAACTACTACTGCTTTGATCCCATCTCCTAATTACATGCAAAATTTCAAAACTACCAGTAATTTTGATTTTTCCCTATTAAAAATCTTCAAACATTATATACAGATACTCCCCGACGTACGACCTATGCGGCTTATGACCACCCGCAATTATGACTGACCAGTTACGACCACGTGTAAAAAAAAAAATTCAAATATTCCCTCATGCTGTACGAGAGTCAGGCAACGCGTATCTCCCAGCAGCAGCATCATGTTTTCTTTTAGCACCAGTTATACTTCAGCAGTCATATCACAAGTATCTCGCTTAGCTTCTACAGATTTACCACCCACGAAGATGTCATGCAAAAGGAAGATTTCTCCATCTACCAATACACCAGGCAAGAACAGGAAGTCACTTGATTTGGAAGTTAAAATAAAAATAATAAGCCAACATGAAGGAGGGAAAAAAGTAAATGCTATCGCACGTGATCTACAATTGTCCCATTCAATGATCTCCACTATTCTTAAGGACAAGGAAAGAGCCTTGGACACAGTAAAAGGTTCAGCTACCATGCGGTCGACGATAATGACAAAGAAGTGACAAGGACCTGTCTATGAAATGGAGAAATTGTTGATGATGGAAGACCAGCTACAAAAACGTGTACCTATAAGACTACTAACAATTCAAGCTAAGGCTAGAAGTATTTTTGAGACTTTGAAGAAATGAATAGGAGATCACTACAAGGAAAACTTTCAAGCAAGCAATGGATGGTTCATTCGCTTCAAAAAAAGATACAATCTGCATAATGTCTGAGTAGCAGGAGAAGCAGCAAGTGCTGATGTAGCAGCAGCCAAGAAGTTTATTGAAACTTTGGATGAATTAATCAGAGAAGGATATTTAGCAGAACAAATTTTCAACGTGGATGAGACTGGTTTATATTGGAAGAGGATGCCTGAACGAACATACATTCACAAAGAGGCAAAAACCATGCCTGGATTTAAGGCATTTAAGGATCGGATAACTCTATTACTAGGAGGGAATGTTGCTGGATATAAACTTAAACCTTTCCTAATCTACCATTCTGAAAACCTGTGTGCGTTAAAAAATATCAATAAGTACACACTGCCCGTCCACTATCGATCAAATGAGAAATCGTGGATGACTCAAGCATTGTTTGAAGACTGGTTTTCAAACTATTTTATTCCCAATGTACAGCAATATTGCCTTGAAAAAGAAATCCTGTTCAAGATTTTATTAACCCTGGACAATGCACCTGGACATCCACCTCATTTAGACAACATCCATCCAGATGTAAAAATAATTTACATGCCACTAACGCCACTTCAATAATTCAAGGGGCTATAGCAACATTTAAAGCTTATCATCTTTGATCAACGTTTGCCCAAACTATAGCATCAACAGATGTTGAGGCAGTAGAGTTGCGAGCGTTTTGTGAAAAGCTACAACATTCTTCAATGCATTAAAAATATTGCAGCAGCATGGGAGAATGTAACTTCTAAGTGCATGAATGGAGTAAGGAAGCATTGTCTCAAATGCTATGTTAATACATTCGAAGGCTTTGATGAAGACGAAGAGTTGGATGGAATTAAAGAGCAAATTATGGAATTGGCCAAAACTCTTCAAGAACTATCCAACGATGACCTCGTTGAATTAGAAGCAGAGAGAATTGTAGAGGAGGAAGAAAGAAAGGAAGAGAAAGAAGACGAGCCAAGGAAGTCGTTCACTGTAAAGGGGTTGGTAGATGTCTTGCCCAGTTGGAAATCATGGACTAGAACATCAAAAAATTCGCCAAGGTCAATAGAAATATTCAAGAAGCAATATGTTGCTATCGGGAAATATACAAGGATAAAAAGAAAGAGATGATTCAAAACCAAACTCAGCATCTTTTTCAAGAAGACTACAAGAACTCACCCTCAACCCAGCAAGACTCTGTCCCTTCAGACGATGACGAAGATGGTTTTGAAGACTGGAATTTATAAATTATTTTTACTGTTTTTGATTTATTTTGTTTTTTTTTATGTATGTATTGTGCACTGATTTATCAATAATAAAATGTGTTTGACAACTAATCCTCTTGTTTTTTATTTCCCCATATTATAAAATTTAAGCTGTAAAATATTAGTAAGCAACTTAAAGAAGGAAAAGATAAAATAAAATGTATTACATAGTACAGTACATACTAGTAATGCATATAAAATACCCCCCCAAAAAAGGTTAAATACGTATAGGTCTTCAAGTTACATCCATATTGACTTACGACTGTTTGGTTGGAACAGAACCCTGTCGTAAGTGGGGAGTACCTGTATTATATTGTGCAGGATATTTTGTGATCTGAATCTCAAGCTGTCTATGGATTGTATTACAACAGCCATTTGTAATTGTGTTGGAATTGCAGTTACCCTTGGGGAATATTTTGTTTAAGATGTGGATGCATTTTAAAACTATTATAGCAGATTTGTAGAATAGAAATAGAATGCAACCTGTGTATTTAAAAATGGGATAAAAGCAGGTAGTAAATTTTAAAATATGAAAAAGTTAGCCTAACTTTCACTACTGTCTATTTGTCCAATGGAGCTAATCATAATCATTGCATTTTGGTTTATGCATTTAATCCTGTTATGCATTTGGCTCAGCCTGGACTGCTAAGATTGAGGGCCCCTTAGTTTGGTGTATCTCTGGCATGGTTTTCTTTGCTGCTCTTCACTAAGCAAGTTTTCTCCAGTGTTTTGATAGGGTTTTCCGGATACTTGTGGTAGAGGTTCTTTAAGTAAGTATTGACTGGCTCACATCATGACTTCCACTCAAGAGCTCTTAACCATACTTAGTCGCCCAGCCATAAAGGCATATACTCCACACCTTCCCCTTCTAGCTTACTGCTGTAAGGTATCCTCAATCTCGTTAACTGTTTTGCTGCTAAGTTTTACCAATCAAAAACTCACTTTTATTAAGTTTTGGTACAGATCAAGTTATGTAATAAAAAATTTGCTATTAATGAATCAAAGTGGCCATTTTACAACAAGTTCAGCAGGCCACAATGCTGGGTCTACCACAGTTTTCAACAATGTTATCCAAGGCCACGATGTGTGGCCTGCTGCAACTCAGTCAGACCACAATGCTGGGCTTGCAGCAGTGAAACAGTTAAGACAGGGATCCATAAAGCAAGCATCTTGTTATACTGCAAAACAAACAAACAACCATGCTCACAGACAGACAGACAGCAAGTTCTTGTTATATTATCAGACTAGATTGTTGGAGTTCGATGATGATTGAGCTGTGAGCTCATTTTTACTGATACCTAATTTGATACATTTGAACCTTCTAATTTGTTAATACCTAGAGTTGACTGCCTTTCATTTCTGTTTTATTTTATAAGTACCTGGATGACATCATGTTTTTGATAATAAGTGTATTTTTTTGTTGTTTCTTTGTCACAGCATTCAAAACATCACTATTCCTATATTGCTTCTACATGCTGAAGATGACTACGTTGTTCCTTATATGCAGGGTCTGCAGGTAGGATGTGTTGTCTAATTCTTTTTGTTTTCTATGTCAGAATTTGAAAACTAGTTTATTTCTCTAAAATGTTTACTATAAATGTACATTTTCCTTAAGCTTATCAAGGACAAGAGAGAATGCTTGTTGGCTAGATGATCAGATTATTTTTAATTTAGAATATCTTGAAAATTCTTGGTCCTATTATACTTCACTTTGAGAAATCTCCAGAGGCTTCTTTGTAATGATGCCATTTGCTCTGTGAGTGATGCTGCTTCCAGTTTTGAGCCAAAATCTTTGATCACTTTTATTTGACTAGCAAAATAATTAACAGTATAAATTATTGCTGTTTGAGTCCAATTTTATTTTGTTTTATGAAAGTAAATAACCAAATTATGGAATTTAAACTTTATTCCACTGCCTTGAGATGAAATCGCTGAGGAAAAATTGTCTCAAGGTTATACTCCCCTGCAGTAATTTCACTTGTAGCCCAAAATGCATTAGAATGCACCATTTGATTCTTATTTGCATCTTTAGCTCTCATACCTCATATTTCCCTGCTTGGCTGTATTTGGTCGATTGTATTTCATGTTTTCTTGATGTGGTGGTTAATGCTTTACTTCAGAAAGTAGATCAAAATCAAGCAGCAGCTGACAAAGTTAACACACCAACTCCAGTGCTAGAAATGATTTTCTCACTTTCACTTTGTTTCTAAACAGACGTTTGCATCTTTAAGTTACTTATCTTATCCACTCTTCTAAGTTTGAGCTTTAACTAAATCTTTCTTTCTTTTTTTTGTGGTCCTATTTTTGGATATCAGATTTTCAATTTTTCCTTTAGTTTGTAATTTAAGCAGCTCAGTTTTCTGTCATTGTACAAGTTTGGTGCAGGCCAGGGGGGAGATGGGTTATCCTTTGTGAATTACTAGAAAACCCAACTCAGCAGACAGTCTGGCATTTTTTAGTATTGGAGTAAAGCTTAATCAAGTATTAAAAATCAACTAATGAATGAACGAGAGACTTGAAATAAAGTCATACAGTTTCTTTGTTCAAAAGCTAGGAAAGCAACCAGTATTTTGGTGCAGACATCATTGTAAGAGGGCTGGGGTGTTCTGAGGAGAAGTTTATTTACAGATTCTGTTTTTGTCTGTCTTCCAGCTATACCATGCAGCGGTACAGAAACGGTCAGCATGCAGTGGTAAAGTGAACTTTCAGGGGTTTGACTCATCTCTAGGTTGTGGTCATAAATACATATGTGCAGCACCAAATATATCACAGATCATTGAGTAAGTAGACTTTTCAGTGTTAATATTCCTTCAAGCTGAGAATTCAGTCTATACTTTGTATTTGTATTCAAACGTTACAGCCTGTCAGTAAATTTCTTCTTTTTCTTTCTTTCTTTTAGAAAATTTGTGAAAGACGCCCAAAATTATATTTCTGATAAAAAATACTTGAATTGTGGGACTTAGAAAAATCGACAGGTTTATAAACTTGCCTAAATGATTTTAGTGAATAAATTACACAGCTTTTAATTCAACCAAATTTTAGGAGATTAGGGAAAAATTCCACCAGATTTGTGATTTATCATTGAAGATGTAAAGCAATCATTTATAGTCTGAAATAAAAAGGTATCTCCTCAAACTAATACCCTATATGTGACTGGTTCATCTGAGAATATCAATAATTAAAACAATAATTTGAGAGAGAAAAAGATACATATAAACTGTAACATGACATTATGGAGACTATTTCTTTTAAATTGACTATTTTTTGATGTGACATTTTGGGAAGATTGTTAAAATATGGATTTCTGTTTCCCTGACCCTAATTCCCTAGACAAGAACATACGGATGTAAAGGTTTATAAATAGTAAGATATTTTTTTTAAAAAAACAACAAAAAACCTCACTTTTTGGAAATGTACAATAGATTGAGATATTCAAGAAATGTGTTTGTGTATAAAACTGAAAAGTTGATTGGTCTAGAATCAGAAATCCAGCACCCGTAGCTTTAATTTAATTTATTTTGTATCTTTTTTATTGTTGTAATAAAATTGTTGAAATGTAAGTTTAGTTTCAGTTTTTATTTGTTTGTTATTGTAATCAGATGTTTTTCTAATAATGGTTTTTACTGCTCAAATATTTAGCTCTTTTAGGGAGGGGAAGACAAGCTCAACTCTCAGGTGGACTGAAGTGGGTTTGAGGAAAGTTTTACTTGTGATTTACACGTTAAAATGTGTGCATTTGTAGCTAAATCAGTTCTGCATCTGGTCATTTATTACTGGGGGTTTTCTGCTTCTGTAAATGTTTGACAGCATACACTGTACGCAACAGTAACCTTTGATAGGGGGAATGCTTCCATTTGGTTGCAGATAACCATTATTCGCATTTTTTTTATTTTTGCAACACATTTTACAACTGCTACCTTAATTGAAAAAAAAAAAAAATTCATGGTCAGAAATGAATACATTAGAACAAATTTAAAAACAAAAAAATTTCATATCTGTTTATGCTAATGACGTGGCTGTGTTCAGATGAATTCTCTCTCCCAAAATATGAGAGATCTGCTGGAAGCCGATGCTATGGGGACAGGTATCTGTATTGTTTTTTGACTGTAGCTGTCTTCTCAGTCGCGCAATAGTGGGAGCCAGAAGAACGGTGCCAGTAAAGACCTAGAGAGCGCAGCTCAGCATTTTGAAAAATTGACAAGAGCTTTTGGAACATAGTGCTGAGATTTCATTCTGCATAAATTTTAGATTCTATTTTTTTACATTAGATCATTAAAATAATGAAAATCAAACGGCTTTAAAAGGGCTTTCAGAAAGCCAGTAAGTAGTGTTACCTTTCTGAGTGGCTCTGTAGAAATCAGCCGCTTTGATCAATTAATGCCACTTTTCTTTTTTTTAAAATTAAAAATAATTTTGGCCATTGTTTCGTAGTGCCACCGGATTTTATTTCTGATTTGGTTCTTTAAAAACAACGAAGCTAGAACGGGGAAAACATCCTGCGATAAAAATGACTGGATTTATTTTAGGCGAGTCAAGCCTTTTGGTCTCAATAAGTTGATGACGGGGCGTTCAAGTGAAACTCGGCCGAAATACTATCACCGTAAAGGGTGTTCGGCCGGGTTTCGTCTGAACAAATTCCCCTGCCGTCTTGCGGGACCCCCACGATCTTCTCAAAAGCTGATTTGCTTAAACTTTAAAATATTCGAAATTTTCTTCCATGATTATCCGACATTCAAACCTGTGTTTTAACTACGAAACGGCTCGGACTGATTGGGTAGCATAATAAACACTTAATATAACATTATTTCGAACAATTTTTTTTTTAAAAAAGATGACATAAAGTCCTATTAAATGCTGAAAAATGCATTATTTGAAATATTATATATATACACACAACCCATTATGATTACAAAGAGATCGAATTATTGATAGAGTTTTTGTTACGACCGTAAAAAATCAACAATGTGTATCTATTGTATCCCTGAGTTATTAACCAGGTGCCTTTACGGAGCAGTTATGTTTATTGAGTGTTAATATTCACAGTTGTAGACTCCCAATATCTGCCGTCTGATGATAAAATCAGTAGCTCTGCCCTAATGGATTAGCCGTCGATTTATTTAAGTGCAGGAAGTGAAGCACACCTGTGTGATTACACCGGAACTGCCATGAGAATTAATGTATTTAGCCTTTGATACAGTTTGTTTTTTTTTAGTTCTGAGGGCATTTATTCGTCTCTTTGAAGCTTCCAGGCTGTTGAAAAAAAAAGAAAAAGAAAAAAAAGTTGAAACACCTGGTACATAAGAAATTATAACAAATGTGAATATATTGCAGACAGGTGAAGCCTCCTGGTATGTTTGTGAGATCCCTGGTCTTGAGTAATGTTTCTTGCTCTCCAGCCAAATTAGAAAACAAAAAAAGGGGCACTGTCATAATGTAGTTAAGTAGAGTTTAAAATATCTTAAAATTATTGAACTTTACATGTATATCAATACATATGCTCTAAGTCTTTTACATTAAATTTCGAAGTGAACTAAAACAGATGTACACACACACACACACTATGAATGTTCATATGGCTCCCAAATTTGGGAAATCCCTGTATCTATATAGGTATTATTATCAAGCTTTATATATAATTTTATATTTATCAAACAAACAAAAAAGAAGTATTGTAGTATAGCTATTCTTCTTATCCTGTCTCTCTCAGACCAGATATCTGTTACAAACTAAGAACCATATGTACATAGTAATTTGAATAGGAGCTAACTATTTTTTTATTGTTAAAAAATATACTGCCACAAAGGCAATACAAATGTCACAATATC
The DNA here is from genome assembly GCA_018389105.1 of Nautilus pompilius. Classification (NCBI taxonomy): domain Eukaryota; kingdom Metazoa; phylum Mollusca; class Cephalopoda; order Nautilida; family Nautilidae; genus Nautilus; species Nautilus pompilius. Next base: position 545,150 of record JACATO010002742.1, on the reverse strand, counting down.
ACTATTGTGAAATCTTTTATTTTTAATTATGCAAAAATAATTTTTCTGCTTTCCTTCAAATAGCTCATACATTATGTCTATACTTTTAGGAGGACAAACTTAGAGTTTTTCAGTTTCATTTGATGGACTTGACTCTGAGCATGGAATACTGTTTTTCTACCCCATATGTATTTCTAATACTGAACTTAATCACAGTATTTCATTAATATTTAGAAGGTTTAAAGTAAAATAAATTTCATAATAGGTTTAAGACAATAACACAAACATACAGGTGAGACTTTCTATATTAAGTTGCAAAGGAAATGCCAAGGTGAGTCAGTTACAAGAATGATTTATGAGAGCAACTTCCTTCGTTTGTGTAAAAAGAAAGCAAGGGTTTGCTACTGTCATTTCTGTCTACTTAGGATTACAATCACGAGGTTATATAACGTGATCTTAATATAATTGCTCAGCAGGGACACATGGAGAATATTTAGTGACTTACTTAATAACTACACACCTTGGCACTTTATCACACAAATTTTATAAAAATTGAATCACTGCTGTATTAGCCACCACCATCTGTCCTCTGTTGAGTTTCTAATCAAAATCAGAACAACATTACTCCTACAAAATATGATTGCAAACTCATTAGCTGCAAATCACTGGCGGGCCTCATGAAGTCAGCTTGTGTCATCATCTACTTGAAGAAAACTCTTTCTTTCTACTAACTGAACCATGTTTTCTCTCACCCACTCCTTTCTCTGTTTTTGGCTTTACACTCAAAATCTCTCTTTCTCTAACATTTTGTGTCTCAATCTCTCTCACTCTTTTACACGTGCACACACTCTCTCACATGATAACATGCTGCCCTGTTCATTTATAGCCTTACACACACACACACACACTCTTTCTCACACACATGGCATATGCATACATGCACACATTCTCTCTCAATATTACTGGTGGCCATTTCCCTTCTGGTTGTTGGAGGATTTTCCTGATCAAAGTGGCTCCCTGCCTATTCTGGAACATTATAAAAAAGAAAATCTTTTATAATTATATGTAATATTAACAATATTTGCATACATAAGTAATCTTCTCTACTTCTGTTTCTCATTACATAAATTTCTTTAAACTTATGTAATTTAAATTCAATTTCTTTTAATTTTTTCCCCATGAATTTTTCTGTCTCTCACTTGATCACTACAAAATACCCCATGAACTTTATGGGGGAAAAGGAAACTGAATTGTTTGTGTATGTGTGTCCAGGAGTAGAATTTAATTTACCACCTCCCCCCACACCATTTTCTTGTTACTAAGTTCTTATCTCAGGTTCACACGATGTCAAACAAAGGTGGGTTCTTTTGGAAACTGGTAGGGAACAACAACAACAAAAAGTGGGGAAGAAAAGTTTTGTGAAATAAATGTTTACTCGTTCAACGATTTTCTGCTCAAGTTACATTTCTACCATCAGCCAACTATGCGAAACATCTTCATTGATATCTGCTGTACCTAGATGAAAGGGAATGAACTGATATGAAAATAGCTGCAGAGTATTCCACTCGCAGAAGTATGATTAAGCCCTGTGTAGGCTTCACCACAGCGCCTGCTTTAATACTGATTTTCGTTTTGTAAAATAGGACCATGACACGATTTCCGGGCCTGTTCACAATTTTATTGCGCGCTCATCATCTCATCGTACAGTGACCTGGTTGGACCAATGTTGGAACACTGGTTTTTATATAACAATGTATCAAAGCAATTCAATAGGTGCAAAATGGGTCCAAGTATGGGTCTTTTCAGGATGAAATGGTTTGTTAATGCGAAAGTTATACCCTTTCGTGTTGATCAGCTGACCTGCCATAAACTGTCAAATGTTCAGGGGAGGGTGTTCTTTCTTTCTGACTTTAATGATTCACCAAACTATAACTGTGTAAGAGGATCAACTAGCAATGGCCAGATAAATCAACATGGCTCCAGTGAACCCTGCAAAAGGATGGTCCACTGGCTTGTACAACAAAGGGATCTGTGAATGCAAATTCATCATCGAGGGGACAGCTAGTAAAATAGAAAATAACTTCTTTCACTGGGTTGTGGTGAAGTGCATCCAAGTGAAAGATGTAACTTCTTATGCTAATGTAGTGGTCTCCTTCAGACTTCAACTGGCTGACACTGGTCAATATGGATATATGCTTTTCTTTTTTTTATTTTATTTTATGTTAAATTGCCTAGAATACTTCAGTAATCTTCTCTTTTAACACCCAATGAACTCATCAATTCACATGGGATAAGGTTCCTAAATTACTATAGTTGTGCTGATAACAGCCTTTATGTTTGGGTAGTAGATATGATCAAGGATCTGAAAATGAGATTACACTGAGATGATGGAAATCCAGATATAAGTAACAAAAGTAAAACAAACAGGCACACACATACATATATATATGAAACACTTATCAAGCAGTATTTTTGTATTAAAGTTGTCTATCTTTCTCTGCTTTACTGATATTAACAAAATAAAATACGAGTTGTATTATAGTTCCTAATTAAGCATATATCATCATCTAAAGGTTAAAGCATCTAACAGTGATTACAATTTCAACTATAAGTAAGCATATGACGTCAATTACAGCCTCAAATGTTGCATCTTGTAGCCTTGTATACTTAAACATGGCGTCAATTATAGCCTCGTTTATGTATGCATAGGGCGTCGACGACAGCCTCGTGACCTCAATTGTATCCTCATATACACATTTAATTATGGAATACTGGCCCTTAATTTTATTTTTCAAGTTGTTTTTTTTTTTTTTTTTAAATGGTACTTTTGAAAAATTATTTGAATTCCTATTTCGTTTCCTTTTTTTTAAAACTTTTACAACTTTAGAGATTCTATTTTTACATTAGGAAGGTAACGCAGTTGGCCACTTAGCTCCCCAAACAGATGACGACAAAGAGAGCTCAGGGGCCACAAGGCGGACCGAAATCTGGTACTTTCACTCGGATGGGTTTTTGCCTGTTTTTTAAAGGACTGAACAAACGTATTTCGAGAGCTGCTTTTCTCTGCCAAGTTTTGGGAAGGAAGAGGACCTCCGCAACCAACCAACCAAAAGGAGACGGACACCGTTGGGTTCACTGGTGAAATTAGCGTCCGAGGACAATTAAAGGTGCTCGTATCCCCTCTCCTGACCGCCCCATGGCTGGCGTATTTGGGTTTTTCTGTTTTCAGGTCTTAAAAGTAGGAAGAAGTCAGGCCTCTTCCATACATCCTTGTTTGCTTTCAGTACTGCTTTTTATTTCTTTAGTTTTTAACTAATTAACTAATTGTCAGTGTTGGCGTCAAAGTCAGTTAAAAACCAACTGTGTATGTTATATATATACACTATATACTGTATATATTATCGGCCTAATATTTAACTACCTGAGTTAAATCGCTTTTCGTTTCAAATTTCGGCATTCCGAGTCGACTTTTACCCCTTTAAAACCAGTTTCACCACATAAACGTGTTCAAAGCAAAACCACTGAAGACAACAGACACAAACAGACTTCAGTTCTCCCCCTGGTTTCAGTTTAAATCATTTATTTCTTTGTAATTCTTCAGAATAATTACTGGTGCACTAAAGTCCAAATTCGCTCTTGTTTCCTTATGTTGTTCTGTCGCCTAAACGAGATCAAAACGGTGGGATAATATTATAACTATGGGTAGATTTCCCCTTTTGTGTTTTTCCGAAGTTTCAGAGGGTGACTTTCCGTGGTCCTCCCAGGAGACGGCGATTCAACCTTGGAAACTGTATTGTTTTTGGCTTAATGTTTTTGAAAAGCATCTCAGCAGTGCTAGGAACAGTGTTGCCTGCCCTAACAGATCTGTCCTTCTTGTTGTGGATTCGGACACTCTCTGCGCCGTTATTCATCCAGCGACGCCATCGAACATCGACTAGTCAGTCCTACGAGAGCCAGAACGCGACGTCTATCTAGTTACAATGCTCTGTTATGAGATTCAGCGGACCCCTTAATGCTGCTCTCTCGCTCACTAAATCCCGATCTTTTATAGACAAACCCGCCTTTTAGTGATAGATAGCTCCAGCAGTCTTTATAACAGCGCTGCGACTACACAAAAGAAGAGAAAGAAGCTATTAGTTTAATCCTATTAGACCGGGTGGTCTTAAATGGAGCGGAAATGGTCGTAACACAACAGCACCGACTTTCTTGTGAAAGAAGCTGAAAACGAATCTAATGATACTTTGTTTAACCTCGATCGTTATACTTACGAACTCGATGAACCCGGAGATGAGGTTGACACATTCCTGCTACTGACTTTACTTAATCACAGACTACTGTCTCTTCTTAAAATTGCGGACTTTCGACCGGAATTAATTAATTGCATCCAATTAAAAAAAAAGAGAGAGAGGAATAAATACGTAACAGTCTTTGTCAGAGTTAATTCCCCTTGATCTTGTTTTTTTTTTAAAGATTATTCTTTGTATGGCGAGTTTGTGGTCTCCTCTGTTTTTTTGGTACCCAGTGGCGCTAGAGAATGGGAACCAACACGGAGCAGGAGGACACCCCTCCCCCCCTTTTTTTTGTGTCTTAAACCTGGGATAATCTAAACGCGTGCTGACCTCTTCTAGGTATCGACCTAGAAAAAGAAACCGAGGAGAGGAGAGATGTACAATTCTCCCTGTGATGCTCTCGTCCGGGTTCTACCCTTAAAGCATTAACTCTTTTAATAAAACAATAAAAGAGGGGCTGAGGCGGTACACATGACACAGAAGGTTTTATCACGCAGGAGATCTTGTCAGATAGGCATCAGAGTAAACAAAGGGGCAGGCAGTCCACTCGCTGCTTCTCCTAGAACCAGTGCTGACAATATTCAACACGGAATAAGAAGGAAGACGTGGAGCGGTTAGATGCTGGTAAGGGTTAGTTGATGGAAGACAGCTTGCAAACGAATTACAATTCTGTGCGCCGGTGGTTTGAGGGAAACCTTACTACACGAAGAAGAAGGAAAAAAAAGGGGGGGCTGAACTAGAAACGGAGCTTATTAAAAAAATACACTTTGGGGTGAAAGTATTAGGTTCACTTTAGAAATCCGACTGGTTTATTTAAAAAAAAAATACACACACACACACACCTCGCCATTTGTTTGCGATGTTTACGGATGATTACTTTAAGCAGGAGAAACCCTGTCTGCAGTTACCGATTGTCAGAAGAGGACACCGAAAGACGGGGAAGGTTTGAGAGGGTGGGAGCTAGATGCGCCCTGACCCACTACTGCAGGTTTTACTAAACTCTGCCTCTAGCTTTTGCTCGGTGGGCTTCGTTCTTAATCACAGGGCTGCAGATGGAGAGAAACATTTATCGTCCAATTTCAGCCGGATGGTTGAACATTTCATAAGGGCGTGTGGAATGTTTCTTTCTCTTTGTGTTTTTTTTTTCCGCATTGTTGGAGATCGGTCGAGAAAGTAGAATATAGGCGTTTAGAGGGTTAAACGTAATAAGCCCCCGCCTTTCGGAACGCGTTCAGCAAGAAAGTAAGGTCGGGTAACTCGCTTCTCCGTGTTAGATTAAAAACAACGACGGTTTTCCCGCCTGTTTCCCCCCTCCCACCCCATTAAGCAGACGACTTCGGCCTGTGTGGTCTTCGGCGACCACTTAAGGCTGGACTCTTGTTTTTCTTTTTTAACGGACTATAACTGTCTCTTCCCTGCCTGTGGATGTCTTAAAGTGCCCCTCAATAGGTCGTAAACTCCCCTGACCCTGGTGTACTTCACTCCAGGGGGGAAATCACCACACACACTCCCGTCTGGCCCCTATCTGCTCCCCGCCCGCCCTCTGTTTTCAGCTGAACCTGAACCGTGGATGAACATCGTCAAGTCCACCAGCCTCGCCTCATCCGTATTCTGCTATTTATTTAATACGAATATTGCCCACCTCCGCTGTGTCTACCCTAAACTACGTCATCTACATTTATTTTGGGCATTGTGCTTCTCTCTGTTTTGGTATTAAAGTCTAATGGCCTCCGCAAACACGCCGAGTACTATTACCAACATGGTGGGGCTTTTAACCTCGTCTATAATCACTAATGGCTCCCTGCTAACTCACTCACCCCTGGGAACTCGACGGTGACGCTGACACGGTGCCTCCCGGCAACCGACTCGGATACAGGAGAAATTCGCCATTATACATTTTCTAAAAACGACCCTTTTATTTATATTTCGCCTCAGGCATCTAAATGTCACCACATCGTCATGCACGGTGGTCTAACGCCACGAGAGTCGCTGCTGGCCAGAGAGGGAATTTAACCTGACTGCATCATAATATTACGTTGCCGCTGCATCTTCTTTTTTTTCCAAGAGATTAAATAAAGTTAATTTTATTCCCGTTCCCTAAAACTATTCGGGGCCATCGCTATCGCATTATTCTTTCATCTGTTGATGCTCGCACTGGCAGCCATAACCGGGGGTTCTAACCAGTCTTACATGTGTAGTAGGTATCCATCCGTACACCAAAGTTGTCAGGTGTTCTCACCAGTCGTTAGGGGTGTTTAGGGTTCTTGTTGTGTCGGCCACTCCTGACGGCGCTCGTCTGCGGAGGCATCCTTGGACCAGAGATGGTAGATAGATGTTCGGAGCTTCCGCCAAGTTTGGCTTTTGGGTTTGGGTGTCGACCCGCGAGTCCCCCCCCCCTTTCAGGCGTAGGAATGAGGAAAGAGAAAAGGGGATTGATTAGGGAAAGGAGGGTCAAGATTACAAAGACGGCAGCGGCGTTAGGTATTACGACCGATGAGAGTCAATTTGGAAATGTAGTTTAACGAAAATTAATAAGTCCCCTCCACCCCCTAAAAAACCTGAGACATGGGGAAAGAAATTCTAAGAAGGGCCGACCTTCCTTTCGTGGTTCTTGGTTTTTAAAATTAATCAAATTCGATGGAAAGAATAAAAGCATCCCGTAGTTCTATGATAAACGCTCTCTCTCTCTCTCTCTCTCTCTCTCTCTCTCTCTCTCTCTCTCTCTCTCTCCTCTCTCTCTCTCCCATCTCTGTAATGACGTCATATCTGTCTTTGTGATGATGCCTTATTTCTATTTGTAAATGCCGTCATCTCTCTCTCTCTCTCTCTCCATCTCTGTAATGACGTCATATCTGTCTTTGTGATGATGCCTTATTTCTATTTGTAATGCCGTCATCTCTCTCTCTCTCTCCATCTCTGTAATGACGTCATATCTGTCTTTGTGATGATGCCTTATTTCTATTTGTAATGCCGTCATCTCTCTCTCTCTCTCTCCATCTCTGTAATGACGTCATATCTGTCTTTGTGATGATGCCTTATTTCTATTTGTAATGCCGTCATCTCTCTCTCTCTCTCTCTCCATCTCTGTAATGACGTCATATCTGTCTTTGTGATGATGCCTTATTTCTATTTGTAATGCCGTCATCTCTCTCTCTCTCTCTCTCTCTCTCCATCTCTGTAATGACGTCATATCTGTCTTTGTGATGATGCCTTATTTCTATTTGTAATGCTTGTAATCCGTCATCTCTCTCTCTCTCTCTCTCTCTCTCTCCATCTCTGTAATGACGTCATATCTGTCTTTGTGATGATGCCTTATTTCTATTTGTAATGCCGTCATCTCTCTCTCTCTCTCTCCATCTCTGTAATGACGTCATATCTGTCTTTGTGATGATGCCTTATTTCTATTTGTAATGCCGTCATCTCTCTCTCTCTCTCTCTCTCTCTCTCTCCATCTCTGTAATGACGTCATATCTGTCTTTGTGATGATGCCTTATTTCTATTTGTAATGTGCCATCTCTCTCTCTCTCTCTCCATCTCTGTAATGACGTCATATCTGTCTTTGTGATGATGCCTTATTTCTATTTGTAATTGCCGTCATCTCTCTCTCTCTCTCTCTCTCCATCTCTGTAATGACGTCATATCTGTCTTTGTGATGATGCCTTATTTCTATTTGTAATGCCGTCATCTCTCTCTCTCTCTCTCTCTCTCTCCATCTCTGTAATGACGTCATATCTGTCTTTGTGATGATGCTTATTTCTATTTGTAATGCCGTCATCTCTCTCTCTCTCTACTCCGACACAGTAACCTAAAAAAACACCTGGCGAAACCCAAACAATAGCTATCGCGCAAAGCGGTTGGAATCCCGAAAATGATAAATGGACCACTCAGTTTCCAGATCTCATCCCTGTTAAGCGCGTCTTAGATGAACCGGAGAATTGGGTTAAGGAAATGTGTCAGCTAATGTTCTGCAGTTGTGGAATGACAAGCGAGGAATGGCATTCTTCATCGCTGAGCGGAATTGTAGTCCGGATACTGGAAACTCGTAAAGTACCCATTATGCAAAAGGAATGGTGCTGTGAGACTGAAGAGAAAAAAACACACACACAAGCAGACGGGTCTTGTTTGATTAGAATTCCGATATAACCGCATTATTACTCATTTTTAATGTATTTTCTAAGTCATATACTAATATACATATATCTGTATGCACTAATACGTTGATTGTATATGAAACAGGACACATTTAAATGGTTGCCTACATTTTCGTCACCGGTTTATGTGTACTTATTCGTGTTGTATTTTTAAAATATTTTTTAATAGAAACCTAATAGATTTACCATAAATTCATTCTAATACTGAAATTACAGCAATGGAATTAAGTTTAATCTTCTTCTTTTCTGGCTTACGAGGTCTTAGAGGATCTTTCACACGGCTGTGATCTGGAAAGAAAGGGTGGGACATCAGCCTCACCTATGGGTGAGGTCTGTTGAGCGGGGTGTGGACCTCTTGAGGGGAGGTGAAGGTGCAAGCCGGTCAAGAGTTACCCGCAGAACTTTTACAAGTACCAGGAAAATTCCAGTTAAATCTCTTTTGTTTAACTGCGGGAGGAAATTTGTGCCGACGGACTGGCGGTGTTTTACGACTATTGCTTTGCAATTTCGAGTCGTGTTTCAAAGGCTTCGTGAAGGCATTATTAACCCTTCCTATACCCAGTCAGTTGTTACTTTCCTTTACCACCTGAGCTCGGCCTAAAAGCACCAGTTTGTATTTGAATGGAAATACCTGTGATGCAAAACACGTAAGATTGGAGCGATATGCAGATTTGTCGTTACATTATTAGGGAAAATACTGTGGCTCAACTTGTGCTGAGTGATACACAGTTATTCTAACAAAACCGGGGTGCTAATACACCCATGTAGGTGTGCAAAGAGTTAAGAAAAATTACAGTAAGATGTACGGCAAAATTATAGACTTGTATTTTTTTACTGTAACTTACGGTTTTTCGCACGCACTGTATTTTACAGAGATAAGAACTGGTTATGTTGTTATGTACGGATTAGGAATTTGTGCCACAAGTTTACTCTTTGAATTACAGATGATCTATATTTTACAAAATTAGCGAATGGAAATATTCATCGGTTAACATTTGAAAAATACAAAGGAAATCAGAATATTGTATGTAATTGATAAATTCCTTAAAAATGAATAGTAGGTGGTTTTATGGTTGGTAACAGAGACAAACCTTTTGATTGTATGAGGTAAGGGAATGTCGAGGTGGGATTTAATGACGTGGGAACTCTTGAAGTGCATTTGGAGTTTAGTTACTGTCCACACAAGTATGGTTTAACAGTGAGAGACAACAGAAACCTGTCGTCATGGCTCTGGGAGACAGGCATGTTTATTATAGATGACTTCAGGAACGGAACCGGTTTGGCAGGGGGCTGTGGGTGGGCATTAATGCACTGCAGCAACTTCAGAGATGTTTAAATAACCGAGTCACTGAAAAGCAAGTAAAACTTTAGTACTTCTAAATGGAAGTATATTCTTGTGAGCCACACCATTCACGATTATTATAGCGCTTGAAACAGATTCCTGTTAGCGGATCTGGAGAAAGAGGGAGGGAGAGAGATGACGTCAGTACAGAGAGAGAGAGAGAGAGATCTGATTGTTATTATTTAATGAAATTTGTAATTTTATAGGCAGTATGGTAGAGGTTTTTGTGCAAGATAAAAAATTTAAAAAAAACAAACAAAAGAAGCTACAAAGATATTAAAGTAAAGTGTTTGTTTCCGTAGTAGCTCTTTTAATCGAAGCATTAGCCGGACAGCCACCTGGGGTTAGCAATATCGGCGTAATACCTTTATCTTGATAAAGGTAAGTTTAAGGAATATATAACTTTAAATAAAGGGTCTCCTGAGAAAATCTTAGGGGCTTTTTATTTGTTTTTTTTTTCGCCATAGGTTTTTGGAAAACCAAAATGGCGATTTCAGGAAACACCACCACACACACACACACACCCATACACACACACACACACGCACACCCACACACTCACTCACACACACCCACACGCACTCACCACACACACACGCACACACTCACTCACACCACCCACGCGCACTCACACACACACGCACACACTCACTCACTCACACACACCCACACGCACGCACACACTCACTCACACTCACGCACACACGCACTCACACACGTACTCACACACCCACACGCACGCACACACACTCACTCACACTCACGCACACACACACTCACATACACCCACACGCACGCACACACACACCCACACGCTCACACTCACACACACACACTCACACTCACGCACACACTCACTCACACCACCCACGCGCACTCACACACACACGCACCCACACGCTCACACTCACATTCACGCACACACTCACTCACACTCACGCACACACGCACTCACACACGTACTCACACACCCACACGCACGCACACACGCACTCACTCACACTCACGCACACACACACACTCACATACACCCACACGCACGCACACACACGCACCCACACGCTCACACTCACACACACACTCACACTCACGCACACACGCACTCACACACAATATCTCCGGAAGTGAGGAGGGAACTAGTAGATATATAAAATCCCGGCCCCACCAAGTTCTGTATGTCTGTCTTGGTGTGGCCACTTTACTTTTCCGTTCTTGAACGAACGTTCACGAGGCTGAACGGCTGGTAAGCGGGCAGAGAGGTCGGAAAACGGCTCCCGTTTTCTTCTTTTTCCTTTGCTACTTTTTAGCAATTCACCTCCACTGAAAGATTTTAAAGCAGCAACAACGACACTTTATATAAACGAAAAAAAAAACTCGCGCCACTTTTCCTCATACCATGGGTTTGGAGCTCATGAAAGTTCACGAATTCTGAGTTTAGCTGCAGTCGGTATCCATGGTTGTCAGCTGTCCTCGATTTATCACTTGTAAGTCGCTTGCGTTTAATTGTTCTCTCAAAATCCGTTATTTTATTCATCTGTACTAATTTTAAATGTTTTTTTTGTTTGTTTATAGTAAAAAAAAATTATGCATACCTAAATATATCTACGAAAGCTTATCGAAGCTCAGCTTTAACACAAAGTTATCGAAGCTCGATGACTTCTACATCTTGCAGTGCTTTAGTTTGGTCTGAAGGGAATACTACTGCTGCTGCTACAGGTGAATTATACAGGAATTTCAGGAATTTTGTCCTCGAGATGCCTCCAGAAAAATTATATTGAAAATACTTTTTTGGAACGATTCTGCCCCCTTTAATGCAAAGTTATCAAGAGATAGTTGGTGGTGGGGGAGGGGAGAAAATGTGTTCTAAAGTAATGACAGAGCATCTCTGAAAAGTTGGAACGAGAAGGAAGGACTGCTTTAATTAAAGCGAGAAGAGACGTCTTTTTTTTTTTTTTTAAATAAGGACGTTTTAAATCCGAAAAAAATTACTCGCGATTTGGAGGAAGAAAAGGTGGTAGGTGAGAAAGAAACAAAGCAGTGGAATGAGTCACCTTCCGAACATTTCAGGACAATGCAAAGATCCTTCAATGAACCTCCTTCCGAGCTTATATGGCTACGGGCGAATTCGGTCGGCATATTTCGCCGATTAGACATCCAGCGGGGTATTCTGATAGGACATCAAATCCCGAAATAGCCGGTTTGATACACTCCACCAGCCTCCGACGGCTCAGATTTTCGCCGAGCGCCGTAATAAGTAAACACTTTCAGCAGACGTTCATTAAAAGCGCACCTGGCAAACAGGAAGAGGGCTGTACCGGCAGCCGCCGAAAATACTTCTCGATGTTTCTCTTTTTTTGTAACAATTTAGAAAGTTTTCCTCTTTTTTCTTAAATAATAATCAACAACAGATGAAGCATTCGACAGAAGATCCCGACACGGATTCTCGCGTGGCACAGCTGCAGAAGTGAGAGACTAGCGGATGCTATAGTAGGTAAATAAATAATGATGAATGCGGTCTCCCTTCCCGTCAGAGCAGATAAACCGTTTGAGGAAATTGTCTAGGCAGAGACAATAAACATGAATGCCGAATCTGAATTCGTTTCTTTGCCCCAACCCTGATGATGCCTTTCCTCTCCCCATAGTTACCGTGCTCGCTCGAGCAATTTGGACACCGTAGCTACCGACTGCCTGCTCCAATCTCTACGTCTTGGTCATTAAAAAAAAATCACACGGCTAATATGGACACCGTAGCTACCTACTGCCTGCTCCAATCTCTACGTTTTGGTCATAACCCCCCCGACACGGCTAGTATGGACACGGTAGCCTTCGTTGTCTACTAACTGCCTACTCAAATTTCTACGTCTGCTCCAATCTCTACGTTTTGGTCATAAACCTCCCCACACGGCTAGTATGGACACGGTAGCCTTCGTTGTCTACTAACTGCCTACTCAAATTTCTACGTCTGCTCCAATCTCTACGTCTTGGTCATAAAAAAAACCCACACGGCTAGTATGGACACGGTAGCCTTCGTTGTCTACTAACTGCCTACTCAAATTTCTACGTCTTGGTCATTAAAAAAAAATCACACGGCTAATATGGACACCGTAGCCTTTGTTGTGTACAAACTAGTTTTGTTGTTTTCCTAGTCTCGTTCGTCCTCTTGTTCATAAAGAAAAATTATTATTTTCTTTTTTTTGTTTAACGGATTTATTCTATTCTGCGTTAAAGTTCACGGTTGCATATTAAATAATCTTTTTTTAAGATGTTAAAATTACTCGTGTATAAATAATATTTTTTGGTTTCCAATCTACCCAATCGTGACAATTCACTGTGGTATTTGTATTAGACGCGAGTCCGGTCGCGCGGCGAGTTTCACTTCGAATGAAAAGCGAGGCGATCGCGTTGCATACTTCTCTTGGTAATGGTTACCTGCTACAACACTTAAAACCGCCTAACTCTCTATTTTACATGTTTTTTTTCGACAGAATATTCAAGCTCTGCAGGAAGAATGGTTTCCTCTGCATCAGTCCGCCGACGAAAGTCCTCCCCCCCAATTCAAACAGTTAAATGAGGAAGTTCTAGTAGGATGTTAATGGCGGAGGTCCGATGACAGGGCTACACCCTGAACGCAGACTGACCAACTGTAAGCTACTGACTCCTCCGAGTACTGAAAAGGTAAAGAACCCGGTTCGCCATTCTACAACTGCAGAACATTTTTGACTATATTTTCCTTAATCTTTCTACCCGGTTCAACCCTGACGAGCCGACTGGGGTCGACACCTGAAGATTGTGGTGCCTTATTCGCCATTTTCAGAATTCTGTCCACTTCTCTTTTTGTAATGGAAGATTTTTGTCTAACCCACTTAGCAGCGGCCACGTCGCGAAAGCCCGGGGCCTATCAATCGATGCCAGCAGGTAAGGCCCACGATACTTTTTCTTTTGTAAGAATTACCATCGGTATTGCTTAACTCTGCATTACACAGCCTAACATTTATAACTGTCTTTCACCTGACCGCAAAACCGTGTAGCGCTGTTGAATCGTTCATTCCTGACGCTTCCTTGTCCAGTCGGGCCGGTTCCATGTTGTCGTTGTTCTTATAAGGCGCCTGTGAATAACATTCCGATCAATAAAGCCAACTTCTCAAACGCCATTTGATGGTCGTTCTAAAGCTGAAACTTTGTTCATAAAACAATGGTCATCTGCTCATTGTGCGGTGGTGAGGGAGCGGTCTGCTTAAGACTTGCAAACAATCGCCTTATCGTCTTCTACCTCCAGTACCTTTTGTTGTGATGGACTTCACCCTTAGCTACTTCCTCAGCAAGCGTCTTGTTTGCTCCAGAATGAGAAAACTCATACTCGTCGAGCTATTTCGCGTTGAGAGCCGCCGACTTCGCTAATGTGAACGCGATTTACTCTTCTGAAGGTATTTTAGTCGCTGACTTTATGTCGTTCTTTATAAGAATAAATGTGTCACCTTGTGAGTCAGTATCTACACGGATAGGGTGTTGGGAATATGTAAGTCAATGATAAGGCGAAGAGAATGATATTCTGCTAAAACTAGTCTTGCTCCAGCACAAACTCGTTGTAACACGTTGACGTGTATATAATTTTCTGACAGCCATATAATGATACTTATGCAACTATATGCAGTAATAAGTGATTAAACGTGAATATATAGGTTTGGAGCTGCGTGGTAGTCAAGTGGTTAACTCACTGGCCCGAGTTCTCTTCCAGTGGGATCACTCTTTTTACTCCAGCCAGCCGTACAAGTTTCTCCCAAAGCCAAAAACGAAGAGAACTCGTGACAAACAGCAGACGGTGTAGTTTCAGAAGACTTTCCTATTATTTCTTTAAGAGAGATAATCCGCAATGAACGCTCTTAATCTTATTGAATTGAGTTAGCGTAACCACACCCGTGGCCGCCGGGTCAATGCACGGCCGAACAAAGTTGTCAGATCGCGGGTATTTACGAATCTTTCTACAGCGCAAAAGAAGATCAGCCCTTTTATTTGTTTGCTTTTCCCGAATTAACGGCCTTCCGTTATGGCACAGAGGGGAATGTTAACTTACAGAGACAAAAGCACAAAGGGAAATTAATGCCCCGAGCCGGTTCCCAGTGCCACGACTGCAGAATGCGGTGTTGACGAGGTGAGTGTTCCTCCCTTCCGCGGTAAGCACGGGACTTTGGGAATGGGCGAGGACAGAAACCATTCCTATGCATGTCAGAAACTCGACCAGGGCTTTCTCTCTCGTGGGTTGTTGACCTGCCTTTATTCGTAAGCTTTCTCAGCCGTGACTCTATAGTACCCCACCACACACACCACACACACAACACACACACACACCACACACACCACACACACACACACACACACACACACACAAAACGTTTTTGAAAGACGCACCAGAGCACTACACCCTATAGGACGGTAATCATCTTAGGCTGACGAATTTCGGACACCTCACGTCTTTCTCCAATAAATCTACGGATATTTAACAGCTTATCCCACCATCACACAAATGATTAATTTAAACATGCCGGATATGACAACTTTATAACTTAACCATCAGTGCTCACATTAAACTTGCTCAACGAGATATGTTATAAAAAGAATATTCTGTCTTTCCTTTTTTTTTGTGAACATAAACTACACCGGCTACTGATCTACTGCGGGACCAGATCCGTCACGGGTTTAATGTGTTTTGTTTCCTTCTCGATCCGCATTCCTCGCATCTGTTTAATGTTTCGTAACTCAGCAGAAAGAAAAACCACCACGGACCCAGATGGCGCCCTTCTGCAGTAATTATCTGCAAGAACACAATAATTACGTCAACTGTCATCGGTATCTTTTGTTAGACCATAAATAATTACCAAAGTAGAAATATAAACAAGTCAAAGGTTTAAAGTGAACACTCCATGTTTACCTTATTTATTTAAAATTAAATGTGAGAGCACCGTTTGAATGCTTTGAATTAATTAATCTGTAGTTCTCTCCCTTGAAACTCTTTTAGAAAGTCCCGTCAACGGGCACTAACTCTGTACATTTCTTATAATAAAACAATGTGGTATTTGAGAAATTTTATTGGTTACACAAACCGTTACCTTTAATATGCGACATGATATTAAAAATAAAATGAATAAATAAAGCTGCTTAAGTTTAACGTTGCATCCTTGGGTGGGTAAGAAATTGTGCTTGAATCAGACAGTAATTAATGGCGGACGGACATCAGTTTATAAAGTGAAAATCAAACCAAGACTTGCTAATTCATACATATGGATATTTGTTTGAAATGAAATTAGATAATAAAGCGTTTAAAAATGGACAATATTTAGAGCGAGAGAGAGATGGGGAGAGGAGAGAGAGAGAGAGAGAGAGAGAGAGAGAAGATGCAGGAGCCACGCTCAGAGACCGAACACGTGCCACAATCCCATTTTTTCGGCTGTGGGTTGCTATAATATTATGGGAGAACCCGCCTGCGCCGTTACACCTCGCCCTGCTAATAGGAGAATAATAAAACTGAAACTAAAATAAATAACCAGAGCGATTACTTGTGCGAGCTTTAAGACCTGGGTAACTGCGTAAAAATCCCGGAGAACTCTGAATTACTCTCTCAGCATCATCATCTGTTATTCCCCTAGATCTCCTCACCTCTTGTATACCTGATCGACCGACTAGCCCGAAACGGTTGAATTATGATAAATCACTAAACTTTTTTTTAAAGAGCTGGCGAGAGTAATGGAGTCAGGAGAGCGAATGAAGAAACTCGCTCCTACGGGGGGGGGGGTGGAATCTGACGGATATCAGCGGACAAATAGAGAGACCTCGTGCTTGGCCATTTCTGTCCCTATGCCGACTTTATAAAGTAAGACAATACGTTTGGAAAACGACAATACCTTTCTCTCTCTCTCTCTGTACTGACGTCATCTCTCTGTAGTGACGTCATATATATCTCTCTGTCTATAAAGAATGAAAGATGAGATGGGATGGGATGGGATTTGGGAACAGCATATAACATAAGGCAAAAACAAGAACTAGGTATTTGTTTTTTTAGCGAAGAAAAGTTAATAGCATTCACTGTGTGTGTGTGTGTGTGTGTGTGTGTGCTAATTAACTGTTTGGTCTGCGGCCTAGACTGTACCTTAAAAGTTTGGGTGGTTGGTTGCTGCCCAAACCATCAGCAAGAGAATCGGCCAACGCGGCTCGCGACTGGCAAGAAATAGCGACTCAGTCGAGAGTTAGTGGGAACAAAGAAAACGGGCTGGGCCTTTGTATTGTCTACGAATCTAAATCGACTTTTGAACGTTTGCCTCCATTTACTTAGAAAACAAACAAACAAAAAATTAGCTTTTTTGTTATTTATAGTATTGGTAGTTAGTAGTATGCAGCTGACCTTATAATCCTCTATTCCAAAATCTCTAGTATAACAGAAGTAAGATTACAGTTTTAATAAATCGACCTTTGAATGCTTGCTTCCATTAGAAATAATACGAGTATATCAACATGGCGTTCAGTATATTTGAATGATGTTAATCAGCAGGTATGGCGGACGATTTAATTTAAGATTGTGTCAAACAAATAAAGGATCAAACAAAAAACCAAAACAGTTGGAAATTTGTGTTTTCATTTAAAGCGTAGGTGAGCCATTTCGACCTGGTGTTGAGCAGTTGTAATACCGCAAAAAAACTACTTTCGTTTTTTATAAGGTGACGGTGAGTACCAGGATTAGCCGGTTTATTACGTCTGACTGGCTTGCTGGGGCGGCGTTATAGTCCAGTGGTTAGCCTTCCTAGCTGCTTAAATCGAGAATCCGAGCAGCCCCTCCGCTCTTCTTTCCCAGTCAGCCGTGTATGTGTTCCTACAGTCACTTACAGTTGCCTTCCATATCTAAAAAAGAAGCGCTTTAGCAGGGATATTCCTGCCGAAGTCGGAAATGCCCGGAGCCAAACGGACAATCGCGGCACTACACTTCCTCACCAGAGTTGTCTACCTTGTAAACATCGGCGCTCGGTCAGCAGCGGACTGGGTCTTAAAACCAGCCCGGGCATCCTTCACCTACTAGGTCGGCCCATTATTCATTAACATGTCGCTTATCTTCGAAAATAGACAAAAAGCTATAGCTATACTTCCACTGCTCGACCTTTTGATATTTAGCGGGGAATCCCCCGGAAGGTGGCAGGAGTTTCCCGTGACAATTTTTTTCAGCATTTTTTACCCAGCGGCCCCCAGCCCACCGGACATTGCCCAAATGCCTTTATGGCCAGTCCCCCCAACCCACCCCTGAAAAATGTAGAACAGTTGTTACAAATAAAATAAAAAAAAAAGAAAAATATGACAATGCAGCGTTATTTCCTTTAAAAGATTAAGGCAGGACAAGTTGGTTAGTTGTACAGTACCCGGCCTAACTCCACTGGCGCAGCGCCCTGACCTACTCCTTTCCCATGACTCGCATTAGTGGTATCCTCCGCTCAAGAACGGGAGAAACACGTGGACTTAGTGCGTAATATATAGGGAAAAGGGAACAGAGACCGCCATAAAACAGTTACCAATATGATAATATTTGCAAATGACACCTAAAATGGTAATTATTTTTTTCTCCTTGAAGCGATTAATAATAAAGAGGGTAATTTTTCAGGTTTTTCTAACTTTAAGGTAATTAAAAAAAAAAATAACTCTCATAAAGATTTATCGGTTTGTTATTATATATACAATTCTGCTGGTTGTATGTGTGGTACGAGATGTCGGCACCAACTTTTAAAATAAAAACTCACGGGACATTCCAAGTAATAATCGGCAAAGTTAAACATTTTTCCCGAAATAAATACTAACTGTTTAAGTGAGATAGAACCTGCTTAGTTTTCCGCTCCTCGGGATGTCGCACCATTCACGGCGTACGGGTGACACATTGTGCGCGACTTCACCTGTAAAATACCACTTTATTTGCTGTGTCTTAAACGACATTTGCATATTGGGAAATGTTCTAGAACAATTAGCCACCCCCTTCTCCTGTATACCATCCCATACTCTTCAAAGCCGTATTATCCACAGCACAGGTTGGACCAAAGAGCCTGTGCCACACTGTCCCTTCATCATTGGTATAATAATCCTTAGTGACGACTTCGCGAGGCGAGTGTCCACTGATTTTACAGCCAACTCTGCACCGAGGTGTGGCCATTGAGATGGGGGTGAAAGGTGACTTCCTGTTCGGAAGGTTACAGAGATTTGGTAATTTCAATTTAGTCCGTGGAAAGAAGCAGAGACGTTAACCAGTTTCTTTTCGGACTTCTAATAGCCGGGAGACATGGCCGTAAATTAGCCAAACGTCTACAACAAATCTCGCCAGAAAACACCTCCTTCGTGACAAAATTACGGCCGCACTAAGTTCTTTTTGAATGGGCGCTAAGCAAAACTAATCAAGCGAGACAGCATCCTTATTAAAGCGGTCCCGGGTCCCCCCCATCACGAGTAGTTTAGATAACACCCTTCCCAGCGTTACCCTTCTTATTAAAGTAAAACACCTTTCTTTAGATGGAAACTCCCTTTAAAAAAACAAACAAACTCCAGCATGGTGGGGTCGAATATTAATATACTTAAAAACACAACATTCACTACTTAGCTTATATTTTCAAGTCTTTCTCTTTGAGAGATATCTTATATTTCTTCGGCGTCATAACGTTCTCTAAACATGCTTTGTGTACATATTATGTGTGTAACACACACGAGTCTGTGTAAAACCCTCGGATGCTGAACAGAATTTATGCTCTCTTTAGTGCAGTAGGTGATTATCCAGCGAGAGGTTTAATATCAAATCTGCTATTCATACAGTGTCATATACAGTGACTTGACAGGTAAATAGACACCCACTGAGACTCGAATATGCTATTTCGGTTACCAGATAAGCAATAGTTGCAAACTGTAAGAATAAGTGCAGACCAGTCTGCAAATAGCCATGCCCACAAACAAGAGGTTTACGGGAATGAATAGACTCTGAAGGTGGGGGTGCGTTGATAGAAACCAATGGAAAATCTGCGAGGCGTTCAGTCATTAGCCAATTGTTCACATGCGTTCTGGACGTCCAGCAATCACCAAGCAGAAACTGTGAGCGCGTGTGAGATATTTCTGCCAGGCTGCAAAACCGCAGACCGACGTGGCTGATCTCGTCCGCCCAACGAGTCAGCGCCTTGATTTTGGGGCATAAGGCGAAGGGCTGCACCACAGGGTAATAGCACCAGTCAGTCATATGTTGCCAGTGACAGAATAAACAGGCGTTCTCTCAAACTTTGGCATCTATTTACTTACGTCAAGTCTCTGTATGCGTACTTTATTTAGGATTTTTTTACAGTTAATATTTAAAAGATGAGCTGGCTGAAGTAACCCAGATTATTCTTAGAAAATATTAGAAAGAGCTGATTCTACGACAGAGGGCTGGATAAGTCGATTTGCCATTTATCGGTCGAATTGCGGCCCTGGAGAAATAAAAATTAATAATGATCAACAATAGAATTGTAGTCTTACGTACAATTTTTTTTAAAAAAAACAACAACAAAGAATTCAATGTGGTAGGGAGCGATATAGTTAGACCCGACTTGACATTACCTTTTTTTGTTTGTAGGAAACAATTTCTCGTCCGGATTCTTCTCGGTTCTATACGAGATGTGAATCTTGTTATTTATACTGTAACCAAAGATCTTTGGAAAACGGTTCCGTTTTCTGATATCTTGTTGTTATTACAATTTTTCTATTTATTTATTTTTTAAATCTTTGTGCTTATATTTGCCGCCATTTTGATGCTGTTATCCCTTCTCTCAAGGCTTTTCAATATATGTCAGACTAATGATTGACAGGTGACAATTTCGTGTATGGCATAGTACTTCACCTACAATCTGCCCGAGTCTCACAAAGTTGACAACAAGAAATTACAGAAGCCATCTCTCCTTATGGATGTGCTACACCTTTAAATATGCGCCATTTGTCAAAGATTATTATGATTGTTATTTAAATCGAAGTTACAGCCGCTTTAAGTAAAAGCGAACTAACGATAAAGCAAGCTATCCCGGCTTTCAACTGTACATCGAGTCTGTGCGCTTCGCACGTCACAACCGGTGTTGGTGATCCCCCAGGTGACTCGCCAGAAAAATTCCCGAGTGTAGCCAGGACCCACGCCCTCTTCTTCAGCCCGATTTATTTCTTTCTTTTAATGCCCTTACAGAATCTCCTTCGAAAAAATTTGCTGAGCTGGAATACTCAACGACTGCAAGCGTCTACGGAAGGAAAGGAAAAAAAAACAAGATAGTATTTTTTAAAAAGGTTGGTGAGTGGGAGAGTTGTCGGCCGTTTTCTCCCAATGGGTAATAAACTACCATACACCGCCGGGTAATACGAGAGAACACTGAACGCGCTGCGACTGATGATTCCGGATAAACCACTCGCTTTATGTATGCAGCATAAAGTTAGGGAAAATGCTATGCAGACGACAGTGAATGTAATAAAGCTGATGTGACTTCAGCGAACAGTAAACGCTGGTGGTTGAATGATTGTAAAATGGTGCGGATTTTGACTTAGGAGAGGAGAGAGAACAAATCTGCAGGGATGGACCTTGCTATTATTCAGACGTCATTTCTTAAATGGAAAAGGGGAGAGGAAAAACAGGTGAAGAAAACCTAATCTTTCCGCAGGTGAATCGAGCCAACACCGGATTTAGTAGTATCGTCGCCATATTTTATAAACTCGCCCGAAAAACCTAGATCTACTGAAAGACAATTTCATTTAGACTTAGCATTGGAAGGCAGCTTGACATCGTTCATAGAGTTTGTTCGCTCTCCTTTATGTCAGGGTTATTTGCGTAACTTATAAAGGAGACCGGTCAAAAAACAGAGCCTTGGGACATGCCGACCGCTTGTGATGTCTCAAGGGTATACAAAAGAAAGAGAGACGCGTTAAGTTCGTAGACGTGAGGGTGAAGATGGGCTTAATGAGATCTCCAGATAAAGGACAGGGTTATGGCATGACGCCAGCAACTGATTGTAAAGAAAACAAAACAAAAACAACTGCAGTGATTGTAGCATTTTACGCTGTATTACAGGTATACACCACAGAACCGAACTTACAGGTATACACGACAAAACCGAGCTTACAGGTATACACCACAGAACCGAGCTTACAGGTATACACCACAGAAGCGAGCTTACAGGTATACACGACAGAAGCGAGCGTACAGGTATACACCACAGAAGCGAGCTTACAGGTATACACGACAGAGCCGAGCTTACAGGTATACACCACAGAAGCGAGCTTACAGGTATGCACGACAGAAGCGAGCGTACAGGTATACACCACAGAAGCGAGCTTACAGGTATGCACGACAGAAGCGAGCGTACAGGTATACACCACAGAAGCGAGCTTACAGGTATACACGACAGAGCCGAGCTTACAGGTATGCACGACAGAAGCGAGCCTGCAGGTATACACGACAGCCGCAGTAAAACCACAGGTATAAACTACAGTTCCAAGTTTACTTCATTATGATAAAAAAGGAAACCAATAACTATGCATCCTGTGGATTGATAGTTCTTATGTTAATTAACGCTTTGTCCGGAAGCAAAGGGGCAGGTAATTTAATACAAGTTTCTACTACAATTTTGCTGCGAGGTCGTCGCAAATTCCCTGATTATACGGCAGTAAAAAAGAAAAAAAATAAAAAAAAGAAATCTGTAAAATGGGTTCATTCAAGTGGATGTCACCTGAAGACCAATTTCTGCCTCACCCAGGGCCCCTATCCAGACACTTTCCATTAAGCGATGACTGGACCGCGGGGCTTCTAAGGGGCGACAAATGTTGGATAACCCCCCATCCGCCGAACTGAAGTGAAGACGTCCATTGACGAGAGTGAAATCGTGACTCGCGGACTTCTTCCTGGTCGTTGTCCGAAAATCGTCGCACCCCCTGCAGTGGAAAAGATTTCCTCCACAAACTCCTTACTCGCTCCGCCTGCAGCGAACGGGAACTTCCGTGTCGGACTCGGGCCGCGCCGGAAGCTGTTTTAGACGCACTGCCTGCAGGGAATGGTTAATTGAAGCGAATGAGCAAATAAATGATACGGCAAGAAAAATTAAGGAATATCGATTTGCCACTAATGACTCGGAAATTCGAATAGACGAGGCGTTCCTTCGATATCTCAATTAACTGGTCGTTATCGTGGGTCAGGGTTTTATTATGTGCCACGCAAAAGACGATTTTTGTGGATTGAGCCGCGACCGTTCTGATAGACTTGCTTATGTTTTGAGCTGGGTTGTTTCTTTGGCTCATTAAAAGACGGACATTTAAATAAATGAATAAACAACCAGTGAACAGGAAGGGGGCGGCAGGCTGACAGAAATTACTGTCACAATGTAATCTCGGCCCTTCAGCTTTTCTGTTGTCGTCGATGTCTTTTAGACATCTCACCTGGCAGCGATCTTCGGAACACTTCCAAAGCTGTCAACCCTCTCCCGAAAACCGGACAAGCGTGACACTTTTTACAGCATCAGTCGAGCGTGACAGCCATACAAAGCGCGTATGTATATAGTCCTGTTTAAACGCCTGGTGCCGACAGATAAGAAGGAAATTAGACTCTGAAACCGTACGCCGATTATTTTTGTTATTCTCCGAAATGTCTACGCATCAATCATCCGAAAGAGTTGCCGCGTCTATTTATTTAATAAAATCATTCTTAAAGCCTTTGAGCCGAACCTCGTCGTCTACTTTCGTTTCTAAATCAGTCGTAACTGATACTGGTTAAATTTGCTTAGAATATCTGAACCTGTCAACCGAATGAACTTCGCCTCCTAGCGCCAGAGGCGGCTCATAAGACGGAAATCCAAGTGGGTTCCGTTTCCGTAGCCGGTGGCAACTTTACAAGGTCAGGTGGTTCCAATCGAGAAAAAAGACCAGCTACTTTATGGAGCAGCAGGCGGCAAAAATAGAAAGTCCATACGGAAACCCTTCTGTTTTCTAAGGAGGTGGGGTGGCAGATGGAACCATTCCCGACCCGGAGTCGAACTCAAACCCTCGACCTTAACCGCGCTGCCCCCAACGAATGAAAGGTTATTATTTTTTTTTTTTCACCGCGAAATGGAAACCAAGTGAATTCTTTACAGAAACCGACACATTAGGAGTTTTGTCCCTTTAAACAGTAGACCGATATAATCAACAGGGGCCGAAGTGTGAATACAACCAACGCAGCATTGCAAAGTGAAACAAAATCCATTATACTTTTTTTTATATATATGTATATATATATATAATTCCAAACGACTGAAACAAATGAACTCAGCTTTTGCAATTTACCTTTTGAAAAAAATCTCGGTATTTGGTTTCTTGCCGCTAGATTTATGTATGACCTGATTTAGGAAAACCGTTAACCCTAGGTCCACTAAAGGTCTCAAGACCCGGTAGATAGCTGAATTCCGTCGGGGAAGCCTGAACATACCTTAGTATCCAAGACATCAAATTGTTCTCCATACCAAAAACAACACATCTTTTAAATTTGGGAAACTTTTCTTTTTTGCAAAAGATATGCTTGGTGACATGAGTACCATATTCCTATTATTTTCAACACGTATATAATAGAAGCTTCCCGTTTATATATATATATATATATATTATCTTCGTCGAGAATATTCTCTGGTTTTTTTTGTCCCTAATCTCATCGGAAAATGAAACCTTCATGACCGTTGGCGAGTTGTGCTGACCGGTCAGAAGTCAGAATACGCGTGGACAGAGCTCGGACTTGACAATCTCCGCGTGCTCAGCTCGTGATGGGTCATGTGACACCAGATCTCTGCAGAGCGCAATTAATGGCGGATCACTCTCCTCCCCTCCTCCCTCGACTTTAATCCATTTCTGCCGTAAACTTCTCCTCGGGCGATGCACGGGACTGACACGTGGCTGTTGTAGCTGAGGTAGGGAGATAAATGGTTAAATATTGGCACCAGCACAGAACTAACTACGACTAAAACAGTGACGTAGTGGAAAATAACAGTACCAATAGAGGGCGCTGCTGAAAGGCTTTTTAAAGGGTTAATAAACAGTGAAACGTAAAACACATTTTGAAAAAAAAAAATAGAGCAAACTGAAAAGATTCCATAAGGCAGTCACAATACAATTACCATTTATTTTCATAACAGCCAAGTAAACTGGAACTTATCTGTTGTAGACAATGGCTTTGGATGTTTACCACGTACTTGTAAAATTTCCAGAGGGACAGCATCATATCTGTCTATTCTGATTCTGTCAAGGGTAGCCGTCGTCTGTCTAGAAATAGCAGGTTGGCTAGTTTTTCAGAACTGTCGTTCACGCCACGTGCTGGAAAGCTTATAACGTCTGGCTACACACAAATAAAAGAACCCTTCTCATTGTCCAAGATAAAAATGATACATCAGGTGAGAGGACGTCACCCGCCGCGGCCGTTTTACTAAGTGCTATAGAATACTGGGAAACAAACACGCGCCATCATTCAGTTTATCTCCCTTTCCAAAATAAAAAAAAAAAATATCACTACTTCGTGATATCGGGTAGATTTTTAGTGAGAAATGCATTTTAGATTATCCTTTAGTAGTGTTGTACCCAAATCTTTGCAAGAGAAATGGTTTCTCCGCACCGGAGACAACTCTGGCGAGGCAGCGTAGCGCCGCGGTTATCCGCTAGAGGGCGTTGCTCATAGCCTACGCCACCAAGAGGCCGGCACTTCCGACTTCGACGGTCTACCCAGATGCGCGAGAAACCTCAATAACCGAATGTTGAAAAAAGGAATCCACGCCACGAAGGCGGGTACGTCATACCGAGTCGACGACCCACCTCACCGACAAGGAGTCGAACTCCGCCCCTCAGCCTCGGCGATCCAGTTGGACCGATAACCGAAATTATGCATTGGTTATGAAAGATAATTACCAAGGAAAATCTGATCTCTCTTCGTTGATCTGTGATATGTATATAGTTTGATTTAATTAAATCGGACATTAAAGGACAAGGGTGTTGTGATTTATGCTATGGGTTCTGGGTGAAGAGTTATAAATTTAGAGTTGATTTTACATATCACACAAATAAAGTCATCATTTTTCGAGGCGAAGACATTGGCAAAATGAATGTTTTCGGAAATATTATTTAAGGAAAAAACTTAACCTAGACAATAACATTTTAGCAGTGGTTCTAATTTTTCGTACGAGACGAGACAGACAGACAGACAGATACAGTCTCTCTCTCTAGATGTTAACAACTGATAACACGACCCAATTTTTGGTTAACTGCCATATTTCCATTTGGGTCGGTGATAGCTTAGGACCAAACGCGCAACCCCGTCTTTATTTGGGTGAATTTCTCCTTTAGTCCCCAGATACTTTTAAACCCGCCTTTCACCTTGTCAGCTTTTGCCCACCACCACACACCGTCGTCTGCTCTGAGACGGGAAGGTAACTAACTAAATAACCGCGTTACAACCGGTTTCAGTTACAGTTCTTGCCCGCCGCATCTCATGCAGGTTAATTTTTGCTTAAACCAAGTTTGCTGTCCGAGCATGCTGCAGAACAATGGTGTATTCCCCAATCCATTCACTTCAGTTGCTTCTTTTCTTTAACAGTACACACGATATCTAATAAAGAATCAAAGGCTCTGACAACAGCCTTCATACCTGCCAACCACACCTGATCGTCAGCAAACGGTCGAGCTCTTATTAGTATTACTCAGGTGCTAACGATCACGTGACGACCGTGAGTCATCATCTTTGGATATATATATAAATGTATATTAAAAAAAAAACAACCCTTTTATATTCAAATACATACAAACAAATCCGTCGTGACTGACCTTCAGCAGCGAGTGCAGACAGATCGAACTCACCTTTTCCCTCCTCCATTGTTTATTAAAAGCCGATGATTCACTCCATAGCCAAACAATCCATTTTACCCAAGTTATAGGAATGTCAGCTGTGCTACTTTTCCACACATACCGGCAACAACGCAGAAATCTGCTCATCGGTTCGGAACACACACACACACAGAGACACACACCACACACAACACACACACACACACACCGTAAAAATTGATAGAAAGCGTAGTACCGTGGATGTTCGTTAGAGGGCGTTGAAATCCCGCGACACGAAGGATAGGGCCTGGCACTTCCGGCTTTGGCAAAGCATAACGGTGAACAGCAGGATTTACACTACCAGTACCAAATAAAGTTAAGCCATCTTAAAAATAGAAAACCTGTTATAAGTTTACAATTTAAAAAAAAAAAATAATAAATATGGAGTTTCAGTGATGTCTGCTCAACAACAACATGGCGTCATAGACGCCATCTTTCGGAGACTCGTTTATTTCCATGGATTATTTGGTGCCGTTAATGTTGTTAGGAACTCAAAACGTTACTGCACTTAATTCCTTCCTGGCGATATTAGACCCTGAACAATAAAAGTCAAAGGTTGGTAACTATTACATTATTCACTTCTCTTTTTTTCTAAAAAAAATCCTTTTCAGTCCGTCATGTTTGACGGAGCAGACTAATGTAGGCGCAGCCGAGCTCAGACTTTACACCAGCCAGTCTGTGGGAACGACTTAATCTTATACAGACCATTGGGAGGGGGGCTGGATAGGGGTGCTAGGAAGTGTACCTTAATTTAAGGCGTTGAAATCTGGGAAAAGACGTTTCGTAAAAATCCCTTCCCAACCTGAACAGTAACCAATGATGTAAAAAGTAAAAACAGATTATCTCCCCCTTTGGTGCTACACAAACAGCATTATCCCCTCAAAAAGAAAGCAAACTTCTAAACGAGCAGACTTATTAATATTCTTGTTTAACACATAACCTTCATCAATACTTGGAGAAAATGTAAATAAATAACGATATTGGAATTTTAAATTTTAATACAATTTTAATAAAATACTAGAAAAATAATAGTATCACGGGATGCAGAACAAAGATTATTCAAGATGACGTCAAAGTGGAGCATGCGCACAGATCTCATTAGGAATTCTAAATTCCTATCCTTTTAATAGGGATCGTAGTAGTTTGAAATAAATTAAGGTAGATATGTGACCGTTAGCTGCTGGTTTGTTTCATCCACATACCTGAACAAAGAACATACTTAAATGATGCGTAGCACGGCGCTATTTTGCTTGTTTATTTGATTTCCTTTCACAGATCAACTGACAGGTGAAAATTTTGCTCTTATTTTTATCCTACAGGGTTTTTCCCCCCATTTACTTTATTTTTTTGTGTTTTATTCTTCCCTTCCCCTTCCCCCAATGCAGTTGATATATCTTCTGAATCCAAGCTGAGAAATGAATAATGGATTTACCGAAAAACAGCCGGATGGCCTTCTTATGTTCTACCCGAGGTTAACCAAACACTTATGGAGGACGATTTCACAACGCCTCGCAGAAAACGACCGCAGAGCGTCGCCACCCGTATTTGGTTTAACTGTTTGAACTCGGGTGGCGTCAGCTCAGAGTCGGACGACATGAACACACTGGGAAAGCGGAGAGGAGTCGTAGAGAACTGCACCTTATCTCACTTCCTGTTTAAATATTATGCCATCAATTGTAACGAAACCGACCGGCCGGAGAGTTTGCACGATCCAGGAGTGAAATTAGCGATGAGAACGAAACGAAAGCCGGGAGGAGTTCTCACCTTCACCAGGTGAGCAAGCAAACAGTTGTTCCGCCATACGTCTGCATCACAAAACTAAGTACGCGGCGAGGAAACAGAAGAGAATAAACTATAAGCAGTAAAAAAAACCCCGAGAGACGTTAAAAAATGTTCGAACCCGGAAGCAAAAATCATGTACTGGACGTAAGAATGGCTATGTCGGCGATGTCGTCTCTGTTCTTTGAATAAGAAATGCTTTGATAACTAACGCCTATCTCTGTAGGGCAATATTTTCATTAGTAACGGGACATCGTAAACATTCAGAATCGTTCCTCCAAGAATTCTAACTAAGCCAAATGAGGCAGCATACGAGTATACGCCGCTTCCGCCACATCTACTGCTGTTAATAGTTAGTACGCTGTGAGTTACTCACGGAGCTGTTGCCATTGTAATAGGACTACAGAGTGCGTTCTTTACTGAGAACAACATCATAGCTGACCAGAAGATATTTTAACCCAGTAGCATCCCTATTACAATCGCCTTGAGGGTGGTGAAGCTAGGTTGGGGGGGAGGGAGAGGATTGAAGAGGGTGCGTACTGAGATTGCAGTTTCAAAATGCCGTGTTCAACCCATTCTGAGGACCCCCCTCAACGAATTATCGATACGAACTCTGATCACACTTGAGATTATCAAACCAAGCACGAAGACGAGTTCCCACCACGATGCCGTTAAAGAGACGGCCCTGGCCTGCGCACTGAGTGGCTCCAGATAAGCAGACTTCAGTCCCTGACCGAAGTGTTCCCAGTAGAACAGCTTTTGATGTGCTTTCCGCCAGTTCCTCGACCTATGACTTGCTAGTTAGCCGGATCACGACGCCCATATACGCCGAAGAAGCTGCGTAAAAATGAAAAATCTTTTGTGCTAGGATTAGTGTAGTTTTTAGCCAGCGAACGGTCTTCGTTTGTGCGAGGCCCCAGGGAATGGAAACATCTATCGATACTACCTTTAAATTGATTTACGATATCAATAATCGATAATCCATTCATCTATAATTGCGCCCCCTGTATAGAACCTAAAATATGTGCTGCCGTCCTCAATTTTTTTGAAAACGAAAGCCCTTTCGGGTTTTCCTCCTGATCTGAAACCCAAAATAGCCACATTTAATTTAGAAAAAACGCGAGCGAACTTTCTGATAATCGCAGACTTTCCCGTAACTAAAACATCCACACCTGTACAGAATGCTGAAGGTGCGGCCGAACAAGCACCTGTAGAACTAATCTACCTTTAAACATCAGAAATGATGTTTAGCGGAAAGTATCGATGGGCCAGTAAATGAGATGTTGGATGTTGGATTAGTATCAGAATTTTTCTGAGGAAGGTGACAGGAAAAGTTCTCCAAAAACGTCGATAATTGTACAACATTTAAGGGTGGGGGGGGTCACATACGTCAAGAATACCTGGTCGAAATAGGTGTTTCTCCACCAAATAATTACATCACTTTTTGCCACAGTTTTCTCCCTTTAAAGATGCCTTCAGATCATTGTCCGAATGTGGTTTCACGGATGGGAGAGCTCTAAAAAAAAAAAACAACAAATCTCAGATGGAATTTATTTGCGAGTCTTTGCTTGTTGCGCCCTTTGGATTCCTTAAAGGATATATAATTTGCGTCGAAACGAAAGGCTGCTTGGTATAAACCCTGCTGTTCAAACAATAATTGGAGAAAAAGTCGCCATAACCAAGAATGGAGAGAAACGCCGGCCGGCGGCCATAGCTGTGAACTCGCCAAGAAGATAATCCCATAGTTCGCTTATAACCAGTGTATTAATGCATATGGCTGTTGGAAAATCCATGCATACAGAAACAAGTTACAGTATGTTTGTCGGAACTTCATCGAACAACTCTTTTTTTATCGAAACACAGTCATCGCCGCCATCAGTGTAGCGAGAAGTTAGCGACCAAGCATTAATATGAGAGACGGTGTGTGTGTGTGTGTCAGGGAGATCCCTGGCCCCGCAGTTCTCTCGAGGGCCCTGTCGGCGCGACACGGTGTTGAAAACTAGTCATTGATTTCGCCGAGCGATAATTAAAAACATACATAGATAGAGATCTGTGATAGTTCATCTGAAGCTGTACGAGACGCCGGAGGGCGTTATACATAAGGAAATAATACACTAGCCCTCCCGCATCTTCAGAAAGATTCACGGGCTAGATAAAAAGGGAGGTTCTTGGTCAAAACAACTAGCTGCAGGTGGAATTGTTCAGAGCCCCCGGTTGCACGCCTACTACTTCTTTTCGATTGCGTTATTTTAAAGGCACATTTCCATTCATTAAAAAAAAAAATTGTTTTGGGGTGGCGCAGTAGTCCAGTGGATAGTTTATTTGACTGCTAAGGGAGAGGGTCCGGGGAGCCGCCGGCGCCACTGCTCTCGTGGCACAGGTGTGTAGGAAGGGGCACAGAACCTCCTTAATTTTCTAAAAATTATGAAAAATACCGAGCAATATGCATCGTAAAAAAGGAATAAAATAATGCACCTAATCTAGATAGTATTTCTTGGAATCGTTGGTATTGTATACATTATATTATACGTCAGCCAGACAAACAGGATGCTAAAATCACCTGACTGAGCATTGTTATGCAATGATTACCACCATGAAGAGACACCTGACGTCAACCGCTGAATGGGACAAATTAGGGTAACGGTCAAGTAATGATATCCGCTTTACTGGAGCTAAAACACTGGATAGATAGGTAGCAGCTGGAAATAAAGGAGGCCATCGAGAGGCCCCTAATGAACAGAATAGATAGTTTAACATTTTCGGGGTACCACAGAATTCTGTACGGCTCGAGTACAACGGGTCGGTCAATTCTGCCCTGAACTAGTTTAGAAAAGGAATTAATTGCCTTAAGAAAACCGTAAAGGTTTTCTGATAAAAGATGTAAAGAGAGTGGAAAAACCAATATTTACTTTAAGCACAGATGTTGATGTTGCACTTAGAATTTTCCTGAACATCAAAGATGCAAGAATTAATTACATCCAAACCATAGGTGGGATTTTCAAACTTTCCCGCAACCTGAGCTCCATTGCACAATTTGACAGCCAAAGAAGCAGTGTGTTCATATTTTTGATCATCACTTAAATTCATTTATTCATTCATTTATTCTCTGTATTATTATTATTATTATTATTATTATTATTATTATATATTATTATTATTCCAAAATATAAGGGAGACTAGTGAGAAATGCCTAATAACGTCTCACTCTGCCCACATTAACCGAACTCGAGTCAATGGGTGCTCGAACACGAGTTCACACAAAGCGAAATCGTAACAAAAGAACTTACTTAACAGATGGGTTATTTGATTTTCGGCAGGGACCAGCAACCTTAGTTTATATTTTGCAGGATTCATATTGTATAGATTCAGGATTTTCGCTGAGTCGGCATTGCTGACGAAGTACCGGGAACCTGTAGCTAGCGCCACGGTGGCTCTCCACTACGGCTGGGAGTCAGTCGTGAGGCCGTTCGAACCCCAGGCCCTCGCCTCAAACTGAGTCCCTATCCACCCAAATAAAGATTAGCAGAAACGCACCCCCTTCTATGTAAATTCCTGCCTGCACCCCTTCGGTGTCTATCAGGACCATAGAAATATTTGTCTTAATCTATTGCTTTATTTCTCAAACATTTCGAAAATTATTAAAGATGAAATAAACCATGCCGGTGTTTTAAAAAATTATATTTAAAGGTATTAAATTTTCGAAACTTGCCCTTTAAGGCCCCCCCGGATGTTTTACCTGTATCCCGTTTTATGTTCTCAGAATTACTGAATCGTCAGATCGATATTTTAAAATGGCGGCGAGCGAAATATAAAGAAGTTACCGAGCTAACAACAATTAATAAAGTTGTTCAATCGACAGCAGTACCAGGGACACAGCCAATGGTTGACTTCCAAAGCATTAGTCGCAGTCCCATCTAACCCTACCAGTCCTCTCCCCCCCCACCCACCCCGGCCCGGGGAAGGAGGGTGTTACAACAAAAAGTAAGAGCTGGACTTTGTCGCTTCTCAGTCCAGTATGAAATTAAAATGACGGTTGTCTAACTTGTGTGTGTGTGTGTGTGTGTGTGTGGTGTGTGTGAGAGAGAGAGAGAGAGAGAGAGAGAGAGAGAGAGAGAGATATGAGATATATATATATATAGAGGAGATATGAGATAGAGAGAGAGATATAAGATATATATATATATATATATATATATATCTATATATAGAGAGAGAGATGAGATAGGAGAGAGAGAGGATATGAGAGAGAGAGAGAGAGAGAGGAGAGAGAGAGATCAATCTAACACCTTGATCATACGTTTCTGCTGCTAATAATATCTCTGTTAACACTTATCTATCATCAAAAGAATCTTAGAGACGAAATCTTCTGCTGTTGATGAAGCGCCCTTAAGCTACATTTATTCTATAAAGAACAACAACAATAACAACAAAACCATCTGCTCTTTACTAAACGACTGACTAAGCATAGCTAAATATTTGAGCTTTATTCGGCTCCCTGCTCTGATTTACGACCTAAGGCTTTTCAATTAATCAGACTGGTTTTGTTGCCCGTGTGTACTCAGAATAACTCATACAAACAGATTTGGGGCCCATTTCTTCATCCTGTTCGAAGTGAGCAGTAAAGTCCACGCGGTTTTGACATAATCGACTGTTTAGAATTAGTAAAGGTACCAGACCAGTGACAGATGACTAAACGACTGTAAATGATAATCTTTTAGCGATAGTTTGAAAACCGCAATCTCTAATGTGTGCGCGTTGTTTTTTTTTTTTTTAAATCTCTTTTTGTAAAAGAGAGAGAGAGAGTGAGAAAGAAGAAAAAGAGGAGCTGTATCGGAACCCATCTTGAACAACTTCTGACGCAAACCCGCCGTATGCCACGTGGCGCTATCCTACAGAGTATCGAAAGGTCAGGGTCACTGAAATTAACGATGGTGGGACTTTCTAGTTATGTATTAAATTACATCTGTAAGTCGTCAAATCTTTCCACCCGACCGTTTTTTTTTTTTGCTGTTAGCAAACAGTTCGTGTGGGGCTTTGCATCTAACTAAAACATTTACCGCTCCCTCTCACACAAAAAATAGATCTCGTAATGAACCTCTGTCTTTTAACGATAACACCGGCAGATACGAGATTTAGTCTAGAATGTACCTGGTGGACGATTGCCAGAGTTTGTCGATAGCGGTGCGGGTCGACACAAGAATCTTGAAATCGAATTTCAGTTTGTTGAGCAAATGTTCAAGAAATGCATAACTAAAATAGTCACTTGTTTTCCCCTCTCCTCAGATAAATTATGGCAGATGCTAACCAGAAATTCATCTTAAATGTATTCCGATAGTTTTTTTTTTTTTTAAAAAAAACTTACTATAATAATAATATCTTTGAGGCGTACAGGTGATATATTATATTTGTGCATAGAATAGTGAAATAGAAAACCCCCAGCTCGCTAATGGAAGTAGAAAACTTATATTAGCTAATTAATTCTGGTCTTAGTAACGCAGTCGAACGTGCCTGAGTTCTTAGAGAAGTCAGAAATGTAAAGTTTCCATTCGAAAATGTCACGTTAAATAAAGGCAAATAAAATTATAATAAAGAATCTAAAATTCCAATTATAATGTAAACGCTATGACTCTTAAAATGAAGCCAGCAATTTTGAGTTCATGGGATTTATAGAATTATATCCGTCAGTCCGTTGACACCGCCGCACTTGGCAAAATAAGATGGCGCCTTTCTGTTTGAAAAGACTCCTTAATTTAAATTTCTTCGTACGTCTTTTAAAATAAAACAGAGGATTAAATTAAAATGGAAAGAGATCATTCCCCTATAAGTTTTTTTTTTTTAATCAATGATTTTACAGTCACAAACAATATGGCTAAGTCAGTGGTTCCCAACCTTTTTCTAAAAATGTTGCTTCGCGGTCCCCCTAGATTTCTTTTACCCTTTGCGGTCCCCCATAAAATCAGCTCGACCTACTATATTATGTTGTATTATTATTATTTATTATTATTATTATTATTATTATTATTATTATTATTATTATTATTATTATTATTATGTTAGCATGTCAAGGTTTTTAACGAAGAAAAAGTTCAATGAGAGATCTGCACCTGTTTGGCCTTCAATATTTCATCAGTGTTGGGCTGCGTTTTTGAAAGAGCCACTCTCATGTCATGCGTTACATCGAGTTTGTTTCTCGATCTGGTTTTGATTGAAACGAGAGTTGAGAACGCTGACTCACACTCACAGGTTGTTGCGAACGGAATCAGCAATTTGAGAGCCATCTTTGCGACATCCGGATATGATTGTACCATCTCAATCCAGAAGTCGCTGCAACGCATCTGGCGAAAAGCATTTTTGGCAGCTCCATCATCCACCAAGTCAATGAACTGCTCTTCAGTGAGATGGTCTTCGGAAGGCAGCTCGCTGACGGGGATGGAGAATGGATTCGAGAGAAAGTTACAATACTTCTGAAAATCGTGGAGTTCAGGGAAAATAGCCTGCAAGCTCTGTGCGGAGAATATCAACACGATTCTTCGTCAACTCGAGAATACCAGAATCAAGTGAGAGATTATTTTCATCGAGGAAAGCGTTGATCTCCGGAAATGGTGCAAAATTCTTCCTTGTTAATTTTAAATGCCACGGTTCCAGCCTCGTCCTGAAAGCATTCATGTTTTCATGGCAGTGGAGCACGGTGACCTCCTTCCCTTGTAATGCCAAATTAACCCAGTTAACTGCCTCGAATATGTCCACCAAAAACGAAAGGCGCACAAGTCAGCGACCCCTTCGCGGTACCGCGGACCCCAGGTTGAGAACCACGGGGCTAAGCGACGCAGTAAATGAAAGAAAACCACTGTAGTGTGGTGAGTCATGTGACGTTACGTCATGATTTCCACGTGCTAGTGTTTATTACTGTATCATAATAGCCAGCATAGCTTGGCCCCGTGTTTTGCAAGTGCTTGATCCGTGCAAAGAGGGATGGTTTTAGGGGGGGGGGGAAATCAAAGTTAATCTGTGCTAGTGGAACAGCACCTCACAGCGGCTGTCTTGGAACATTGTTGTTTCACCAGTCTTCACGCACGGATGACTTGTCTTACATCATCGATTATAATATGTGGTGTATCGACTGAGAGCGATCCCTAACCTCACCGCTACAGACGTAAGACCCACTCCGAGAACATCTAAAGAAACAGATAATTGGTGCTAGCGGCTTTTCTTCAAGCCGGACCTTTTCGTTTTTGTGAATTTATAAATACTGTAACCTATTTTCTCCTCCCATCCTACGGATTCAGGGCAGCAAAAGAAACCTTTTTCTTCTTTATCAATGACCAAGACGAGACAATAGAAGAGAGAAAGAAAACGAGCCCCGAGTATATGACAGACCAGAAAGAAAACAAGCTACGTTCTTTTCTTTTAATTAGGCAACAGGTAAAAAAAACAAACAAACAAAAAAAACCGTATAGCGTGTCATACCTGACCGCCGTCCTGGTCTCGTGGCTATCACGTCTATTTTTAAACTGGTAACTAACTGTAGTGGTGATTGTGAATGATAGATTCATTGACAAACAAACACACCTCGCTCAAATTCTCTTAGAGGTGCCCAGGTAAGAAGAAAATGGCTGTCGGCTCATCGAAAGGCCGAAGTGTCAGCGGCGATAGAACAGACGGGAATCGAAATACAAAGTAAATATGCCAAAGCGCATACAAATACAAGCGAGGAACCACGTATACAATAACATGCAGACCATTGCATATAAACACAAATATAAATAGCACAATACTCTTCCACATAACAAATACATCCAATAAAGATTAAACACACCACAGTTTTCAAAAATACAACAACAATGGCAGAGAACAGCACAATGAGAAACAATGGATATATATCAAAATGCTTCAGACACCTGCAGCAAGACTAGAGCAACCTCACCTGCGATGTGGCGATACACAAAAGCAGTAGTAACCTAAGAAGCTACAGCGAAATACCAAGAAATACTTTTAAAAAGAAAAGGAAAGAAAAAACTACCACAGGTCCAAAATATACAACAACATGCGCATTAAACACGATGCATTTTGGGTTCAAACACTTTTGAATTTGTCAAAATTGTATTAAAAATAAAATTTCTTTTTAAAATTTACTTTCGAGTCTGCATATTACTGAACTTTATAAATGTTGCTATTATGGACAGGTCAGGGATAAACACCTTAGCTTAATTAGGCAGTAGTATACCTGCCAACTTAATTGTATGCGCACAATTTTTTTTTTTAAACAAAACAGAAAAACGGAAACAAACTGAGTCCAAATTTAGAAATGTCTATAGAAATCCAATTCGCCAAGCCAATAACTGGTTTTAAAACTGAGTAACATTTACTTTTTGTATGAATAAACAGATAATTAAAGCGGTTGTTCCCTTCTTCCCCTAAAAAAAACATTCTGTTCTTTTTTTGTTGAGAACGACGACTCGATCTTGCAAAATTTCAGGAGGAGGTGGAGAAACACAAAACACATGCTCCCTAGGGATCCGATTAAAGAGAGACAGGAAGGGAAAAAAAAACGTCATGTATTTATATATAAGTCCGCTTTAATTCCGTGTAACTATTATGATTGGATTTTTTTTCAAATGAAGGCTAATTAGTAAAATTATTATAATTATAATTATAATGATTTTTAAAAAAAATGTTTTGGACGTAAATTATGTTACTCGGCCAGATAATAACATCATAGAACGAATTTATTCGGTAGTTAAATGAAGCTTTGATAACGGGCAGACAGACAGATAACAGAGGGAGGGAGGGAGGGAGGGAATGAGAGGAACTAGCACAAAACAACATAGCGCCTTAAACGGAATTTTAAAAAAAAAAAGAAAAACAATATTCACACAATGAACATTTTTCGGTCATTTTCTTTTAAACATACGTATCACGTGACTTCCGGTTTGCTTCCTCTAAAATACAATTTACGCACTATTTGAGCGTGCCCCTCTCTCTGTTCCCTGGGTTATCCTCCAGATAATAACGAACTTTGACCGGCGTCATACGAGACCGTCATCATAACCGTGAAGGTCGCTGAAGAACTTATAAATAATCTTTTACTAAATGAAAAAAAATATTCGTTACACAATTTTTTTTAAAAACAAATACATTAATAATTATCTTTTTTTTTTCTTCAGATTATCGTCTGCTGGATTAGCTGTTTGATTATTTTACCCCAGCCCCCCCAAAATAAAGAAGACGTTAAATTAATTGACTTTTATTTTTTATCTCATTGGTGTAAAATAACACTAAAAGAAAAATAATACGGGGATGGGGGTCTAAATTTTCCAAGGACATAAGTCTTTACGTGAGAAGAAACTAAAGAAGAAGAAGATAAAATCTTTCGTCTCTGAACAGAATTTATATGCAGTTCTCAGCGCGCGGCCATCTTTTCTGGCATCCAAACAGAAACGCGTCCGTGCTTCTGCTAAAGTTCGTTTACTTCATTTTGTTTTTCGTTTTTCTCATCTATTTTCCAGCTGGTCTCCGTCATCAGCGCGTATTCGCAGCAAGAAGTAAAGACAAAATCCACATAAGGTCCAGTAAAATTTTCTGAATCAAAGCAAAGACTGCATGGCGTCTGAGACAACTGGTGATCCAGTGAACCTTCCCACAATGCCACACTGCAGAAGCGGGAAGATGATTTCCGGCAAACACGACAAAGCCGCTAATGCAGATCTCGCAAACTCTACTGTTTTGTGACGCCAGGTACAGTAATAAAAAATAAGAACAGAATAAATAAACGGAGAAAAGAAACATTACAGCCGAGTTTTTAGGAGGGCCACTTTTTGGTACCATTGTATTGTGGGAGTGTTTCCTGAAGAGGTGAGGAGCTTCATCATATTCCGTATCACTCTGCTATAGATGTACATGGGAAATTACTGTGGTTTGCTTCATAGTCTCAGACATCGATGAAAACAAACCACGAAGAACAAAGATACTGATTTACCTGAAACCCAAGAATATAAACTTATTAGCAAATGACGCTGGATTAAGTTCGTAGAGTCCTTCCCTTTTTGTAAAACCATACCGAAATGGCTTCCACCCCATGAAACCGCAGTAGCATTCTAGGGAAAAGGGGGTCGGTCATTCGTCTTGAATAAATGCCAGCGCAACTCAGTGTCTAATGACGTCACGCTGACCGTGACTACGTAGGTAAATAGCGGATGTGTAGACGTTGTATCCGAGTAACCGAGGGCTTGTCGTTAATAGATATGTGGTGCTCGCGGAACTAATAATACCCATTCATGCAGCACGTATTTGGTTTCTGCGCAACTCCCGAGAGAAATCGACTGCCAGTTGGTAGCCGTACTCTCAGAAGCCACCGCTGACAGGCTTTCATGCTCACCTGAATCTCTTCACGGGTCATTTACCCCCGAGGTAAAATACGAGCGCTCGCCACGTAGGCAAATAGAAAACCGGAGCGTGGTTGACGCTGCTTTTTCCCTGTTATCACCTTGCCCATTCCCAGCATCTATTTGTGTGTGTGTTTAATGTGAATTATTGTCGTAAGCCTAAGTTAACATGATTCGTTTAGAAACAGAAATGGAAGTAGTGTATCTGCTGTTGTGTGTGTGTGGCGTCTTGTTAAAAGAGCTGGCCCCCCCTCTCTCTCTCTCCTACAACCCTGACATGCCGACGTATTCATTTCATGGAAACACGACGCTCATTAAGAAAACGAAACTGGTTCCAAAGCTGGACACATTCCTGGTTAATTTCACCGGAATTTCAATAAGTTCAAACTTTCCGTACCTCATAGCTCTCCTGTCAAGACGACTTCGAGTGCGTCACAGCTGCGCATAGCTGTACACGCTGTTCACACTAAACGCTCCTCTAAGAAAATTCCGACAGTAATTAAAACTTGAACATAAAATTGTTTTAAAAAAAACACAACAAACAAGAGGGAGCTTTTGAGATTCAAAGATCGCCACCATGACCGGAAGCGCAGGAAGTTGCGTCATATGACGCGGATGGCGAGCGATGATGCGACGAAGTCCCGCCAGGCTGGTTTCTTCCATTCTTCTGGTGGTAGTTCTTACATCGTCAGGGCTTATAATTTAACGCAGTAAATCTTTAGGACGACATGCCTTTGTAGCGACTCTTCCTTCAACGAACAGCAAAAAAAAAAAAAGAAGAAGGAGAGGGAGAGAGAGAGAGAGAGAGAGACGCCGACTTTGATCGATTTCACACCTGTTTCCGTCGAAATACATTTCGCCATTGTTTGCTCGAGGTGAAATTCCCATCCGTTTTCCCAGCAAATGCGTAGAATATTTGTTCTCACGCTTCCTTCCCTCCATGTCAACGCAGAAATAGCGTGTGAGGGGAAGGACAAACCGCCGTTTAAAATCGGCTTTAAGTCATTCTGGGCATCAGAGACGAAGACGGTTAAGATGCTGCCCGCGCCGTGATAAATAGCATTGTCGTCAAGGTAGCTCCGGACACACGGGATGAGAAGTATTTTTCTTCATATAAAAAAAAAAAAAAAGATAAGAAAGAGAAAGAGACGCGCGCGACCTTGTTAATCATGACCGTTTGTTATTGCGGGGCACAGGTGCGTGATTGTCACCGTGTCACGCAACTACGACCAAGATCAGCAGTCGGGCGACGCCAAAATGGAAGTCGCTAATGTACTTTCTCTACACTTAATAAGGGGAATTTTAGAACTTCTTTTGAAGTTGCTGCTGCTGTCGCGTATGAAATTAAAGACCCTCCCTTAACTGGATTTTAAGAAAACAGTCGGTTATGCCATCATCACAAAGCGGTTACATAAAGATAATGTTCCAGAATACTTATGCAAATATCTCGCATGCTGCTTAAGAAATGACCGGAAATTTGCAAAGGTAGTTTTCAGGTAAAAGAAGTAAAAATAAAAAACAGAGGAGGGAAGGAAAGAAGCATTCCACGATGTAAGTAACAACCCCCTTAGTCTTTAAGTTACCAGTGCGAATGGCAAATGCTTAGGGGTCTTTTTTGATGTCGGTGATACGAGGGTCTAGCAGAGCGCTAACCTGTTGAATAACGAGAAAGGAGAGAGAGAGAGAGAGGGAGAGGAAAGGAAGCGAGTCGAAGCTGGTCACGTTCCAGTGAACGACGGCTGAGACCAGAGTCTATGTAACTCTCATTAATCTGTTACAGCAACGAAATTTTCCGCGCTGGACAGAAGTTAAACTGAAAGCAGTAAGTAGCATTACTCCAGGGGCGGTCGTTCAAAGGAAAACCCGGCCGGCATAGCATCATTCCCTCCCCCACCCCCACCGGTGGTCTGATTCCCTGGTGATTGCCTCTTTAAAAAAATCTAGTTTCTAAATCACGCCCATGTCACCGAAGAGTTAGAAAACTTGAAGAACCCCCATTAATAAGTTAACCACATGTTTATTTACTTGTTTTTTATTATTATTATTTTAGCGTTTAGTTAGTATTTGTTAATCGGCAGGGAGGAGAAATCGAAATGAGGTGGACATTTTGTTAGCTTTGACAGGGAGGGATGAATAAGTGGAGTACATTGTTTACCGCGGTGGAAGATTTGAATTGGAGGTTTACGTAAGGTCTGGGTTTACCACAACTCCCCTCCTCCCGTCCCTTCACCTGAATGAGGGAAGATATCAAAGAGTACGGGTGGCGGGTCATTCGTTTGTGGCTGCCAGCTATCGTCAGCTGATTCCTTCCTCCTTTCAGCTGGTCGGTCCGTCGGCCGCATGAGTCACGCAGCGCCGCGCGTGACGTCAGAGCCGTTAGCCAATGAGAGGCGCCGTCTTTTAAGACCGGTGGGGGGTGGGAGGGGCGCCGAGTGAGTGAGGAGGGGAAGGGGATAGAATGCCCGACGTCGTGATTCTCGGTGCAGACGGCCGGTGCGGAACGCGAAATGTGGGTCTGAATGGAGAAAAAAACCTTCCCGGGCTCGGGGGTCTATCGGCGGATATGCCAGCTTTCGGACATTTTTTTCAGCCGTCGGTGAAGCCGGCTGCCGCTGTTCAGCGCGAGTGACCTCCTGACCCCCCTCTCTACGCACGCGGGCCTAGTCAGTCATTCATGCTACTGCGCTTTGGCCGGCCGTCTCGGGTCTGACTCGCCGCCTTCGCTACCATGCCGCCTCAGATGATGGACCACAACACCAACCTGTTACCCGAGTCCGCGGACACCGGCGGGCCGCCCGGCCAAGCCCTGGTGAAGTGCGTCCTGGTCGGAGACGGAGCCATCGGGAAGACCAGTCTCGTCGTGAGCTACACGACTAACGGGTACCCGACCGAGTACGTCCCCACCGCCTTCGACAACTACTCGGGTGAGTGATGCCCCCATTGTTACTGTTCCAGGGCGGGCGGAGTCGAGTCCCGACCGACCGACCGATCGAGATAAAGCTGGGCGGACGACGCTAACGGAAACAAAACCAAAGATTCGAACCCTTTCCCGGTGCCGCTCAGTTACCCCCCCCCCCCCAACACCCCACCGGGTCTCTGTTAAAACCCTGATGATGTTACTGTGTACTAGCGAGTAGAAGCCACCAGGGACTGCATTTTCGTGTTTTCCTTCTGTGTGTCTCCCTAGAAAAAAGAAAAACCGGGCCCTTAAAGGCGAAACGAGGTCCCTATTTAACTTGGAGAGGCGGGTTGGGGCTCTCAAGACAAGATACTGTAGATGGGACGAAAGTCTGTCTTCCCTCTGCTGGTTGGGTTAGGGAAGAGGAAACTTCTCGAATTGTTCATCACTTAAAGTAATATATCACTATCTTATCTAATTTATACAAGCGGTGATGAGAAGTAGGGGCTTGTTAGTTTCATCTACTGTTAGGTAGCGTGCAGCCAGCCTCCCCTCCCTGTAACTCCCCCAAAAATATTCATCAAATTTATTCTTAAACACAATCAGTGAAGTAACCCAGCCATGAAGACTTTCCCCACACATTCTCCTTTACCGAGTATGCTAGACAGCACCTTGTCAAAGATTTAACCAATTTTTGGATAATTCAACATTAACCCCCTCTTTTCCGCAGCCAGATTTTGGTGGTAATTTTCGCTTTAAAAAACAACAACAACAGAAATTAATAATAGGTGCATGTATATCCAGTGTAGTAATATAGTGTAGAGCTAGTTTAATTTCTACTGCAAAATGTATCTGCCCTCGTGTATTTTTTCCTTCTAGTCTGACAGGATTTTTGTTAAACAATTATTTCTTTAATATTTTATCGTTAAATATTGACATTCTCTGTTTGCAGTGGTTGTCACAGTGGATAACAGACCCATTCGTCTGCAGCTCTGTGATACAGCTGGACAGGTGGGTTTCTCAATTAAATTATCATCTTCAAACGACAAGAGCTAAGTAGTCATAATCACACAAACTGATTTGTTTAAACTTAGGGAAGACGTCTGCATTTCCTGCCCTTCTGTGAGGTATGCAGGAAGCAACACCTAATGGTTTTGCGTGTTAAACTCACCTTTAGAGAAAAGTAAATAGTACATAGAAACCACAAGTAATGTTGACATCACACGTGGCTTGTATACCTTTGACTTGTTTCTGCACTTTTTAACTTTCCAAAACTATGTAAAACTAGGATTTAAAGTCTTCTTTTAATAAAAAAAAAAAGACAATTTTACATTTAAAAGAAAACAAAATATTAATGTTGATAAGAGAGTATAAAATTACAGAACTGGCTGAAAGAAGCATGAGATACGGAAGGCAGAAAGTTATATAGAACAAGAAGCAGTGACATATTCATAAACTGTACAAAAGTAGATTCAGCTTAATCTA
This sequence comes from Nautilus pompilius, assembly GCA_018389105.1. Classification (NCBI taxonomy): domain Eukaryota; kingdom Metazoa; phylum Mollusca; class Cephalopoda; order Nautilida; family Nautilidae; genus Nautilus; species Nautilus pompilius. The sequence continues at coordinate 501,945 of JACATO010002742.1, read as the reverse complement.
TGAATGACTATTGTTGTAATTGTTAATGTGGTACTGAGATCTACCAAATGGATTTCTCTCAACTTTAATTGGGGGGTGGGGGTGGTTATGCTACTTGTAATTTTTTTTTAGTGCTAATTAATACTGTTTTATTTATTTATTTTATTTTTTAAATATACATAATGAACCCACAATAGCCAAATTAAAAGAAAAAAATTGTATACGCTGTGTACAAGTAGCTGGAAACTCCAGGCATGTGAAAACTGTTGACATTCTGTTATGTTTGAGCTACCAGTATTAGGAGGTGAGTCAGAAAGATAGGTGTGTCTCCAGACTTAAGAATGAAGTTACCTGGCTGCTGGTCTTTTTTTTTTTTTAATTGCCCTTTTCAGTTTATTTCATTCATTTACTATGTGTCTCAGAGTGGGGCAGTTACATTTGTACTTTTTGTTAAATATTTAAAGAAAGGGAAACCTGCAAAACTTGTATTGTTGCATTAGTAATAGTCTGTGATATAATTTTGGTACAGAACAATTAGATTGTAGTAAGGTTTTAAAAATAACTAAACTGGTGAACCTGTTAAGAAGAATATTTATAGAAACTGTGATAAACAAAGATGGTTGACAATATATATATTTTACAACAGATAAAAGGGCCTCATCACTGGTGGTAGAGTCCATATATAATTGTTGACTTTAGGCATGTTTACTTTTCAGTATATCATTGTCATTTGAATCTCAGCTAAAGTTGCATTCTTTTTATTAGTTTGCAATCAAAGTAACTGACCATTCTGGTATTGCCTAGAGAGGCCATCTATTGTAAGCAGCAGGCCATTCACCACCTTTTCACTAGTGATCTTTTCAGTGCCTAGATTCTCTGTCTCCAAGGAGTCCTGGTGACTCATCTGGCCTTTGAATCAGTGCTGACAGGTGGGCAACTGAAAATAATATTAGTCATTTTGAAAGCTGTCTGCACATCTTTTTCTAGATACTGTAGGTATGACTAATGACCTAAATTAGTTTCCAGAGACCTAGCATTTGACACATTTTGAAGCCGAGCAGAAATGATATATATATATTTTTTAAGTATCTTCATCAAATGCATCTAAATAATAATTAAAAAAAAACTGCATATTGATATACTTTGAATTGTGACTTTTTAAATGGCATCACAGAAAGCAATTTAAATCTGGTCACCTGAGTCAAGGCCATTTGTATGAATAATGTAATTACTAATACTGTTTGGCACTAGTGGAGGATTTAATTCTGTCATTGTGTTGCATGTGCAAACTGTATGCAGCTTTTTCTTTTTTGAATGGAATTCTTCCCAGGTAGCATGTCAGTAATCAATCACCAGGTATTTTATTTATTCTAGCATTAGGGTAGCCAATAAACAGGCACACTGACATGTCGGTAGAAGGAAAGTCTCTGTCCTTGCCTTAGATAAATATTTTCCAAAAGACAGAATTAACATTGCTGTTTGTATCCCTAGAACTTAGATCTCTACTTGGAATGCAGGAGAATTAGGTCACCCTTTCTTTTCTAAATTTCCCACTGTGTTTAAAAACTAACTGGATTTCTAGCGACCAGAAAGTTTTACGATTACATCTGCCAAACTCAGTTATCTAACTTGAGTAACCACGATATAGTAATCTGGGAAAACAGGTGTTCTGAATGCTGTTTAATTTTGGTTTAGACTATTTCAAATAACAAAATCTATTCAAGCAATACAATACTGGGCAGTGAACTGTTATGATACTCTAGCTTGATGTTTTCAGAAAATGGAACCAGCAATAATGTTTTACAAGCTTTAAGTTAATGATGACATTAGTTTGTGATTTCTTTGCAAGGAGATTAACTGTTCAATTAAAGAAAAGAAAAATTCTCACTGAAGGGAATGGTTTCACATTAGTTAATTTTTTCTTTTATGTTATGTTGGATTTGCTGGTGGCTCAACCCTGAGAGTAAATTAAGAATAGACATTATTCAGTTTAGCATCTTTACAGGTGAGGAGCAGTGTGTTGTTCAGAAGTCTGGCTTTGCCTTATTTAATGTAGGTCTGCTTGTACTTAGTCATCAAATTGTATCTCGTATATTTTGTGGAAAAATACAAGTGCAGTCTTTTAATTAATCTTTCATGATGCTTCAGTTTGAATGGGTTTACTCGAAATATACCTTTTTAAAGAGTAGTCCGGTATATGCAGTATATGTTGTTGTTCAAGTAAGAATGACAATCTGTTTGAGCCACTCATTTAACTATGGCAGGAATGGCAAGTAAATTTTTCAGCATGAGACAGTTGATTTACAGGTAACAAGTTTGCTATAAATAGTTTACCTGGACCTGAGAAAATTTAACTAAAATTTTCCTGTCCAGGAAAAATAAAAAAAATAAGTGATGAATATTTTTATTAGAGTTTTGTGTGTGTGCGTGCGTGCGTGCGTCTTTCAGCAAGTAAAACATTTTCTAAAATGTCTCAATTCCTTAAAGTCAAACCTCTCTAAAATGAAATTGACCCACTGTGTGTTTAAGAGAAGGCAAGTGGTATAATGTTTAGAGTTCAGTAATAGACAAGTGTAGTTAGTGATCGATTAATCAGTTTAAGAATTGGTGGCCATTTAGTATATTCAGCTGACTTATGTTAAATTAAAAATAGAAAGAGTAAACCTCTGATGTAGCTGACCTACAGAAATGACTGGTTATTGTAGTGATACGGAAAGAAGTCTATTGCAAGTTTGTTTATCTGAGCCCCTTGAAGAACTGTTTGCTATTCATTTATTAATTTATGGTTGAATGCCGCCTTTTCAAGTGAAGGAGGGATCATATGCATACAGTCACTAGAGATAGGTTTACATTTTGAAACTAATTACTCATCACTAAATAAATTAACACTATGCCTTGTAACTATAGGTGAGATCACCCAACCAGGTGTAAACGATCTAGTTAAGGGTGTTCCAGTTGAGGGTGTTCAGAAACTTATGCAAATAACTTGTTTGGAACAAGCAAGTAGCTGGTCAAGGTAGATTTATTCACAAACTCCCCCCAAAACCAAAAAAAAAAAATGGCCCATATTTTCTAACAAGCTACTGTTTTTAGTCAAGTTTAGTTTTGTTTTCACGGACATTTGGATGTTATATTTTATTTTTTTTTTTGTTACAATTGTTTTGTTTCTTGTACGTCTTGGGTCACGCAGGAATGCATTTGAAGCTTAAAAGTTGTCACGTGATTGCATCATTTTTATAGGGATTGTTCAGTCTGTCTCGTTTCCTGAAATATATATAATACACGGGTATTCCTTAATCATTAATGGATCTGTGGATAAATTCTGGAGACCATCTCAGACTCCTCCTACTCGTGACCTTTCCCCCCTTCATTCTATTGCATAATTTTATTATAGTACTACTACTGCATATGTAGATTATTTTTGCCTGCATTCATAGAATTATACACGTTCAGTTCAGATTTTATAACATTGCTGCTGTTCTCTTATTAGATTATTTGGATCTGTTTATTCCCATGGTGGGTAATCACCTTTAAGCTGGACTTTGTATGTTTTGTTTTCATTCTGTACAGTTGAGAAGTTTTCAGTAAAGGTCTTTTAAGGTAAGGTCACATTGCTTTAATCATATCCATGTCAGTCACAGTTAATGGGAGATTGTATGATAAAAAACAATCCGCGTTTAGAGATAGAACTAGTCAGACATTGTGATTCAAAGATTGATGGTCGCATCAATGCATGGTCAGAGATAAAAACTAATAAAACCTGTGGCTCTGTATATAAAAATGTTTTGTAAAGCTAATGCTCTTCATAATACCCCCACCTGCTCTGAACAGTTTAGGAGACAGATAGACTAGCTGTGTGTGACAGGAGTGTTTATGTCAGTTAAGATTGGGTGGTAACTTATTTACAGGGAGTTAACTGCCCCTTTGTATTGGTTTGTTGTCACTAGTATGATATCATACTAGCCTTCAGTTTCCTCTTTAGATATGTATGTGAAAGAGAATGAACAGCTGTCTTTACATAGACTACAAACTAAAATCATAGCACCTGAATTAATATAGTCCCTCATGCAGTACTCTCAAAACCTTAGCCATGTCTGCCTTGTTTGTTTTCTTGCATTCAGTCACCAAGTAATTTTGATAGTTGAATTAGAATGGTGGCAAAATCTGTATTTGATTTGATCATCCAATCCAGCTCATGTGTGCATGGCAGCTTATTTTTCCAAGACATACAATTTCACAGTATTTATAATATCGAATGTATAACAGATGTAGTTTATTTTATGATAATTAGTAGCAGTCTGATATCGAATATTGTATTTATTTTTGCAATGTTTCTTGACATTCTTGTCACATTTGTTGAGCTTAAAGATAGTGTATTTTATGGTAGCCAAAATTGGAATTTCAAAAAAGAAAGCTGTATGCAATCCTTTATTTGTTAGTGTTGCTATTTTATGGTATACTTCAGGCTTTCCTTTTTTTAATGTTAATGAAAAATGCCTTTCAGTTTGGTCACTTATTATAATGAACACAGTTACCATCCTGGTTGACTACATGAAAAACTATATAAGAGATATACATTAAGTTAGTTTTAACTTCTGGGTATACTTAATTGTTTTTGATGGCTTATAGAGATTTAATGGAACAACAAGAATATCAGTCAAACACCACTGGGGGTTCTTTTACATCCAGGCCAACTGCACTACATAACATATGGTCCCTATTTGGATTAATGAATATTTTGCATTTTTCCAGATGCTTAGTGCTAATATTAAGTTTTAATTGATATATTTTTGATAGAATCTTGACAGAAATTTTTTTTTTTCCAGTCCTGTATTTTAAAGTTTGTTAAAATATACGTATTTTCATTTTTACACAAATAAGCATTTAAAGTAGTCTGTCAGGTCTTGATATTAAGTAACCGTTTTGGACAGATGGTGCTAGTCTTAGGCTGGTTTCCCTCTTTCTCATATGTTTATGTTGAAGCTGGTTAGCCAGCTGATCTCGCTTGGTGTTGAATCTCTGAGCTGGACATTCATCTAAGACTGGTGAATGGAAAAGCAGATGAGGTGACCTATACTTTTACCAGCCAGGTGTGGTATTAATTATCATACATCCCAGCAATCATGTAAATAGAACTGACATTCTTAACCTAAAAAACAAAGTTGTATATTTTCTGAACTAAAGAAATTACTCCAAGTAACCACTCCTTATCTGTATTTTGAAAAGAAAACTTTTTAGATTATTTATCCATGCCAGATTTTTCTTTTTTTTTATTCTTGTAGACTATTTTACTTGGATCATAACAATGATGGCGTATTCATGACTTTGGTTCAAAGTAGTTTCAACTTAAGTACTGTATTACTTCTAAGTAAAAACAAATACATACCTATTAATCATTGGTAAGAGTGACTTGAGTAATCTAACAACTGTTATTTTAGTGCATAGGCATTTGGTTTTGCTTTGTTAGGTCTATTTCTTAATTTGTATTTATCATCATAGGTATGAATAATTAGAGAGATGGGAGTCTTAACATGGAACTAATGGCTTCTCATACTACCTGTATGACATTTATTCTGCCTTTGGATTACTATTTAATGTGTGTGTGTTGGGTCAGTCAGTTTATCTTTTAGTCATGTGTGGATTATGCAGTATGACTGAACAACATCTTTTTTTAAAAAAAAAAATACAGCAAACTGTATATACATAATGTTCTTAGTACTGGATTTTTTAAAAAAGGATGGTAGATGTTGAATTCTATAGTTTTCAGATGGGTGGTACTTTATTTTTGAAATATTAAATGCTTAGAGTGCCAGCAGATACTGTATATTGGCTCTCACCTTTTTATTTATTAAGTTTTCTATGTCATGGGAGGTGGGGAAAAAATAAGTATTTCATTCTCCTGTACCTGTTTTATGTTTAAGATAAGTATACCAGTCATCTTGATGTGTACACCAAACTATTTGAAAATTTTAAATATTAAAAAAATAATAATGATAATAATAAAAGCTAGATTTGTTAGCTTGATATTCAGGATAAAGAAAGAAGCCATTCAGCGCACAAGAAAACAGTTTATCTATTTTCCAAGTGCTCATATATTCAGTCTGAAATGTGCTACAATAAGAACTTGGATCTCTAACCTCATTTTTATCTTTCTTGAAATAGAAATGTCAGTATTAACTGTTTTGCTGCTGCGGGCCCAGCATTGTGGCGTGCCAAACTTGTTGTGAAATGGTCATTTTACAATGTAATATGGTAGAAAACTGCTATTTTTATATGCTATACAATGAGAAAACTCAGCAGTGAATTATTTTTTTTTTTTTAAACCACTTTTGGACTCTGTAGTAGTTTCTTGGATTTACAACATTTCATTACATCAATTTCTTTAAAAATTGTTTGTACCTTATTATGGAATTTCTTAATACTCGGATGATCTATTTTTCAGGGGTTTGCATCGAACCTTAATTTACCATCTAAGATGAAAACGTTTTCCATCATGCAATATTACTTATTGTTATTCTGTTGGGAAATAATTTCATTAATGTCACTCATAATTTTTAATATAAATCATGTTTGTTTTCTTGTTAGTAAAATTTCTTTCAGATGTTTCAAAGTTTGTGTTTTTTTTTTTTTTCCTCAATTTTTTTCAGGATGACTTTGACTCTTTGCGGCCGCTGTGCTATCCAAACACCAACGTCTTTCTGCTCTGCTTCAGCATAGTGTCGCCAACCTCATTCCACAACATTCTGGATAAATGGCTTCCGGAAATTCGGCAGCATTGTCCCAAGGCTCCAGTAATATTGGTGGGCACTCAGTGTGACTTGCGGAATGATGTGAAGGTGTTAATTGAACTCGCTCGTTATGAAGAACAACCTGTACCAGAAGAGGATGCAGAACGCTTATCAAATCAAATAGGAGCCATCTGTTATGTGGAGTGCTCAGCCTTGACTCAGAAGAACCTAAAAGAGGTATTTGACTCTGCCCTTCTTGCTGCTTTAAATCTCCGTCAGCCATCAAAAAGAACTAAGAGCATCAGGAAGTTAAAACGAAGTAAAACTCCAGAACGGACACCACTTAAAAACAAAGGAAGCAGCTGGAAAAAATTCTGTTGTTTTGTGTGACATTCAAATAAAATTACTATGGGAAAAAGCAGCCAGTTTGATGGTTTTCACTGATAAGACAGAAATAACTGCTCAAGAGAACATTGAATATTTTTATATGGAAATTATTACAATGCAGTTAGTCATGTTATTGTTTTTTGTTGTTTATACATGTTCTAGTGACATTTTTTTTTTTTTTTTACAAGGACTTATGGACAACAGAATGTGTATGCTACCGTGTGCAGTTGAATGTCAGACAATATTTTTTTTTTTATCATTTTGGTGACCTTCACCATATTTTTTTTAATATTTAAACCTCCATGAACCATACTGTTAAGGGATGCCTGTATAAATATTTGGGTAATATAGTTATTCAGATTGTTTTCCTTGAAAGTTTTATTGAGACTCGAATATTTCTTTTTATCAGATTTGGTTGATTTTTTAACTTTTTTTTAATTTTAAGTAAACAGAAAATATTTTAAATTTGCATAAAAGAAGCTTACTCAAAATGGAATCTACCACCATAAGATAATTTTTACAGTATATACGTCATAAGTAATCTAGTTTTTAAGAGCATGATGTTGGTAGTTTAAATATTTTACTCTGTTATATTTATGTATATTTATTACAAATGGCAGAATTTTGTGGTGATAAACAAATCTAAAAGGCTTTATTCTGCAATGAAAATATCAGATGACCAAAGTTGACTTGGTATCCAGAAGGCAAGATGAACAGATTACATGGAGAGAGAGATGGAGATGAGTTGGATTGGATGTCATAGAATCAGGCTGGATTTGTGGCCACTGACAGACAGACAGAACTGGAGGAAGAGTATTATGTCTGTGTTCACATCAAAGTGTGTAGTATGTTTGTTTGAATGTCCACCCATCCATCTGTCCATATGAAAGCAGAGTACCTACACAAAACTGCTTTTTGCAGAAAATTCAATTAGGAAAAAAGATTTCAGTTGCAGTCTTAGTTCTGAAGTATATAACTATTACTGTATCACTGTTATTATTGTTGCAACTGCTGCAATAGCTTCAGAATGTGGATTTTTATAAACTTCTATCCATACTCAAAATGGTTATTGGCTATTTTTTTAAATTTATAATCAGATTTTCATTGTAAGTTTAAATATTACCAATTTGAAAAAGTAATGTATCTTTTTTCAATATATATAACAGCTAGTTACATTTAGCTATTATCAAGGGGAAAAATATTTTGGGTGATGTACATATACTGTTTAGTTTGATTTAATGGTTGCTGAAGTTGACGCTACAGCTGTGATGTAGATGTCTGCTCAGAGGGGGCAGCACTAGGAATTAGCCATATTAGTTTCTAATTGGGCTGCCTGAAATAAGATGAGCAGTTACTCCAATGCACCAAGAATTTTATGTTTATGCATAACCCATCTTTTATGGTTTGGTATGTTGGCATTTAATTATAAATAATTTGGTAGACATCAAAAACTTAGAATTATGTTGGTGGGTAAATAGTTGGTACATAGTAAGCAGTTGAAAACAAAAATAGAAGATTGAAACCTGATTAGCCATACCTACATGAGTAAGTTGGCTAGATGTTTTTTAATTTGAAACAACCAAACCAAAATGATATATTGACTAGCAAAACAAATGCTTTTCTTTCTCTTTTTTCATTATTTTTTATGCAAGAGAAAATGGGTATATGTAAGAAATTCCAAAATATTTATTATAAAAGCATTTGTTTTCCAATATGGTAATCTGTTATAAACATTTGACATTAGGTAACATGTATTAATGATGTTTTTTCTCTCAAAAAACAGGCTGGTTTCATTAATATTTTTTTTCTTACTGATTTTAATCCTGACAGTAGCATGAAAGAATTGCTTAACTAACACAAGAAAAGGCTAATAATTTAAACCTTCATTTTTTTATTTTGCGTTTTGGCTCGCCTTTTATTTTCCTGAAGTAAAATTTCACTTTGACCTCTTAAAGGCCGGTCTGAAACCCCCCCCCTTTGTCTGTCTAATTCACTGTGATAGTTTTGCTAGAGATCCTGAATTTGTGTACTGTCTATTTCAAATCAGCTGTGTTTCAGCTATGAAATTGTTCATCTGATTTTTCTAAAACTGGAAAACCTGTATTTGCATACTAGGGGCTTTCATATAAAACCTGGCTGAAATACCATCATAATGGAATCTAGGTGGGTTTTGTTTGAGAAAGATGTTAAAATGCAGAACTAATTAACTTGGTGGTTGTGATGTTTCATTTCCTTTTTAGTTTACATACAGTTTTAATGTTCGTTGCTACTGGGGGATTTTACAGATTAGCTTATTGACATATGGCTTATTACAGTAATCATTGTAGACCAATACGTTTGTTAATTTGGCAGTATTACTTAGCCGCTAAGATACAGTTTAACGCACCCAGTGCCTGCCTGCCTTCCTAATGTGCACTAGATATGTCAGCTTTCATCAGTGGTAATGCATGGTTGAAAATTGTAAAGTCTTCATGTTTATTGACTTTGTTAAGGACATTTTGCTGTTTTCAAAAAAAAAAAAAGTGGCGGGGGGAGGGGAGAAAACTGCAGTGCAGCCAGTTGCTATTGAAGTTCAACAGGCTGGCTGCTGATGGTGTGTCTCTGTGGGTGAATGAGATGGGTGTTTGAATACACCGCGTACCAGCATTGCCGGTTTGTACATATATACAATGGATACATTCCCAACCACAAAGTCTTTCAGCACTTATATGACAGTAATTATTAAAAAGAATAAAATATTTTTTTGAAATGTTTAGATTTGTTTGTGTTGTTATTTTTTTGGAGTGAATGTACGAGTTAAAAACTTAATGAGTAAGTCAGTAGGTGGGTGGATGGATCTCTCTAGCTAGGTTTAAAAGGAAAGAACTGGCTAAAATGTTTTTGATAAAGGGATTGTGGAAAAAATAATGAGAACTATATTAGTGTTGTTTTTTTAAACTTGAAAATATTTTACTATAATTTACTTAAAGATTCTTGCCATGAAATTTGAATCCCTTGAACAGCAGCCCTTTGAGAGTTATACAACCATAATACTTCCTGTATTTGATCAAGGGATTTCCCATAATTACTACCCTACAGAAAAGTTAAGCAGCATGTGTTTTGAAAGGAAGAAATATCTACAAACTGGAAAATTTGGATTCCATGGATATGAGTTTATGCAATATCTTCCAAACATTGAGGATAACTTTTGGATGAGTTATTGTATATACAGAGACTTGACATAAACAGATATCCAAGTTTGAATGAACACCCGTTCAATCTGAACTTATAAAGAGCAGTGGAGGTTAGTACAGTGTGTTGTAGCCCTTGACTACAAGGTAACAAATGTGCTGACAGGAGTTAAACTGAATTTGTGAGAGGCACATTTGCTCAGTAGACTTCATGTCTGTTTATTGGCTGGGCCATAGCAGAGTTGCGATGTCCTGATTCTCTGCATTGTACAGATAGTGTAAGTTAGGAAACCATCTTTAATAAAAAATATTGCCCTTTGGGTGATGACTATTGGCACGGATAGGCAGAAATCCCTCCTGGAAAATGATGTGGAGCAGACCAGTGGCCCAACTCACACTTCGCACCATGATAGAGAAATGTAAGAACTGTCTGAAAACCTGAACTCAGGAAAAATTAGTGTTCCAATATACGGGAAGGCATTGTAGCAGTTGCATTGCCTTAATAGTCGACAACTGACTGGGGTGGTTTGTATCTTGCCATCTTTCTTTGTACCGAATGCTGAGCAAAGAATGTTAATGATTCTTGTGGACACCTACATAGGTTTGGCCACATTTGAAGCTGATCGTTGGAATCTGGTTTCCATGTTCCTCTTCACATGATGAAGTGTCTGCTGTATTGGCTTTGGACAACCATAATGCACAAGAATGGATCCTGTATAGGTTCTGTTAGATTAGAAAAATCACCCTGTATCTTAGAGATTTCCTGCTAGCTTCTACCAATATCCCATTGCCCAATCAATTGCCCACTTTTAAAGTGTGTCATCTTCTGTGAACCTCCTGCATGGTTGTCTGCAGTTATTGGTTCCACCTGGCCTGTAACTTTTCTTTTGTGTTTATAATTTGAATGCAATGACCTGTTTGAGTCTCAGGGTGTGTCGATCTTTATATATTAAAATTGTACACATGCATGGTGAGGATACAAATGTGAATGAAATCTGGACTGACAAATGTGACTATTTTAAATTGATAAACTTTTGGCCTCTAAAAATGAAATGTAGTGTGTACATGTTCTGAATTCACTTTTACATTTAAAATGCACTTCAAAAAATAAAAGTTATGCAACAATGTTTGGTATAACATTTATTTATTGACATCTGCTTGTAAAGATTTTTGCAAATGCTACGGTATATGTGCATCATTATAGTCACAAAAGAAACCGCAGTTACAGGTGATGGTTTGGGGTCTAGCATCTGGTATCTGCACTAATCACCCTGACACCTGCAACTATCAATTATTGCAGGACTTGTGGGATGTTTGTCAACTGCTGTAAGGCCTGAATGAGTTCCAAGCGTGTCTGATATGCAGTTGACAATGTTGCAAACAGCAATCAAGCTCGTCCTGAAGATGTTTATTGGAGTTCAAGTCTGCGTAATATACTGATGTTGGCATTGTCTTGTAGGAATATTCCACAACATATCTACATGAAGGTAACATGATGCTGTACAACATCATCCTTGTTTCCAATTGCTGTTGGGTTTCCTCGCTCATCCACAAGATTGGTGCAGTGGGTGGAAGACAATCTTCTCAGTGTAATAACACTTCCTCTGCTATAGTGGACAAATCAATAGACACAGGTAACAAAGCAGAACACGTTTTTTTAACATTGGTAAGCATTGAATGTTACCTCCAGGTAAAATACCCTTGTTGAAATTCTTATACTTACAAAGTACGAAAATTTTTTTAAAGAAAAAAATTATAATATTAGACAAATACAAAAAGCAAATTGTCTTCAACCATTCAGTCATCCTCTTCTGTGGACATTTTATATTATTACCATCATGTTAGTATACCCTGACTAATTTTTTTACTATTTTTTTTTTAAATTTGGAAATTATTAAAATTTCAGTGGGTGGTATTCCTTATGTTTAGTGGGTGTAAAATAATTATGAACTATAGAGTAAAACACCAACTATAAAACTGCTAAGAACGAATAATGGGGAAACATAATGAGGATATTTTATATTCATTAAATCCTGAGATTTTAATAATGCAAAATGGAAGCTAATCTGGAAATAAAATTTTAAAACAACCAAAACAGGCAGATCAATTTTTCTTCCTTTTTAAAAATTAGTTTTCTGAGTTTGTTTCTTACAGAATTTCAGTTTATGAATAAAAAAAAAAAACAAATGTGAAAATCCTGTTAATGTTTTCATTACGGAAAGTAGGCTGGTTGGCTTACTCACAACTGAGATAAAGTTCTTACTATGAAAAGTTTTGGCTTGCACACGTGGCCTGGCAATTAATCTGTTTGTGCAGGAAGTTCATGTCAACTAGACATGTTCCTCTAAACATAGAATGTAAAATTCCCTTCCATATTAATTTGGCCACTCCATGAATGCATCTGACTTAAATTTCCATATTTAAACTATATATACATATATGGACATCAATGAGATAAACACAGGTGGATCCTGTGATATTTGTTTACCTGATGTCATGTTTTAGACCATTTAAGAGTTGAAGACAGACTGCCAAAGATCTCAGCATTTCTCTTGAGCCAGGCTAATGCTATTGTGAAGTTCACCATAGAAAATGTGATTGGTATGGCAAAGTGACCCAGAAGGCCTTTAACACTGACAAAATGGCAAGAACATGCTATTACTCACCATCAAAATTCTCTCACTGACAGTTCTCTTGCAATAGAAATGAGCCAAAATATGGTCCAACATCATCACCACCAAGTTTGCTAAAGGTGTGTAGTGTGTAAGAAATCTATATCCATTAGGGCTAAAACTTCAGGTGAGAGGACGTCTGGTAAGACCCTTGAGTATTGGTGGTGTGTACTCTTCCCCCAGTGAGTGCCAGCTTTCATATTTCACATCCACAAGTTGCATCTAGGTTTTGAGAAGACCTGATGAAAAAAAAGACATCTTCAGCCTGCAGTCAAGCATGGATATGGGAGTGTCATGACATAGGCAGTTACATTTCTATTTTAAAGAAATCTCCCATTGTCTAGAAGAAGCAAGGCATTTGTCATTTACTCTGGTTATTCCAAAGCTTGACATGAATATGATCAAGCACCTGTTGAAATATCCAGATTGTTAGCTGAAAGCATTTTTTTCATCTACGAATATGATGGAATTTAAAAAAAAGCTTTCACACAGGTAAGGAATAATCCAGACAAGACCATAATATAAAATCTTACAGATTCAATGCCAAACAGGACAAAGTTTCTTAAAGCCGCAAAAGGTAGCTCAACAAAGTACTAACATAAAGAATTTCAAATTCTATTGCTTGTCTTTTATTTGTCATATTCTACAACAAACTAACATATTGCATGTTTCTAAATTATTATGGCAGGTCACTGTATTTCTTTAGTGTTCTGCTTGTTGAAAAAAATCAGTGCTAAATTAAAAATTTTTAATCTAAATTATTTTCATACTTCAAATTTGAGCTATATGCAAAAACAAACTTATTTTAAATATTCCACAAGATCCAGAGAGTACCAAATGGACTTGTCAAGTAGTAAGGGCAGTCCCCCACCAATTCACTGGGACATTGGCATGTAGGAAGCTTAAATCTACCTGCCTATGAACATGTCGGAACTGCCAATCAGTTCAATTCCAAAATACACATTCTTTAGGATGCAGTCTCGAGTAAGCAGAGACAAATATCAAATTTCCCATAATGCATTAATGAAAATGTATTACTTAATCAGTTGGTAAGTTCATTTTACTCTGAACAACATTTTGTTTTTAATACTCAGTGATAGTGGATGGGTAACAAGTAATAACACGACACATTGTCTAAACTGCTATAATGACAATGTTTCTTTTTAAAGCTTTTATGTATTAAAAGAAAAACAGCTTCCTCTTTTCAATGCCTCTATTTATTCTACAGCATAATATTCACATCTATTTCTTATAGAAGAATTTAGCATTTTAAGAAAAGACATTCTACTTACATTCCACAGGAATAACAAGAGCATTTTAAAAAATGTGCAATTTAAATTAAATTTAACAAAATGCCAAATTTTCACTCATAACCTTTCAACAAAGCTAGTAAACTCTGGTAAGAAAATAACAAAAACTACAATATTAAGCAGAAAGGAAGATTTATTCTATGAAAACAGATGCTGTTTATAAGATGTATCTCAACTAAAACTACTGGTTTAGCATGTTATTTTCATCTTGACTTATAAAACAAAAAGCTAGTTGGCATTCGGGAATTTTAATAATAAATAATTATTTCACCTTTTAAACTTTTGTTCATAAATAATTATTTACAAGTGACAAATAACCTGGATGAAGTAAAAATCAGCCATCTTGCAGTGTTTGGTAATCTTTAACTTTAAACACCTGCAAACCATTGACTTGTGTATTAATGGCAAATCTATTATGATCAGAGCAAGTGATGACATGAACTCGCTGGGGTTGGCAGTGTTGGAAATGAGAAAAGATAACAGTAAATAGAGTTTTAGAAGGCTTGAGTTCTTTGTGTTAATGGACCAAGCCAACATTTCAATAAAGCTGAAGGACCAGATTCCAATAAAAATATTTGATATTTTGAAAATAATCACAGCCCAAAACTTTTAATGTTTGTGGAAGAAGGGTAAAATTTAAAACTAGAACTGCACTAGAGATATTCAAATGAAACTCATCCAGATATTATGGTGATGTTATTTCAGCCATGTTTAATTTGATTGTCCTTAATACACATATTAGAAATGATATAACAATCAGTATACCAAAGGATGGGCATTGGTAGAATTAAGTTTTAGCAGAAATATTTAGAAATACCATAAATAAATGTTTTGATCTAATCTATGTAAAATGGTGCTCTTATTCCAATTCATCAAAATTTAAACAATATTAGCAAGGATCCAATGGCAAGAATGTCAGTTTCAAAACATGTGGGGAATTATTTATAACATGGAGATGAACCAATGGCAGAACCTCATTTAAATAAAGCAAACAAACAAAAAGAACAGGATATGAAACAATGTCTCTACCCCACTCCCACCACCACCAGGAACTAAGTCTGCTTTCTAGATAGGTCCAACTTTAAATAAAAGATGCTTTATCTATGCTAAACCAAAAGACAAGAAAGTATGAGATAGCTTGTGTGGTATTTAACGAGGGAAAGGGAGACTGGGCTAGTTGTCACAGAGTTATTACAGTACAGGTAATTTCTAATTAAGGCATCAATTATAGCCTCATCTATATGTTTAATTAGGAACTACTGGTTGCTACACCAACTTACTGCAGTCCCTGTCTCCTCCACTAAGGGGAGAATTGAAAAAAACAAAAAACAACAACTGATGTGATATGCATGAAGCAATTAAGATGTTTTTAGGTTTTGTGAATTATTATCATTAATCTTTACCTAATTTATGTATGGTACTGCACCAATTAGATGATCTATTACTCTCTAATTCATAAATGAGAAAATTACACAAAACTTCTTTCACAACGTAAACATCTGGTTGAATAACATGGTAAACTCATGATTACACCCAAGCTGTCAACATGAGTGCCGGTGTTCTCATGTTAGGGACAATGACAATGAGATAGTTTAAGCATTTGTATGTATAAAAGTGCTTTAATTACTTCTGATCCATTGTAAGATGTCACTACTATTTAATAATTCATTTCAACTTAATGACTGATGAATGAACTGTCATGAATGGCACTAGAGAATAAAAAAATGTTATAATAAATAAAAATGGCTGATAATGTCCCCTGTTGATTTGCATGCATAAATATAATGGTGGTTTTAGTGATGGATTAGCAGTAAGTGTCAGACAGTTATAGGATGGACACATGCTGTGATTCCTAGAAAGTATCAAGGTGGAGAGTATGAATTGTGGTGAAGACGTACTGATAACATACAGCACTGTGCAAAAGTGTTTGGAAATCTACAGTTTTATTTATAGATTCAACTGTAGAAAAAAATTAAACATTATTTAATAAGTGAATATTGTTTGGTAGACAAGATAAAAATGATGAAATAAAAATTATGTAAACTAATGTTTAGTATGTCTACTCCTATTTTCCATGACTGCCTGAATACGACTTGGTAGTCTCTCTTGTCATTTTGAAATAATATCAGCTGCAATGTTGTTCTTTGAATCTTGAAGCACTACTGAATGTTCGTCCTTGGTTTTTGACTGTTGTTAATTTTTTATTCTGTCCAAGTTGTTCCAAGCATGTTCAATAATATTACGGTTAAGACTTTGTGGAGGGCAGTGTAATGAATCTAGCACTCCACTTTCTTTTCTGCTTTTGTAAGTTTGGTTTTACAACAGTGACAGTTTGTTTTGGATCGTTGGCATGTTGAAATCTGAATGCAAATAAACAATGAAGGAACAGCATGGTAAATAAGGATCGCTTTGTATCTAGCTGCATTAATATTTCCTTCTAGTCTTACTAAATCCCCAGCATCCTTAGCTGAGATACACTCCCAAACTTGAATAGAATCTTTGCCATGTTTTCCTATAGGCTGCAGACACATTTCCTTATGTTCCTCACAAATTCTTTTCCATACATCTCACCTTTTAAACCCAAAAATTTCAAACTTTGATTCATCTGACCAAAGAACTTTGCTCCACTGTTCTTGAATCCAGGTTTGGTGTTGGCTGGCATATTTTAGTCCTCAGCTTTATTCCCTTTATGTAAAAATGTTTTCTTGATTGCTATCTGTTGTTTAAGTCCACTTCATCCCAATGATCTTTGTTCTGTAGAATTATGAACCTGAATCCCTGAGGATTCTATCAGATCTTTCTTTATTTCCTTGCAGGATTTCTTTTTATCACTCAGAGAAGTTATCTTGAGGTACTGTTAAACATTTTTAGATAGTTTTCTGGGTCTACACCCTTTCCAGTCAGAAACTGAACCAATAACTTTATATTTCTTGATAATTTCTTAAAAGGCACATATTGAAATTCTGGTTAAACTACTTATTCTATGTTGGGTTTTATTTTTTATTTTTTGTGGAGAATTATTAGTTAACGTTTATTAGCAATTGATATCTTTGCTATTTTCATTCAGTTGTTATTTTGAAAGAAAACAAAACAAAAACACTAGTGTTTTTGCAAGATTTCATAAGACTTTTGCACAATATTGTATGGACAGATTTAGATATTGAAAAATATGCAAAAACTTAAAATTTTTACTCTGGTTGTCAGAAATCACGAAATATTCCTCAGTTTGTATTTGTATATTGATGGAAGTTATCAAACGATTCTCAGCAACAAACTCATCCATTCAGATATCAGATTTTCCATTTAATACCATATTTTCAGTTGTGGTGAATATTTACAGCAGCCAATGTGCTATTCCTAAAATTTAGAAGGCAAATCCACCTTTTCCTCCATCATCTTGTTGTTAGCGATACGGCTAACTAACAAACCTGTACTTTAGCCATTTTTCTCTTCACCATCATCAGGGCACAGTCATTTAGTTCAGTTACTACAGAAAAGATCAGAGTGACTCTTCAGCCCACAAACATCACCTTTGGAAACTGTTTTCTCACATAGTTATACCAGCTAGGAGAGTTCTTCTTCCTTATTAGTCAAAATTGCAGATTTTTACCAAACACATCGGAAGACAGTGCATTATTTGTGGCCATAGCTGGGTAACTTATTAGAATTTTAAGATAAGCTATCTGCTCATCATCCCCATAATGTTAATTATTTTTTTTTGTTGGCACAATAGTACAGTCGTCAGTCTTCTAGGAGTTACCCCATGACCACACTATGGAATAAAATTTTCTCCATGGTACACACGTACTAGACAACTTAAGCAGACAAACTTTGGAAAAAAACAATAGTAATCAGGCTACAGCAGAGAAGGGAATTCTGGAAATCAATAACAAAAGTAGTCCAATGTCAAAAAAGCAAACTGCTCAATCATTGAATGAATGTTGTCTTTTTTTTTCATATTCTTTTTTGCAAATGATTAGCGAGAGAAAATACAGTATCTGCCTAAAGACTTTATGCACACAACGACAAGACAAGATTGTCTGTTTGTCAGAACTTTGACTGCAAGTGAGACAAAATGCATGTACAATAATAATAACAGATAAGGAAACTGTCAAAGGCAGTTTTGTTGTATCCATCCACATCATTTTTTGTTATGCACAAGAGCCAACTCTTCTACTAGATTTACTCGTACAGATTATTTACCTATCTGCCGTACAATGGCCGTCTTGCTATAGCAATACTAGCAACTAACTGGCTTTGTTTTATTATTAACTTTCATTTGTGTCTCTTTCAAGCATATTTTCAGTTTTATGCATCAGTACAAAGGATTTAAAATAGATCAGCAAATAAAGTTGGAACCATTGCCAGATTAGAAGTAAATAAAAAACATCTACTCTGGTATAATAGTTTCAAATTTTCCACTTCTGAGAGACATAATTTCAAACCGTTATAATTATAATTAACCCTTTGGGGAGTATGCCTGTATATTTATGTGGGGTGAGTATTGATCCTGAAAGAGTTATCCTGTAAAAATATGTTTCAAAGATTTTGTGAACTGTAGGAAGCGGAACGTGAATGGACTCCAGACAACCTGCAAAATCTTGAAAACAAATGCATACAGGATAACTCTTTCAGGATAAATACCCGCTCCTCGAATGTTAGTAATAGGTGCGCATTGATAATCTCTCTTTTTTCCCATAATTGCATTTCTTAAGTACATATCCTAATTTAGAAATTTCATATTTTTGCACAGATAAAGATTTTATTATAGACAGTAGACATGTGCGTTGTAATCAGTTTCTGGATTCACCCTTGAGTTTATTTATGGTGTAAAGTATTTGTTAATTTTTCCTATGGTCCTATGGTGTGCACTAAGATGTGAAAATAAAGAAATCAGTAATTCCCATCCCTTCAATGTGATTAAATATGCAGTAGAACACTTTATATTGTGTGTCTTTGTGGTATTCATCATGAT
This sequence comes from Nautilus pompilius, assembly GCA_018389105.1. Classification (NCBI taxonomy): domain Eukaryota; kingdom Metazoa; phylum Mollusca; class Cephalopoda; order Nautilida; family Nautilidae; genus Nautilus; species Nautilus pompilius. Next base: position 482,724 of record JACATO010002742.1, on the reverse strand, counting down.
CTCATGACCTCTTTGGGCAATAAGTGTGGATTCGGGTGTTTTCAATATGGTGAAATACGATGAGAAACACACGACCTGCTAATGGGGAAAATAATTTCTTGTTCTGAACATTTTAGTAACTTGGCTGATTTTGCATCAGTCTTGACCCTGTAGAAGATGGTTCCTATGCTGGTCAGATGCCACCACCTGAAACTGAAGTCTTCGTTGATTGTGTTCAAGATTTTGTGCATGCACAGAGATGTATGCACGAAGTAGCTGATCATTGTATAGCACCAAATTTGTTCCACACCTCAAAGACAAACAAAAATAAAAGCCTTTATGTGCTTGTCAGGATCTCGTTAAAACAGTCACAAATGATCCAGACTTCCTTCCGAAGATTGTACAGGTAACAAATTGAAAATGTGCAAAGACAATCCCACGTCAAATTGTCAAATTTACAATGGAAACTGTCAGCATCACCGAGACCGAAGAAAGTGTACAAGCAGAAATCAAGTATGAAAATAATGCTTATGACCTCCCCCCCTTTTTTTTACACCAAAGGATTAGTGCATCATGAATTCATCACGCACAGATGAACAGTTAACCATGTGCTTTACGCTGATGTCTTCAGATATCTATAGAACAATTCACTAGTGTCACTTGAACAAATGGACATTCAAACAATGGGTCCTGCAGTTTTTGATTAGGCATAGCTTCTTGGTTTCTGGTCATTCGCTTTACTCACCAGATCTGATTCACGAAACTTTTATTTCAAAAACTAAAGATTCTCTACAAGGCGAGCATTTTGATACCTTTGCAAAGTATAATAAAAAAATGGACTACTAAATTCACTTCCAGAAATTACAAGAAATGTGAAACAAGTCAGTCCATCCTGATGAGGACTACGTTGCAGTGACTGTTCTTACTAGCCTCTAACTGTTACATACGTTACTTAATGAAATAAATCCAGGAATGCTTTGATCACATCTCACTTTTATATCATCTGGGTATAAAATGTAAGTAACACATCATAGAATTACATTTTATATGTAGAAATGAAATGCTCACAGTCATGTTTTTGATATAGATCACTTTGACTGGTTTAATGTAGGCAGTCAGAAAGTGCCACACCTGCAGGACTATAAAAATATAGAAAGTGTGCGAACACTTTGGATTGTGGGTAACCAAAGTTTCAGCTGGTGAAGGTTACCACATGCTGCAGATTTCATGTTTCAGCAGCAGTATGTAAGACTCTTGGGGGGGGGGGATACGTGAAACTGGTGCTGATGACAATGGATGTGATCGAAGAAGGAAAACCCAAACTCTCCAAAAGTGATGTAGGGTCTTTTTTCTATGTGATAGATGATGAGCCAGTAGAAATCTTAAATGACCTAGCTGCAAGTTCTTCAGGTGTCAATGTTTTTCAGGAACAGTAAGATACACATTAACACAAAGTGGTCTCATTTGATGTGTAGCTGCTTGAAAACCTTTGCCGAGGAGAGGCAACCAAATGGTAAGGGTGGAATTGGCAGCAGAAATGAAAAGTGGGATGACCAAACCTGGAAGATGCTCTATTCAAATGAGTCTGTGTTTGAACTGTTTGACAATAATCAACAGCAGTTTCTTTGAAGGCAAACCAGGGAGCAGTATAATAGTCTGTGTGCAACGGCTGGGTGAAGCATTGGGGTGAATCAATACAAGTGTGAGACTGCATATTAGACAATGGTATTGGAAATTTGCATAAATTTTAAGTTATTCCGACAGATACAGGTAGGTTCTCATCCATCATGCCATTCTCTCAGGAAGCCATCTCATTGGGCAGGGATTAATCTTCCAGCATGAGAATGAACTCAAGCATAGACCTAATGTGGTGAAAAACTATCTGAAATGTAAAGAGGCTGAAGAAACACTCACAAAGATGCCTTGACCTGCACAAAGTTCTCATATAAACAACATTGAGGTAATATGGGGTTATATAACTACTTAGAGAGTCAAACTGCAACAAAATACCTTGGATGAGTTGTTCCACAGGTATACATTGATAACTTGTATTGGAGAAAGAAAACAAGCCATCATGTTCCATATAAAGCAAAGGGTTCATATGCTATGTACTGATGCACTGTACAATGTATTCATTTCAGTTTTGTATCTTTCCTACAAAAATGCATAGAGTAACATTATATATGTGTTTCAGTTGTAATTACTAATTATTTGTGTATATCCTGTGTATGTTTCCATAATCATTTCTAATGCTGTATGTATGTACCATACATATGGGCAGTGTGATAGACTGGTGGCAGACTACTGGACCAGTTGGGTTTGGTGTAGCTCTCTGGCATAGTTTGTTCTCACTCTTCTTCATCAGCTGGCCACATGGATTTCTGCTTGCATCTAAGTTTGTTAGGGACTTTCATCACGCATCTGCATCAGTTAAGGAAGGTAACAGGAAACCACTTCAGCTGTTCATTTCCCTGGTGCAGCTCTGAGCCACAGACCTGCCCATTGGCAGACTACTGATGGTGATAATAGACAGATATATTTAAAGACTGATCTAGTCATGCATAAAATTTGTAGCTTGCTTTAAATCTTATTTTCAGATACTTTATTAAGGAATTAAATTCCGATGTCAATGATTTAAGCTCTATATATACTGCATGAATCTATTTGAATAAGTATACGTTGTGTGTGCATGTGTGCATCTGTTTCTGCTGGAAATGATAATGTAGGGTTACATAAGAAAAAGACAGCAGATTTAATAAAGTTTTGTTCAGCATTTGGAAAAAAGAGATTCAAGATTAGATTGCACCAGGGTGCCAGGTTTCAAGGAAATATATGGTAGTAGTTCAAGTCAAAAGGTCTATTGGTTATATCTGGCAAGAATCTTGCTAGTGAGAATTAATACAACAATGATAATAAAGTTGGCTAGCTCTCATAAAGAGAGTCTTTTGTTTTAACTGGAGCAGGTTAGGCTTATTCCTGAGAGCTCACTAAATCTCATATTGATACTCTGTCAAGGACACCCAGATAAGATTTTGAATGACAGTATTAATTAGTCAATGGATAAAAAGATTTGAATGTAGCATTAGGCATCTGCACTAGAACTTGTGGGTAGGGAAGGTCCTATGTTGAATTTGCTTGTATTGTGAGCTGTGAATGAACATGGCAACACATGAGTGACTTTCAAAAGTTGACTGTCAAACAATCTGGGTTTTCAGGGTAAATAATGCAAGTACAAAATAATAGGAGGGGTCAGCTAGCAAGCCCACAGAGAGAGTAGAGTTACTATTTGTGTGAATGTTGTGGTGGTTACATTTATTTCTTGTGAAAAGTAACCACACAGTAATTAATGATAGATATGGTAACAAAGATAAAGATATTTTCCAAAACTAATTTTAAAAATAATTATATATGCATATATCAGTAATAACATAGGCAAATATACATTCAATTTATGGAATTGATTATGAAATAAAGATTTTTCTAGTAGCTCAACTACTAATACAAGTAAATATCATAGAAACAATAAAAAATATAGTTAATCATGCAAATATAGCACAGTTGGAAAGTAACATGAAGCCTGTAAAGCAAGAGCTTGACATACACAGATATGGATGTAGGAGGTCATAGGGGTAGAAAGATTCTGTTACAGTTAAAACACTGGCTAAGGTTGCATTGTATGTCAAATTAGATATATGACTGAATCATTACCCATCACATTAAATATGTGGCTGAATGTTTTAGTACCAAAACTCCAGAAAACATTTTAACTTTAATCCTTTACTTTTTTTTCAATATAGATGAAAGAGTTTAATTTTTTGTTTAAATTCTAAGTAGGTTTTGTAGCTGACAGAATACGATCAAAGATATATTTGTGTGTCAAAAAGCCAAAAGCAGTCATATGTTCAAGGGTCATTCATTATGAGAAGCATTTGGGCACTCTGATCATCTAAATTATCTTTTGCCTCTATCCATCCAAAACACTGTCAAGCTATTTCAGATTGGCCAGCCATCCATTAAGAGGATGACACATAGAAAGAAAAGAAGAGATGTTGTTACTTTTACTTTCGGACCAAATCTTGCTGATGTCACATTGCCCATAGTGACCATAAATATCAGTTGTGTTGGTAGACATGTTTGTAAACACAAACCATTCAAGGTGATGTATTTTGACAGAAACTCCAAATCTAAAAAAAATACTGGACAAATATAGCCGTGGTAAATCAGACAGATCCACAAGTGATTAAGAAAAACAAATGAAGTGTAGATGTTTCCTTGTTGCCAGGTGTTTCCTACCAAAGTATTGTAAACCACTTGACTTATGCCCAAAGTTCCTACAACTCCAAAGATCTTCGGAATCAAGATAACTGTTATAAATAAATATATACAGCATGTTGTTGTCATGCATTGCAGCAAAAATTTGGAATGATAGAAAATGAACTAAGATCAATAAGACATTTGGAATTGCACTAAAGATAAAGTGAAAATAGAGCAAAAGTGTTAACAGAAATTACTTATAAGTATGCATAATAATATGGATTATCAAACTACCACTAAAACAGGTATCTTCAAATTTCTTTTAAAATCTTTTTATGGATGGTTTGCAACTCACAAGTATATGTACAACAGTAATGGTTTGTCCATATAGTTACTTGAACAGTGAGTGAAAAAACCAGCAGCAACTTCCATGTAAAACTAAAGCAGGTGAGAACTAGGCCAAGATGCTGTGAAGCAATGAAAAGCTCAGCAACATTTTTTGAGATCCAGCATATTGTTTGGTTATCAGCTAGAGGAGGACAAAGAATGCTGACCCCAATTAGGATGCTGGTATCCAAAGGTTAGCTCTGATGTTTCTGAAAAGTACTGGTAATACATTGTGACTCACTCAGGAAGGAGAGAGAGAGAGAGAGGAGAGAGCAATGGTCTTGGAAGGCGACAGAAATATTAGGCGTTACTTCTACTGTGTACTAGGATAAAATATTTTGCCAAAAAAAAAAAAAAGGTGAAAATTAATCCAATTAGACATTCATAAATACTTTGTACTATTTCAGTAAACTAAGACTCTGCTGTGACACTACTGCTTTTTCTATAGAAAATTTAATTTATATAAGAATGAATTATTATTCAGCAAGGTTGAACCAATAGCTTTGTTTATTCAGGATTAAGCATGGCTGTGGAAGATACATCTCTTAGCTTTTGTACCCCTTGTCATTAACAAGCAATTTATTGAGGGTCAACTTAAAAGTGCAGTGACTCATGTGGGACCATTGTGTGGTCAGCTTAGCCATCCATGCACTTGTTCCTGCGTGCGTGCACACACACATCTACTGGCAGTTTAACTTAACTAACCATGTGTGTATGATGTTTACTTCTTTCTTTGTATTGTCAGGATAATTCAACTGATACATAAATCCCCACACTTTTATGAAAACACTTCCAATGCTGCTCGTATAAAAAGAAAAGAAAAGGTAAATAGGCTACTGAGGTGTAAATACTCATCTCTTCCTCTATCAGTAATGATCACTGTAGACAATGACAAAAGTTCATGTCAATGCTCTTCTGAAAAAAAAAAAAACAAACAAAAAAACAATTTTGCCAAGTGCTGAAAGTTTAGACATCTTTGGTTCTGGAATCACAAAGTTTAACTAATATAAGACTGTAACCAAAAAGGAAAGAAAAAATGTAAATGGTAAATTTGAAAAAAATGCATCATGATGGAGCATTGCTTTAGTGGAATGAAGGGTAGACTGTTGATGATGGTGATTTGAGTGTAGGCTAAAATAGTTACAAACTTTTGATGGGAGGTGTGTGCTTTAGTTTTGCTGCCCGTGTTTTTTCCTATTATAGTTAAGAAATAGTAAAGAAAAATGAAAGAATATATTAATATAGTTCAGTAGTTAGTTACAAAGAGGCAGGAAGCCATCATGGTTTATGAAAAAGCTCCCCTGCAGAACAACACAAGGGCAAGCAAGCTCAGCTACTTTTGTTGCTATGGAGACTTTGCATAAATCAACAGCTCTCAAACTTTTTTTCAGTGTACCTGCCCCCCCATTAATTCAGTGACAAGAAATTCTTGTGACCACCAACTTTTAGCACCATTAGTACAAGTTTCAAGCTTAGATTCTACTGAGAGGAAGGAAATCTAGTATCTCTCAGGATATTTTGAAAAAAATGGTAAAATAATGAAATTTCTCCATTCTAAGCCATGGGATAACTGCATCTTGATGTGTCTCTTTGTGGACTATACACCCATGTGAATTATACCATGGAAAAATAGGGTACACACACACACACATACACACACACACACACACCACACACACCACACACACGACGCATGTCAACAGTAGTTTAAAGATTAATTATGGCATGGAAATAACCATGATACTGGCCAGGTTTTGTGAGCCCCATCATTCTTGTTGCAATCTCATTTGGGCTCATGGAGGACCCCTAGTTTGAGAAGCACCATGCCTCCTTGCAACACAGCATTGTTCATACCTATCAAAGGAGACTGACTGGTAAATGCTGAATGTTGAAGAGTAAAAACTGTTTCAAATACAACGGTCTAGTTGCAAAGCAGAGCAAAAACAAAAAAAAATCTCTGAATAGATATAGTGATGGGAAACATTTTAAAATGAAAACAAAATAAAACCTTTCTTAAGGTCCACTCTATTAGCTAGATCCTTTTGCTTTCTTAATTAAAAAAGTAATAATAATTAGCAAATAACACCTTAAAAACAATAGAGAACTTTTGTACAGTCAAAAACCTGTAGTCCTTCAATGAAGATAGTTAATCTTTAACTCCTCAAAATTCCCCTGAAAGCTACATTTTACTGAACAATTTAAAGGTAAAGGGGTTAAAGCTACCGCCGAACCTTTTAACTAGTTTCCTATCCACTGCAAAAACGTTCATATAAAATAAACAGGTTACAAAAGTAAAAAAAACAAAAAAAAAACAGGTTAGTTTTGTTTACACTCCTTTGTTGATATTTTTGAACTGTTTTCAAGGTAAACAATTCCTATGGCTGAGAAGGAAGCTCTTTCATGTTGTTGCACTATAACAAATTTGCTCAGAAACCATGTAATTTTTTACATAACCCAGATATCCATTACCCACCCTGTTTTCTAACTGCTCTTCAGTTACAGTGCAAAGATTATGTTACTTTACCATTGCACTTACAGCATCTGTATCTTATTACATCCATTATCAAGTATTGCCCTTTATCACATGCAAGAGCACAAAAATGTTACAGCATCATCATCCAGGATAACTTCTTAAGTCCTGATGTTATCAATGCTAGTGGATTAACACTTTCCCTGTGGTTTTGCTCTACCCAATTTAATAGGAGCTCTTATTATAAAGAAAAAAAAAAAAGGATCTTTCCTCTCAAACCATTCCCAGACATAATAAAAATCTAAATGAATTTAACTTAAAATACTACAGCTTGCTAAATGTATACAAAGATAAGAAAACAACTTGTTTGTAAACATTGCCAGTTTGTTTATAATATACTAATACAAGAAAAGAACCGGTTTACATAAAGAAATTTTTGGGGTAAATGGTTAAAAAATGCTAGTCTTTTTAATCAAACTTGTTGCCAGTTATCCACAATATTACCTAATCAGTTATCAGTAAATAAAAGAAACAGTTCATATAAAATTGTGACAATTTTAGTAGAGTAAAAAACAAAAAAACAAAATGGCATTAAACCAAGATATATAAATGCATTCTTGAACTAGACGATGTTAACAAAACACCTGAAATGCAAAATAAAAAAAAAAGGGATAAACTGCAGTTTAGTTGCAAAATGAAATCATTAATCCTTCGTGGTGAATAAAAACATTGTCAACTTGCAGTCACTTTTAAAAAATGCATAGCCTAGAAGATTTTCAAGAGTAAAAAACAAATACTATTGCTAATTTTTTTAAGAATACAAGCAAAAATACATCAAGATGTGCTTTAACTCTTTCAGCTACAGCAGGTCTCCCCCCCCTTACTATGTTAATCTTCAGTTCTAATACACTACTTAAATTGTTTATGAGATGAACAAAAATACAGAATACAGAAGCCTAGCAGCCTATCACCGGACTACCATTTTGTCCCATTTCTAAGGTTTTATCAATGTTTATATCCTATAGTTTAAGTCTCCCAAAAAAGATGTATACACACTTTGTATGCTACCATACGAAGATATTGTCTCTCAATATTAAGACAAGTTTCAACTAGAAGCTGATAGATAAACACAACAATGTTCTCCTAACATCATGGTTTTGGCACATGGAAAAAATCTATGGGCATCTTTGGATGAACACGTACTGGAAGGTGGATGGATAGACACAAACCATTTGAATATCCACCATACCCTCCAGGTCAAACACCACCATGTGTTTTCCTGTGGGGTGCTGAGGGACAAGATGTATGTCACAAAAACAGGTTACTATCTACAAACCCTAGCAAAAAATTATTGATGTCTATTTCTTTGAAAACATCTGCCACTTTGTGTCACTCTGTTGTCAAATGCTGTGCGTGTTTTGAATACCTATTATAGGGTATCGTGTTTGAAATGTCTGATATATAAAGCAAAAGTTCTATCTTGCAATACGTATTAGTTTACTAGACTACAGAAAAACAGTGTATAAAACTTTTTGGAACACACTGTATTAAAAAAAAAAACAAACAACAATAAACAAGATAAGCTTACAAAAAAAAAGAGTTACAAATTCAAACTATACAGCTTCACTCGAGTTAAGCATTCTAGTTAATGCAGTCGTTTTGTGAAAAATTTGTTTATAAAAAAATGCAGTAATTCTCAATATGTCGAGGTGTATATTATTATATGAAATAATGAGAGAGACTGAAGAATGCAGTGGGTTGGGAGAGTGCTTTGAATTTTGTCCAAACTGACATTTACAGAATGCTTAGTAGACAAAGTTACAGGGGAATAATTAAAAATCAACAACAGTTTTGTTTAGTCAGAACTGCTGGAAGTGAAGTATTTGCTGACCTTGTAAAAATAGTTCAATCTTTTTTTTTTAAAAAAAAAAAATGATACTCAAGCAATTAATCAGTCATAATCTCCACAATTTATTCCCTATTACCTCACCTCTTTATCTGGTCCCAAAGTCTCTGAAAGTCTATGCACCACCTGATGGGTAAAAAAATAGACAGACATTCTTTTAGATGTCAATAGGTCCAATAGGAATAAGCTCAAGGTGCGAGTGCTGTGGAGTGGTTTTGTTAACTAAGAAAGTTCTAACTGTTTTGTGCGTGGTGTGTGTGCGTGTAGCTAGTTTGGCCAATCTGTTGTAGCTGCTGTAAGAGAGCATCTGTCATCTTGCCCCTGTGAAAGGAACTGTGGCGTAAGGTCATCAGCCTTTGGGCAGAAGTTTGAGATTTATTCAGCGTTTTTCCTCAGAAGCAGAGTTCACTCTCCGTAAATAAAATAATTTACGGAAATTATTCATGTGAGTATTCTATTTACTGAATGCAATACATGCATGAAGATCGTTTCATTTGCATGAGAAAAAGTCTCGTGTGTCATCTAAAGAACACATGCTGTTCTGACTCAAAAAAAGAAGAAATCATTTACATTGCAAACAACATTTCAATACAAGTTTGTGTAAGTTTTTAAAAATTGTTCTACCTGACAGCAATCACACAAAAAAAGAGAGTTTTTTTTAAGAAATATGCAAGAACGGTTGGAAACAAGAAACTCTTTTTGAAGCTTGACTATGAAAAGAAAAAAAATGAAATCAAATACTGAAACCTATCCTGGTTACTGCGTATTTATATATATTTTTACTCCCATTTCTGGTTACGCACTAAATGTCCTTTCCTGTCTCCTGGCAAGTGAAATTATGTCAATAAAATGTACTGACTTTATAAATGTCTGTCACTGTTGTGTTCATGCAAACTTTTGACTCTCATCCCGAATGGTAACTCCAGTGTACACTTTGATTTTCTGCTCTACACCGACTTCATGTCCAGAAACTCTGCTGTAGTTTGTGCAGTTTTAGATCTGGTTTTCTCTCTAAAATATCTTAGCCCAAAATGCACTGGACATAAACACAAAAATGCTATATTTTTTTACTAATAATTTTATAAGCTAATATAAATAGTTATTACAGGCCCAAGGTAAAAAAAATATATTTATTATGCAGTCTTATACATTAAATACAATAATGGTGCACGTGCATGTGATGCATAGCATTGAAATTCATCTTATATATGAGTAATAAATGTCAATTAAGTGAAACGGTAATATATCAAGTGCACATATCATATATACAAAAATAAAAATGTAAAAAAAACAGAGACAGTCAAATTAAATTTGGCTGAAATGGCTTTGCTATGATAATATTTGGCTGGGTTTCATTTAAACATTTTTAGTATATAAAAATGAAAGGCACCAATTTTGAATACACGATAATCATGTGTTAGTTGTGAAAAGCAGAGAAAGTTGTCTTTTTTAAGAGTAATGATCACTTGGAAAATGAAAGTATTGGTTATAAGAAAATAGTAGACTATTCTTAACTATTAAAGTTTGCAAGCATGGGTCAAATCTGAAAGTATAATTTTTGCTTATAAGAACTTGCTGGCAAAAGAAATTAAAATTGAGTGCAATATTTTTTTTTTTAAATTTCTTTAGCTTAATGCGAGATAAGTGGATATCTTCATCACAATAGGAAAATTAATCTGTCTTGTCTTGTCTTGTCTTCATGCTATAGTACTCCACCACCCAAATTAAATTTATTGCAGAGATTTCTGTGTCAAAAAATGATGCAGTTTAATTGAGTTCATAAACAGAAGCGATATTTAAATAAAAATATACAGCAATACATTTTAGAATATATTATACTAATGTTTTATTTAAAATATTAACCACTGTTTACTAATAATTCTTATATAAGTACAATCGTTTTTAACTTTCATAGATGAGCTATAATCAATGTCAATAGTTAATTATAGATAATCTACATGTAAGCATATAATATTGATTATAGTCTCATCCATACGTAAAAATATGATGTTGATTATAACCTAATTAAATGTAAACATATGACATTGATTATAGCCTCGCCTATACATAAACATATGATGTTTATTATAGCCTTATCTATATGCAAGCATATGATGTTAATTAAAAGCATATAATACTGATTATGGTTACATCTATACATTTAATTATGAATTATTTATGCTTTAACAACCAGCCCTCCAGTAGTCTTCCCTACTGCATTTAAAGCCACACAAATAGTCCCTCCAACACGCACATTATAAACAATCAGAAAATTTATGGTGGATAATAGGCTATTCATCTAAACCATTATGTATCCATATAGAATTGTAAGGGTAATACCATTTTAATATAATACCAAGTCACATGACTTTCCCGAGTTTTTCAAAATCATAGAATTGTTTGCCATAACAAGATATAGCTTTTAAAAAAAATGAAAAGACAGTATAGCCTAAAATTGCTGAAGCACTCACCTAATAAGTAAAACTAAAAAGGTGGTCTGTTAATTTTACCACATTCTCAGTGGCAGATCTAGGATTTCAGGATGGTTGACTTTCTTAAAGAGGACAGCTTATGTGAACTTAAAAAAAATATTCAAATAAAGACTAAGCAAGTTGTTCATAATAATGAAACAAAAGGAAAATAAGAGAACATTTCTATTGTAGTGCTATGCTTGCTTTGGTTTGAAAAAGGGGAGGTAACTTGATTACCATAAATAAAGAGATACCTTCAAATTCTGAATTTTCACCAGAACAGTGCAGTTAAAATGATTTAAATACCATTGTGCTTTTGATTTTGTGACTAATGTTACTTTGATGATTTATGAATTAACACGGTACCCAAAATAAAACAATGTGTGTTTAAATTAAACTCTTCCACTAAAACACATTCTTTCCGTATAGAAAATGGTTCATTCATTCAGTAAGATTGGCAAGATGCCGCAAAGTAATTTTTACTTTAATTAGTAACCTTGTCCCTAACATTTTAGTATCTACCATAGGTGTTATGACACAAGCTAAAGGTTACATTAAAAACTGAAACCGTATATACTGCATGAGCAGTCAGTCTCTCTTTAAAGAAGAAATATGAGTGTAATTCTAGGCAATGCATCCTCCCTTCCCTGAGGATGTGTTTCTTCTCCATGGTGTTAAAGGTTTAACTGAAATAGACAAAAAAAAAAAGAAGCAGCCTGCTATTCTGAGCTCAGCACCCAGACCACTGCTATTATTTACAAAGTTTGCCAGGACCAAGAACTCTCTCTTTAGTCATCAGTGGGTCAGCAGGTATACACACTGTAAAACCCAGCCAATCAAGTTTCTGGATCAAACAAATGCAAGCAATGCATGCTGGTAGAAAATCAATCTCCTTCATATAGGAAAATAGAAATTTGAAATATGGACAAATATATTTTAAAAAAAACCTGTGCCAGATGTGAAGACCTGTATGAAGAGCTGACAGTAAACCACTGATGCATAAAAATGTTTTTTTTTAAAAAACAAAACAAAAAGCTGCAACATAAAGCAAATTTATTTCTCTTAATGCTCTCATTACTTATAGATGGTTACAATAGGCTCCAGAGAAGAATGCATTGAAATTATTTGATTGACTACATGGTAAAATTTTCCAGTCTCATTAATTTTGTTGTTGTAGAAAGTAAATGGTGAGTTCAAGATTTTCACGCTTCCTCGTTAGTAGGACTAATTAGAAACTATGCTTCTTTGGTCATTCCATGCTGTCATTATCAAGGTGTAGCCCTGAGAAGGAACTGCTTTTGCGTGCAGTGATGCTAATTCACAGCAGACATTTATACTTTTGGATGTTATCACTTGTGTAAAAGAAGCATACCACAGATATGTAGAGTCTTATACATTCTGAGCCAACTCAAAAACAGATTTATTGCATTCCTTACAATATTAACTAAACAACATGAGTAAAAATGCCTATCTGAATCATCAACTCTCAATGCACAATCAGAGAGAGAGAGAGAGAGAGAGAGAGAGAGAGAGAAGATCACTTAAAAAGAAAAAAATCATGTATTATTTCTCCTTGGTCTGAGTGTCCAATTATCACATTTGGTTGAAAGGTGATGTCTAGTGGGAACTTTTTGGAAACTCATTCACTCAGAAAACAATTTTTACTACCAATGGAAATGAAGAAGTTTTGTCAAGTTTATTTTAAGTTTCAATCATTTCACTACTGCAGTCATGTTTCACAGGAACATTAGGTTTGTTTCTTAAAACAGCTGCTGTCCTTCCTGACTATTCTTGAGCTTTCTCTCTCTCTCTCTCGGTTGTTTGAGGATGAGTATTTCCTAAAGATCCAGTAGTTTCCAAGGTGTATAAATCAGGGATGTATGTCTGCTCAGAGCTGAAAAGTCCAATTCTAAATGTATATTTCTTCCACAGGTTCTGCTAATAAAGATCTGTTGAAGGATGTGGGACTTATTGCACATTATTTCTTTTTTTTTCTTTGGCATTTTCCATTTTTTTGATAGGGATGGATAATTTTTTTCCAAACCATTTTTGCAGATCGATTTCCATTTTGTTCTATCTGTAGCCATTTCCTGCCATTTCTGTACCAATGCAGCATTTCTTCAAGGGACAGCTAGTGATCTAGTGGTCAGACTACTTGACTACCATGGTTGAAGGCCTGAATTTGAATCCCCACCAGAGACCAACTCATTTTGGTGCACTCCCCATTCGAAGGTTCTTCTCACTCTTTTTCACCAGCAAACTGCATGAGTTTCCTTCAACATCTAAAAAAATGAAGATTTACTTGACTGGCTTGCACTTTGAGCACATCACCCCCTAACCATCCTTATGGAAACTTGCTTGCCTCACTTTGAGCACACCATCATTATGGAAACTTGCTTGCCCCAATTTGACCACACCATCCCTTTAACGATAACCAGGTAACTTGCTTTCCCCATTTTGACCTCACCACCTATTTAACCATGCATAGGTAACTTTTTTGACATACTTTAACCATACCTAGGTAACTTGCTTGCCCCACTTTGACCACACCAACCCTTTTACCATACTTAGGTAACTTGTTTGCTCCACTTTGACCACACCAACCCTTTTACCATACTTAGGTAACTTGTTTGCTCCACTTTGACCACACCAACCCTTTTACCATACTTAGGTAACTTGTTTGCTCCACTTTGACCACACCAACCCTTTTACCATACCTAGGTAACTTGCTTGCCCCACTTTGACCACATCCCCTGAGCCATACCTAGTTCGCTGAGGCTGATACTCAACATAACTTGTATGCCTTCAGCTCACTGCTGTGTAATGTTCATAGACAACAACTGCCAGGATATGGGTTCAACAATAAAAAGAGGAATGAGTTACATAAAAAAATATGATTACTCATATTATTCTTTCACTATTAGTTAGTTCTAAAATTTAAAATAAAAAGAAAGATTTTGAAAATTGCAGACTTTCATTGTAAAGAAAAGAAATAAGAACTAAATATTGTTTTTACAAACTAGTTCAGAAAAATGGTGAATAAAGTTTCTTTAATCATGATAGAATCTTTAATTAAATTTTTTTTCAGATTCTATATATTCTTGCTTTAAGAAAGTGCTTTAAGTACTGCTATGCTATTTTAAGTGGCCAAAGTGTTACATTACTATATATATATTTTTTTTAATAGTAGCAAAATTTAAGTATTTCTGTATATGGGTGTAGGATTTAGAATATGGCCATCAGCCAATTTTCTTGTTTTTCATATAAATAAGAATACCAATGAAATAAAGAATTGGTTTTGTTCTTAATTTCTATTAACACTATAACAAATAAAAGAACCACCTTTTGCTTCAAATCTGCTAGATGTTTTAACTAAAAATATTTTTTTTCAATTTTCAAATTACAACAATTCTTTAAACTACCCTTTGTCTTTTCCATTACATGCAAATTTAAAAAAAACAAAACAAATATTTTAAAAATGTTATATATATATATGTGTGTGTTTGTAGTGACAGTAGGCCCACAAGGTCAGGTGAGAATATATACATCAATAAAGCATTCATTTGGATATTAGCATGTAACAGATTCTCAGGAGAAAGGTTCACTAAATTATAAATTAATTTTAATTAAGACATAAATGGAAATTAATTAATTAATTAAAAAGCAAAAAATAATTAAATTAAAGGCAGAAAAGAAAAAGGAAATATGAACAAACCAATATTTCAACAACAGCAGCCAAGAAACTTATGAATTTTTCTGTGCCACTGGACCTGTTCATTGTTCCCCCCTCTTCTCTGGTGTAGTAGGCCCAGGGCTCCAAGGTTAGGTCAGCAGCACTCATTTATTGGCTGTGAAGGAGGAAGGGAGCTCCTGTCTGGTGTGCAAAACAATGAACATGTTATGGATTTCCAGATCAGCAAAAAACTCTCACTTTTTCACTGCTGCTAATGAAACTAGTTCCTGGTTGACTGAGAAGAACAAGTTATGTAGAATAACTTAACAAACGATGTATTAGTTTGTGGAGACAATATCAACCTTAAAATATATAAATTGAAAAAAAAAAAAAAAATATATATATTCCCTTTGATTAATTGTAGATGATTTGCCTTGATAGGTGTAATTCACAGCCATTAAATAAAAACAGGTTAAATAATCTACATTTGTTTAGAAAAGATAACAACCTTACAGAGAATAGGCTGACAGAAATAAAGATTATGCACTAAAAATATGTTACTCACATCAGTCTGCTCTAGAAACTGTAGAAAGAAGACTGGAGCTGATAGCGATAAACTTTACAGGGGGGGGGGGCCCCTTCAGCAACCCACAGGAATCAGAGTGCCTGTACTATTGTGGATCCTGTCAGTTCAGGTAAAGAGAGATGATAGGAAATGAAGCAGGTATTGGAAACCCTAATTTTTTGGCTTCTTGAAAAATAAGTTTTAAAGCTTCAAAGTTAGATGGTATAATGTGATATGGTGAAATGCAACAAAAGCAACAAAAACAACAACAATAATAATAAATAAAAGATTATTAGAAAACCAAAGCCTACACAGAAAATACTATTGCACTCAGATAATAATAATAATGCCAATGTCTTGGTGCCCTGGGGTGAACCTTTATGCCATATAATTATGTAAACAAACAGGTTAGCTGTGAATCAGAATAATAATAATAATAATAATAATAATAATAATAATAATAATAATAAAATAATAAATAATGATGATGATGATGCGATGATGATGATCTTGTAAAATATGTTTGTGAAAAAGTAATACCTAATGTCTAGAAGAAGTAACTTCATAATGTTGTGTGTAAGAGTTTTTATTACAAAAAAAATATGCAACAACTCATACAAAAAAGAAAATTTAAAAAATTGAAGCTTATGAACTAAGGTTAGCCACATAATCTAGCATTTTAAATGTGAAAAGTTTATCTGCAGAGTGAGATCTTTATCCCTCTCACATGTTAATTGGGCTATATACGAGTATATATATCTTCTACAGTTGTTTTCAGAGTTAGAGTTTGCTACTTCTTTTCTGTTCTAGCCTTCTCATTTTTTTTTGTAACTGATAACATACCAACTGTTAACAAGATTCTCATATTTTCCACATACACAAGCAGGAGTGTTGGCTGTTTTATTCTCATATAATCAGGGTATTTATTTACAGATAATGAACATTAGTTAGGTTTATAATTTGATACGAGAGAGACACAGAGAGAGAGAGAATGTATGCTGTGTTAAATGTTCCAAGCACTGTACCACTTAATGTCAAGATTACAATGTTCCACAGGTGAACTGTATAAACAAGAAACTGTAGTTTGTTTATTAGTCATATATTATTATGTAAAATAAATGATGTGTGTTTCTATTATCCATACAATGGGAAATGTTATGGCTAGAGTTATACAGGTAAATGTGCTTTCAACACTGATCAACAAAACCCGTTTCAATTTTGCATTGTGGTGGTCTATGACTCACTCATATTTTGGCACAAGACCAAAGATTGTCAACAGATGTGCCTATAAAATCAATGGCCAACTATTTTAGCATTCAGGTATTTTTTTTTTTTTTTTTTGAGACTGACAGTTTGGTATAGGAGGCTCAGCTAATACAATTTAAATATTGTAATGTAAATCTTTTTTACACTAACCTAGGAAATGTTTATTACAAAATATATATATGGCAAAACATATTTCAATAATGTAGTAGTGAAAAGTGATAACAAGAATGAGCCAAGGGTTTCTATATAACTGGTGATAATAAAATAAATAACATTCATTAACCCTTTACATGTGTGTGTGTGTGTGTGTGTGTGACTCCTTTTTTACTTCTTCCCTGAATAGAGTACATCCTTGGTAAGTAATCAACAAAAGCGAGTGAACAAATCTGATTTACTTTATCTCTGACCAGCATTGATAAAAACAAACAACTGATTCATTACCTTATTATCACAAAGGTTTTGCTCTCTGAATATCTTCAGCTCATAACCAGCAGGTTGACTTTTTGAGGTCACTGTTGTTTAACATGAGAAAGAAATTTCTTTTTTTTGTAATTGACAGAATTCTTCTTGCCACATATGGAATAGAACATATTAAAAAAAAACAAACAACTAATATGTAGACTCCATTACCAAAAAAGATATTTAAAAAATGATGAGTTAGGCTGATAATGGTTACTGGACTTAATAGAGAAAAACTTTGTGAAAATAATTTAAAAGCAGATCAGTTAGAAGATAGCTAGCATGTTTACCACAAAATGCTTAGGCAACTGTGTGAATGATTTCTCTCCTTTATGAATGTTAGAGTTATAAAATAACTAAGACAAATAACAGAATACATTCTAAGAATTCATTTAGAGAATGGCAAAATTTAAAATGAACTCTTTACTTCATATCCATACATCACAAAAAAATTCTACGTATCTATGAAAAGATTATTATTTATTATTATTATTATTATTATTATCATTGTTATTGTTATTAGTTGGTTTACTAATCAATTGATGGTAAAAACTGTGAAGATAAGAATACAAATAAAATGACCTTCTCCATCTTTTTTTTACCATCATTAAATATTCGTAATAAAGAGAAATTACAAAAATATTTATGATTTAAAATAAAAATATTTAAATCACAATGTCTCCCCAGCCTTTCATGGTGATGTAAGCAACTTGCGATCCAGAAAATAATATGAGAGACCTCCCATCTTCTGACATTTCTGACTTTGTGTACAATAAATCAAAAGTATGCAGTTTTCTTTGGAAAATTAATGCAGAAAGAAGGAAATTTAAAGCTTAAGTCACAGAAATAATATAAGGAATGTTCCTCCTAAAATTTTCAAAGCAGTTAATGATGTTGTTATTGATCCAATAGGTGGAGCTGAGACAAGACTGAGGTAAGTCCAGAAGCCTAAACACTAAGGATAGATTTTCTGATCTGCACCATTTTCAAGTTAAGGGACAACTTTAAGGTAAAACAATTAGTTAGGATGCCTGTTTTGTTGTGCAATAATAAGTTTTAACAATACGTTAAGCACTTCTTTTATAACTTAGGCTTTGCATAAAGATTACTTTACTGCATCAGTTGTCACCAGAAAGGAGCAAGCAGACAAGAAGCTTAGTGCTAAATCATAAGCTATATTCCCTTTGCCTAGAATTGAAATGAATAGGATCAAACAACTTATACTTGCTTTTGCTCTTTTAATAAAAAAAATATTGTCATAGTTAGAATTTGTAATTTCATATTTGTAAACTTGAAAAGTAACAAAATATCCATTCCTGTTTCACTATTCATTTTTTTTTTTTAACTAAAAGCAAAAAATTCTGTAAACAGTTGAACTAATAAATAAAAGGTCCAAAGGATAAATGACTAATGACAACCGAGGCGAAACATGACTCTCTTTTAGACTGGCTGCATAGCAACATGTTGCTACCTGTTGACAGGACGGCATCTTGCACGACAACTGTCACCCTAGCTTTAATATATTTCCAACACTCCAGAATGACATAGTGGGAAAAGGAAAGTCAGAACCTCTTGCACGAATTGTAAATAAATCACACAAGACCTGCCAGTTAAGTCCACCAGGTGTGTGTGCCATAAACGAGCTGGAATCTTGCTTTTCTTCTATACCTTTACTGTTTGGTTTATCCCAAAATCAAAATGTTCTCGGACTGATTTGAAATTTGGATTATTGGATAACATTAAAGGGCTACTTTAAGTTGAAAAGACAAAGATGAGAAGAGAAGTACCTATTTTAAAGGGGCTTAGAAAAAACTGGTTATAAAGTATCTATTCATGAATTTTTAAAATGATTATTAATTAAAATGTTAACAGATAAATTTTGTGGTTTTTTTTAAAAAAAATTTTTTTTAACAGCAGTAAATTATGTGTTCCTCTGAAATTATGACATAAGATAGAGAGATAAAGGGAGCAGCTGACTTTCTTATCAGCAGAATCCTTATAAATAACAGTGCAAAAAGAAAAATTAGTTAATTTTGTAAAAATATCATTAAACATGTTTTCTCCAGTTTCTGACAGCAGTTATCTGCAGCTGAACACAGTCTGATCTTTATGCGGAGTGATGCACAACTGCTGATACAGAGAGTCACTTGATTAGTTGAATCCTAAGACCATAAAACTTTACCTTTCTGCATTTAAAAAATAAGCAGGAATGCAAATAGTTTGATCAAATATGGCGTGAAGCAGCTTCAAAGACTA
The DNA here is from genome assembly GCA_018389105.1 of Nautilus pompilius. Taxonomy (NCBI): domain Eukaryota; kingdom Metazoa; phylum Mollusca; class Cephalopoda; order Nautilida; family Nautilidae; genus Nautilus; species Nautilus pompilius. Next base: position 463,038 of record JACATO010002742.1, on the reverse strand, counting down.
GAATATGAAATGACTTTAAATCCACACATCCACACCATAGTCCCTATTTTAACAATAATTCCTTTTATTGCTGTACAAGAGGCATGTCTATCTCGTCTGTTTTGACAAGGTAAGTTTTTCTCAAATCCAAAAAGTTCAATATCTTTCAGTTTCTGTAATCTCGAAAAGCACAACCTGAGATAACTAAGGGAGGTTATGTAATGTTACACGATAGGATACCTTGATACATTAATACTGGTGAATGTTTACTGTTTGTTATACCATACATTTTAGAAGATTTCAAACAATTCTTTTCTTAAAAATACACACAAACAAACTTAAAAATGCAAAGTGTTTATAAAGTCTTTGAAAGATTTTGTTAATCACGTAAGATAGAACAAAACCATAAATTGTATTATTGTACTTAGAGCTTTTATTATTGTTTAGTTTTGTGAAACTAAAATGATGACGATGAAGGCAAAATTAATTGCATCTTGTGGCTTGCTAAAATGAGAGTGCATTACAAGAAAAATACAGAATTCAGAAACTTTACTATGAGCTGGATAAAGGCATCTAAAGAAACATTCTGTTGATGATAGGACAAAAACCTATGGTAGATCAGGAACCAGTTAAGAGACCAATGTAGCTATCGAAGAAACATTTTCAAAGCCTTGCAAAAAGTAAACCTTAATTTTTCAACAGTTCACAAAATTCTGGAAGTGAGGTTGTGTCAGTAAAGGAGTTTTCAGCCACATCAACCACAGTAGCTGAAGAATGTGTTAAGGCCAATGGCAAGTAGAAACAAACTCTGTTTCATGCAAGATGGCAACTATGTAAAAGTTTTAAGATTCATTTCTGTATCATTCAAAACCTTCATGTCTTTCATTTAATTCTGATACTACATTTTGTGCTTGGACATAAACTAACATAAACTAAACAGCTAAAACACAGGACTGTCAACTTAAGATCAGCAAACATATGAGAAACTTTTCCTTGAAATGATAGCACTTAGAAAATGTAAGAAGTTTACCTTCATTATGAATGAAAAAGTAATAAGGTAAATAGGAGAATTAGAATGTTATAACTTGTGCAGTTACTACTGAATGAGGAAAAAAATGAGCATCTTTCGTAATCACCACTCAGAACATTCCACAAACCTGAATCGCAGTTGATAAACTCTTGTTTATTTTACAATCTACAAGGTTCTAGAACTAGATAAAAACTTACATGTAGTGAGCAGGTTTTTCTGAACAATTTGCACATTTTATTAAATTACTCAAAAACTAACTATATATCAAACTAGACAACTTTATGACTCTAATTGTGCATATTTAGTATTTGAGTGAAAACACACTACTCATTCCATTATCCATACTTTAGATGTAATAGAAACTTCATGCCAACACAGAGGTATATAGTTCTAAAAAATGACATGTAAATACAGCTGCTGACTTTGTACCATTCCCAGAACTTTGTTTACTTTGGTTATTGCAACATCATTACACTAACCTAACAAATTTGGTAAATATCTAGGGATCCTTTACTTTTTCTTTGTGCAATCACCAGCAGTATAACAACATTTAGTGCTAATATAACAAAGTGAATATCATGCAACCTATGACATTCTATCATACAATTTTTAAGTTATCAGAAAATTTTAGAAGAGCATTTTGAAGGTGAACATCAAAAGAAGCAACTGGTGTTGTGAACATGTCGCTTGAACACCATATGGACTAAAGCCACATTCTCTTTACTGATAAGTCAAAATTTAGCCTACAGTGTGATTCACAATGCAAACTTGCCTGGAATAAATGTGAAACAAGCAAACATCATTGAACAGAAATTTTAATGACTAAGCATACAGACCTGCATACATTTCAGGGAGGTACCCTGACTGCAATGAGATTCTGGTTCCCTATGTCAGATCATACGTGGTGCAACTGAAGATAAATTCATTTTAATGAGTGATGATGCTCATCCACATATGACACCTATAATTGACCAATGTTTAGGATGCTCTTGGAAGATGTACTGCTTCCATCAAACCCATCACTCCAAGAACTGAAAACTTCTCTCATAAGACAATGGACTTTATTGCCCACTGCTCCCATTGATAAACGGCATACAAAACTACTGGGTCATGCATTACCATCAGGGATAGAAAGATCACATTCCCTACTGACTACCTCTAATTCGTTATTGTTAGAATTCCTTATTTCCTGATTTGTTCTTGCTTGTCTCCCTTTACATGCCAAGAAATTGTGTGTCATTTACATATTTCTCTGATAAAAGTTGTTTTACATGAAGAGGAGTTAGTTTGTATTGTATTTGGTGAACCATTTTTGGAAATTTTTTTGTCGTTTTTGTTTAACTTGTGGAAACCAGTGTAATTTAATGAATGGAACAATACTGACAAAGATTTAGGTGGTTTTCAGCTTTTGGGTAGAAGGGGAAGGGTATTTCTAAAGCCTGTCATTAATTTGAAAGTGTCAAGCTTTCACCACCATCAATCACTAGGTGGGTCCTTTCACACCTGATAATTGAAGGCTGAGTCCTAATAGCAGCAAATACAATCAGTTGAATTTAGACCTGGAAAGCAAAATTTGCATTTGAAGAAAACAAAAATATTCAAAAGAAATACTATGAAGCTAAAAAGTAAAAAAAAAAATAATAAATTTTGACAAAACAATCCTTAATAATGTCAAATTTGAAGCTATCTACTATTATTAGTGATGTTAGCTTTTATAATTTTAGTTCCTCTAGTATATACCAATCATAGCTCAGAACTTTAGCACTTTTATCAAATATTTCTCATGTTTGATCCCCATTTAAATTACTGCCCTCAATATGGAATGACATGAAAATGTAACTTTTAAAAAACAGTGTTGGTGCGAGCAGAGAGCTCCCAATGTCTAAAGGGTTTTGATCAGGTTTGTGATCAAAGGTTGGGGATACAAATTTTTGACTTCCCAAACCCCAACCTAGTCCGACACCACTCCTATTATTAAATCAATGATTTAAAAATAAAAATAAGAACTCTGGAAAATTAGAGAGTAATTAATTTATTATAGTCCCACCTAACCTCATTACTAGAAATAATTTCTAGAAATTCTCTCTTGATAACAGATAATTTATCCATTCCCTGGGTCAAAGGTTTTTATATTGCAGCTAAGTGATTCCTTATTACACGCATGCGTGCGCGTGCGTGTTTGTGTGTGTGTGTGTGTGTGGTATATTATACGTTTTTTTTTTCTTTCTAAGAATTAATGTTAAAAAAGATGGGCTACAACAATAACAATGGAGAAAGCCTTTGATTGACTAACTCAAAATGTATGTGGCAAACTTGTCTATTCTGGTTACACTTGGACCTCACATTCCTCTAGAAAAACAACTCACCATTCAGAGTAATGACCAACTTCCTAACCCTTGCACTATTGAAAATTACAGAGAGATTTAACTGCAACATTTACAATTTTTAGAAAGTATGAAACAATTAGACATATCTCAATATCAGGTCCCAGGCTACAAGGAGTCAAAATCGAAAACTTTATATACAGAATGTTTATAAATTCAGTCAGGTGTTTGTTCTGGTGTCTAATAACACTTTAGCCTCACAAGATAGAACAAAACAAATTATATTACAGAGCCATGTGCTTATAGCTTTTACTGATGTTTGTTTTGTTGTTCAGACTGCCTACTGTGGCTTGCTGGATGAAAGGTTATGACACACTAGGGGAGACCACCGTGGCCAGTTGTTACAGCACCGGTAATTGCTAATTAGATAAGCCTGTAATCGACGTCACGTGTAAAACGAGGCTATAATAGACGACCTTCACCTACACACACGTTAGCTAGGAATTACCGGTGTTGCAACAACAACTGTCCCCCCCCCACTCCACCCGGTGGGTGGTCTCCCCTACAACAAAAGTCGACCATCAACACGAGTTGGATAAAGGATAAAAACAGATTAAAACATCAGGTCCCCTTAATGATGTATAAAATGCTCTGGTAAACCAAGCGCCGCCCTTATTACAGCTGTCGAAAAGGCATTCAAAAAAAAAAAAGAAGCAATACCCCCCCCCTTGCGGGAATCACGTGGCCACCCCTCGCAGGAACTGACCATTAATTATACTTTCCAAAAATTCATGAAATTCCACCGAAGCACTTAACCAGGAACCATCTCCCCCCCCCTCCCAACAACAACAGCCTGGGAATGAGAGCGAAGGGTTGACCACTGCAAGATGGCGGCCACGTGAGAACCCAATCAACGACTATATGAATACCCCGTACATTATTATAAGTACGTGCTTGTTTTCTTTGTAATTAGGGTAATCGATGAACGAAGTGTTGCTTAAAGTTGCGACATCCAATTTATTTATTTTTTTTTAAATAACCTATTATACGGACAGAAAAGACCCAGGGGTTCGTGTAGGCTGAAAAACTTCTCGTTTTTCTTGAATAACTATAACAGATTAATTATTTTTTTTTTAAAAAAAAGAGTCGGCCCTCCCGTGTAGATCGATGCGGCGTAAATAATGGTTCTATCTACTTTAAAGAAAATAAACTTAGCTCTCTGGTGCGTCAAATTCTTCCCGAAATGTAAGTTCCCTCCGGAAAACGAGATGGAATTTTTCAACGGGGGAGTAGCGGGCCTTTTGGGTAGATTTATCTCCCCTGTTTCCACAGAAAGTTATCTACGGGCTTTAATCAATGGACGTCAGAATTCTAAACTTTTCACTCTAAAGAATTGTTATACAACTATATATATATATGGCTCTCTGATTTTGTTAATATTTATATTTCTAAAGAATGATAGGAGGAGAAGTATCTTAATAAATCTTAAAAATAATTGTTTTCTTTTTTAACAAAAAAAAAAGACATAACAAAGAGAAATGTCATAAATACTCTCGACCTCTCATGTTAATGAACTAAATTTCAAAAAAACCTATTACTGTAAGGTTTATACCTCTGCCTTGTGAGGTGCTGTACGGTTTTCTAAACACATTAAAGTTGATGCACTGCCTTGTGAGGCATCGTAAGGTTGAACAAACAAGGTTTATACCACTGCCTTGTGAGACATCGTAGAGTTGTGGAAACACATTGAGGTTGGAACACTGCCTTGTGAGGCACAGTACTGTTGTATCAACACTAAGGTTTATACCAATGCCATGTGAGGCATCGTACTCTTGTCTCAACACATTAAAGTTTATACCACTTCATTGTGAGGAATTGTACTCCTGTACCAAAACAGTAATGGTTTATACCACTGCGTTTTGAGGCATCTTACTGTTGTATCTACTCATTAAGGTTTATACCACAGCCTTGTGATGCATCGTACAGTTGTATAAACACATTGAGGTTAGTACACTGCCTTGTGAGGCATCGTAGATTTGTAGAAACACATTATGGATTATACCACTGCATTGTGAGGCATTGTACTGTTGTATCAATGTTGGTGCACTGCCTTGTGAAGCATCGTGCTTTTGAATAATCACATTAAGGTTGATGACATTGCTTTGTGAAGCATCGTACTGTTGTGCCAACATAATAAGGTTTATACAACTGCCGTGTGAGACATCGTACTGTTGTATCTACCCATTAAGGTTTATACCACTGCCTTGTGAGGCATCGTACTCTTGTATAAACACATTAAGGTTTATAGCACTGTTTTGTGAGGCCTCGTATAGTTGTATAAACACATTGAGGTTGGTACACTGCCTTGTGAGCCATCGTGCTGTTGTACCAACACATTAAGGTTTATACCTTTGCCTTGTGAGGCATCTTACAGTTGTATAAACACATTGAGGTTGGTACACTGCCTTGTGAGTCTCTGTTAAGTGCTATGTAAAGTCTACAAACCAACCTGTTAAATAATCTACTGTGAAAGGACAAACCATCCAGATACAAAAAAAAATAATAATGTCTCTGAATAATTGTAACATTAGGTTGATAACAACGCAGAACTGAAAGTTAAATGATTAAATAAACTACATTAGTAATCTGTAAGATATACATAAAAGGTCACATCAACTTTTTTTCTTTCTTGTTCTAGTTTTAGTCACATCTATTTTAAATTCTATTATGAGCCTTGCCTTAAAATGCAGTCTAGACTTTGATATTAGCCAAGTTAAAAAATCTCGCTGTCATTAATGTTATCTATTGCATGTTACAACTGTCAATAGAAGAGTTTCCTTCCCTCACTAACTTTTCGATAATTAACATTTAGAAACTCGAACTCCCATATATATATTTTTTTGTTCTGCCATTTTAAGATAAACTTTATTTTTCCCAAACCTCATGAAAGGAAATCCCACGAGTAAAAGAAAGATATTGGTTATTAAAGTTATTCACAGCGCTTTTTAAAAATGTGCTTCTAATGCTGTCTATAGATAGATTCACCAAAATCTAACTCAACCAAGCTCAGGTTCAATGGACATTAGAGATGGATAGAAAAACTTTTCCTGTTCCTTTGTAAAACGCAATAAAGTTTTTACCCTCTTCAATGTAGAAAATGATCGCTCCCTTCAGCATTGTCAAGCATAGGCAGACTGCTGTATTCACTTTAGGAAATACTTCAGCAGTCTGACAAATGTGGTTTAACAAACTCGTTCTTTTCCACGTTGGTTGTTCATGTTCATTTCTTACAATCTCGCCAACACCTCGTCTCCCAGTGCACCAGCATTCAGTATTTGCTCAATAATTGTGGTGGTTACCAAACTCTAGCCTTAATTTCGTGCACACCAAAGATATTTCTCATGGAAGTAATGTGTTGAAAAGCTCTGATACAGTTTGATGCTCATGGACAACTCATTGTCAACTTTTTGAAGCAATTTACTCATACAGTTAAGCCAATGAAAAACAGTAACCCTCTCATACAACTGTCATAATTGCAGTTTCAAACTGCTCCATTATCAATTCAAGTTAACTGCTTCCTTTCTTGTAACTGGTTTCTGGCCCTTTCTGCTAATTCTACCAAGACATCCTGGATTTCTTTATAACTTGGACATAATGCTGTTATGGTATCAGCTCAAGACTTTAGCACTATTCCATATAATTTTTAAGTCAGCATTCCCCATCTGTGCATAGTCTGGAGAAAAGATTGAATAATGCTTAAATGAGTCCAAGATATGAAACAGCTTTAATACAGCAGTATTTGCAACCAAGTTAATAAAATGAGCAGAACAAAGTACAAAATTAGTCAAAGAATATAGGGCTCTAATTCTTGTCTATAATCCACTATAATGTCCTGCCATATTGTTCACATTGTCATATGATTGACCTCTACAGTTTTTTTTAGAGGGATGTACAAATAATTTAATGCACAATAGGACTTTGAAGAAATTCTCCAGACAGAAATTGTAAATAGAAAGCAAGCAGGGTATTTTTTTTTTAAACTTCTAATCCAAAATAGTAATGGTTTCCCAAATTCAAGTGCCCTCAGCTCATGCCCCATTAACCCTGCAAACCAGTTACCATTACTCTAATCAGCACAAAGTTCTTCAGAGCACCAGGCATGAACAGTGGTCTGGCATTGATTCCATAGCTAACAAATTTCTGTTTCTATATCACTACTAATTAGGATCTGGTTTCAGTGATTAATAAAGTTAAAAATTCATATTAGAATAATTGACTAAAAATTTTACCCGGATGCTTTTGGAGACTGGCATTTTGTGTTTTTGACATCTTAATGGTTTTAAGCATCAATATTCTAGATGCTAACAAAGTTAGACAGCAAGACACAGAACTAGAAAGATGGCTGATGTATTCCAGCTGAACATGTGCCCACATCAGATATAATTCAAAGACTAGGAAGTAAAGCTAAATTACATTTTATAAAAAGACATGTAGGGGAGGGCAGCAGACTGCTTGATCTTTAAGGTTGTGCCAAGAGGTCCACAAGATTTTAATGGTACACTTTTGGAGATATGGGTACCAACTGAAGGTAGGGTGCAGGTCTCAAATAACTCTTTAAAAACTGACCAGATACTGACTGTTACACTAGTGTGAAGAAAGGGGGACTTTTTCAAGGGCCTGTATAAAGGAACAGTCATGGAATTAACAAAAAGGGAGAAGATTGCATCAATCAAAACTAGAAGACAGATTCGTTTGTTAATGCTTCTGGGAGCTAGTGTTGGGATTCATTATAGCCTAGTCTAAAGGTTTTACCCAGGGGTTTTACGGTGACTGAGTTTGTGATAACAGTTCTAGTATGCTTGATGGATGGATGGATGGGTGAGTGGTTAGAATGGCCCAAGTGTTGGCTAGCTGTGATACATTAGATGCAGATAATATTAGTGACATGAATCTTTGGACAAATTCTCTCTCCAGCAGAAATGCTTCCATGGCATAACAGATACAGGATTTAACACAACCCAGGCTCCTTTTGGAGTACACAGTTCAACTTTGCATGCATCATGTTAAGGAGATAAAACCTTTGTTCACGTGTGAAAGTATACTGATGTCGATTATAAATCACTGATATATTTAATCAGGAATTACTAGTACACTGTAATAACTTACTGATGTAACAACTAAGCCAAGTGGTTTTCCCTAACAATTTTTTAAAAACCCATCACTACATATCTCCTTATCTGGGCCAGACTGGCTTTCCTACCATATTGTTATGTAACTAAATTAATTGGCTGGCCAATTACATTGGATTTTTAACTTGGTACCAACCTTTTTATTTATGGCATGAACATAAAAGGGATCCATTTCAATTTGCTTTTTTCTCCAACCATTACTCAATCAGTCCTCTGTTTTTTGTTCCAAAAATATACAAATACAAACACCTCATTAAAAGATTATTAATGCCACTAGCACGATTCCATAATGTATGAGTTGTTATTCTCCTTTTTTCTTGCTTACCTAGACTTTGTCTAAGAATGGCATGGCTCCATACAACCCTTCCTTAACACAAATGGCCCTAAGGTTGTGTTTTGGCTTCCCCTCCCACCTGAGAATAGTACCTGGCAGGTGGTCAGGTAATTCTAAGATTACCCAAAGCACAGAAGCAATGAAACATCAGGTATATTAATTTTCTTTTGTTGTTGTTGTTTTTCTTCTTGATTTAACTTTCATTTTAGTTACAAGAATAAAACACCCAGCGGTGTTGATGCCATAGTGATAAAATAGTCAACAAGTTATAAGATTCTCAAATTTTAGTTAATACCGCAGAGAAAAATTATTACAGTTAAATGTTTAAACTCAAATCAGTTGCCATTAAAATGGTTGGTGTTATTTGGCGTTAATATACCAGGGACATAATAAATCATATCCAGCTGAGTTTTATATGATGTCCCTTATACTAATAAGATCAATATAAGAATTGCAACCAAATAAATAATAAAAAAACAAGTTGAAATTTAAGCCAACAATGCAGATTAATTTCTTGAAACTTTCAAGCATACATAAAAAAAATCTATCATTTATTAAATCACCAAGGAACTCTAATATTTCTGTACATCTGCATAAATTAAACAGATCAGCTGTTCTTTGGGGCTACACATTAGACAAGAGCAGGGTGTTCTGCAGAAAACACTACAAACCATTTCCAGCAAGCAGATAGAGTTTCACAACATTTTTTTAGGAAGTACACGCGGAAATGACATAACAACCAATGATTCTGTTAGAAAATGTCCACAAAGCCAATCCATCGATAGATATTTAATTTCCGGCAAAAATATTCCCTGTTTGAGTAGTTTTGAGTAACTCCTACATTGCAACTGAATAAATCAAACCACAATTAATCCAAGCCCTTAAATCAAAATAATCACCAAATAAAACTTTAATTATTCTTTTTTAAATTATCTAAATCCTAATATTTTTAAGCACATAAACCCAAATGGCCTTAATCATAACTAAATTTTCCAACATGAAATTATCCTAAAAGTGTAAACATTATCTACAAGATATTGGACCCATTTTATTAATTTTAATGTATATTTTGATCAGATGTTCATTTGGAAATGTGAAAAGAAAACTAAAAATACCAAATTTTCTTTAATGGGTAATATTTTCAATTTAAAAAATAAGTTCTACCAAAATGCTTCTTGGCTTACACAAGACACATCTGGAAAAAGAAATCCTTAAATTGATTCACACTATCCATATTTTCCATTATTACATGGGGGAGGCTACTTTCATTTATTTACTGTTCTGGTACTACAGATATTTTTTCTAATGTCAGCCCAAGCTGACACTTTAATCAATTTATAATTAAGATCCTTAGTATTGATAACTGCAGATAATAGAAAATTTGTTTCTGTATATAGAATCATAAAACCTTTAATTAAGCTGAAGGCCTTTACCAAGTTGTCTACCTCAAATGTCTAAAACTAAGTATATCTAATATTTAAAATCTTTTTGGCATATTCTTTCTTTTTTTTTGTAATACCATCCTGAATTTGAGGTTATACAGACATCTGCCAGCTGTGACAATCAGTAGTGTCGAAAACTCCCATGACTAAAGCAGTCTTAACAATTTTCACAAGAGTTTGTCACAGTTTGGTAATCCATGCAACAATACACAAGAAATTTGAATAACTGACATTGTAACAAATAAGGCCTCATCAACTAAAATTGATTATTTTCTTTCTGTGAAAGCCATTTGAAACTACGCATATGTATAATGTTTTCATTAACATCTTTTTTCAAATGACATATAAACCACTGTACATGGCTTACTCATAGTGGTAAATAAGCATCTCTCCACTGAGTGAGAAAACATTCCCACAATGCAATGCTGTGAGGATGCCTCACCCTTAAACCATGGTAAAGACAAATGATCTCCTCTTTCTGCATTTTAACTTCAAGCATTGTCATCAATTATAGCACAATTTTCAGCAGACATTCTTATCTGAGTTATCCTTGTGGAGGAAATGTTATTTTTACATTAATGGCAGATTAAAATTTGTTTCAGATCCCTTAAGGTGGCTTTAAAGAACTTTAAGGATAATGTGGATGCTTTTCTTTTCTCATTGATGTATTTTATGGTAGTGGCTTCCATCATGTCTGAATCTCACAAGTATACAGAGTGGAATAGAGAACCAGACTTTTAATCTCTTACTGATGTATCACATTCTACAGTTCCTCTGTTTGTGATGGTATATAAACATGTACACTAGCTCGCTGTTTTTTTTTAATACTGAACAATTTTGCTGTTGCTATGCCCTCCACATGTAGTGCTTCCTCTGCCAGACATGTGCTGTGAGCTAGTAGCAGACTAGACAGACAGCAGTCATTCAGCATGATTCCACCAGGTTTTGGTGACCCATAGCCATACAGCTTAGACAACAAACCTGTTCTTGCATCACTATCAAAGTGGCTGCTAAATATGGGTGTGAAGTGACGAACTGATAAGTATCTGAAGTTGAGGGAAAGAATTGATGAAACTATCTGCAATTGCCTTGTCAGAAAGCCAGGGAATGTTATATATACTGGGTCAGTTGCCACAGCCAAGATACATAGTGAAAATCTATATCAAGTGAAATAATGACCAACCCTTTTAATTTGTACAGGCATCTAAATGTAACATATATCATTAACAAATCACTTTTCAATTTCTATACCAAAATACAGAATTCAACAGACCCCAAATTTGTATAAAATAATTTGCATTAGGCATGATCATTATCTTTATCATTTTGTTTTAAAATGATTTTTTTTTTGTAGTAGTAACCTGATTTGAATGTGAACTTTTGAAGATTTTACCGTTAATGTCAGCGAAGTCTCGCTGATGTTGATTGGCCGTGAGAGGTGAAGAGGTGTGGTTCCTACTACCGCAAGCCACCACCACTGTTAATGTCAACGAAGTCTCGCTGATGTTGATTGGCCGTGAGAGGTGAAGAGGTGTGGTTCCTACTACCGCAAGCCACCACCACTGTTAATGTCAACGAAGTCTCGCTGATGTTGATTGGCCGTGACAGGTGAAGAGGTGTGGTTTCTACTGCCGCAAGCCACCACCACTGTTAATGTCAACGAAGTCTCGCTGATGTTGATTGGCCGTGACAGGTGAAGAGGTGTGGTTTCTACTGCGCAAGCCCACCACCACTGTTAATGTCAACGAAGTCTCGCTGATGTCGATTGGCCGTGAGAGGTGAAGAGGTGTGGTTCCTACTGCCGCAAGCCACCACCACTGTTAATGTCAACGAAGTCTCGCTGATGTTGATTGGCCGTGACAGGTGAAGAGGTGTGGTTTCTACTGCCGCAAGCCACCACCACTGTTAATGTCAACGAAGTCTCGCTGATGTCGATTGGCCGTGAGAGGTGAAGAGGTGTGGTTCCTACTGCCGCAAGCCACCACCACTGTTAATGTCAACGAAGTCTCGCTGATGTTGATTGGCCGTGACAGGTGAAGAGGTGTGGTTTCTACTGCTGCAAGCCACCACTACCGTTAATGCCAGCGAAGTCTCCCGGATGTTACCAGGGCTGAATGGAGGGACAGTGTCTTTTTAATTTCCAGATTACATGTGCCCTCCCCCAACCAAAGCTTACACTGAAATCCAGCAAAGCATGAAATCAGTCTACTGCAGGATCATTTCTGAGATTTGATGTCCACCCATCCAGATGTTGTCATGCTCTGCTTGGTGACCCCCCCAATGCAGTTAGAAATAACATGTCAGTGTTCAGGTTATTGACTGGACACGATTTATCTACAACCCAGCTCTCCACTAGGATTAGCAGATGTGAGCTACCAATTGGCTATATGAACTGTAGAATAAAAGGCTGGCTGACAACTGGAAGCCAAATGCAGTTGTAAAAAAAAAACAAACTGTTTTGTTCAAGTCTTTCAAACTAATATTTTCTTTCTCTATCAGTAAAAGTTCCATCAGCTTGTATAGAAAACCAGTGTTTCCCTGCATTCTTAAAGATCAGATCCGTTCTTGAAACATGCATAATCAATGATACAGCCCTGAGAAAGTCTGGAAGTTCCGGGCTCCCTAGACCGGAACACGACACAACAATGATATATATATAGCAATCGTCGGAAGTAGAGATTTTAAAAACAACGTAAACACACAATTAGAAACTGAAATAAAAATTTTTCTAATAAATGAAGCATCATCATCATCTCATGTCCGGTCATTGTAGTTTTATAGATCTGAGCCAGAGAATTCCATGTAGATATGAGATTTCAGGTGTGCTTTACTTCAGATTCCTTGTGAAAGTGATAGCCTACTTGAAAAATATTTAAATAATTTTTTGATCGCATTTCATCAATAAATCTGTCATAGATCTTAAAGAGAGTGTTGGGGGGAGGGAGGTCTGCGCCAGGCTACAACTTACCTGGGTTACGCCTTAACCCGGTCCTGCTAATAATTTTTTTTTTTTTTTTAAATTATATTTTCTAAAATTAACAGTTTTAAAACTTGTATTTCCTTAGCAACGAATAACACGAGAACCTACAAACAGCTGACGAACGGGGAGAGGAGAGAGAGAGAGAGAGAATGTTAACCATAACTTGCAATCAGGGGGGGAAACAACTCTCGATATACACTGGATATTTTAGAATTTAAAAAAAAAAAAAAAAAAAGGGTTGGGGTAGGAAAGGGATTAAGAGGAGGACAAAAATCACCATTAATATTTTTTACGTTAGCTGGTTTTACCCTACAGGGATTATTTAACAGCACTACATGGGTTGCAATATTTAAAGCCAGACATCGGTTATTACATCAACTTCTGTCCTGTATCATCATTTACAAAATGGACGCCAATATATATATATATAAAAGGACCAACGAATTAAAGTTGCCAACCAAATAAACAAACCCAATAAGCCCCAATGTTATATGTATATCATACGCGCGCGTCTTTCATATTAATTCGGCGGAATCGTCTTCCAGGCGAATTTTGAATAACGGAATGGCGGCGTTCTGCCGTACGAGGGCGGGTGAATATCGTCGAGAGTCCCGTGTTCGTTTTCAAATTTGCTCCTTTTTCTTTGTGTGTGTGTCGTCGATTTTATTCCCCGTCAGGCGGACACAGACGGTGTTCAGGTAGGCAAGGCAGGTGTGAGTTTCGTTATTCCTCTTCCTATCGAACAGCCTGGTCTCTTAATCCGGTGGTTTCCTTGTGTTCTAACTAATCATGGAGAGGTGGGGGGGGGAGAGACGCGCGTTAATTTTAACCTTTATGGGGTTAATCTGAACTTGCACAGGATGGAAGGTTAGGAGCTGTTAATTTTGCGTGTCTGGGTTTCGTTCCCGCTACTAACTTGGCGGTTTTTTCCGAAGATAATTGTTAATGTATAATAATATAAATGGAAGTCTGCTCCATACACACACACACACCTATCCACCTACCTGTATTCTCTTGAACTGACAGTTTGCACAAACGAACCTCTAATTATTACCAATATATTATACATAAAATAACACGTCTTTTAAAATTAATAATAATAATAATAATAATAATAATAATAATGCATTATTATTATTATTTAACGTTCTGCCAGTCTTCCTTCCTCTTTTTAAACTGTACCGTGATTTCAGAACACTCAGCAAGTATAACTGTTAAATAAACTTGAAGCTTGTATTTCAAATTATTATTATTATTATTAAATAAATAATAAAATACATCAGATAAGAAAACAATACAACAAAGTTTAAAAGGTTCCTCCTCTTTTCTACTAATTATCTTAACGATAAATTGGACTTCTGTCCAATCTGAATACCGAATATTGTTTGGAAATGATGTTATATATATACTTGTTGCTGCTGCTGCTATTTTTCTAAAATCTATAATTAATCAATTTATTTGTTGCAAAGTGAAGAAACAAGTTGTGGATAACGAATTTTGTTGTTGTTGCTTTACAGAACTGTACTGTAGACACACAAATTTAATTTCCAGGTGTTCATTTTTACCTGTTTGTTCTCGTGTAAACATGAAAGTTGCTACATTGTCACCTGCTGCTTGTGTCAGAATGTCTTATTTATTTTCTAGATGTTTTGTGCAAGTTGTTCCAACTGCATGAGGTAAGTTGCTAAATAATTGTTTACCTTCATCTGCATCTTTTATCCCATCTCTCCCAAAAACGCTCATTAAGCAGATGACTGTGATATGCCATTTTGAGTTAACTGGTCAAATGATTTCATACCTCAACCTAGATAAATGGAATTTACTGCTGCTATAACACTGCTAATGTTTTTTTTTTAAAAAATTATCACATATCATCATATAAAAGTTTAGGTTCTAGCCACAAAACACATTTTACTAAATGAAGACATCATTCCCTCCAACTCTTCTTTCAATTTTACAGCAAGAATGCTTTGGCTAAAAGTACTGAGGATGACAGAGCGTAAGTATTCTGACATCTTTAATAGACTCATCATCTTGTTTGTCAGTCTGTTTCGTTGCATTATCATCACCAAAGTTTGCAAAATTTATTTGTTTTTTTATTTTACAATCTCATTATGGATAACACTCTTAAATAGCAGTGGACAAAAGAAAATGATTCCTTTTTCTTCTTTAATTTTGTATAAAAATGTCTAATTAATTGGTTGTTTTTGTTTCTGACCACAAATTGTACTTTCACTATTTGTTGTGCATCATATCTACAGTATTCACATAAAATTACCAATCAAATGGATTAAAGCTTTAAATGTTCAGGTTATACATAACGTAGACTTTAATGCTAATGTATTTGATAAAAGGGAGTCTTTTCACTTTTTTCAGACAACAATGATGATTTTGCTAATAAAAATTAAAAATAAATAAAATTATAGAAGGTAATTTAAGAAATTTGGTAGATGAAACTTTAATCTGGTTCCTTGTTTTTGAGAGAGAGATAAAAATGAAAAACTAACAAAAAAATAGCAGCTATCAAGCTGAAGAGCCAATGGTTTGGTGGGAGTAAACACCATACAAAAGCTTATAATCATTTAGCTATTGCTTGAGGGAAAAGTTTAGCATATTCTCATTCATTTGTCTTTATCATACAATGGGTTTTTTTTTTAATTAATGCATTTACTAAGCTAAATTTGAAAATCCTAAGTGAACTACTGCTATCTTTGTTTACTTCAGAAGTTATTAGGATGCAGAAATCCATCATAGCTTATATAAGAGAACTTGCTATTGATACAATTCTTATTACATTGGGTAACACTTTTACTGTTAATTATATTTATCAATCACTTATTCCGCTCATTAACAATTATATTACTAAAAATACAAATTCTCTGACCTCAAATGGTTCCTAGTTTGTAATTAAGATCAAATGTTTAAAATTCAAACTTGGTAGATCTAATATTCAGATCTGGTAAGTCTAAGGTGTGTGTGTGTACTCAGATATTTGTTTTAATTAGTAACTTTGAAATGTTTACATAACTGTCTGACATGTTTGCAACAGAGAGACTAAGTGATTATTGTAGCTGCCCTATGATTCTCAAATAGTGGCAGTGCTGCCCATATGAACTAGCAGACAGACTGAGTCATACATTTTCTCCCTCCAATAGCAGTTATTAATTACTGTGTAGC
Source organism: Nautilus pompilius (assembly GCA_018389105.1). Classification (NCBI taxonomy): domain Eukaryota; kingdom Metazoa; phylum Mollusca; class Cephalopoda; order Nautilida; family Nautilidae; genus Nautilus; species Nautilus pompilius. The sequence goes on along the minus strand of JACATO010002742.1, from coordinate 446,583 downwards.
TGAGGGGGATGGAGGAAAGAAGAACAGTGAAAAACATGGTGTAGATGGTTAAGGGAGCAGAACAATGTACTAGCATAAGTTTACGCAGAGTATCTGATAGACTACAGTGGTGTTCAAAAATGTCTCTTGGCATCCATGCAGGCATTGCAGCATCTGACAGCAGAGTGACACACACCAGCAGATGTTTACACAGGAATAGCTAATGAAGTAGTAGCAATTCACGGTTAGTAGGTAGCTGGTTTTGTAGAATACACTTTGTCCTTCAGCACACTCCGCAGGAATAAGTCTGGTGGTTTGGGAAAACCGTGTTCAGATATTTTTGTCACACAAAACCTGATGCCAAGGCTATGCTGTTGAATTGCACAGTACCATCGCCAGTAATCTTCCAAATAAAGTATCTAAAACTTTGATAGACAAAACACTTTGCATGGTAGTGCACAAAAAAAGTCTGTACACATATTGGGATACCCAGTATATACCTTTTGTTTTTTTTATGGCTTATAAATAAGGTGTGTTTCTAAACTATTTACAGACAAAAATCCAAATATGCATTATATTTGCCAAAAAGCAAGCTGAAAGAATTGCAACAAACAGCAAATGCTCTCCTTGCTGATGGAAAGGGTATTTTAGCATCAGATGAGTCTACAGGTAAGATATAGATTACAATAATGTCTTTCTTTCTCCAGCAGATACACCTGTATTTTTATAAAGCAGCAATAATCTGACCATTGATGGAGCTAAGCCTGCAACTAATTTAGATGAACAGTGAATTCCTTTTTCTTACAGGGTCCATTGGAAAGCGGCTGTCGACCATTAACGTTGAGAATACAAATGAAAACAGCCGCCTTTACAGAGAGCTACTTTTCATGACTCCCAACCTGGAGAAAAACATAAGTGGCATTATTCTTTTCCATGACACATTTTTACAACGCACAGAAGATGGCACCAAGTTTGTGAATGTATTGAAAAATAAAGGAATTGTGCCTGGCATTAAAGTTGACAGGGGTGTTGTTAAATTACCAGGGACCTTTAACGAGTATACAACACAAGGTAGATATTTTTCATGGCTCATCTATAAGATTGAACAAAACGTTTTAGAATTAGATGCGTTATGCTTATCTCATGCCATGTTGATAAACCACAGAAGATAGATGGATGTGCAGTAAGTTACCATTGATAGAAAGGTGTATGTTAATGAAAAGATAAATTCTTTGATGTCTGCTTAGTTACTGATACGAAAGGATTTGTGCTATAATGAATAAGGAATTATTTTAGCAAATTATATTTTGTCAACTTGGTTAACGAATAATTCCTGGCATGGCATTGTTCATTTCTGTTTTCAGGACTAGATAATTTGGCTAATCGTTTTTTAACCTACAAAGAATCTGGAGTCCAGTTTGCAAAATGGAGATGTGTTTTGAAGATTGGAAAATATTCTCCCTCATATCTAGCTGTGCATGAAAATGCCAATGTGCTAGCCCGGTATGCTGCTATATGCCAACAGGTTGGTACCAAAAATTACTGTTTTCTGTTTGTAAAAAAAAAAGAATTAATGAGTTGAGAAGAATTCAATAAGTTTTTTTTCTTTTTAGTTCTTCGATTAACTTATTTTTTTTTAAAAAAAAATATGACAATAGGTAACAGGCTTCACAAATGCTTGGCCACAAACAATCGCACTGCATTGGACCAAACTTGAATACTCCAATAATATCAATCTAATACACTAACTAGCCACAAAATTATATAATTTAATTAGCATGGAGAAATTTCCAAGTCATTTTTAAAGTTGTGTACCTACTCAGCAACACTCTTGGAAAGGCAGCGATAAATGTGTGGTATGCTAATTTTTGTGTTATAGCACTTTGATGCTCTATGAATTTGCAGTAAAGGTGTAACATTCTTTTGTAGAACGGCATTTTGCCAATTGTGGAGCCTGAAGTCCTTCCAGATGGGGACCATGATCTTGAAACTGCACAAGCCGTAACAGAAAAGGTAAGAATTAGCTGTCGGCTTACACATCTTAAAATCTCTCGTTTTCATTTTTTTAAAAACAAGTTTGCTCTAAATACAAGTAAAAAAAAAACTTGCTTTGAATATTATTTTAAGTTCCTAGAACCTCAAATTGTTGTCACTGTGTCCCCTATCTGGAACACTAGATGGATGGGGAAAGGATCTACGAGATACTGCCCTGCAGGGATCAAACTGGGACACCCTGTCTTAGCAGTATAGTAGACTAACCAACTACTAGACTATTGTGTTAACTGTATCTAAAATTAGAACAAGTTGCCACTCAAACATCTTCAAAGAACATCAGTCATATTCAAAAAGGTATCCCCCCCTTTTTTTTTTTCTTAAATGGGTCTGTTAGAAAACTGATGTTATAGTTCATCTCTGCAAATCTTTATCTTCCAGGTTCTACAGTTTGTGTTCAAGGCTCTCAGTGACCACCACATATTCTTGGAAGGAATCTTGCTTAAACCAAACATGGTGATTGCAGGCATGAACTGTTCTAAATCATACACACCTGAACAAATAGCTCAAGCCACTGTGACAGCTTTACGAAGAACTGTTCCAGCAGCTGTCCCAGGTTTGTACCCTTCACTATTACTTGTTCTTGAGAAGATAGTGTGATATGGCTTCATTGGTTTATTTTGTGATGTGGTATATAGAATACTCAACCCATACAGGTTTCAAGAAGCAAACGAAGCTTCACATAAACTGTCATTGTGGCAGTACATAAATTAACCTCACATTGTTAGCCCTCCTGACTAAGTAGTTGATGTCTGAGCTGAAATATTTATAGCTCTTAGGCTCATAAAACCTAGAACAATCCAAAATCCAACATCAACTTCAAGAACCATATAGATTCCTTCTGATTAGAAATGGGCAAAGTTACTGGAGAAAACCCAAAGAAAGATGAGCTGGTAAGAAGACAGAGGAATAACATCACTGTCTAGACACTGAACACGGCCCAGGCTGCCTGGCACCAACTGTGTTTCCTTAAATTATCCTGTAAAAACAACAGAGAGTGGAAATGCTTTGAACATTCCATCTCATTGTTTGAATTAAACAACTATATTTACTTTTACTTTACAGTAATTTAAATGATAATAAATCCAGGTAATAAATAACATCAATAAATTTGATTCAACTGATATCTCATTATCTAGCCTTGTACTGTTATTTATTTTTTTTTTAATTTCCTTTCTTTTCAGGAATAACATTTCTTTCTGGAGGACAGTCTGAGGAAGATGCCACAGTTAACCTCAATGCAATAAATAATGTTGTGGACTACAAACCATGGAAACTGTCATTTTCCTTTGGCAGAGCGCTGCAGTCCAGTGTTCTGAAAACCTGGAATGGCAAGAATGAAAATATCACAGCAGCACAGAAAATGTTGTTAAAGAGAGCAGCAGTGAGTGTTAGTTCAGAAAACACAAAAAACAGTAGAATAAATTCTGACTCTAGCCCGCTTTCCAGTAGTTATGGTATGACAACAGCATGGCAATACTTAGTATTAGTGTTAAAACTCACCATTTAATGAAGTCTTTCTGAAGTCCAAACCCTAGGCCTCTTGAGCCCTGTTAGCAAAATCATCACCTTTTTTTTTTTGTAATCTTGAATTTGTTAATTTCCACCATTGTAATTCTATTAAAGCTTCTAAACTAAAAGAAACTAAATTATGTAAGTACATTTTAAAAATAAAGATATAGAGCATGAACAGTACGTCCTGGCACTATTTAATAAGATTTTATTTCAGTCCACATATAGTTTTTTTTTTGTATAGGACCCAGTTTCTCTCTATTATACACAATGTATCTAATTTATTTATTGTGATGTAACACACAAAACATCATCAGACTATAGCACAACAAATATTTTAATTCTTTCAACAAAAAAACACAGAGCCAAGCGTATTTACTTATTATAATAGTATTTACTAAAAACAGAAAAGGGGCTGACATCTACAAGTTCATTTTATTATGAATAACTACATTAGAAATGTTTTAAAAATTGCCCTTTTAATTCACATAGACTCCCTCCCCTCATCAGTAAATCTGTACAGTAATTTTGTTCCATTATTTATTGCTTTATTTCTGCAGCAGCACTGGCGGTAAGCTGGGATGTTTCAGAACTTGCTATTTATTGGGGTTTTTTTGGTTTTCAGGTAAATGGAGCAGCCAGCCTGGGAGAGTACAAATATGAAGAAGATGCAGAGCTGCAAGAATCCCTCTTTGAAGAAGAGCATCTCTATTAATGCAGAGACTGCTTCTCATTTTATAAATGACAGACAATTATTCTAAAAACATACATGCTTACAACAGAAAGCTTGCATAGTTATTTTCTTCAGATAATGGTTAAACTATTTTTGTTTCCTTCCCATTAACCCTTTTAGAACAAAACTTGTGTTTTAGTATCTGTTTACAGTAAAACTAGGGTGCCCCCTTATAAACGTTCGTCATCTTTAGCCATGCCTCAAATATGTACAGAAAAATCTTTGTTTTTTTTTTTGTGACAATTTATGTTTTAGAGTTATCAAAATTACCATTACTTTAAAAAAAAAAATAGCTTTTAAAATTTAACCAGGAAGAAAAGACTCAAACTTCAGCAAATTAGTTTCATGATGACCAGGTGAGTAAAATGAACCTTTTACTCATTCTTGTGACTGGAGATTTTATTAACCCTCCCCAGGGTTTTTCAGGGGTGTGATATATAAAAGGATTGAAAATGCCAATTTAAGTTAAATGTTATGAAGAAAATTTAAGATTTTAAATTGGTCTCTATAATTTTTTTACAACTTGAAATAAATGTTAACAAAAGCAGCATTGGCAGGTTGTCGCTCATCAGTAATTATAACTAGGTTAATGATTGAGGGCAGCATCAATCTTTAGCCACACTCATTCCAGGCCATCAGGCTTTAAACATCACTCCCAAGTGTGAAACAGAAGAGATGCAATAGTTTCAGTAGTACATGGATAAAAAAAACAGTATAATGTGATCTGCTATTGGTTCATAGATCAAAATAAACCAATCAACAATAAGCTTACAAATAGGGTTAGTTTTTAACTTTAAATGGTGACAGAAGCTGATACAGAATATCTCAAAGTGGCATATGGAACATTGTCACACAAATACCCATAATCAATTTCTGTTAACAGGATTAAAAACAGATCAATTAAAAAATATTTCAGTTTTAGCACTCTTAATGACTAAAGTTCAGTATGTATAATTTTTTAGAAAAGATAATAGATAAAAACTACTGTATTGGATCAATTGAAAGTAGCCAATCAGTAAAGCATGATTGATTTGACTGACTACAAAATTAATTAGGTAATCTTCAGTATCAGTATAATTGCAAGAGTATTGCTAATCGGTTTAGGGTATCTCCAAGCAGAATGAATGGTTTCAGTACTCACAGACTGAGACATCAGCCATTATTTTTTTTACTTGCTGTATCTTTACTTCTCACTAGATTCATTCAGTTACAAAAGTGGTGGTTGATCCGACTTGTTCTATGATTGATTATGTAAAATAAAACTTGCCTCATTTAACCACCCAGCTTTTAAATGAATGGTAGCAAACTCAGTATCATCAGCATGTCTCAGAGATGCTGAGTAATTTTTTTTCTTGTCAAACTCCTGTTCCAGCTCCAAGTCTGAGGATGTCTCTCACCAGTGAGCCGGACAGAGATGAGAGGGCATCAGTTTTATTGATCAAGCAAGTTATGGGGGGGTTTAAGTGAGAGCCAGTCAGGTTTACTCAAAAAAAACCACCTCCACGAGTAATTGGAAAGAATCGTACTAGAACTCTTCACCTTTAAACCTGGCAAGAAACCCGTGAAGCTGGCTGGTGAAAAGCCATACCAGGAAGGTACATCAAACTGGGATTTGAACTTGGATCCACAGCTTTGGCAGTCCGATAGACCTCTGGCCATTCTGAGTAACATTCAAATATGTTTAAACTATACAAACAAAAATAACGACCTTAGTTTAAATGGGCAGTCTTCTAGTCAGCCATGTCAAGTTAGTTCTATAAATTGTACATTATTATTTTAACATGGACCAACTAATTAAAAACAGCATTCAATACAAATGTACATACTGAAAATACTTATACACCCCTGCAAACATTAAGCACCACTATGTTTTATTTCAAAGTGAATGTAAATTTTTTTGTGCTGTTTCATATGCAGAATATGTAACAAATTAACATCCATTTGCACCACCACCTTTATGAAACAATAAAAATGCACAATTTATACCAAATTCATTTCATAAAAACAATATTACAATCAAGGCAGTCAAAATGTACTTTTTAAATTCTGCAACTTTGATGCTGTGGATCAAGCATCAAACTTAAATATATGATTATGGTTAAGAACCCTTCACTCAAATGTCACGAAGCTAAATTAATATTATTCACCTTGTGCACAAATCTCAGATTGCACCCTCATACACTGAGTAAAGCAGTGAATGTGAAAAGTTTGATTTGCTGTTCAGGTCCTGCTTCATTCTATCTAAGATTTAGTGGAGGCACGTTCTAGCTGGAGGGGAAAAAATCATGGCTTTCTAACACAAAACTCAACCTGTCCTCGCACACTGGGACCTCGCATGAACATAGACCAAATAAACAACGATGAACCCCTTTGTAGATGGAGATGGCTATTCACATGTTACAGGCAAACACCTAGGTGTGTGCATAGTGTAGAAGCTGATGTCTATACAGCAACCATACTCGGGTAAGCAAGCAGTGTAACCTGGGTATCAAGAAATATACCCAAGAAGACCAGACAGCTTCCAGCCTCACTGACAGAACCAGAAATTGGCTAACTGGACACCTACTTACTGCTGGTAAACAAAGGCATTTGGAGTAAGGAAACTTGCTTAAGATTTTGCCCCCACACAGGAACTGACCCAGATCCTGTAGCCTAATAGAACATGGTCATTATAAGAAAGCACAACACCTCTCTTCAGGATATCTTGCAGCTATTCTTGTCTGTTTGGTGTTCAAACTACTGTACAATTTACAGCCAAATGAAAAGCAGATACACCATGAAGGACCCCTCCTTTACTAGTGTAAAGGGCGCTGATCATTTCTCAATGCACAATTATAATACCAAGAGAGACTCCTCTTCCTAAGAAGCAAAAACTATTTTGGTTTGAATCTGACAAAAATATGCTGATTTACTTGAATTGGATAGCCAAAATAAAATAACAAATGGAGATAGAAATTTCACAGACGATCATTATTTAATATCCGACTGAAACAAGTGTAAAACAATCATGACTAAGCCATTTCCATTCATTACATTGTAATAAGTAAACTAAAAGCAGTTCAACGTGGGATAACTCAAGAATTATACTGCAAGTATTTGGCAGGTCTCCACAATGGATCATTGATGACTTATCAATTTTAACATCAGTGGGCTGAATAATAACAATACTTTTGGTAAACTTTAGACTAAGAATTTTCTGAAAGACAAATCAATAACTAAACTTCTGTATCGCTTATAGCAACAACAACAAAATTTTAATATATATTATAATTATCTCCCTTTAACCTTACAGCCAAAGCAACTTTAACTTTTTTGTTTTATTTGCAAGTGAGTTTATGAATCTTTACCAGTTTTGTGCTCATTAAAGAAAAGAGGAAATAAAAATTACACTACTGACATACATTCATAAATTTCAGAATTTGTTTTCATGAACTTACAATAGAACTACAGTAATTAATGTCTGCCCTAAACTTTATAAATGTAATTATAGTGTGCTATGTGCAATTAAATATCTAGAAACTATCTGAAAATAAGACTGGTCATCAGTTGTTTTTACGAGAGAATTAAAAACAAGAAATGTTTCTGATTCTCGCAGTACGATTAGCACATTATATATTCATGAAAAAAAAAAAATAGAATCAGATGGATCCCATTATTTCATTCTTTTAGCTCAAAATTGTATGTAGCATTTATGCATTTTCGATGAAAAAATTTTCTGCTATATTTAATAAGTAATTATGGTTCTAACTTGTTTAACCCTTAATTTTTATTCTTCACACAACCATTAACCAAATATTGTTTTCCTTTTAAATCTTTTGTCGTGTTTCTCGCATCTTCCGTCTTGCCGAGAACGTTAAAAAAAATCCATTTACTTCTACGCAGTTCACAAGAAAAGAATACAGAGACTTTTAGTCTTACACTGCGACCATTCGAAGCAATGACAAGGTACAGCCAGAGACCCCTGACACAGATGGTCCTAGACCTGAACGGCATCGTCAATGATCTCCAGGCTGTCGGTGCAATGCGATGCAACAGCCGATATTTCGGTCTCTCCGCACATTATTTCCCTCTCCTCCTTAGTTCTCTTCGCCACATCGTCATCCTGCAACAGAAGCACCAGCTCTTCCGTGTTTATCGCCTGCCGTTCCGGGTGCAGTTTCCTCATGAGAAACGACTGAGCGCTGTCCTCCTCAGACACGGCAGGGGTCTGGCGCTCCGCTTCTTTCATTAGCCGTTCCATCAGGTCATTCTTAGCTGTGTGAAGAGTCCTTATAATCTCCCTCGCAGTAGGGTCTTTCTTACCTCCCTTCAGCCTGTGAAGTTTCTTTTCTGGAAGCACAAACAACACGACAACCAAACAGCCTTTCCTGATATAAATAAATAAATTAGTCAATACCTTTTTTTTTTTTAAAGACGTAGATGCTAACTTATTCAAAACCAGAGAGTTTCGACAAAACACTAGGATCTATTACGTGAGCCAGCTGTTTTACTGTAAAGGGCCCCCCCCCATCGCGATTCTTTCCCTAGCCTTTAATTAAGCCTGCTGCCAGAACCAGTTCCACGAACTAATTTCAACTGTCTTTGAATCTAGCGGGCCTACCCCCCCTCTCCGGCCGTGTTCCCGGGCATTTACTTGTTTTCTCACAGAAACTGTACCGTTAGTTTAATCATTTCGAAAACCATCTCAGCGGCGCTACCAACCACCACCCCCCCCAAAAAACAATAATCTGTATTCTCTCAGATAGTATTTTCAGTTTGGGCAAGTCTGTCTGGTCGCTCATGGGGTAGGAGCGTGGGCATCCAGGAGTGGGTCTGAGGGCACCTCCCCTAGCACCCAGTCTCCAGGAGTCAGGTACTTCGCGGACCCTTGTAACTGGTCTGACCAACCCAGCCAGAACCTTTAAGATGACATCATGAACCGACAAAGGAGAGACTGAACGAACTTAAGCTTAAATAATAAAGTGAAAGATACCCGGGATATTGAAAAATTAATTAATTAACATTATTATTATTATTATTATTATTATTATTATTATTATTATTATTATGACAACGCCCATATTTGTTAACGTTGGACTATGCCCCAATCGCAGATACCTACACACATCAAAGGCGGACCTACCTAGAGACTCAAGATACTTCTCCGAGCTGATGAGATTATATTTAGGATCCATGATGGGGCTAGGAATCTGCGGGTATGTGTCTGATAACGGTCGCCACGGGTCGCTGGCAGTCATTTTGCAGCTGCCGTCCATTTACCAACAACAACAATAAAAACAAAACAAACTTGATGATAGTATTAAACACGAGGCCACCGTTGGTTACGATCTTCAAACGAACAGCTATTTTTAGTCATTGTAATCGTAAAGAGTCTCTTAACGAACAGGTATTTTAGCTCTTTTCAAAACTTTCTACAAATCCTTTAGAACGTTTTTAAATGAGTTTTATTTATTATTATTATTATTATTATTATTATATTATTATTATTATTATTATTATTATTATTTTTACAATACTAGTTTCAAGCGATGTAAGACTTAAAAGGTGTATTGATCGTTTTGGGAGTATAAATACAGACGTGAATACCACATCACACCAAAGATGGAGATACTTCAGAAAAGATTCAGATGAGGTTTGCTAAGTAGATATAAGTAAACTATTATTCGAAAAACAAAAGAGAAATAACCCCAACGCTATATATACTTCACTCACAAACACAATATTTGTCTTTATTTTGTTACTACATTTTTTTTCTTTTTTCTTTTTTACTTTCAGTTTTCCGTTTCGCTTTCTTGTCGTTCTCCCAATGGCGGAGAGAAATTTCACCCTCTTACCTTTTTTCAGAGAGGAGGGAAATAACGAGTATCCGTCTGAAAAAAAGCGTTAGGGAGAATTCGTAGAGCAGCCGGTGTTAAAGAGTTAACGTGGAAATACTGGCACGTAAAGCCGTAAACAAATTATTAGTCAAATTTTTTTTTTTTTTTTAAAGAACCAAAAAAAAAGTTTTGGGCAAAATACAAAAAAGAAGTGACAAAAAAAATCTTCGCATCTGTTTAAATAATACATCGGTATAAAAAAAAATCTTAATTTGATAATTGAGTTATATAGTAATTTTAATTAAGAGGTGGGGGGTTGCAACTTTAGCCTTTGTGTTTTCGAAATTTAGCCATCGCCTGTATGCACAACATATTTATTAACAAGAGAGAGAAAAATAATAATTTCTTACTTTAGAAAGTTTGGGGATGTACTAGTTGCTCGTGTACACCGTAATAAAAGGAACATGAAAAAGACCCAGCGTGATTTGATATTAGACACTTTTAGCCCTATACTTTAAAGGTTGCAACGCAGAATTAGATTTAAATAGGGCTGCGAAGCGATAGCTATGCAACTATAAAGAGATCAAGGGCCAGCAGCAACGTTACTTTTAGTCGCCTAAAGCATTGGCGTCGGCAGGGATCTTTCCAGAAGGGGAAAAATGACAAAAATGTCAACAGGATAAATTACAGTGGGTACGGGGAATGTGTCTGGTGATGAAAGCAGACTAACTTCGTCGAAAAAATAAAAAGATACTTTTTTTTTCCTATCAAAGGTATTCGATTTTTATCAATAAGTTTTTTTTACTTAGAAATATTTCTTGCGATTCATTTAGAATTTTTAAAAATTTAAATATATTTTTTTTTTTTTTACGTTAGTTATACTTTCTTCGCCATTGTTGCTGCCCCCATCAGGGCTCACAATAAAAAAAAACAACAACAACACCGTTATATTAAAGAAATAGTGACACCTATCGTGAAGAAATAAATTTGGTTTATTTCGATTAAAACGCTATAATTTCACAATATGCCTGAAGCTTTAAGTGAAGAGATCTTTAATTAGAACGTACTAAATAATAATAATAATAATAATAATAATAATAATAATAATAATAATAATAATAATAATAATAATAATAATAATAATAATATTCATAACTTCTTTCTTTGGAGCTGACCTAATGATATTGTGTAGATCTCAGATGATATTGTTAAAGTCAAAACGTCAGCAACCTTATTTGCAACGCAAAGTAAGAATTAACTGTCATGGCGACGGAGTCGGTTTTTCTCCCCCTTCAGATAAGTTAGTAGTAAACAGCGCAAAATCTCGTTCCCTCAAATGTGGCAGATGGTGGGGGGTGATGACCGGAAAACCGCCTCATTAAAGCAGAGACTTGGGGAGAGAAGTCGCCAACCAGAAAGACCACCATAGTGGGATGACCTTCGTAAGGGGAAGTCTATCCTGGTGACAAGCCGGCTTACAGGCGAATTGTGAGAACTACCGTACGAGAACATGTAAATAAATAAACGAAAAACCTTGGGAAAAATACAAAGAAACAAACCTGAAAAAGAGTGATCAGCCAGTGATCGATTAATTTGAATTTTCTAATCGCGATTATAGCTCTTGTTACCGCTTGTAATAATCTCTATTAAGAGATTTATTCGACGACTTCATGCGACTCGCTACATCATAAAGAAACTAACCCGTTTTTCTTTTCTTTGCTATCTCTCCTACCCTAAGACCCATTACCGCTTTTATTTATTGCATCTTGCGTAGTCGTCTTGTGCTTTTTAAAAAAAATGTTTTTAGATCTTTTGCCTACACAGCTTTCTGTCGTTTGTTTATTTTGTTTTACGTGTATCAGATCTCGTTTCATGCCCCGAGGCGGAAATTTTCAGTTTACAAAATAGCGCCATTTTTTTTGTTGTTGTTTGTTTTTAAAGTCGCAATGCAGCAAATTTAAAATTCCCCTCGATATCTTAGTAAAGCAGCTTGAAATGACTGTCCTACAATCCATGAGAACGACCTGTCGTCTCTCCATACCTATTACCATACAATATTAACATTACAATGAAACAACAGCAAGTGATCGGAGGCGGGGAGGAACAATTGAAAGCCTAATGTGGTTGTCGTCTGCGTATATTAAAAGGTTGAAAGATGGAGAGAAAAAAAAACGTCAGTAAGCATTACAGCTTGTCACATTTTTCAGAATAATGGGTGGGGGGGGAATAAATGCAACCTGTTTGTTGTTTATTGTTCGTAATATTAATTCAAAACTGGTATAATCGCACCAACACTTTTAGCTTGTCGGCACTGAACGTGTTGATGACGCTACGGAGTTACCGTTCCTGGCAGCTTGTTGCACGAACCAACAGCCATATCACTATAAAATTTATTTTAAGAACGGAGTCAGATGATATATCTTTGTCAACTGGCTCTATTCCGTCGGTGCTTTGGTCGTTAATAACCAAAAATGCACTTATATTTACACATTTTTCCAGAAATTAGTACAACGTTACGAGCAAAGATAATCCAGTCGACCTTTTAATTAATTTAAAGTAGATTACCACTCTATACCGGAATTAGCACCTTAATTTAAAGAAAAAACCCATTGAAATGCGTGTTCAAGTAAATTCTCGCTTCAGTCGACCGATATTTGGTTACCCAAACCTTTTACTATGAATACTAACATCAAGATGGCTGCTAAAGGGTTAAATGTTTTGTGTGTGTATATATATATATTTTAAAATATATTTTTCTACTTGTATATTTTATCTTAACCTACGCATTCATACCGGGCATGGAACCAAACAAGACATCATTTCAGGTGACTGCATCAGATGTAAGGTTTTGGAGTGGCTACTCCTCAAAAGCTTTCTCATCTCAGAAGATCGCCGTCGGTCGTGGTTTGGTTTGCGACTGCTGAGGGGCGTCATGCCAGAAGGGGGGGGGACAAAAACAGAATGGCGGCATCTGGTCGCTGGACGAAAGTTTTTCACGCGAGAAAGAAATAGAATTTTAATCTCTAATCGATATTTATATTCAAAATACGCGCGGGGGGGGGGACTTTTAGAAGAAGCTGCGCCCCCTCACCGCGGCTTTGTTTCATAAGTATAGCGGGTGAATAAGCCGGTGAAAATCTGTGTGTGTGTGTGTGGGGGGTGATGCGTTAAAACATCTCCCCCCCCCGCCATTTTGTTTTAAATAACGACCCAGTTTGTTTAAGGCCGGACCATCTCTCTGAGCGAGGCTTGGGCTGAACTCTTCTTGTTCGAAATTATCCGTAAATTCTATTTTCGAAATTTAATGTAAATAACCGAATAGCGAACGTTTTAAAAATAAAAAAAAATAAAAAAAAATGCCATCGATCACCGACGTGATTCCGCGAGATGATATTTGATTGGGAGGCGTGGGAGGCTGATGGTGATTTATACCGGTCGGAATGTCTCGGTTGGGTTTAATGTTCGCTCGACTTCCGTCGTCCTTTTATTAAAAAGAAAAGCAGCAGGAACAACAACAACAAAAAAAATGTGAAAAAGTAATTAAGAAGAGCGAAGAAAACTCATGGCTGGTGTGGAGACCGAGGCTTTATTGGAGCCCTCAGAAACCGTCAAATGGACATGGCGCCATTACTGCTTTTTCGTAAGCCATTTTGTTTACTATGCGGGCACCGTCACGGGGACTTTCGTGGGCAGGCAGTTCCTTTATGAGCGGATCAGGCAGAAGCATATTAACAATGACGAAGTCTATTTTAACTTGACCCGGAAGGAGCTCGAAGAAGTTTCTCTCTGTAGTAATGGAACCAACACATCGGCGTACCAACTACAGCAGACGATACAGGCCGAAGCCGCCTCTTGGAACGAGTACTTTTCCTTGGTAACCGGACTCACCAGCGCTGTCCCCATTTTCTTCTCCGGCTCCCTCTGCGACGTGCTGGGGAGGAAATCCGTCGCGGTCGTTAGCATGGCCGGTTCGCTGGCCAGGCACTGCTCCTACTTGGCGGTCGCGGTGTGGAAGATGGAGGTGGCGTATTTGGTTGTAGGGTACGTCGCTGAAGGTTGTACCGGAGCCTACCTCACGCACAAGATCGCTGTTTATGCGTATTCTGCCGACATCATGAGAGAGAAAAAAGTGCGGACATCCGGCCTGGTGTTCATTAATAGCCTCTGCAAGATCCTGACCGGGATGTCCAGCCTGGGGACGGGACTTTTCATAAAGGCCGACGGTTACTTTTTGCCTCTGCTCACCGTCTGCCTCCTGGTGTTCACTTCTCTGCTGGTGATGGCGCTCCTGGCGGAGGAGACTCGCTCCGGCGGGAAGCTGTCCGACCTGAGTCTTCAGATTATCGCCAGCCGGATGCTTAACTTTTACACCCACAAGAAGTCGAACAATCGCTGGAAGTTCTGGATCATCCTTGCCGTCTTCGTCTGGATATCGCAGCCTCGGCTCGGAATCGAGACGATCACCACACTGTACATGCTCAACTCACCGTTTTGCTGGTCTTCCGTCAAGGTTGGGCTGTACAACGCCATCGGCTCCATGACACAGCCCGTCCTGGCGGCGGCAACCGTCATGGTCACGCAACAGTACCTGACGCAGGAACTTATCGCTTCCCTGGGCTGTTTAAGCTACATGGCGATGTTCTTGCTCCAAGGGTTTTCTGACACAGAATGGATGCTCTACGTTGGTAAGTGTCGTTGTACGGAGACAGGAGTCAGTCGCATCCTCTATTCCGTCCCGGATAAAACAGTAATACACTGTGGGATGATGGAGAAATTTTGAAATCCTATAAGATCCACGAAACAGCGTAATTTCTCGAGTTACGTGTAAGCAAGCGATGGCCTGCCGGGACACTTCTAAATCCCTACCTGCTTGGCATTCCGGATGCGCAAGTAACCGAGGGGACCTTTGTTAGTCTAGCACAAAACCGCATTGTTCCCATTTGCGGTGCAATGACCCCGAGCTCCGACCGACTGATGTCCATCTTCCTGAAGCAATTCTATTGCACGATCAGAAGTATTCACTGTCAACCAGCGGATGAAGATGCGGATGTCGGGCACCGCGTTTTTGGGGGCTGCTCCTTCCCCCTGTCACGGAATCTCGCACGTAGCCCACCTGTAGCAGGTGCATAGCCTCGCTCAGTGACAGCTGACAGCACGTCGTATAAGATGACGGACAGTCTTCTTTATATAATATTCAGCGACCAGTGCAATTTTGTCGTTCTGCTCTCTGGGGGTGGGTGGGAATCATGATAATTAGGATAAAAATCCTTCAAAAACTAAGCAACTTGAAAGACTTCAGACGGCTGACTAGCGTTAGATCGGGCGACGAGATACCGGCCGGATATCGGAACCCTGATCTTCATCCACGGCACACCAGGACCCAAGTCAACCAGCCGTCGCACTAGCGAAGAACCGAGTCCTCTTACATAACACGTCTACTCGGAGAGTAAAACTGCGATCTACGAATGGCCGACAAATTTTCCTTCCTACCCCACTCGGAATTTTACACTCACCGTTTTCGTTCATTATTTCTTATGGTTTGTCAGATTTTGTAAACCTGGTTTAATTTGTCCTGTATTCTCTACTTTAACAGCCGTCCGCGTGCATTTCTTCGGGGGGCGGCGCTACGTTTCCTTTCCACACCTAAAAATGACGAGTTCTAGTAGGGCCTGACCGCATCCACCCTAACTCCTGCTAGTTCTCTTGCGCATCCCTGCCCGTAGAGCTCCGGGCGGTGGGGGGGGCGAGAGAGAGAGAGAGAGAGAGAGAGAGAGAGAGAGAGAGAGAGAGAGAGGAGAGGAGAGAGAGGAGAGAGAGAGAGAGAGAGAGAGAGAGAGATGAGATAGAGAGAGAGAGAGAGAGAGAGAGAGAGAGACCAGATGAGATGCGACGCTGGCCAGCTGTTGCGATTGTGAACAATTCGTACTCGAGTTCTACCGTCGAAGGAAATCGTTGGTCGGCTCATCTCCTGTCGCGAATGGCGACGACGACAACGACGACAATGTATTCAATTATGTATTTATCTACCTTTCTCTTTGTTTACCCGCAGCCTTGTTGATTGGTTCCCTTGGAAAGAGCTCGTTGACTATAATCCTCGCTATCGCCTCTCACCTGTCCGGCGCTGATGAACAAGGTAGGCCGACTCCCCCGTACGCCACTTCTTTGTTCTGTTATAGCTTTACTTTGAAGTAAAATTGTTTTATTTTTCTTCCATTTTAAGGCTAGGAAAGAAACCATCATGGGTAATTCAAGTCGGTTCCCCTCACCCTGTAAAGAAATACATATTCGTTGCAGTCAAAAGTATTCCTGGTAATATATTCAATTCATCATTCACTAAATAACACTCGTTTTTCAAAGATATTTGATAACGGATTATCTGATTTATAATTATATTTGTTATAGTTTGTCTTTTTTTTAAATTTAGAGAATTTATTAACAACTTACAATATATGGGATCTAAAGAATACATACAGAGAAACGATTTAAGAAGTTCTACCTGCCGTAGCATCCTCGCGTAACCGCGTTAATTGTGTTAGCTATATATATATATGCGGCGTGACGGCCCATTGGTTAGCTTACTTGGCTGCTAAAGTTGAGAACCCGATTACGATTATCGTAGGCGATGGCTTCTCGCTCTTTACCACTCTCCGGCCTCGTGGACTTTCTCCGGTTCTCCAGTACTTCCACGTTCTGGTTGAACTCTCAGTAGATTCGTTTCTATGGAAGACCCGTCGTGCCAGTACCCTGTATCTTAGATCATGGATGGTGGTGATCCAAAACTGTCGGTCCCTGACTCGGGGATGGCGCAAGATGCCGCTGATGAGAAAGTTATGCCAGTAAAATGATTTATTCCTCTTTTTTAAAAATCATTTTGGAAGGGCTGAACTTGTTTTATGGACGAGAAAAAAAATTTTTTTCTTTTGTTTAAATAGATCTCAGGAATGAAAATGTTTATCAGAAGTAGCCGTCATGAACCGCTTTGTCTCTACAGGTGCAGTAATGGCGAGTCTAGGAACTGTGGAAGCCGTTTGTAGCATCACCAGCGTCGTTATGCTCAACTCGGTTTACGCTGCAACCCTCTACTGGATGAAGGGATTTGTGTTTGTGCTGTCAAGCACCCTTTTTCTCGTCCCAGCCAGTCTTCTCCTGTAAGTTTCCAATTCTTCTTTTTCTTACCTACCTTAGCTTGGTAGTGTTATAGATGCACTCCACACCTTCCTTTTGGTAGATCGTGACCTTATATCCCATAGAGGCCTCGCCATATACTCATATGAATATAAACAGACATCTGGGAAAACGGTGCGGTAACTAGCCGAAAAAATTGTCACTGACCGGATAAAAATTACTATTTCAAATTACAGACATATGAGAAAACTGTCTGATTGCCAGCCGAAGAGCAAATTGATAGGAAATGCAAATAACCCGTCTGGCTTTTCAAAAATGCAAATCGCAAGCACTTAAGACGCTAAGTGATTAACAACTAATTAATGACTTAAAAAATTAAATGAACTGCGGAAAATGTAGCACGTTTATTTTTTCGCGAAGACAAGATTACAACATATAAATATCGTTTCAATAAAAAAGAGACCAATCGATTAAAGACAGAGTTCGACCCCCGCGATCGACACAATAGGTAATGCAAACAGTATTGTCAACACATGGTTGATAAAGACTTCTGCTAAGGAGCTGAATTAAAAGTGTTACTGGTCGCCGTCTCGTTTAAAAAGGACAAGAATTCTTGATGGGTTTTCACGAGTCGAAATATTGCACCTCGTCCATGACGGTGGACGTGCCGGGCTGGGGCTGGGGCTGGAGGGGGGTGCCACCGCGCGGGTGGTTGTCGGCCACGCACGAAGAGTCGTCTCGGTAGCCGATCTCTGGCTGGACCGACTTCTCACGTGATTTTGTTCTGGCCCCCAGTCGGGGTGTAAAGTCTCGGCCCAGCTCCGGCTCCTGCCTACCGACGGCGTAAAGCGACAACCTCAGGTGTCTTGGACAAAGAAACGGTTGCGATAACAATCAGAATCTGCTGTGTCCCGGCCTGATGTGGACATTTCCAACTCGGCCACGTCATCGATCTTATGGCCACCATTCGGGTCGGTGGCCAGCGGATCGAACCCCACACCGTCAAAAGTGAAACTCCCGAAGAACACGTTCGGGTGTTAGAAGAACCAAGTGGCGCCGTGAAGATGGCTCATGCGGAAACTTTGAGAGAAAGCTTCGTGGAATATCCGATTCGTTGAGTCGAGTGTAAACGCCGTTCGTTTCCCGGGGTCACCCTGTCGCCAGACAGGGATGCTTGTTTCTCGGGAATCCCTCCTCCCCACCCCCCCCACGAAACTGGCTACAACAGTTCTTACGAGGGTGGGGCATTTAAAATTAATTAAGTGATTTTGTACGTCTGCGAAAAAGGGGATAACCTCCCGGTTGAGAAGCCACGCAAAGGGGACTGAATAGTGATGGATTTAGTAGGGGAAGGAATCTTCTAGAATATGTAGAAAGAAACTACGTGCTGAGAGAAAACCCATTAGAAATGTTAGTGATACAGAGGATGAAGAGAACTCACTCCACACACTAAACGTAGCCCGGATCCCTCAAAGGCTGAAGCTTGGTTCGCCACAGTGACAAACCGGTACGCTGTTCTTCCTGCTATTGTACGCAGGAATCTATATGATATTTCCAGGCGCTGATTTTATATCGAAACCTTCCAACGTTTTATAACAAAAGAGTCAGTCGCACCCCCTTTTTTGTGGTTTCTATCCGTATTTTTTTGTTTTTTTTTTCCTTTCTTAAAACATTCAAAGAATTAGGACGAAGTTGTCAGGTACAATACTGTGGGCTCAATATCCAGGCAGGTACCCTTTGGTCGTTTGCTTTAACTCTAGTTCTTACAACATCTTGTGTTTTCCGTGTTTGTAGGGTGCTGGAAATAGGAGGAAGGAGAAAAGGCAAAAAAGAAGAGGAATCCAAATCTAAATCGCTGATACAGCAGGAAGACGGGAAACATCAAAGATGCCACATCGATAAATAAGGAAATCTTGATTGTGCACCCAGCGTTGCCATCTTGTAAGGTTCACACTATGAATAGTAAAAAAAAAAAACTATCAAATTTACTGAAATAGCCAACTATTATGGGTTATCAGAATATCGTGATAACTTAAATCCTGTATTGTATTTTTAAAAAAAGCACTGCAATGTATAACACGGTCTATAGTGATACAGAAATGTATAAACCTACTTTCGTCATGGAATAAAAACAATCGACTTGTTTCTTTTATACAGACGCCAAGCGATCATCATGCATTTACTAACTTGAAAATTTAAATCTGACAGATATAAACGGTAAGGGCTGGTATGAGTAACTTCTATCACATTAATAGAAAAAAAGGGACGAAAGCAATGGAGCACAATAATTTTTTTCAATCTGATCATTTATGTACATACTGAACCACAATGAATCCATTGGTTTTCAATCACGAAAACTGATAAACGCACAAGTACAGTAAGAGCGATGGGGCCCTGGATACGACCTTTTATACTGACGATAGCAGACCACTGGCTCCCGAAGGTCGATCATCTATATGTAGCATTATGGCTACAGCTGAACGTGGAAATTAGAAGGACAGAATTAAAAATAAAAAAAACATTTAAGAAGCACGGGCGACAGACACTACGTTCCACTTGAAAAAGATGCCACACCTAACCAGGAGAGTGTGGGAGCCATTTAGGCGGGTTGAGGGTTGCGGTGTTCGAAGCAGGTCCAAGCTACCTTTCGTGTCTCGGCCTTTTCGGTTACCGACCAGTTACTTCCGCTAGGGAAAACAGCGCGAAGCTTAGGATACAGACCAATGTTTCCTTTAGGGCTCAAGTGAAACCCGTAGCTTTTTATCTGGCTGAATCGTGAGAGACTGACACGTGCGTGGTCCTCTAACACCTGACAAAGACCCGTCTTTTCCCTCATCTTTATTAACTGACACTGGTCAACCGGAGCATCTCTGGAAGTTGACACAGCAGCGATTGACACGCAAATACTACGTAGAAAGACGGCCTTGAGTATTTTACGGTAGTCAATCAACCATATATATATCGCGTGACTTTACGCCATTAATATGTCCTGTTTATTGTATTTTCTTGTCTATTAATACCGATCCCCAAAAGTCTTGAAGCTATGAGTGCGCACGCGCAAATTTGTCCAGTAAACCGAAAACAGTTAGGACTGAAGAACAGATCGAAACTTTTTTTTATAACCGTTAGGAAGTTTCTGCATACAGGGGGAGGTAATTCAGTTAATGGGGATCGTTAAATCGGGTTCAGCCGGTTCTAATAGATCCTCAGATTTGTCCTTTGCTCCACGAGAAATTCGCACGTGCAGGAATCTATAAAGCAAAAAAACAAAAACAAAAACAACAACAATAACACTGCATATTATACGTAAATAAGTTTATGTAAAGAAAATTTGCATTTTCAAATTTTAACAGCTGAATCAATATTATTCCCAGGAATTCTAATATTCAAGGCGGGTTCGCTAAGCCCCTGCCTTCTCTCTTAAAACAAAGGAAACACGATTCGTTTTAACCTGTTCTGATGTCCCCAGCATCGTTAGATTACATCATAATCTAGAATCGACTAAAGCAAGGTCCCTTCTCCTTCTGGCTACTTCTAAATGCGGATTTAGGCTTATTCTTTAAAAATGCACAGGTATTATCCTCACAAACATTTTAAAAAAATCATTTATTCACTTATTTATGCAGTAATTTCTTTCGGATAAAATCCTTATTTGCTTAAATGGTTTTATTCTTTGTTTGTGGTTTACTGCCCTATACGTGATCCCTCGGGACAAGGAAGTGCCTAACGACCCGATTTAGGGATTGTTTTAAGTGTCTTTCTTCCGGGTGTGCGAATTACTATCTTCATTGGTTCACTTTTATGAAAGATTAAAGTTGTAACACCCATAAATGGCAGAGAAGTCTTCCTGGCATTTCGGGATTGTTACGCGTGCAAGGTTTTACTTCCACCGTTCTATTCAGGGTATACAGACAATGGCTACATTTCTGGTCTGGTGACGACGAGCTCCCCCGAGAAAAGAGGACTAAACCCTTAATTATTCTGAAGACTTCCTTTGGGGTTTCCTCTTAAACTTCCAAAACTTTAAAATTGTCAATATTTTCTAGTAGTTCGGCGGACACGGAGACTTTCCACTAAATCTGTGCTGATGTCACATCAATAAACCAGCGTTCTCTCTCAAATGTAAATTCTACACCTGCACAGCATCTTCGAGATGCGGCGACTCAAAGGCATAATTATTGGTGGAGCCGAAATGTCATTACCTCTATGTTTGGCACCCTGGGTTTAATAAACCTAAACGGTCTTTTTTGCTTTGTTCGCGGCTGAAATGCATCGCTATCTATTCTCTTAACCTTTCTTTTATGGGGAACTTCACTAAGAATCTTACCAAAGTTTGAATAAGAATCTCATGCACAAGCTCAGGATGATTTTTACTCACACGAGAAGAAGACATGGCACGAGGCACAAGACCCCGGACAGGACGTATACCAAGCCCTTCATCCAAAGAACCGTGGCCGAGTAAACCGCTGTCAACATCACTGTACTCGTCACGCCGGTGAATACTTCCACAGCGCCCAGACCGGCGTAGATGGCGCCTGCCAAGACAAAACAACATTACTCCACCCGTTACCCGACTTCGTCTCTCCCCTACTCCAGTGGCTAACTCACAACAGTTTGATCTTGCCTTTACGAGGGATCATCTCATTTCACCTTTCCACCGTCGTCCGCAGGATGAAAGAAGATTTCCAGGAATCGACCTCACATGTTACAACATCATCATGGAAGTGATTTTTTCGATTGTCTTAAATAAAGGGTTTTAATCTTTGTAAGGACATATAATGGCTGCTGAAGAAGAATTGCATAATTGTAGGATACTTTTTAATTTGACATGTCAGGAATCTTCGAGAGAGAAAGCAAACTAACTAAACTTTTACGAAGTTTTTGTTTCCCCTAATCTTATCTGGGTTCCGTTTTAGTAGCCAGCCGCCATTTTCTTCTCAGCCAAGTGGGTAGTCTGACATTCAACACCACCGGAAACCGGGCGCCATTTACCTCCCCTTTCGGTAATTCCTTCTTAAGTTCGACTGAAACAGTTCTGTCAGTGAATTTGAAACCTGAAAACTGGACAAATGCCTTTGGTCACATGTTAAAATCAAGTCAGTTCGTGACTGATAAACATTAACATAGTTTACCTACCTATGTCACCTGAGTTGGCATGGTCGATGATGACGGTTCGGATCATTGCGAAACCTGTTAATATTCCCCAACCGAATACCGCCGCTGCAAGAACAAAGAGCGTCCATAATGTATACGAACGTAAACAATTTGCTTGTTTTCAGAAAAGACACCTCCCTGTAAGGGACAAAGGAAGGACAAAGGGAGGCAATCCAGCCATGACGCACAACGACTTTAACGATTTTTCACTGGCGTTTACAGTTGTTTGCTAGTAGGATTTTTTACTTCGAAGAAGACGAGACCAAGCTGCCTTTATGTTGTTAAACGTTTGGTGCGTTATGTCGCGACCGAAGAACTGGAAGAAATGGGCGACCTACCTAGGTAGAGCATCCAGTCGGAGCGAGAGAAGCCGTAGATGAGCTGGCGCAGAGAACAGGCCAGTATGGCGAGGGCTCCGATCAGGGTGTCTGTGAGGCAGCACTGCGACACTCTCAGAAAGAGGAAGGCGAGAAGCGGTTGGACCACCGATATCGCGGCCCCGTACATTCCGATGTTGACCGGCGTCCAGCAGAAGGGAGAATTCATTTCGTACAGGGTGTCTATGCGGAACGTGCCCAGGTAGAACTGGGACAAGAGGGCGAAGGCCCCCAAGCACAGTCGGAACCTCCACCTTCCCGAAGGGGCCGAGTAGAAGCTCGCGACACGCCTGAGGTCGCGGCACGGCGAAGAGTCAGCCGCACCGGTCCGACGGGCGGTCTCAGCGGGGATGACGGCCATGAGGATGACGGACCCGGCTAACGCCGCGGAGACGGCCACTAGCGGCCAGAAGAAGCCGTCCTCCTCGACGAAGTAACCCATCCCGAGCGACGCGGCTCCGTCGCAGGCGTATATCAGTCCCTGGACGACGACCAGGGACACCGCCCGTCTCTCCCTGGTCTGGCTGACGTCGGCCGCGTAGGCGCACGTCACCAGGGCGACGGCCGCGAACCCGCCCGCGCAACCCTCGACGGCGTACCCGACGAACAGATACCTCAGGTCTGACGCCCAGTAAACCACGGCGAGATACACGACCGACCAGACGAGGCGACCCGCCATCCCGACGACGGCGACGACTTTCCGACCGAGGAAGTCCGACCAGGACCCTGCCAACAAAACGGTGAAGACGTTCGGAATCCCGCCAGCGAGGGAGAAGTACTGACTCCATGTCGCGGCGACGGCTTGAACTCTCTGCTGGAAGACGAAGCCCTCGTCGCTGGCGTTCGCCGTACAGAAAGACCCCTTCGTCGTGTCGTTTCCAAAACTGGAATTTCCCAGCAGGTCACTCTCAATCCGGTAGTACAGGTACTGACTCACCAGGGGGCTCTCAACAGCGAAAGCCGTTATATACAAAGCACTGATGACAAAGAAGGAGTAGTGTCGCCAGGTCGGGCTGAACCGTACTTCCGACATCTTCACAAGCGAATCCGTCTCATCTGTTTCCGTCATTACTTTCCTCACAGCCCAACTTTCCAACACTGTTTTCTCTCCTCTCCGCTAAGCTGCCGTAGCTGGGCTTCCTTTCAAAATCCCGATAACTTCAATCTTCTGTCAGAAAATCAAGAATAAGCGGTCAGGGTTAGATATTCGTACCATCGCTGTGAATTTATCCTGTCCAATGGTAGTGGTGGTTCGCTCACCTTTATCTGAGATGGATATTTTTACCGAAGATGACTTGCACGACTGATGACCTGAAAGGTCCCCGTGAATTAATTCTGATCACACATAAGCACATAACTTTACGATTTTATCTGCGCCCAGTCAGCGAGGCGGGTGGGGAGGCGTCTCTCTTTAATCTACCCAGCTCCGAATTAGGTATTATCTTCGCCTTAATCCATCAGCGACAAGCTGAGGAAACCCAGACTTCTCTTCGAAATGTCGTTACAGTCAGAATAAGACACCGCAGAAATGCTTCGCACTAATACATATATAGTGATTATGCAGGGATATTTTTTTGAAAATTAACGTTTCCTGCTTCATCACGCATGCCCGAGTATTTCTTTGGCGAGCCTCCTGTCCTAAGACTTTCGAAGAAATAGCAGGAAAGCAACGATACGATGGGCGAACGTTTCTCCCGCCTGTTGAAAAATTGATTGGTAAACCCCCGATTTTAGATGTTTCGGTTTTACTTCTTCTTACGACTAGAAGGAATTATTATCATGTGCTGTATTCTTATAGAATCCTGTAATTTCAAGACAAACTTTGCCCCTTCTCTCAGGTGGGTTGTTTTAAAACGTTAACCAGCCTACTGCCTAGCAGGCTATGACCCACAACGGTCGTCCATTTTCTCCTTTCAAATAATAATAGAACTAACCATTTTATTAAAGAGACACCATCTTACTGCTATTAAAGCTTCATCTCGGTTTGTTTTTGTTGTGTAAGGACGAACGCCGTGCTGAATTCTTGCCAGCGTCGTTGAGATTTACACTATGATGCCTTTAACAATAATCCGAGATATATAGACGTTTTTTTTTTTTTAAATCTAGTCGAGAAACATGAAGGTTCATAAGAGAAAAGCAGATTTTGCTCACAGTTAACGATTATCTACCGTGTTTTGCGAGACCAACGGCTAACTGATAATCCGATATAACAAAGTTCAGAGAGTACTTTCCAGTCACCATCAGAGATCTGCAGTGCCGTCTCTACAAGACGGGAAAAGAAAAAAAGTCTGACGAAGAACGAATCTTGTTGCCAACTTGATGTCCATATTTCTTTTACCGTGCATGCTCTGTTAAGGCTGCAGAATCTATAGGTCTAAGTAACCTCATGTCACGTGGTTAGTTACAGGCAAACAAAGGTGGTATTTTCATGTCACAAAGCATTATTAGAATATTTTAATGTGATTACCTTGTTATTATTATCATTATTATTAGCGATAAACTATTGCATCTTATCGGTACATTTACAATGCTTTAAATTCGTTTTTAGTTTTAAATTAAATAGAAATGCAGAATATTTACCAACATTCGAAATGTTGACGATAATGTCTTCACCTCTCGTGATGAATGCTCTTTTAGAAGCTCGTAAAAGTAGTGCCGGAACCATAACCGGAGTTACTTGAGCCTTATTCCTTGCTCGGTTTGCCTGTAACTAAGGCAAGCCACGAGTGTAAATAATTTTGTGAGGTGTTCTTCCCCGAAAGCCATTTCTAAGCTGTTAGCCCTCCCTGCGCTCGATTAGTGACTCTGCTATTTAATCGGGAAAAAACAATGTTTTTGTTTCATCGTTGGTACGTCATCTTCAAAAGGGCAACATAACCAGGACGCATGATGGTAAAGGACACCAGCTCTGGATTAATTAATGGATCTGTGACAGCGGGGGTGGCTCGTGGTTACCCCCCCCTGACAGGGGTTTTCTCCTTCATTCTATTCTTTGTGCAGACTTTGTAGCGTTCTTATTGCGTCTGTTCTAAAAAATTCCCAGGGGGTTTCGTTATTCGCTGTTGTCGCAGACGACTTGCAACTTAATGCAATAAACCCGAGAGATATTTATTTATTAATCCACCTCGTCCATTCCGGGGTAAGGTAACTGGATCTTAGTCCGACCTCTCTGACCGACCATAGGTATGGGGGGACTGAATTTGACACATTTCATCCAAGCAAAAATCTGATACCTGCACACGGCCGACATGTTGATTCTATTAAAGTGTCACCACCCAAAAAATATGTCATTTAAGAACGGCCATATTTTCATCTAGAACTAAAGCTGAAAATCCTTTTTTCACAAAAAAATATATTGAAAATTATCTTTAATATCTGCATTAAAGTGTGAAAATTTTGCAAAGAAGTTTTTTTTTGCGTTTTTTTTCCCAAAGAAGGACGGAATCCAGGAAATTATGAATGTGTGGGATCAGCTACACCGAAGGGATACATAATTTTTTTTGCCAATACGTGGAATGGGTCGGTGGTCAGTGGATTTCGAGCGTCCAGGGTTCAGATCATTGGCGACCGGGTCCTCAGCTGGCTAAGCCAGTTAGTCCAGATCTTAATTCTGTAGATCTTCTGGAAGCAGCGGCGCGATATTGCCGGAGGTAGAGGGAGCTGTAGTCGGGAGTTTTCTCTCGCCTTTGTGTGTGTGTGGGGGGGGGTGTGCTTTTGGTCGAGTCGGTCCCGCTTCGAAGAGTTTTGCAGACTCGCGGATCAGCCGACGCCCCCTGGTGGACGGCAGGGCGTTCAAATCAATCTGGCTGAAATAGTACCGCCATAACAGCTTCCGGCCAGGTTTCATTTGAACGTCCTTGAGCTGAATTAAATATTTCGTCCTAAAAGAGAGTAGTTATAAAGGAAAAAAAAAAACGACACAAACTGTATTGACAAAAAGCGCTAGGAATGTTTTACTTCAGGTCGGCGTGGATCAAAACCCCGACAAAACCGGATGGGGCAGAGTTGGGCGTACAAAGGCGTAGCGCGAAGCGGAAATATGGCGACCGGAAACAGTGCTGGTCTACACTCGGTAGTTTGATGACTGACACCAAAAGTACCGAGACGTTTACAGCACCGCCCGTCATCGATTACAAGTCGATGGACCCAGGTTGAGCCGATGCAGATCGTGTGAGATGCTGGCAACAAATCTGTATAGGAAATTGCTATCTTAGAGTTTCGTATTCTCACAAACGGTGTTTAATCCGCCGTCTGGCTTCTTGACAACGAAGATTTCCATTTTATATTGCTCTTTCTGCTCTTTTTTCATTCCATAATCCAAACCTCTGAAAGAAAAAAGAAAAAAATTTTAATTTTAGCCGACGAACAAACATAAAATTTAATGTTATGAAGGAACCATGAGTGATAACGGTTATCACACAAGATATCGATCACGTAAATATAGAAATTTATGTAATGATGCAAATGTAGGGATATCCAGTTTCTATATATACACAACATTGGCCGGCCAATTTGGCTCACTAAGTAATTTTCAATATGTTTGCTTTTATGTTTGGAATAAAGCTTTCAATATAGATGCACAACAATTTCCCAACAATGTCTCTATTCATTTGATAAAAATTAATTTTATAAAACTAATAGCAAATACATGAGAAATGGCAGTCTGAACATGAAGAGGTGTTATTTGCAGCAACCAGAATATTCTGGAATTTTCCATTATATTATAGATGATTCCTCATCTTTCTGTTATGTCCTCGAACTGTCAGAATTTTCCTCTCAATGTATAAAATTCGGAAAACTTCCAGGAATTCCTTCATAACATTTCCATGTATAGAAATAGCCATCCACGCGTCAGCATCTTCAGTTGATGTTGAAGTAATTTTACAGCAAACAAATATTAATCGAAAATTCTGAAAATATGCGAAGAAAACGTGTAGGTTATCTACAGCAGATTGATATATATATATTATGTCTAAATGAGACTGACACCTTTGGAAATTGTTGAAAAACTTGTCTTCCAAGAAAAAATATTAGCAGGATCATTGGAATGATTAAGAAACTCGGACATTTTTTTCTAAAAAAGGGAGGGCGGAATCAACAGAAACCCTGTCACCGAGAAAAAGAATAGGATTTGGGAAGATTTCAAAAGAAGGATGGATTTCTCTCAAGTCGTACATTAGCTAGAGGATTGGAGGTAAGTATTGCCGAGATTTGTGATAGATCTGTTAGAAGAAATTTGTCATGAATGAACTTTAAATCGCACATTCCAGCTAAAAGCCAGCAACTTTTGCCATATAGGGACAAAAAATACTTCAGTTTTGTAAAAAATACCATAATCGGGAAGTAGAAGATTGGAGCCAGGTGATATTTGCAGATGAAAGCTTTTTAAAAAAATCAGGTGAAAGATTTTAAAACGTATCATTTTCCCAATCCAGAAGCATCCAGAAAGTGTCCACATCTTGTCCTGTTTTTCTGCTAATGGTAAAGGTAGTTTAATAATCCTACTTAAAGAAACATCAATGAGTACAAATTGGTTTTCAAAATCTTTATAAACATGGTAAAATCTGCCGAGAACCTGATAACATTTTGCATTTTACAAGATCACAAAAATAGAAAGACCCATTTTGGTTCAAGAATTTAAAAAATGTATTAGCTTGAAGACTGGCCTGAAAACATTTGGGCAGTGATGGATCAATGGATCAATATATTACAAAAAATCATTCAATGTATAGAGAAGAAATTACTGATAAAAAGTAATCAAAGAGGCTTGAGAATACATTTCATCATACAAAGCATCAGTTGGAACAATGCCAGGCAAAATGAAAGCAGTCGTTAAACAACGGTTAGTGGTCAATATATTAACAGAAATAAACAAACAAGTCTTTGTAGTTTTAGTTCATTTTTGTTTGCTATGATTTTCGCTATTTTGTACATTTCTCTTTATTATGTTTGTTAGTAAATACTTAATAAAATCAAAACACTTTTAGCTGGCTTTAAGCTTAAAAATGCAGAAAAATGTTGAAAATTACTGACTGGCCACGGCTGCATCCGGTCTAATAATAAGAAATATATATTATTTTTAAAATAAAAGACAGAAATTGAGTGCAAATGTTTCTTATCAATATTTTTTTTCATATGAGATACCCAATTGTCTCGATTTACTTGAATTCGATAAGTCCATTTTAAAAATGCTAAAATATGATTTAGATAATTCAGATGATGTTTCTGCATCATATTGAGGAGACTGTTCTGTGTCATAACACGTGGTGTTTTTAGACCAGCCTCGGGTTAGAAATAGAAAAGAAAAATTTTTTTTACCTGTTTCAGGCTATGTTATTTACAGTGTCCATGGAACATCTTTAGGACGGCCAAATCTAATCAGAATACTGTTTGGGTATCAGGTTTTATTTATATAAAGCTCCTTCCTTGGAGCTGCTGCCTAGAACGGACATTCGAGATTGTTTGTAGGATGTAGATAGATAGATCACTCGTGTCATATAAAAGAAACACTAAATACATGAATTATATGTTTTCCTACTACACTTCTTGCGCTAGTGAACACTTTCAAATAGGAGAGTATAAAAGTAGTCGTAAAAACTCGATATGTTTAAACAAACAAGAGACAATAATAGCGTAAATTTGCTTTTGTTAAAAATAAGAGGAGCTAAGATTGTCGTCGTCAGTAGCTCGCTCCAGCCGTCTAAGAGAGAGGACGACCTATCGACTGTCCAATTTATTATCATACACGTAATAAAGAAAGCCGATCAGTAGCGAATTAGGACCAATTGTAGTTTTGTTTTTGCGTATTAATAATAATAATAATAATAATAATTTATAAGCGAGCGTCACCCGTGTCTCAGTGGAGGGGATGGACTCACTTCTCAACGTTGATATGGCCCCTTCGGTCGACGTTCACTTTCTCGTCGTCGGGTCGTAGTGCAGCCCAACCTTCGACACGTGATACGGTGCTGCCGGAGGGGGTCCCCCCACCCCTCCGCGTATAAGGAAGTATCCGCCTCTGTCGAATTTATTCCGGGGCTAAGCAGGATCGGGTACCTGTCGGCGGTTCGTCGGTGACCGTTCAGCGAATCAGGCCCCTCCCCAGTGATGTCCCTTTTCGCGCAGGCCGTTCGCGGATGCTACCAATAAACCGAATGATTATCCGCTTTTGCGATTTTAAGCCGGACGCAGCCGAAAACCCGCACGAGAGCATACCTCCCGCAGATAACTCGGCCGCGTGTAGGTTGCGTGCGGACAGATCGTCCCCGATTAAAGCACACGTTAAAAATTATCTCCCGAAAAAGGGGTAAGCTGCCAGTAAAGACACCATCATCGCTTGAATTCTTTGGAAGGAGGGTTACTCCTTCAGCCGTACCGTAATACCAAACGCTAACTCGCTGGCTGACTGGCCGATGTGCCATGTCATCGAAACAATACCCTCCCCCTCCTTCTGCGTGTGAAGTTTGTACGATCAGACCGACCTGAGTCTGATAGATATATCGATTATCGTTACGCGCTGACTGGTATTGATCGACGTGTTTCCTCGTCGCCGTCGCCTGCTACGTACGCCGCCGGCTTCCTGTCCAATCGGTGTCCGCCTAACGGACACGCCGGCGAAGCTTACCGTTGCTGTGATTGGCCACACCGCCGACCGCGCCCTATTTTTTTTAAATGGCACTACTTAGTCTCGATCACATCAATGGATTTCGGTCTCGATGCAACACTGGAGAGACTTGCGCGACATTCTTCTTCTCGCTGGCCAGGTTCTTCTAGACGGGGAAAATATTTTGCATCCAACCGCCGTCGCCACCCTTCTCTTCCGGTCGCCTATGTACGCTGTTGACATACATGGATGGGTACGTTGAAGTAGCAGTGTGGACTCCTCGCATCCTCCCGCTAAACTCAGAATGTATTAAATAAATACTAGGAAACCCGGAGGGGCTGGGGGTACCAATGGGACGATGCTGCTTTAGCCGGGAGAACGACTTCCGTGGCTTTTACGCATGGAGTACCTCAAGAGCCCGCGCACATTTCTATCCCGGTAAAACTCTCAAAAGATGTCATGCTAGCTCATCTCGTCCACGTTCTTGATGACGTTAAGAAGAATGGACGTCTTCCGAGAGCGGTACGGAGAATACCTCTCTTCGTTTTCATAAAGACAATTGCCGAAGAAGCGGAAATAACTATTCAGTATACAAACCCTGTCTCGCTGTTCTCCAACTATTTTCATTAGTGTTAATACACTGTCAAAAAAAAACCAACTAAATTTCGCCTTATTTTGTTTTCAAAAGGTATCTTATTCGTGTTTTTTTTTTTTAATTTGGCTTTCCAGGCAATGGCTCTTATCGCCGCCCGTTCTGACCAGTTTTTCCCTTTTCTTCTTGGAATAGTTTAGGGCGTGAACAAGGATTCGTGATCTATAGTGGCCTGATAACTACTTTTGTTGTTTTTTTTTGACAGGAGAGCATCGCGTTGGGGATACATGTTTGAAAAGTATCGGAAGTTTAAAATTTTGTGAAATGTCCTTGAACTAAATGATATAGTTGAATAATTACAAAGCATTCAATAAATTAAGTGTCTGTCGACTCTGCGTTATATAAGCTTCGGAGGCGATCCATTAAAACGCTTTTGTCATGGAATACGGGGAGAGACAGAATCGCTGTATGTCAAGTCCCCCTGATAACAATGTCCCCAACACACACACACACACACCACCGTTAACCCTTAAGCAAGTCCCCCGACGGACTGTTAGCTGCTATCTGGATTAACTAATCCCCAATTTTTTTATGAAACTATGGAAAATATGGAGATGGAGGACTTACATGAGAAGCCCGATTGGAATAATGCAAATGACGCCCACGAAAACGAAGACGAAGCCTTTCATCCAGTACAGGGTGGCAGCGTAAATGGAGTTGAGCATGACAGAACTGGTGATGATGCAGACGGCTTCTATAGTTCCCAGACCCGCCAACGCAGCTCCTGACAACACAGGAAAAGAAAAAAACCTTACTGATCCGGTCGCTCAAAAAATAAACAAAAGCCGAGTTTTCCCCCCCCCCCCCAACCCCGTCCCGTTACGAGCCGAAGGAAGTCGGGGACTCACGTGCGCCAAAATCCAGAGTCGGCGTTCGCCCTCTTCTTTCTTTAATACTATTTTCACTGTGGTTTTCAAATAAGGTCACGTGTTAGCAACACGGGCAGCCCCATTCGCTAGAATATTATCAGTAGTTTTAATTCATTAATAAAGAGCCCGAAGCTATTAGAAGCGCTCTTACCTTGTACATCTTTTTTGGTAATGGAGGACAGAATGGCTCTGACTGTAGCAAATGATAGAACGCCAGGTGCACCAACAATGGCAGCTATAAATATTATTATCATTATTATAATTAAAACTGCGTTTTACAATTAATTTTCAGCAGATCAAAGCACACATGGAAATAAAAAAAAGAATTTTAAAAAACAATAGAAACTTTTGAGTTTAGTCTTATTAAACAAGGGAGAGAATTCGACAGGCACAATAAAAGGAAAATATTTCTGACAAGTTTATATCTATATTCCATTGAATCGCGGGCCGAAACCAGATAAAAGAGCGCGCAGCTGTGAAGTCCAATGTTAGTTACTAGATTTAAAACACCATTACCAATTGTACTAGTTGTTTTCACTACAAATAGTAATTATGGCCGTTATCAATAACTACCAAATGCAGAAAAATAACCAATATTTTTAGATGACATTAATAGTAGCTATTTATCCAACTTTAAAACTTTGAGCCGGATCTCTTTCATAGTCAAAACGGATTCATGACCGCACTCAGATAATCTACCAAATAACATAATTATAGCTGTGAAGGCTTCTCTCTTTTTTTTAAAGGTAAGATACTTGAAAAATAATAATTAGAAACAAAATTTTTTTTTTTTTTTTGTTACCAAGATAAAGCATCCAGTCACTGTTGGCAATTCCCAGAATAATGAACATGAAGACGGTGGTAAGCATGCAGACGGCGGCCATTATCTCCCCTGACATATATCGCTGCAGTAGTTTCACGGCCGCAGATCCTATCAAAGGCTGGACCACGGATGTCACGGCCACGTACATTCCTATCTTCACCGGTGTCCAGCAGAACGGCGAGTTAAGTTCATACAGAGTCATCACTGCATCTATTCCAATAAATATTTGCGAAATAAACCCGAAAACTATTAATATGATCCAGTATTTCCATCTTGAAGCGTTCTTGGTTATGTAGAAGTTCACGACTCTCTGGACCGTTTTGTGCGGTTTTAAGTCGTTTATATTTCCTCTAACGATGGTTTCCTGAGCCATCAACGCCATTATGATGATGGATATGAATAAACCAAATGATACGGTCAGAATCGGGTAGAAAAATCCCGTCGCTTCTATGAAATACCCAGATCCGAAACTAATTCCTCCATAAAGAAGAGATCGTAAAGCATCCAAGACAACCAGGACGAAGGTTCGGGTTTTTTTATCGGGAATTATATCGGCGGCGTAGGCATACACTGCAACCAGATGGGTGATGACGCCACCGGTGCATCCCTCGAAGATGTACCCGATAAATAGATAGGACAGGCTGAGATTCCACCAAACAACAATAACGTATGCGGTAAACCTGGCAAAGACTCCTAGCATGGTAAACAGAGCGAGGAATTTCCTGCCCAATACGTCGCATAGCGCACCCGATATGAGAACAATGAAAATATTGGGGACTCCGGTGCTCACGGAGAAATACTGGTTCCACCTCGCATTCTCCCCCTGCACCGACTGCTGGAACTTGTAGGCGGAAGAATTTGTGTCGCGTGTGCACGTGGAGCTGTTGGCGCTTTCCGTGAAGTTGAGGGACGGGTCTTGAGCCAGGTGGATGCGCCTGATTCTGTCGTAGAGAAACTGGGACGTGACCACGCTGCCGACGGAAAAAGAGGTGAAGCAGAAGTAGTGGCTGACGAAGAAGCAGTAATGTCGCCATGTGGCTATCGGTTTGAAACCGCTCGGCGCCTTAACCTTCTCAGCGACCATAGCTGCCGGACGGGCGGGTTGTCTCTCCGCCCTTCAGAGCGGTAATTAGACGGTGCGGGAGATATTCCGCTTTTTACACCGGCCTGCCTTCCACGATAAGTAAGTATGCGTAGTTGTGAACAGAGGTATGTACCGTCTCTGGCTTTGATCAGTGAAGATCAGATCGTCGTTCTTCATCTTATCCAGGCATTTCTGATAATTAAACGACCAGACCCACGCATAATACAATCCAAGAATCAAACAGAAAACGATTTGAAAAAAATTATAAGGATATAGGTTAAGAAGCGAACGCAATCACCTCGTTATCTTTCTTGATTGGTTAGGAGTGAAAAATAAGACAACAACCTTATTTTTAGACCCTGTGTGTGTGTGTAACTACTTATAAAACACCATAAAATATTTAAAATTAATTACAAATTTTAAAAGTTTATATATATACATACGTACAGTAATTTTTTATAGCTTATTCCGTACATATACAAGTTTGTTTGTTGTTGTTTTTTTTCATTTCTTTAGTAAATAATGATTTTATTCTGTTATTATCCCCCTTTGTTTTGTCTCTATCTAACCAATCTCTTTTCGTCCGTGCTCCGTTCTCTTTACAATCCTCACATAGAAGAAGAGCTATTGTAGGTACAATCGGATGCTCTATAAAACCAGGCTTAGATGAATGGAACTTTATATAGGGAATCATTCCGCGGTTTGAGCTACAAGCAAAAACTGGCCGTCAACGCTTCTAGAAACTGTTGTCGAAAATGTGTACCAAGATAATCAAAGGATCCGTATCTCGTACGAGGCACGTGTGCTTTCCTAAGATAAGTTACAAGGCATTCTATTGGTCATGAGAGGAGAATTGTGGGAGAGATAAACTTTGGAGGGCTTCTCGCCTGTGCACAGTGCTGGCTGGTCGTGAGAGAGGTCAGACCTGACATGGGGGTTTCTCTGAAAAAAGAAAAAGCCAAAGCGCTGGTTGAAAATGTGACGTGGAGACATTACTCCTTCTACGTCATTCATATGCTGCAGTCGATCGCCGCGGCTGTAGGTGGACCTGTGATGACGCAGTATCTGTACCACAAGATAGGAAACGAGCATCTGCGTAACATAACGAAGAATTCGTCACATCACGCGTCCAGTCATTGCACCGTAAACAAATCATCTTTTGAGTATCGCACGCAGCAAGAAGTTCAAGCCACTACCGCCAGATGGCATCAATGGTTTTCTCTAGCCAGCGGTATTCCTATGATCATCGTCATTCTGTTAGCTGGAAGTTGGTCGGACGTTCTTGGACGCAAGATAATCGTTTTTGTCAACATGGTGGGTCACTTGATGAAGAGTGTTTCCTACGCTGTCGTGATATTCTGGCAGCTGGAGACGGCCTATCTCTTTGCCGGTTATGTCATCGACGGGCTGAGCGGAGGGTTCCTCACTAACATCTTGATGACGTACGCCTACACGGCGGACATCACTCCAGAGAAGGAGAGGAGAGCGACTGTGATTGTAGTGGTCTCAAACATATCGTACATCTGTTTCGGCGCGGTCTTATTGGGAACTGGCTACTTTATTCGAGCCGCCGGCTACTTGTGGCCGATGATGACGTCCATAATTCTGTCAGTTCTCCTAATCGCAGCTTTCATGGTGATCACGCCCGAAACGTTGCCCAGAGGCAAACTATCCGACCTGTCTATCATCAAGAGCCTGAAGCGCGTGTCCGTCTTCTACACGAAGAAAGACCCCGGCCAGAGCAGCAAGAGGAGGAGATTCTGGTTGTGCCTTTTAGCGTTTGCAACCCTTTCCCAGTGCACGTTTAAAGGCGGCTTGGACACGCTCTACTACCTGAACTCTCCGTTCTGCTGGGACTCAGTGAAGCTAGGCCAGTACGGTGCCGTCATGTCTTTTGTCAACCCAGTTGTCAGCATCGCCACTTTGAAAATTCTTCAGTGCTTCTTTACCACCGAGCTGATTGGAGCCATCTCCCTCCTGTTCTACATCGTGCGGTCTCTCCTCGAAGGTTTCGCCTACACAGACTGGATGCTGTACGTGTGTGAGTATCGTTCCACAACCCTATAGTAACGCTAGCAGGACAGTGCAAAATATACGCATCATCTTGTGCTTGCAACCCGCCGTAGTAAGGGCAGATCTCTTTACATCCTGTCCCTAGAGGACACCTTACGGGAACATGAACGTAGAGGAGGGCTCAGTTTCCTCGGCAAGATTAGTTAAGCGTTTGTTTTTTGTTTTTTTTAACCCTGATATATAACTTGGCGTATTTGGCTTTAAGGTCTGGCTAAAGCAATTAGCAGATCGTTAGAGTGCATCATCTTCCAAGTCTACAACACTTTTTTTTTTTTTCCGGACGAGCGATTTCCTGCTAGAGGCGCACGGGTTCATCAAGGAGGCGCCTCTCATAAAAGAGAGAAGAGCATCAACGCCAACCCGACGTGAGAGCGACCTCCCGGGTCCTTGGGGCCCCCGGCGTCGGGTGGACCGACCGGGCCGCTTGTCGGCTCGACGAACGTCTCTCGGTAACGAGGAGGACTCGACAGAGAACAACAGGCCACTTGTCTTTACGGGATGCGATGCCATTGACAGAGCCTTGTTCGGAAGTCCAACTCGCTCATCAACAATCGACAACAATCAACAACAAAGCATCAACGCCATTAACAATTCTTACCTGCCTCCACCCAACATTGTTTTTTCGCTGGTTTAGTTTTCTTTTACGACAGTTGTCGAGTTTAGATTCAAGTTTATCGGCTTTTAAGAAGAGACGGGAATTTCGTTGAAACGCTGCTAATGTTCCTTGTGATCGTTTCACTTGATCCGGCTGGCAGTCTATTTGGGGGCGCCAAAAACTGTCTAAGTGGTTGTTAACTCTTTACTGAAAGCTCTCCTACATGTACCTAGCTCCACCTGTCACTGTGGTTGGCCTCGTGTGAACGAAGCTTTGGCATGTTCATGATGATCAGAGCAAATCTCAGGTGTCCGGCAGCTTTCAAGCCTAGCAATTCTCTCCATCGGACACGCCGCAGTAAAGAGCAGAGGCTCCGATCAAATAATCAATCTATCTGCTCCAATAAAGATCGAAGAGTCCTTTTTAATCTTGTCTATTTCTCTACGCCACGGATTCGCACGTAATAAACAACTCGGTTCTAGTAATTCGCTCAGGTATCACCGTCACAAGTCAGACAACGCAGGCTCTTGATTGCCTTCGCCCCCACGGTAAGTCTAAGCAGAGCCGATAAAGAAACAAAAGTTGAGGTGTTTTGCGCGCAAGATTTTTCCAAGAGTCAAAACTACTTAAATTCCCGCAGTCGGTGCGCGCCGCTTGGCAGGTGGGCGCAAAAAAAAAAAAGCACCGCGCGTCCAGGGCGCAGGGGCGCTCAGCTACGGCGCCGCTGGTAGCTCCAAGTCGGCGAGACAATCGACAATACACGACAACAAATCGTAAAAATACAAGCAAAAACAAAGTTTATTCTATACTACTAAAGTTAGTCACGAAATACAAAATTACAGTGTTGGGAATAATTATGCAAAGAGAAAAAAGATGGGTATAGAAATTGGTAAAACCGCCTCTCGTGGAATACTGCGATTGGCTGTGAGGCAAGCAGGATCACACACCAGCAGAAGAGATTATAAAAGTGTAGATAGGGCGTCATTGTAGCGCAGCGAATGTGTGGCAGACACCGTGGCTCCTGAGAAGGAAGTATCACATGGCGAGTTTACAGAAATCAAAGGTCTGTCTATTCCACGCAGCAGATTGCAGCCCGACTTTTTGTTTCAGAAGGAGCTGTATGCGACACCGAGGATAAAACGACGAACCGGTACCGTTGGCGACAGACACAATGAAGAAAGAAAGCCCGAAGTCTCCAAAAGTGATGTTATGTACTTCAAGCCACGTTCTCCATACAATAGACGGCGAGCCAGTAGCGGACCTGTAAACGACCTAACTGCAGGTAGAGGTGTTAGTGTTAGCGTTTCTTCAAGAACAGAAAGATGCTCATTAGTGCTAGGTGGTTCTTGATGGATGGTCTTGATTATGAAAATTGTAGACTTTTTCTTTAAACGATTATCTTATTTCACAACGTGTGATGAAAGTGTCGATCATAGTTTAACGTGATGTCCGTAAGTTCTAACTATTTTAGACTAAAGCGTGAGCCATGTTCCAGTATGCAGATGATCTACCGCTCGTGTGGTTGGTCCAGTGCGATCAGGGAGCGTTATAATTCAAACAGTAAACAAGAATCGGCATCGATTAAGCGGGAGTGCCAAGAGAAGTGAAAACAAACAAAGGCGATTGAAAGAGTTGCCTTCCCTGCAAAAAATTCCAACGGTAGCCCGATGTTTGGAGAAGAAGGAAACGGGAAGGCGACCGTGTCAGAGCTGCGGACTGAAGCAGATCCCGTTTATCAGTCATCTCGTGTTGTAGAGAGCAACACTGGTGATAAATTGCGAAGGGGTTACGGAGACCTGTCAAAATAAGAACCGAAACAAAAATTAACCCGTTACTGCTCGGGTGACTTGAGAGGAGATCCGTATACTGTCTGGAAATCCGTATTCCTGACGGCTGCGCGATGGTGACCCATTACGCGGAGCTGGCTTATTCACCCGCCATTGTTCCAAGCTTTCTCCGCAAATTTTCCTTCAACTGAAGTGCGCGCCTCTATCGAAAAATTCGGTGACTGGGAACACCACGGACGCCTCTCTGAACACGAGAGAGGCTTGGAACACCTAAACCGTGCGTTGGCATGGTGCGGCGTACGAAAGCAACGGGCAGAGATGACGCAGATGTAGCGCGACAATTTCAATCGGTGTTGGCGCTGGAGAGATGTCAGGTGTTGTAACGGTTAAATTCTAATGTCCACGTTGACTCGCGATACGCGACCAATGTGAAGTCGTTAGAGTCACCACATAATGGAAACCGTTCGGGAATTTTGGAGGATAATGTGGCTGAATTCAGACCAAAGGGTTACAAATTATCCTTCTTATCAGTCGTCGAGGATTTGTAAAGAATTCGTTTATTTGATGAGGCAGAAAATTAAAAACACAATAGAAGGAGAACTGAAGCAAGCCAAATATTTTTCAATAATTGTTGAATGAACCCAGATATATCGAATGTTACTCAGCTGCCTATCACACTCAGATTATTGGATTTGACCCACTAGAGAATTACTCAGGTGTAAGCCTCGCTAACTGTGTACTTTCAGTGGCGAACAACTTTGGTTTTGGCATCTCTAATCGCTATGGGCAATCACGTGACAATTCCAGCAACACGTCGAGACGATACAACGGTCTGTGGGAACAACAGTTAAATAGACTAAATTCGTTTATTCGCTACATCCGTGAGTTGCCCATTCTTTAAATATAGTAAAAGTTAACAGTAATAAGTACAGCTATTCAAACGCTATTAATTTTCTATGGTTTCTTCAGTCGCCCTTTGTCTTCTGCTCAACGTTCACGTATCGCCGGAAACATACGGTGATAATGGTAGCCAGTCATTTTTGACGCTCAAAGGTTTGTCAGACACACAGAATAAAGCAGTTGCGCAAAAAAGCTGCGTCAGAACTGCAGTGAAATTCGGAAAACCCTAGAAAGACGTAAATCAGTCAAAGAACACCCAAATGGAAGCGACTTCAGAGCAAGATGGAACGTTTGAAAACAAACTTTATGGCACAGTTTTTGGAAACCTGATTTGCGCCTGAAAACGAAAACAATTCGCAGATGAATTGGAAGAACCCGAAACCTTATTTGAGTGAAGCTAAATGTTTCAAATTTTAACTTTCTATGTTGTAAGTGCCGGTTATCATCTTGTCTTCACCACCGACTGGATACCTTGGAAGTTTCAAGTCGAAGTAACTTTCAACCAACATCCCCTTAAGTGTTATTGCTTTCAGAATTTTCCCGACTCCCACAGCTACAAACTGTGAAGAAGAACGTGGGTTCTCAACTATGGCAAGGATAAACAATGAACTGTGATCAATAATGCGTAAAAACATTTGGATGCCTTGTCTTTAATGGAAGTCGATCAGAACTGGTGAAACAAACTGATTTTGAAAGTATTGTATATGGTTTTTCCTCCCTCAATGCTCGGTAAAAACGATTATTTAAAAGGTAAAAACATTTTCATGTGAATTTGTTTGTATATTTTCACATTTGGTTACATAATGTGATATAGGATTATCAAAATACAGATCTAATGGGTAGTTAAAAGAAAGATGTTTACAATATATGAAATACAGCACATGCTTAATATTTCATGAACGATTAACCATTTTACTTTTATGGCGATCCATTCAATTTTCTGACGCAGTTATTGTATTCGGTTTTGTATGTGGGGTAAAAACTCGAGAAGTTAGTTTAGGCATAGCATTCAGCGTGCAAACATCGAACGGAGATCTTAATCCGCTTCTGGCTACCATACAAAACAAGCTTAGTGTCAAGACGTGTTTCGGACGGAAGCTCACAGAGGACGGACGGTACCGCGCAACGCAATAGCGTACTTCCGACGTCACGAGTTTTCGGTGTGTGGCAGAAACGAACAGGGAACACCCACTGGATGGTGGGTGGATGGGACGACGTAAACTAGTGGAAAAAATGTCCACTCTCTCTGGATCTCATACCTGTTGGATGTGTCGAAGGGCAAGGTGTTTTCCACAAAACCAGCCAGCTACCTACCATCCACGAACTCCAACAGCATCTCTCAGGGCAGACCGACTTTGTCTCGTTCATCCGCGAGCCTGCGTGATTTCGTAGAAAACCAAGTTGAGGCTGAGGAATAGTTTGTCAGAGAGAGAGAACTGCCCTGAGTTTCATTTAAAGTCTTATTATTTTTCTCAGCCAATGGATTATGAAAACAGTATCAGATAGTACAATCGAAGCCATTATCTTTACACTGTATTAACTTAAAATAAAGCTGATGAAAAAGCGTATCGTAGATGAATAATGCTTGTCTTCAACGGGAGATTAATGTAGGCTGAAAGATACTGACAGATTAACTTTGCGCGCACACGTAAAGATCAGACACGTTAAGCAGAGCATACAGATTCTTTCTATGATGGTTTAACATAATGTGTTTATCAAAAAATCTCACTTTTAGTGTTAACATAAATTCCGAGCTTCCACCAGGTTTTAATCTACGTGTACAGATTCGTTTCCACGGCCAAAACGTTTTCTCGTGGCGATTTTCCTTAAAAGGAATTCTGTTGCACAGCCCGGCAAGGCCAGGGTCCGCCCAGAAAACTAATTTTGGTAACCATGGTAACTATCACCAACCTACCCTATTTCCGCGGCAGAAATGTACAGCAGTCAACCTCTCCGGCAATGAAATTGACAACTATCGGGTGACCGAAATGCCGAGAGAGAACAAAGGGAGCGCGGGCGACACGGAGATCCTTGTGACCAAGGTGACGTGGAGGCACTATTCCTTCTTCGTAGTTCACCTTTTCCAGTCAATGGCTAACGCCATCGCGGGCCCCGTGATGACGCAGTACCTCTACGAAAAAATCACCAAAGAACATCTAATTAACAGTTCCTTAGCCAGCAACATTTCCAGCATTCACAAAGGGGCGAATTCGATCTGCAACGCGCACGATACGCACTCACCGGCCTACACTCTACAACAAAGCGTGCAGGCCGAGACCGCCATGTGGAAGAAGTACTTTTCTGTGGCCAGCGGTATCCCCGGAGTTTTTGCCATCCTGCTGGTGGGCAGCTGGTCCGATGTGCTTGGCCGGAAAATCATGGTAGTCTTCAACATGGCGGGACACCTTTTAAGAGGAATCGCTTACGCCGTTGTAATGTACTGGAATCTCAGCACTGCCCTACTGTACGTTGGGTATATCTTTGACGGCTTAGCTGGCGGATACTTGGCCAACGTGTTGATTACTTACGCCTACACGGCTGACATCACTCCAAGAACTAAGAAGAGGGCCACTTTTCTTGTAATCAGCCAGAATATCTACTACTGCGCCTACGGCGCCATTTTCTTTGGCACTGGCTACTTTATTCGAGCCTTGGGCTTTTTTTGGCCCATGATGGCTTCTAACATCTCTTCGCTGATCGTCATGGTACTCTTCATTTTCATAGTCCCCGAAACTGTGAAACGGAAACCCGTCTCTGAGCTGTCCATTTGGAAAAGCATCAAACGGGTGGGCAAGTTCTACATCCACAGCGATCCCAGTAAACCTAACCAGAGAATGAAATTTTTGATATGCGTTGCAACGTTCGGAATACTCTCTCAGGCTCTGAACGGAAGATGGGAACTAATAACTTTGTATCAGCTGAACTCGCCATTTTGCTGGAATTCGGTGAAAATTGGTTGGTACAGCGGCGTTCTTTCTTTATCCCTTCCCATCGTGGGCATCTCCACACTAAAGATTTTGCAGCGTTTCTTTAAATCAGAGATGACTGCATTAATCGCTTTACTGTGTATAATCGCCACGTGTCTCATCGACGGTTTTGCCTATGCCGGATGGATGCTATATTTGTGTAAGTTTGTCTTTAAATTCGTAGATCACCTGTTTAATGTGGCTCGTCCATTTATTATAAATAATTTTAAAATAATTAACTCATTTGTACTAAGTTTCTAACCAGACCGAGTAACAAAAAGATAGCATCGTTTTTGTTAAAGAGAAGCTAAGCTTTATTCTATCTATCACCAGAGCTGTCAGCTGTCTGGCAGAGAAAGAAAGAATTCTGAATCAATACCAGATATTCTGCAATTGAGGAATGTTTGCGAGTTTTTACCAACAGTAGTTAGGAAACCATAATTCCTGGTTTTAACTCAACCAGAATATATCATTTATTTGAGATTTTGAATTTATTTTTAATTTGAAAATAATATATATATGGGTTGGGGAGAAAAAAAAGGAGATGCATGAATCATCTGCTGTATTTTCCTCCCATCACCACGGATGACAAGATTAGAAAACACAACAACAACAACAGCAACAAAAAGCCGATCGAGTTTTCTAATAAACCACGTGAAGGATAATTCAGCCAACTTAAGATTAAAAATGCATTTTTTTTTTTCAGGAAAGATTTCACGTCGATCAGCCAAAATGAAATAGGGAAATAATGCAAAACGTTTATCATACGGAGGTGCACGAACTTTGGTTTTAGACGGAGTAACTCACCCACGTCCTTTTTAACATAAATAAACCTTTAATCTCGCGTGGAATATTCAGTATAGTGTCGCCGGCCTGGAGAACACTTGAGAAAGCTCGCATCAGTGATATCCGACAGCATCTGAACAGTAACGAAGCTTTACGAAGCGTGTTCGTGTAACAGTACATATGCGGCAAGTAAACGTATGAAAGTACACTGACTGCAGAGGTATTTTCGTTGAAGAGGAATAACTCCGTACGCGGAGCGCGTGTTGTTGCAGTAGCTGACAAACTTATTATCGCTCCTTAGAAACTTTAGTTCGGCACTAATCCCACTAGGGGGCACCGAGTCGGTCGATACACTGGCAGTTATTTGTGCCGGAACAAAAAAAGGAAAGGAAACCTTTTCTTCTCGCCCACTTTTAAAATCGTTATCCTTGACAAGCTAAATAAGTAACTGGGCTTGTTATTTTACGAGGGAGGGAGGAAAAAAATCCTGGAGCGAAACAGGACGCTACCCCTTCGTGTTAAACGGTTAGTTCCAGATATTATTGCTCTTCGCTTTCCACACCCCTAATCGTCCAGATAGTGGGATCTTTAGGCTTACTTACGGTTTACCAGTTAAACCGTTCGCCTCAATCATGTTGATTAAAAATATTTCCAGTTTCCAGTATACGTTAAATTCCACCTCTACAAATTTAGCTGGTAAATCTAACTATTAATCATAAACTTATTCGTTATTATTAATTTTATTAGCTGGGATACCCCCGGCGCTGCACAGGAGAGAAAAAAATTTGGCTTTTATAAAAAAAAAAAGAAGGAGGTTTTATATCAGTTTGAAAAAAGAAAAAAAGTTATTTGTTTAAACAGACAAAACATGATGAACACTGAATTGATGCTAATGATACATTTCTCAACATTCTAAGAGCTGTGCATTTAAATTTAGCTCTGTTCCATAAGAGTCCAGTTATTTTTTCTTGAAAAATAGAATCAAGAGAAAAACATTGACTTTTTACAATTGCTTAATGGTTATTTTCAGCTGACTGGTTTAGGAATCTAAA
Organism: Nautilus pompilius; assembly: GCA_018389105.1. Taxonomy (NCBI): domain Eukaryota; kingdom Metazoa; phylum Mollusca; class Cephalopoda; order Nautilida; family Nautilidae; genus Nautilus; species Nautilus pompilius. The sequence goes on along the minus strand of JACATO010002742.1, from coordinate 402,645 downwards.
AAAGTACTGACCGATAGGGGACCAGCTTATAAAGTGATGACAAACCTGTAGCAAACTGGCAAATGAATTTTAATGCTTAGTTTTCAAACTTATGCCTTTGATGGATTTCAAGGCCCACTATTTAAAAATTGAAATCTCTGGTCACTTCTGAGTTGAATAAACACCCGTGAAGCTGTTGTAACTCTGAACCTTGGAAAGTGGCCTTTGCTGATCTTTGAGGCCAGGCTCTGCCGACCCTGGATCCTGCCTTTGAACATAAGGTACCTTCAGTATACTTTGAGGCTGCAGTGAACTAAGTGTAATCTATAAGGCTTTTGAAAAGCGGCCTTTGATGTTTCAAAACGGCCCTCAAAGCCAACATACGGTAGCTTAAAACCGTGCCAAGATTCTGGAGAGCCTACACAAAATTTGGGGCTTCCAAGTGTTATGGTTTGGCTGTGAAACATTAAAGATTAAACACTTTAAAACACTTAGTAGATTATTGGTTATTTAATAGGCGGACTTTCGTTGTATTTAGAAATTAAAACTTCCAATACGGTCGAGATAATTCTATAGCTGGTAAACGCTGGATTTATGGGCTTCTAGGTGCGACAGAAGTCAAGTGTCTTTGACTCTTTTAGAAAAACTAATCGATCAAAAATTTGATAATTTGGCTACGCGACCTCAAGTCAGGGCATTCATTATTGGTTTATCACTGAATCTTTTCGGCCTGGAATATCATAGATATCTTTTTGTTGTTTTGTTCATGTCATAAATAATCAGAAAATAACTCGCAAGGCGGCAACATCAAAGAGATTTCAGAAGTAGATAACGATAGAATTTAAAAAGGTGGTTTCGTGTTTTTTTTAGATTAAGACTGCTTATCCACATCGTAGCTCAGAATCCCTCCCTGAGTTTGCATTCAAAATGAAGGCCGAACCAAATACGAAGAAAGAAGAACCTGACATGCTTGTGACCAAGGTGACGTGGAGGCACTATTCCTTCTTCGTAGTTCACCTTTTCCAGTCAATGGCTAACGCCATCGCGGGCCCCGTGATGACGCAGTACCTCTACGAAAAAATCACCAAAGAACATCTAATTAACAGTTCCTTAGCCAGCAACATTTCCAGCATTCACAAAGGGGCGAATTCGATCTGCAACGCGCACGATACGCACTCACCCGCCTACACTCTACAACAAAGCGTGCAAGCCGAGACCGCCATGTGGAAGAAGTACTTTTCTGTGGCCAGCGGTATCCCCGGAGTTTTTGCCATCCTGCTGGTGGGCAGCTGGTCCGATGTGCTTGGCCGGAAAATCATGGTAGTCTTCAACATGGCGGGACACCTTTTAAGAGGAATCGCTTACGCCGTTGTAATGTACTGGAATCTCAGCACCGCCCTACTGTACGTTGGGTATATCTTTGACGGCTTAGCTGGCGGGTACTTGGCCAACGTGTTGATTACTTACGCCTACACGGCTGACATCACTCCAAGAACTAAGAAGAGGGCCACTTTTCTTGTAATCAGCCAGAATATCTACTACTGCGCGTATGGAGGCATATTTTTTGCTACGGGTTACTTCATAAAAGCGTCAGGTTTCCTCTGGCCTTTGATGGCTTCTAACATCTCCTCGCTGATGGTCATGGTACTCTTCATTTTAATAGTCCCAGAAACTGTGAAACGGAAACCCGTCTCTGAGCTGTCCATTTGGAAAAGCATCAAACGGGTGGGCAAGTTCTACACCTACAGCGATCCCAGTAAACCGATACTAAGAGTGAAGTTTTGGATATGCGTTGTAACGTTCGGAATACTCTCTCAGGCTATGAATGGGCGGTGGGAACTAATAACTTTGTATCAGCTGAACTCGCCATTTTGCTGGGACTCGGTGAAAATTGGTTGGTACAGCGGCTCCTGGGCTCTGTCTCTTCCCGTCGTGGGAATTGCTTGGCTGAAAGTGTCACAGTTTTTTCTAACATCTGAAATGACGGCTGTTGCCTCTGTGATAGTGTTAATGGCCATGAATCTTGTGGATGGCTTTGCTTATGCCGGATGGATGCTGTACATATGTAAGTGGAGTTTTTTTCTTTCAATTAGAAGAGATTGTAAAGTTTCATTCATTGTAGCTAAGCGGGTGTACGACGAGACAAAGGCCTCGCGCCGTCTGCGAGGCTTTTAGAAAGGGAATGTCTTTTGCCGTTAGTGTTCCGACTTGCGGTCTTTTTGCTGGTTTTCCCCGATGTTTCAGATTCCAGTCTTGAAGTTTGCCAAGAAAACCTCAACGACACACGATCCGTAGACATCTGGCCCCGCGTAACTCCCGTCCTGACGTTTGGCAACGGCATTATGGAGTCTCTCGATCAGTCTGCCAAATGTCTGCGGGTTCCTGTCTCGCGCCCTGTTCTCTGTTGCATTTCTCACCAGTTCGTTTCCTGCTGTCGTGTTTGTTTTTTTCTTAATCATCTGGTCTCCCTCGTTTAGCTTTCTTCCGAACCTCCCAGACAGCATCCCACGCGAACTACCAATAGAACTGCCACCGATATTCGCCGCAGTGCCATGTTGGGAAGGAAAAGAAAAATTATGTTTTCAGGACCAGATTCTAACCGTTTGTTTATGGGTTTGAAAGGAGTTAAAAGTGATATTTCTGGGCTTTTGCTTTACTCGTAGGTGGACATTCAGCTGCTAAAGCGAAATATAGACCGCTGCCCCACAAGCGGAGGAAGTGTGGATTCTGCAGTAATATAGTCTAGTCATCTGTATTTCCTTGTGCATCTTCTTAAATACGTATTTTAAGGTCTGGTCTTCCTCTCTCATCCGTAACTTTTCTTTTTTATTATCTAACTGCTTTAACCTGTCAGAAGGATGGGGTATATTATCTAGTAAGGTTTTGGTAAACACAGCTTTTGTTATTCGCAGTATTTCAAAAAATTAATAAGTTGAGTTTAAAAAATAGTAAAAAAAGATTTTTTTAAAAAACGTGGTATATTCTTATTTGCTGCTGCATTCAAACAATCGCTATGCTTAAGCTTTACAAGTAATTACTCAGCCCTGACGAATGGTTAAGAACAAAACTCTACCAGAATGTTTTCAAGTATTCTGTGAGCTTGCTAGGCTACCACAGCACATGTACTCACAGAAGATGTGAGTCCACGCATTTTGTGTTGAATATCAAGTACATCGTATAAATATTCTTCTAAGTTGGTTTGAAATTCGACAAATGCAAATTCCTCGAAAGACCTGGTAGAGGGACACCTCTACGTAGATACTACTATTTTATTCTCAAAATTGGAAGATGAAATTGCGGATGAGATAGCACAGATGTTCCACTACTAAAGAACGGAAGGTGTTGGTCTCAATTTTGCTAGGAATTTCTGACTCTAATATTACGGTGATGAGGGGAGGATGCATTACTAGATGCCATATCACCGAATAACTATTTGTTATTATTTACTTAGTCATAAATTAGCTGAACCGTCTGCAAGATTCAATACCTGAAATATTCTAATGAGAGACTTGTGAGCGAGTCTATCCATTTTTACAACAACGACCAAAAAATGCTCACCGAGACGTTCTTTACCTTGGGAGAGATAAACCATTATGGCTTTGTCTTTTGTAGTTGCTAACTAACAGTAAACTGGTGATTAATAGTATTCGTTGTACTATGTTTTGCCTTGTAAATATGCGGATTAGTTTTCTCGCATTAAATACATACATTAGGTGTTAATATAACTGAAAATACTTCTACTGGAGATACGTTTTGTTTTTCGGTGGTAAAATAAGCAATTAGCGATAAATGGAATTAGCCATTTGAGATAAAAGTTTCAAAACATTAGTTTTGACAAGGTTACATATAACTAAATATGTTAGACATATAGATTAAGTTAAATGTAGATAACATGATATATGTTATAACCCTGAGGATGTAAGTATCAGCAGGTCACGAAAACCGAGTCGCGGTGTTGGAATAACACTACGATATTTAATTGCCACTGCAGATTCGAAATTAGAAATATCGAGTTTTGAGGCGGTCGGTATCTGCTGTCTCATTTTGTCAAGGGAGATAACTTATTTCTCGGTGCAGATTCTAGTAGATAATATACCTCCAAGCAAAGTTTGTATCCCAGCAACTTTGACTATCCGTTTAAAGGAATATCAGGATGTCTGATAACTGTTGATTTAAACATGACAGCGTTCGCGATTAAAAGGGGGTGGAGATAGATACCATTTAAACACTTAAAGTGCCGGTGGAGGTGGCTGCCATTCGGAGAACTGGTGACCATAAAGATGTCGGACTCAGCAGACAACGGAACAAAGAAAGTGGACTTGAGCTCGCTGGTCGAAAAAGTGACATGGAGACACTACTGCTTCTTCATTGTCCACCTCCTTCAATCGGTAGCCAACGCGATCGCAGGTCCGGTGATGACCCAGTACCTGTACGCCAAGATCACAGAAGAGCACCTGAGAAACTCTTCCCTGGCTCAGAATCTGACGTCGAGCCGCGCGGGATCGAATGCGATCTGTAGAATGCACAATACGGACTCTCCGATGTACCACATGCAGCAGTCTGTCCAAGCAGAAACTGCTGCCTGGAGACAGTACTTCGCTTTGGTCAGCGGGGTCCCCGCCGTGGTCACCATTTTCCTGGCCGGAAGCTGGTCGGACGTCATTGGGAGAAAGACTATCGTGGTTGTCAACATGGTTGGCCATTTGTTTCGCGGAATGGCGTACTCAGCCGTGATGTTCTGGGACTTACACACCGCTTATCTGTTCGTCGGCTACACCTTCGACGGGCTGGCCGGTGGCTATCTCACCAACGTCCTAATGACGTACGCATACACGGCCGACATTACGCCCAAGACGCAGACCAGAGCCACCGTGTTGGTCGTGGCCCAGAACATCTTCCATTTCTGTTACGGCGCCGTACACTTTGGCACCGGCTACTTTATCCGAGCCTCGGGTTTCTTCTGGCCCATGATGGCTTCAAATATCATGTCGGCCGTCTTGGTCTTCGTCTTTATCTTCCTCGTCCCGGAGACCGTCCAGCGCGGGAAGCTCTCTGAGCTCTCGCTGGTGAGAAGCTTCAAGCGGGTGATCAACTTTTACACTAAAAGGTCGCCGGGTGTAGCCAACAGCAGGATCAAATTCTGGCTCTGCATCCTGTCGTTCGGCGCACTCTCGCAGGCGCTTCTGGGACGCTGGGATGTGGAGCCCCTTTACCAACTCAACACCCCTTTCTGCTGGGATTCGGTAAAAATCGGTCAGTACAACGGGGCTATGTCGCTAGCGCAGCCGATCGCCGGCATCGCCTCGCTGAAGATCTTTCAACTTTGTCTATCGATAGAGCTAATCGGGGCTGTCAGCATGGTAGCCATCATATCCCAGTCTCTCATAGCCGGCTTTTCGCAAATTAGCTGGCAGCTCTACCTCGGTGAGTACTTAAATACGGATCTTTCTATCACGGGCAGGGTTAGGGAACGAAAGTACGGAATAAAAGTTCAAAAATAAATCACATTATAGAATCGTTATAATACCCTGTCGTGAAAACAACTTACGGGACTGCCGTAACACGGTCAGTGGTGTCTCTCCATCAGTCTTGATTGCCGCTAACTCACCTGTTGTTTTCCAGCTGGAATCATCGGGTCGGCCGGGATGCTTTCCTTCGCAATGATACGAACCATTGTTTCGCACTTGTCAGGAGCCTCTGAGCAAGGTAAGCGGTTGTTTCCTCGTTAAAGCCGATTGCATGCCGACGGTCTCTTAATTTAACTCAACTTTTAAGTTATCACGGTAAAGACTCATTCCTGTACGTTTGAATTCAGTACTGCGCAGTTTTAGGGGGATGAAGGAAGGCAGGAAGCCATTATGGATGTACGAGGTTCAGATCCATACCTTAGCTCTTAAAAACTGGCGCATTCTGAAAAAAAGTGAGAGAGTTCTTCACGAACTCGAAATTATTTAATATTTCTTGGTAGTAATGTCGACGCTTGCAAGAACAAACGTTTGCAATAACGTTTTCGTAGCGACATCCGTTGCTTAAAATAGGTCGGCTGCTTTCTTTTCTGATAACAGAGGTAGCTAGGCTCTAAAGAACAGCTGGAATTTGTTTTTTTTTTCATTTTCTCTCTCTCCTCCCTCCCATCCAACTCCTCCGTACTTCAGTTCCAGTTGTCCGGTCTTTTCAGGTTCGGTGTTTGCTGGCTTGGGAACCGTGGAGGCTTTCTGCGGAATGACATCAGCAGTGATGCTGAATTCCATCTACGCCGCTACGCTCTACTGGATGAAGGGATTTGTCTTCATAACGATCGCAATTATAAGCGTCATTCCGGCCATTCTTCTCACGTGAGTCACGCCCGCTTTTGTTACTCTGTTTTGTCCGCAGGTCAGGTTATTTGACTCATCAGGCCACAATGGCCAACCACCGGGACTGAGTCGATTCAGCTTTTCTGGTCCCAGCCTCTCTCACCTGAGCCCCCCCTTCGATCCTGTGTTCTCGACCGTGGAAGCCGAGCCATAATTATCTGGACGCGTAGATTCGTAATTTTTAAAATAATTGGAAATAATGTAATTACAGGTCCCGTAAATGCTTATGGAGCCGAGGGACTCTTTCTGATTAGTTTGTTAGCCAAATGCATAGCATTTTTTTAAAAAATCACTTTAATGCTGACACTAAAATCTGCATATTTTTAATCAGTGGAAGGAACGGAAAAAATTTACTGCAGGAACACAATTTTCAAAAGCGGCTAATTAACAGCATCCGGTCGGCTCGATCAGAGGTAGAAAGGAGGCCACGGCTTCACATGATATCCCTACCTGACCCCGGATAATTTCAAACTAGAAAAAAATAATAATAACTTACTTAGGAAAATATAGTAAAGTAAACTCAAACTCATGCCCCCTTCCACAAAGGGATAATCTTTCAATGAAAGTTTTTTTTCTCTAAATTGTAATTATTTTACTTCCGGAATGGCGTTCTGCTCATCTATGCCACTGTTCCTACCTAACGTAACCTTGTAGAACATCATTCTTTTGTTTCTCTCACTTTAATGAATAGAACTTTTGTTGTCAATTTGTCTACAGCCCCCCCGCCACACACACACACACACACACACACACACACACACACACACACACACATATTTAAATATGTTTACCGATTGTCCTTTAAAAAAAAATAATTTTATTAAAATTTTTTTTATAATTGGAGAATAAAGTATCCGACTGGTGAATATTTATTTTAAAGTCAAGTTTTCTCCTTTTTAAAAATGAACCCATTTAAAACTTTGGAACATATTTCTTTTCTTTTATTGTTCTTGTTTTTTTCTTCTTCTTCCTAGAATACTCCACGTGATCAATAAGCGAGAGGAAAAGACGTCGGACCATGAGAAGACGAACGAGATCATCATATCGACCATATCAGATAATCCAAAAGACGAAAAACAATGATCGGCGTCCCTCGCATAAATCTAGTCTTTCCAAAATCTTTTAAAACGTCAATTACTTCGTCTTATTATCCGCCGAGCCTCTACTTTCTGCTCGTTTCCATCACAGCCACAAAGTATGGATTTCTCGGCTTAAGTTAATTTTACAAAAACACGACCCTTCGCATATGTCATGTATAATTAAAGGGAAATAATTCATTGGCTTCGCACCCAACCGCAAGGCGCTTTAAAGATTGACGGAAGCTGTTTTGAAGGTTATTCTCAACGCGGTAGTCCAGTTTCTACCAGTTGGTATCTACAGGTAAATACTCTTGTACCGCCGTCTCTTTCTAGCTGAGCAAAATGCTGAACGCCGAAATGGCAGAGTACTCGAAGCCCTGGCGTGAGCTTCCGACGGAGCTCTAGTTAGTCGAATTCCGAACGTGGAACTTGCCGGCTGTGACTTTGTTTATCAAATTTGTAAAGATTTTATGCGTGGTTTCCAGCAAAGATGCGTCGTCCGATTACGTGCATAGAATATTTATCCAAAAAAAAAACAAAACAAAAGGAGAGGAAAAAAGGATTCAAGTGATTTTTTAAAATGTATCTTCATGTCCGCTTTCTAAAGTCTTGTGGGCGCAGACATATTTCCAAATTTTTCTCTTTCCACAATACTTTATAGTGCAACTGGTCATCATGCTAGTTAATTTCAAAAGTGATATCACAAATTTTTTAAATACTATTTCCCAATGTCTGAAAAGCGAGATATCCATTGTCTTTACCAAACTATCGTCTAATAATTAAGATATTAAATGCCACCTAATGGTGACTTAGAAAGAAAAGACGTGAAGACAATGAAACAAAATGGCATTAGCAGCCTTTAATTTAGTATTTGTATTATAGAAAATTCGAAATACCTAAAGGCTCTACAACTTGCAAATCTTTTTTGAAAAAACTATAAGCTTTTCTTTTCTTCTCATATTTTTCCTTCGGTGAACGTTTCTAAATTTGTATATCAATTTTATTTTTTGTGAAATAAAGAATTTGAAAAAATATTTCTGTTTGTTTCCCTCTTTTGTTCTTAGCTTCGACAAGTTTCTGAGCATCTATTATCCGTATAATAATATGTATTAAAGAGGCAGAGTCTGTCTAATAAAAAAGGGATAGTTCTTGTGGCGCTATAGGCCATCTGGTGTTCATGAGAAATGAGCTCAGCCTTTGGAAATCGGCCCGAGTTTGTCTCCCTTTTAAATCTGTGCCTCAGGAGAGGAAAATGAACTTTCTGAACAGTTTGCACTACTACAACGTGTACTACACTGGCTTCGAAGAGTTAAGCGGCAAACAGACATTTCGAAGTTAAAGATTTATCCAACAAACACCTCTTCATGTAACACAATTTTACCAAGAGATATGTAGATTAGTCTTGGAATAAACTCACGGTAAAAGATTGTATTGTGGTCATATCAATCTTAGCTTTGTTAGGATGTTTTTAAAGGGCAACATTACAAATGGGCAACCATACTCGTTTGGAAGATTCTCAGGGTGGAGATCTATCGATAGGATAGAGGCCGTAGATCCAGATGGTAAAATAGCTAAATCGGAGCAAAAGAGCGGCTTCCTGGCTCTAGAAACAACTTCAAGCGCATGGGGATATTGTCCGAAGACCATTTCAAAACCGACCAATGGCCACAACCCCACGTCGCTTCTGGCTTGAGAGGAAGAACTCAAACACCGATCCAATTCGCTTCTGGCTTAGAGAACTCCAACACAAATAGGTTGCTGTCAATCTAAACCGCACGCAAAAGGCTTCACGAAAGATGGCTTTATACGAGACAGACCATAGTGTGACCTCTTGACCCGCCGCCACGAACAGGAATTGGTAAATCGATGCCGTGGACTGGAGCCATGTTTTCTTTACTGATGAGTCAAGATTTAGCCTTCGTTGTGACTCATGCGCGCGCTCATCTGTATTAACATGGAACACTCAACCAGTCCAGTGGCTACGGTGGTGGAGGTGTGATGGTCTGGGCAGGAATTTCATTGTGTAAGCCTACACACTTGCATGTGTTTAGGGAAGATACTTACTCTGACTGCGATGAGGTATAGGGGTGCGGTTCTGGATCCATATGTCAGACCATGCTCGTTCACGTAGGGCACGCATAATCGACCAATATCCTCAAAACCAAACTATTACCCATATGATATGGCCCGCAGGTTCTCCTGAGCTGAGCCCTACTGAGATTGTTTGGGATGCTTTAGGAAGACGTGTTCCTTTCACTAACCTCTCCACGATCACTCCAGGACTGCAAACTTCTCTGGAGTTTACTGCCCTCGACTTCCCGCTACTGACTACATCTAATTCGTCCTTTATTCACACATTCTTCACGTTAGAAATTCTTGATGCTTAGACTGGTTCGGCTTATTTCCTTTACATTCCTTAATTCTTTTTTGTTGTTGTTGTTGGAAATTTAATGTTCCTTTGATACAGATGTTATATGGAGAGTGGATTTTACTGATCATTTGGTGAATAAATCTTTAGCCAGTCAGCAGAGAATAAGAATCACATCAACTAAAATGTGCCTACAACTTAAAAAAATAATCACAAGATAAATTTTTGGGGAAACCATCATAGAGAAACAATCAGCTATTCGCGTAGGTCTATTTACTGGCGACCTGGGAGGTCCCGTACTTTTGTCTTTGTTGTTGTTGTTTTTTAAAATGTCTGCCGGGTGTATACCAAAATTCGTGTAACAGCGGCGGATATTGGTAATAGCAAGAACAGATTTTACGGGGTTTATAAATTGTTTTTCGCGAAGCACGCGGTACGTAGAATACCGTGAAACACCATATTGAATGAGCCTCTTGAAGGTCATCAAGAGCTTCTCGCGGACAAAGTCTCGCGTGAAAACACCGCCATCAAATGTCCCCATAGACTGAGCTCTCTTCTTTGCTTTTGTACTATTGTGTCGCGCACGCGCAGTTTCGGTGGTGGATGAGAATGTGGTTGAGTCCCAAAAGATATATATATATATATACATGGGGCATAGCTTAGGCTATCTAATTCTAGTGGTCTTCTGAATTCTGGCGCGAAGCCGAGCGCGGTCAAAGGTCAACCGATATCATGATAAAGCGGCGATGGCCGCTGTTACGATTTACGGAGGTTCTCCCGAGGCGACACTCAATTCTGCCCTTTGGCCTCCTGTTCCCGCCTTAAAAGGTCTTCCAGCCCATAGTTTCTGAAAAAAAAAAAGAAAGAAGTGTCTTTCAAACAAACAGGAAGTCTGACCAGGCCGTAGCCAGAGTCACGGAATATCAGTCTTTCCTGGACACGTGGATGAACAGCAGGGATGCACTGACAGGTGTTTGTCTCCGAAACCGCTGCACTCGTGTTGCGTATTCATCCGCAACGCGACGATTACGTCCAAGTGATGGACCCGCCCATGCATTTCTCTAGGCGAGGCTTAATCGACAAAAGAGTTGCTTACAAACCAGGGTGTAAGGTACATCATCCCCAGACACCGCAAACATTGAACAGTTCTTTGTTACTTTGTGAAACTCCAAACGAGACGCGATGCGTGTTCATAGGATGAGTGGCTGAAGGCGTCTTGCATAAACAGGAGTTGCCGGACCGTGCGGACAGCAGCCAAGAGAAGTACAAATCGTTTCATTAATATACAATATCTCATTTGTAGCTAAGCAAAAAGATAAAAATTAAAAATTAAAGTAATTTTTACTCGAGACTTCTTACTGTCAGTTTTTCAGCGAACAGAATTAGGATATGACGTCAAATTTAGTATAGTATCGAACCAGGGGAGCCCAGGATTATATAGATCCCTACCCCCCTGAAAGCCCAAAATCTGATTGGTTGTGATCTGGTTGCTTGATAGTGTCTCCAGTTCATTGTCAGCTGTAGTGGACAATGGGAAGAGAATCTGATGTCTTTCTACAGAGCAGCAGTCAATTTATTGATGAAAGATGGAAGAAAGTAGAGCACAAAGATGAGGCACGAATTTAAAGAGTTAGTCGCCCACGTGCTTTCATAGACAAATGGATCTTGTATATTCTGTTTTTCCTGGAGGCTAACTGAAGTCTGTGCCTGTTTAGACAAGATCGACTTCTTTGTTTGTCTCTGGACAGGATAATTGACGTATAGCGCGTCCTCGGGTGCCCATTCCGAGAGATGCTAAACTGCCGAATCTGTCTCAGCTCGGCAATGCACTAATGCCGCGAAGTTGCTTCAGTGATCGTAGAATGGCATTGTTCTGGCGGCTACAAAGGATGCGAGCTCGGACGATGGCCCCGAACGAAGGCGATGTGTTCCTTTGAGGTAGACTTGAAAAACGAATATAGACTCATAGTAAACTTTCTCACGTAATCACCTGATGGTAACATATGGACTAATTGTCTTTTTTTTGCATATCCCCAGGATTCCGTACTCGAAATTCAACTACCTTATTATTACGGTGAAGACTTTCAATAAATTAACTTAGGGATCCTAAAATGGCCGTTAAAACTATTTCGTATTTTCAGTCGACATTTCGTCTTTACGACATCAGTCAGTTCTTTCTTTCTTTTTTTTTTTTTTCTTTATTTTTACTGTGTTTATTTCTTCGAAAATGAGAATCATCCACATCTTGTTGGCGGGGGGAGGGGGACGAGATGTCCGTCGACACCGTTTCGAGAGAGATCACGCGAGAAAAGGCGAGTTTGAAATTGTCAATAGAGACCAAAATGGCGGAAGGTAAGGAACCCGTTTGGGATCGAAAGAAATGAGTCTCAACGTTGCTCTGGGGGGAGACGGAAAATTCCCCCGTGTGTTTATTTGAATTGATTTTTTTTTTTTATTTCAATTATTTACTGCGCTAGAGCCCCCGCAGATTCGATGTAATGTCTTGCGACGAATAAAAGCAGGTATCTTTGTGTTGAAGACCGAGTGAGTCCAAGCGAAGCTCGAGAAAGACGGGACCGACACGGAAGCTGTGGAGAACTGTCCGATCGCCGACTTGATTATCTGCACACGGGGGGGGGGACTATTATAAGCCTTAAGAGGTTTAGTTTCAGCCTTAAAGATTTAATTAAGAATGTCATTTTTATTGGACGAGCTTAGACAAAAATTGGGATGCGTCCGTCCCGCCTGAGAATTAATAAGTTCAAAAATTACAAACGAATATTAGTTAGTAGCAGTTCATAATTTCGATAAATATTCTCGATAGATTAATAAATATAGCGCATTACAGGGCAGCATGCATCTTTATTTTTAACAGTTGGCTTGAAAAAAAAAAAAACGAAAGAAAGAAAAGTAGACAGATGAAACATGTAAAGGAACTGATATGTTTGTGACGACCAGAGAGATTTGGGAATTACTTAAATAATATGAATGAACAGATTTATCGTTATAAAAATTTGAATGCATTAATTTCTTCCTTTAGGCCGTATGGTGGTCATAGTAATGGACTGTTTCATTTGAGAGCGGTTGAGAACAGTCCAGGTTTGGTTTATCTCTCTAGGATGGTTTCTTTCTACTCTTATTCCCCAGCTGGCTGAGTGGGGTTGCTTCCACCTCTGAAAATGAGTTCTCGTGGGGATTTCCCTACCAAAGCGGACACCTTTTCCAATCAGTAAAGTCACCATGGAAGAACTTGACAAATTCCCCTTTCTAATTTCACAATGGGAAGGAGGCTCACCCCCTCCAGTGGAGGAATAGCTCATTCATAATGAAAAATCCATTTATTTAGTGATTTTTAAAAAAAATAATTCTAAAGAAGTGTAATTGTTAAAAGCAGCTATCTATTTTATATTCATAATGTTTTCTTGGTAAATATAATTTTTAAACAAATAGAATTGATTTGCATACATAATTATATTTTAGCATTTGGGAAATTATCAAGTGTCATCAGAGTTTTGGATCACCATCCATGATCCAAGATAGACCAGAGTGATAGGGTGGGTACTTATGTGGTGTAACTTAGGAGACCACAATGTAAAAGTTGGTTAAACTATGGCTGTTCGATTGAAATCTGGTTGAAAAGTCACTGTAATCATATCGAGATGAGTTTCATGTAAATGACCCTAGTATTGCCATTTTTTTTAATGGTGTCAGTAAATTGTCTGTTTTAATTAAGCATTTATTAGTCTAATTACTACTAAGATGTAGCTTTTTTCCTTTCTAACGGTTTTGTACATTATTTTGATATTACAGAGCAAGTGAATGGAGGACCAGTTGCCATGGAATCTAATACTGATGATCAGGAGGCAACATTAACAGAAATCCCTGAAAATGTACAGGTAATATGTATTTTAAAATGGAATAGCATCTTTGTGGATTTTTGCATAAACTCTTTAAAACAAAGCAAAATGATAGGAACACAGCACTATTAAATGGCACAGTGTGAGTAAATACATTTATTGCTCACCACATTTAGACAGAATCATCAGATAAATTTGTTTTTATTGTACAACAATCTTATGATAATATTTATATGGATTGATAGTTGGAATTGAGTCTTCCTTCCCCATGACAGCTTAAATTTAATTCTTTTGAACTTCCAATCCATCTAAAATTTGTGGGAGAGTCAGTACATAGGTTATCTGATCATTTGACTGAGACAATGACATTTAAAACACATTAATATGAACGTACTTGGAAGCATGTGAACTCTTTAAAATTGAAGTCTCTAATTTAAAAAGTCTTTTATTGGGTGAGGTCATTTATCTAAGGATTTTTCTTTTCTAAGTGAAAATTTAGCAGGACTTTAAATTGATGCATGATAAATACAGGCTTTTGCATCATATTATGGCTGTGTTTTGGCACAAAATTTTTCTTTAGAATACAAAAATATTGCCAGCTTCTTACTGGTAGATTGCCAAAGTTACAAAATTTAATCACGAATACATTGATTGGAAAGTTTACTATACTTTTGCTCTCTTAATTTTTTTACTTTTTTTCTGTATTGTCGATGAAAGTTTGAAAGAATGATACCATATTTGTTTCAGCATATTTAAAAAAATGGCTACCAGCAATGCACAGGAACAGGAAAAAAAAATAGTTTTAGGCCATGCAGTACTTTGACCAGATTCTTGAGCACCTACACCAATTTGGGGCCTCTGAGTGCTACAGCTTGGCCACTGTAAGAGTAATAAACACGCACCCAGACACTTGAACATATATATATATATGTTAGATACACAGTGGTGACTCTCTTTTGCGAATGTTAGGTTGTGTATGTTGCCATAGTTACTGCTAACAAGCACTGCAGTTTTGCACCTCCTGTTTTCAGCAGAACATAAATCCTGTTTTTCTGAGGAAGTAAACTGGTGTGGAAACCCACCCTGGTAGAGTGAAAAGGGACTGTGCTTTGGGTTGTTTGCCTGACCGGGATGGTATTTAGTGAGGGTTAAACTCTGGCCCTATGCTGCAGAGAGATAGTATTTTATGCACTTACCACACTCCTTTAATTTCTTTTTTTTTTTTTTTTTGGAAGCATAAAACTAATAGTAGCTAAAGTTACAACTTTGTGCTGCAACAATTAATGATTTTAATAGAAGCATTTCAATAATATATTATAAAAAAGAAAAATCTTTCTTGCATTTTAAACATTTAAATAATCACAAACACATACAACCATTTTCATGGTAATGACTTAATAACATGAATCTATCTATTTATAGATTTTTGCATCAGTATTACAATTACAGTATTTTTTTTTTTAATATTTGTGACAAGGCATTTTTAGAGTTGTGCTAAGTAAATTGCACTAATAAATTGCTTAGTCATTGACTTGATAATATTAGGCTTTTAGTGTTTATTTAGTTTGTTGCATAGTAGTTTTAAAACAGAAAGTTTTCTTATTAAAGTCTAGATCTCTGCCTTTTTCAGTACTAGATATTAAAAGTGTACTTTTCCTGTGCCAAATGCATGCTGCCTGATTAAAACCATATTGTACATCACCAAAGATTTATTAAATGGCATGCTAGACTATAAAGGAGAAACCTGTTAAAGTTTAAATACAGATTAATAGTATAATTAAATTTGTGCTTGTATTATTTTGCTACTTTTTCTTGACAGACAGAGATTTTCAGCCATTTAATTGCATCATATATATATTAGAAAATGTTAAGAGTTACCTCCCTCTACTAGATTACTAATATTCGCAGCCGGATCATTTTGCTAAACATCCGTATCTGTTTGCAAGAGATCACAAGAATCATTACTCAAGAACTGAACTCTTAAAGTATTTTATTTCAGGAGAGGTATGTGTGTAGGCTAAGTAGAACAGAAAAAGTATTATGGTGCAATGTTATATCCAGACCACTAATATTTTATTGAAGGTGAGAGTAACTTACTGTGCATTTTTTGGGGCGTCAATCTTTCTAGCTATAACTGATTACACTTGGTTAATAATATTCTTTTCATATATTTATGGTATCACCAAAATAGGGATCTTGTACAGTAGGCAACAACTTTGGTGGCCTAGTATGAAAGGGTACTATAATCCCAGGATCTTATTTCTTGGAGGCCCCACATCTATGAAAGTTAGCATCCACACTGCATGCATAGTGCAGGAGCCAGAATTGTGCTTTATTTACTACTACAAGAACACCCCTACTTACGTTCCTGTCAGCTGTACATAAATCGGACTTGCACGTATTCAGCTTATTATCCAATCACACCAGTCCTTTGTTTCATTACTACATTAGATTTCATGGGGGCAGATCCTTTTGTTCTTTAATATGGTCTTTGTCTCACTATCATCTTAACTATCAACACAGCCATGCCCAGTGGAAGGTAATTGTGTTCTTTAATACGGTCTTTGTCTCACTATCATCTTAACTATCGACACAGCCATGCCGTGGAAGGTAATTGTTCTTTAATATGGTCTTTGTTTCACTATCATCTTAACTATCGACACAGCCATGCCCAGTGGAAGGTAATTGTGTTCTTTAATACGGTCTTTGTCTCACTATCATCTTAACTATCGACACAGCCATGCCCAGCGGAAGGCAAAGTTTGCCTGTCTTCATGTTTCTTTATTATGCCCACCTTCTCAAATGTAATCACCTTACGCTTCTTTGCAGAAGCACTAGCATCACTTTTACACTATGGTGCCATGGCTTGCGATGAAAAGATTTATGCACAACTAATGTGGGAGAAAGATGCTGGCTGACTAACACACTCAGACCCCAGGTACCCATACATAGTGCTATGGAACATTTTTGCCATATCTCAATTTTTTTTTTTTTTTTTTTGAATTTATGTAAGTCGAGATATCCCTGTATTTCTTCTCCTTTCATAAAATTTTTTTTTTTACACCAGAAAATTATTGCTAGTGAAAAGGCTTCCTCTGAAAGTGCAGCAAAAAGGCCAAAGGTAGATTTGCAGTCATTACCAACAAGAGCATATCTTGACCAGACTGTGGTACCCATCCTTCTCCAAGGCATGTCTGTTCTAGCTAAAGAAAGGTATGTACATCACTTAGAGTTTTTACTATCTCTATTCTTAGACTACTACCAATATGAATTCTGAATTTATGGAGTATACACACACATTTATTTCTCCCCATTCTCTCTGTCACTAACAATATTTTTGTTGTTTTCTCTCTATACAGGCCGCCTAACCCAATAGAGTTTCTTGCTGCTTACCTGTTAAAGAATAAGAGCCAGTTTGAGTGACAGATTTTCATAGCCGATGATCCTTGGATTTAACAGAAATTCTAAAATGTCTTTTCTTTTGTTATTTATCATTCATGTAAATATGTTTTTTTTGTATACATAATCATTCAGGCTTTAAGAGCAAACTTTAAACTATTCAAGTGCTTCTGGACAACCAATAATTTGTTGTTTTTGTCTTTGTATCTACTACTTTCATAGTACACAACAAATTTTTATTACAAAAGCCTCAGACAGCCCCTCTGTTAGAGGAATGTGTGATGGCTTTTTCTATCAGTGGCAATGCTGCTTCCATGTGCAACTTTGAGAAATATCCAGTAGCTTTTTCTGCTGCAAGAAAATCCAGTTCATACCAAGTATAATCACTTCAAATTTTATACTTTCAGTTGGATTGGTATTTTTTTAAAACACAGACTAAATAGTAATTTTAAAAAGCTGCAGCTTTATTTGAATTTATTCAAAAAATTTTTTCCTTATCCATGGCATGAATAACCAAAATCACTTTACCATTTTACGTTAGGAAATACCTTTTCTGATTATCTAATACAAACATTTATCACCTTGGTTATGTACACGAATTCATCACTTTTGTTTAAAATTTACCAATATAATGGGTATCTTCATTTACATGAAGTAAAAAAAGAAAAAAAAAAGTGATCTGTTTCTGGATGATGGTAGGTATATATGGATAGACAACCAGCAGTATTCAGTACATACTGTTTACAGCAAGCTGCTGCCAAATCAGCAAACTCTTAGAGATGAGTTCCATATACGAATTGAATTTGCATTAATGGAAGGGGCTCAAATAATGGATTCGGTTTAAGGTTATTTCTGGAAACCCAAATTCTCTCCTTTCTCCACACAAGCAAGAAATGTGCCTCAAACTGCCTTAGAGAAACAAAAGTAGCAACAACCCAAAACAATTATTAAAAAAAAAGAAAGATATAGTTTACAGCAAGCAAACAGATCAATTTGATCAGGAAATATTGTAGTATCCCAATATCTCAAAAATAAAAAGCAGCTTGTCAAATAAAAGTTAGTTATAAAGCCATTGCCATTGTGTAGAATTTCTGATGCTGCTAATCACATTGATCTCTAGTCACCACCAAAACAGCTGACGGAACCAATCCTGTTGAAAAAAAAAAGAAAAAAAATGTCAAACAGAATATACAGTGTACTTGCACAATCCAAATTGTGTGTTAAAAAATAGGCAGATGAAGTGAAAAAAAATCTAATAATACAACAATGATAATTAGCATTTAGTAAATAATATACCGCATGAGATTTTAAGACATCCTAACTATTTTAGCAATTAGATGTTTAAGAACAGAAACAGACTATCAATCTTCCTGCTGTATAATTAAAAGAAACACACCCAAAGTACTCAGTGGTTTGTTCATGTCCTCTTCTGTAAACACCTTTTTTGGAAATGGCGTCATGAATCTGAACTTGTCACAGGCTTCATTCCAGTTCATTTGTACATAGACTCGTACAGCTGCTAGTGGTTCTTTAGCTTTAAACAAGTTTTTTAAACACCCACCATCTGGAAGACGGATCTGAAAACAACAACAGTGTGACAGAATAATGAAACCCCTCAATGCTTTTGACAGAAAAAGCTTCAAAATAGTTTATACTTTATTGAAAATGCAAATTATTACAAATGTTGGAGGGGGAAAACTAGTTTTATTGTTGTTGGTCTTTAAACAGGTGATCAAAGTCTTGAAGGTATCTCTCATCAGGATGTAATAATGTAACTATACAAAAAGTGACATTTACCAATGTGTGACAGACTTGTTTTATTGAAAGTCTGAAAGGGATTACAACAGGCAATAAAAAATCACCTGAAGTCTGGTATCTGAATATCGGTCAGGTTGTTGGTGTTGCTGTTGCATCTGTTCTGTTACTGAAGACACTGTCTTGGGTGCAGCAGCAGGTGGTGTCTGTTGAAGTTTTGCTGCCTTAACAGACAAATGTTTTATTTAATACAAGGAAGCTATCAAGCCACAACCAAATGTACAGAAATTAGTTTTAGAAAGAATTCCAGGCCTGCTCATAACTGATCATGATGAAATATTTCAAATGACGAAAATTTGGTCTCGACATTTTTTTTTCCTGCATAAATATTTTAAAAATTTGACACAAGCTATCATCCAGAATTGAAAGAGAAATTAATGACAGAAGCTTTAATTTAATTACTGCTTAAATACAATAAAAAGGGAAAAATGAAGTCTGCTCAACAACAACAAACAAAATTTTCTGGCACTTTATTGATTTTAAATTTTTGGTCATGTAACACTGTGAAGATTAGAATTATACTTGTTCTATCTGGATGTTCCAACCAAGCCAATAAATGCACTATTAATCAAACTGTTTATAAACTTGTAACCATTTTCTGGCTTTTTATGTCATTTTAATGCCTAATGAAAAAAAAAAAGAAAAAAGTGGGAATCTGCCAACAAATAGCCAAATATCTGTGGGATCACTAACAATGCTGATGATCGTAGTTTGTAAACCTGCAGGGGAAAAGTTCTACTTACCTGTTCTCTGGCAAGTCTATCTTGCTCAATCTGTTCTTTAACACGTTGCCTGCAGATTAATAACATTAAACTAAACAATGAACATTTTTAATGTATTTGATGATCTTGTTTCTGTTATCCATTCTTACTGTTTAATAATTTAAAATTGTTTTCTGTAATTACAAGAAAATAAAAAGTGTACATCTACTGGTCTTAACTACTGCTACAGCATACTAAATCTATTATATACATTCTCAACATCATTAGAATATTTTACATCTAAGACTACTATGACAGATGCCAATATAAAGATAAGAAATAATAATGATAAAGTACATTTTTTAAAATCATTACCATAACTGTAAACATCTCAAATCTGGCCAAGTGAAATCTGATTAGTGGAAAGCTGAAATGCTGTGTAATCCATAATACAAACTGAAAAATGTCCACTGCTAAGCCAACAATTATTGGAAATTAGAAGTGATTTTAATAGACTTTTTTTTTTTTACAATAGTTTGCATCATTTGAAACAACAGTTTTTAATGGGGCTGGTGTATAACCAAAGCATAAATAGCATACTAAATTAGAGTTATTTTAATATATATAGTCTTATGTTTAATTTAACTTGTGTATAATTTTCTGTCTTCACCTAACTCCATTTTGTTTATTTTTGGAAAAAAGTCAGCAGTAGACTCCAAAAATCTGATTTCTTAAGAAGCAAATATGTCAACACAATTCAGCATTTAATAACACCAGAATTGTGATAGCTCCTTGGAGTATACAATAGCTATATACAGATTTTAAAAAATGTATCATCTGATCAGTATTTTTTTAAAATTCATGATAGCAGTATTTACCTTGGACTAAAAATAATTTTGGAATTATAGTTTACAAACCTAGCTAATTTTTCTTCCATCTTTTCTCTCTTTTTTTGGTCAGCTAGTTTTTTCAGCTCTTTTTCTTCTAACCTGAAAGAAAGTTTTACAGTGCACATAATCCTGTCACAAAACTTCAGTACTTAGGGAGAAGCCAGAGAAAATAAAAATTAAACTATAACATTTATATTTATAGAGAGAGAACAAACTCAAACTAAGCATATTAAATGTTTCTGAAAGAAATAGGAAAATCAATTAAAAATAAAAGCCTTCAAAAATTATACTTGATAGCACTTAAATTAATCAATCCCAATATTTCTACTTTTAAAGCTTAGAGTTTTCTTGATATGATAATAAACTGGAAATAGTACAGTAAAATAACAAAATGCTGCCTAGGTTATACTGTTTTATATTGACTAGGTGCATCAATACCTTATCAGCTAAATATTGTAGACATCTCATATCAAACAAACATACCCACTTACTTTTGTTTTGCCAATGATAAATCCTTTCCCCTGGCTCGCCTCAGTTTTTCCTGCTCAATTTTTTCTTTCTTAGCTTCTTGTTCTTTTTCTAATCGTCGTTGTTTCAATCGTTCCTGCAACCTAAGAACAAGCATAAAGTAGAGGTGCTGACACACACCATTTCATAAAATCAACCACAGCAACACTAAAGCCAGTACAATCATAATTCTTTTTATAATGGTCCGTATTATTTTCCACATTAACTTTATCACCTAAGCAGTGAACTACTTAACTCATATTCAATAACCACACCAACCTTTCAAGTTGTTGTTTCTTCTCTTCCTCAGTCAGCTGTTTAATTTCTTCTGTAGACTCTTCAAAATTGGAATGTTGTGTGCGTGCTGCATGCATAGTAACCTCTGTTTCACTCCGCAAAAGTTTGCCACAACTGAAAAAGAAATCAGCACAGCAAATGTTATTTTATTTCTCTCTTTTTTTAAAACAAGTTTCAATTTTAGATTACCTTTGGTTGGTTGGATTTTTTTTGAAATAAACAAAATATTATCTATTTAGTCAACACCTTTCAAAGACTGCAACAAGTCCCTAAAAATGTAATACGGACAAGAATATCTCAGAGCCCTTTCTATGTCCATTACGTGAGGTTATGCACAGCACATATCACAGTCCTAATAATACAAATCACTACTCACTCTTTACATTTCAATGAAGCAGCCTTTGGAGCCTTTGGTTCAGCACCATCACTTGGCTGTGGATCAGCTAAAAATAAAAGCATGAAGGTAATACAGAGCAGAATGTGCAAAGCAAAAATATAACACAGTGTGATCTAGTAGTTTGTGCACTATGGGATTGGAACCAGGAATTTCTTGGTTGTGAATTATAAGTATGCCTGAAGGCAGCACTGAAATGTAGCAACACAAATTGAATGATGGAGGTAAGAGTTCATCATTAACTAGTGTTTCCATGTTAAAAGAGACTGATTAGTTGAATAAATCTATTTTCAAGCTTTTTTTTCAAGCACAACTTGCTGTTGAAAAGAGTGGAAGTGATTTGTTTTACATGTAATAATTTCAAAGAAAATCTGTCTGAAGTCAATCCCAATCACAGCAAGTTTTTTGTCACTTACTCTCTTTGCCAAGAACATGCCCCACTGGAGATGTAAATTCATCATCAATATCAGGGTCATCTGCATGTGCAAATAACCTAAAAGAGAGGAAGGAATAGTAAAGATTCCATGAGAAAAAAGGCAATGAACAGAAAAACAACTCTACAGGAAGTGGGGGGATAAGAAAATGCCACAGCAACTTTCTCTTTTGTCAAAAAAAATGGAGCAAATAACATTATTAACAAGTTTAAACAAACTACATCAAATTTTAGTTTAAAAATCTTTTTCTCTTTTGTATTTCAAGAAATTTTTCTTTATATGAGACTGTGTTTTTATTTTGGTCAGGAACCAGCATTCTCAACCACGTCTGAAATCTAAACCCCTCAATTAGCAAATTCAACCAATGTTGTTGTTTTCAAGCAATAAATCGTGCAAGATGTTTCGAATCTTTACATTTGCTTCCCAATTATGAAAACACTGCGATAATTATAAAATTCTGCAGACTGCAAGCATCAGCTCACCTGCCCATGACATTATAACACCACTCGATGGGACATCACATGCACATTTTTGGCAGAAAGTGGAGACCCCACATTGCTACTCTTTCAAAATTTGAAGGTAGTGAGTTTCAAGCCCCTTTTCTTTTTATCATATTTTCATTCCTACTTTAATCATTTTAATGCTGTAAAAACTATTTGTTTTCTTATTTTCTTCTAGGCAACAATTTTTATCAGGAATCTGTTGAAAATATGTGAAACCTTTTATGAGCAATCTTATTGAGTCAATTAAAACAGCTTGCTTTTCAGGTCAGAGGCTGTAATAAAAGGGAACTTACTCTTGTTGTTTGCTGAATTCAATCATCATCGTGGATTCTATAATATACAGTTTTGTTGTTTGAGTTTATTGCATAAAGATGTCAAATTCAAACAAAAAATCAATGACAACACCAGATCTAAAGACCTGTAAACATTTGTTCTCTTTTCACAGTTCTCAAGAAAATGAGCAACAACATGCTCAAAACAAAAACGAAAGTAGAACAAAAGTTAATTTTGTTCCTTTTCCAAGTTAAAATTTAGTAACCCGGTCAGCAGCACTTAAAAAAATTTTTATTTTACTTCACTTTATTGTATTTTATTCTTATCATTATTTTCTCATCAAAAGTAATTTGTAGAAGCACGTTTTGATGGTTTGGTTTTAGTTGATAAGGTTTCCTCTGTAATTATCAATACACTGATGTATTCAGTATCAATTAAATCAGAGATTTACCATTTATTTTTCTCTATCTATTAACAGCCAGACTCTTCCGAAGAACCTAAAAGAAAGTTTAACAAATTAACAGTAAAGCTGCTGTAAATGAAAAAGCGTTTAAATAATTTTTTTAAATGTTAGTGTGTAAACTGGTCTATTTTTTTAAACATTAATCATGAAACACTGAGTTACAGCTAGAGAAATTTTAAACCAACCTGAAAAAATGAATTCTGGGCAAATGCATTGAATCAAATTTAGGCAAACAAAAAAAAAAATAATGATTAGACCCTTGTTTCAAATTTATAAAGCATATTTATGATAGTTAATATCAGGTAATCCTAAAACTTTCAGGTGGCACAAAAATAAAATTACAGCAGCTTCTTTAAACACAATAAAGCATACAAAACAAACAATAAAATAAAAACAAGAAAAAAAATCATATAGCTTACAGATCAGCAGCAGGGGAAGAAATTTAAGGGTTAAAAATTTGTTTGCTGCTGCTTGTCTTTTTCCTCTTAGTTTGTTTTCTACTATTAGGTTGTTGCAAAAGTTTTGTTGGTTTTTACTGCAACAATGAGACTTCATATTGTTGCTGAACATGAAGTTTATTAATCAAAGTTAGTTCCATTACAATCAATACATTTCTGTCAATGAATTAATAGCGCATTTATACCATTTTGAAAAAAATCTGGATTTCTGGAGTTGATAAACTGTTGGAAGGCAGTTTCAGTTGCTGCATGGTTGCATGGTTGGAGAAGGATTTCATACGGAAGCTGTTGAGGTGTTTGAAAAGGTAGTGGTCTGTGGGAGAAAGGTGTTGTGAATAGGCTGGGTGAGGGAGAACTTCGTACCCCAACGTGTTCAGTTTCTGGGAGTCACTTTTGCAACATGAGGACGAGCACTGTCATGGAAAAGGATTGAGCCTCTTCGATTCACCAATGCTGGCTATCATTGGGAGTGTTTCTGATAACGTTTAATTCATGACAGTACCTTTCAGCTGTGATGGTTTCACCAGGTTGCAAGTTATAGTGGATGACACCAGTTGCAGTCCACCAGACAGTGACCATGACCTTCTTTGGGTGGAGGCTGGATATTGGAATGTGATTAGGCGCCTTGACTCTGTCGAGCTGCAGTGCTGATCATTTGCGATTTTGTAAAAGATCCATTTTTCATCACATAATGATTTGGTCAAGAAATGTGTCGTTTTTGTTTCTTAATGACAAGTGAAGAGCAGATCTCCAATCAACGATTTTGTTGTTCATTCAACTTGTGAGGAACCCACTTGTCAAGCTTTTTCACCTTGCCAAGTGCATCAAGATGCCGGGAAGCAGTTGCAGTGCGTACGTCAAGCTTTCCAGCAATTTCTAAAAGTGTTTTTCTTGGATCAGCTTCAACTGATGCTTTCAGATGGTCGTCATCAAAGCTGGAAGGACATCTGCTATGTTCTTTATCTTTGAGGCTCATATCTCCTGATTGAAACTTTGCAAGCCACCATTGTACTGTGCACTCAGTTGCTGTGTCCTTGTCCCATGCTTGCTTAATGTTACAAGTTGCCTTGTGGACTCGTTTGAACTGGTGAAGCAAAATGGCACAAAAAACTTTTCTATCCATGCTTCACTCAGAACCCTGAAACAAATATCCATTTATGATTTTTAAAAAGGTAGATTTTGCATAATGTGTGCCAAAGCACATGGTACAAAACAATATATATAACTTATCTACATACACCCTCACAACCATGCAAAATATGAACCTCAAATTAACATAATATAAAAGCCAACAAAACTTTTGTAACAACCTAATATTTTTCTTTCTGGTGATAGATACAGCTGATTCATAACCTTCAGGATTCCCCCCCACCTTTTTTTTCCTTATATTGAATTTAAAAAAAATTTATTTGTATTTTGTTGTTGTTGTTAGTTTAATTGTATTCTGTTTCTTATGCCATTAAAAATAACCTTACTTCTGCATATTTTCCTCCCTAATAAAAAAAATCAAAGTCTGTTTTCTTAGAATTGAAGATTTTAATGTTGTCAAAGAGAAAGAAAAAAAAAGCAGATATAAACTAAACCTTTTCTTCAAAATATTTTATGTATTCATTTATTTATTACTTATCTTTTTTTTTTGTTTTGTTTTGTTTGGAGGTAGTCTGTTTCTTGTGAATAATTCGATTAAATCGCCTGTTCAAACGCTGGACTTTTTTTCGCTTTCTTCGCTAGCTTTGCTAACGTGCAACACGAACGATCCTGGCAGCTGGATTTCCTGTTCCATTTGATTCTGTAAATATTCTGGAGCTGAGCTGAGCTGAGCCACAGAAAGCGAAATGGACACTTTATCAGTCCAACTAATAATAGATCGCCTATTGGTACTCACCAGTCCATGGCGAGCTGCACACTTTGTGACTCGTTTCGTGCAGGGCTTTCTTCCTAAATAATAATAATAATAATAATAATAATAATAATAATAATAATAATAATAATAACAAACACAAAAACCCCCCAAAGTTCTGACAGTTTTAATATTAACTTCAAACGTTCGATTCGAGCCACATTCGCTTGGCAGACAAAAATGGGTTCACGTCCACTAAACAATAGGCGACCTCGCTCGCTCTTGTTCTTAAAATCTAATGTTTCAGAAGGATAGTAATATTCAGATCAAAAGATAGGATTACGTTTACACTTCCACGTTAGCCAGAATGTCAGACAATAAACCGGTAGCTACACAACGCATTATTATTATTATTATTACTACTACGTTTACTAATTAATTCATAGGAAAAATTTATACCGCTTGACCAGTGGCCTCCTATTTTTTGTTTTTTATTTTTATTTTTTAAAAAAGGGAATTATACCAAATAACAGGCCAGGCACGAAGCGCTGTTGTTGTTATTATTATTGCTATCTCCAATCCCTGCAGCAGACATTATTTACATCCATTCCTCCTCCCGCACGGCTCCGAATCCACAGACGCCCGCATGCAAAACTCGACCCCCCAACATCTCACAATCCCATTCCCCTCCCTCTTCGCTGCGATACTCACGCCCTGTTCTCTGGGAAACCCATTTCCATCAAAACCTGAACGTCGCTCGACATTTCTGGTGCAGGAATCACCGCAGCTTCTTCCTCCCCGGGAGCAGCAGCAGCGACGACGACGACGACGACGACAACATTAGGGCCGCGTACGACGTTCAAAAAAACACCTAACCCCCCCCCCTCCACCACCGCTTACGGTTCCTACAGCGGAAAGGTCTAATTTTTGCAGGCTTAGAAATAAGTAAGCGGGTGGATTAGAGGGGGGAATTTTGCTTTCTTTTATTCCAAAATAAATTGTTTGTTTTTTTTTGTTTTTTTTTATCTGCACGCCGCCGCCGCCGCTCCGTCGGTCGGGTTCCAAAGTCGCGCTCGTCTCGGGGAGGCTTCTGTATTTGTCGGCGAAAGGCCATCCGCCCCAACTCGTCCGTTCCTCCTACCTCCAGCCCTGTCGCTGCGTTTTTGTGTTTCTTTTTAAAAAAAAAAGGGCTAAAAGTAAAAGTTTAAAAAAAAACATAAATTATCATCGGGTGAAGGAGAGAGAAAAAGTAAGTTATGGCTCGGGACCGGCCCCTGAAACAGACCCCTGGCTGGCTGGACCCCCAGGGTCTGACCAACAACACCACGTTACTTTCCTTTCTTTGTTGTTGTTTTTAAATTTATCTTTCGTTGTTAATCATTTTGTTTTATATTTATTCTTTTTTTTTGTTGTTGTTGAAAACTGTATTCGCACAAAGCGGTCGTTGGTCTTGTGCTGTATTCAAGCGGGGGTCTTGTTGTTGGTTGTTTTATTGCTCGGGGGGGGGAGGGAGAGAGAACGCTGGTCGTGCGGTGAGGGAGAGCTTCAAAGGATGCGAGGAAAATAGGCCTGTACATTTAATTAGGATACGGACCTGTAGCTGCAAATGTTGGATGTTCTTCGGGATTTCCGTTGCAGCCATAAGAATTTCGATAAGTGCCTAAAATCTTGGACCAATCTTAGTCAAAACCGTTTTTTATTTCCTTGGTCAGCATCAAAATAATTGGCTTCTTAATCGATATTGATAATTTTATACGCCGTTTTCTCCCCCTTCTCTCTGTCTGTTCCCCTCCTCTCTCACTGTCTGTTACCCCTTCTCTCTCTCTCTCTCTCTCTCTGTCTGTTCCCCTCCTCTCTCACTGTCTGTTACCCCTTCTCTCTCTCTCTCTCTGTCTGTTTCCCCTCCCCTCTCTCACTGTCTGTTACTCCTCTCTCTCTCTCTCTCTGTCTGTTCCCCTCCCTCTCTCACTGTCTGTTACCCCTTCTCTCTCTCTCTCTGTCTGTACCCTCCCTCTCTTCACTGTCTGTTACTCCTCTCTCTCTGTCTCTGTTCCCCTCCCTCTCTCTCAGTCTGTCTGTTCCTCTCCCCCCTCCTAGGTTCCCCTCGCTGTCTGTTACTCCCTCTCTCCATCTCCACTGTCTGTTTACTCCTCTCTCTCTCCCCCTCGTGTCTTACCCCTTCTCTCTCTCTCCTTCTCTGTTCCTCTCCTCCCTCTCTATCTCTGGATGCCTGTCTCTCACGGTTCCCTCTTTCTCTTTCTCTCTCTGTGTTCAATCGTATCGGCTACATCTCTCTCTCTCTCTGATCTCTATCTCTCTTCTCTACTCTCTCTCTCTCTCTCTCTCTCTCTCTCTCTCTGTCTCTGACACCCTCTCTCTCTCTCTCTTCTCTCTCTCCTCTCTCTCTCTCCTCTCTCTCTCATCTCTCCTCTCTCTTCTCTGTTCCCCTCGCTGTCTGTTACCCTTCTCTCCCCCTCTCCACTGTCTGTCACTCCTCTCTCTCTGTTCCCCTCGCTGTCTGTTACCCCTTCTCTCTCACTGCGTTTTTCTCTCCCCCTCTCTCTCTCACTTTCTGTTACTCCTCTCTCTCTGTTCCCCTCGCTGTCTGTTACCCCTTCTCTCTCTCTCTGTTCCCTCCCTCCCTCTCTCTTGTGTATGCCTGTTATCCCCTTCTCTCTCTTTCTCTCTCTCTCTGTATACCTGTTATCCCCTTTCTCTCTTTCTCTCTCTCCTCTCTGTATGCCTGTGTTATCCCCTTCTCTCTCTCTCTCTCTCTCTCTCTCTCTCTCTTCTCTCTGTTCCCCTCCCTCCCTCTCTCTCTCTGTATGCTGTTATCCCCTTCTCTCTCTTTCTCTCTCTCTCTGTATGTCTGTTACCCCTTCTCTCTCTCTCTCTCTCTCTGTTCCCCTCCCTCCCTCTCTCTCTCTGTATGCCTGTTATCCCCTTCTCTCTCTTTCTCTCTCTCTCTGTATGTCTGTTACCCCTTCTCTCTCTCTCTCTCTCTCTCTCTCTCTCTCTCTCTCTCCTGTGTATGTCTGTTACCCCTTCTCTGTCTCTGTCTCACTATCTCCCCCCCTCTCACACACACAAACACAGGGAAATTTACATATAAGTATTTTGTTGTTTTTTTTTTTCATATTTAATTAGACATTAGAAATAGTGCACTTGTTTCGGGACAAGAGGCTCGCGTGTCCCAGTCAGCGGACGTTGTTTCCATAGCGACGTTCTTGAAGTGAAACAACATATTCTCTTGATTTTTAGTGTCAGGGTAGCTGCGCTGTCCCACTCCACGCGGCCATGTTACACCCACTTTCTATTGGTCGACTTCAGGTCGCGTCCAAAAATACAAATCTTCTGGAACTAAGTTTTATCAGAGCTATTCCCCTCTATTTGTCTTCTTTCTTGAACTTTATTTTTTTTAAATTTTTTTGTCAGATGGCGCTGTTGTTCCAGTAAATTATTAGGAATTATTGTTCTGGAACGTTTTAGAATGCCAAGGAAATCTATATAAAGCAGGAGACCTGTAGGTGTGTGTGTGTGTGTTAAATAAACCTCGTTAAGTTTACAGCGGAGTTTCTTTGTAAATCCAGGGCGTTTTAGACAGCAGCTGATAATAAATGGCCGAACTTCCTCCCTCTTTGGGCAGCGAAGGTCTTTCACTTAAAATGGATGAGATGAAAAACAAGCAGGTCTCGTCACACTTACGAGTGCTAATTGTGTAGGGTGTTCTTTTTTTGGAGAACCCTTAAGTTCATTATCGTAGGCGTGCACGATGCACAACGAAGTGCTTGGTTTCTTTGCCAAGTCATTGAAATTAAAAAGCATTAAAATACGTTTAATTGCATAATAAAATTAAAGATATTTACATAATCTAGCCTGGTTAATCGTTCTGCTTATTGAGGGGATTAACTTCACTGATGCCTTTCCATTGCAGTAGTAGAATGCGTCATATCGATTCCTGTCTTAACGTGTCACTGTCACAATCAGTCAATGACGCGGTGTACTTTTAGGTCTAAGCTGATTCTGTCAATTAAACCCTAGTACTTTCGGTAAATAATTAAAACACTAGAAATAACAATTGCATTGTTTAGAATATCTCCATTCAGGAAGATGTAAGAAACATTTCAGTAGACCGTGCTGCCAGATCGTCCTACAATGTATCTGGAATGGCTCGGCCCAGTGGACTTACAAACAACTTCATGTTCAGCAACTTTTGCTCTACCTGTAAGCGGTTCCATTATAAATGTGGCAAACAAATTTTATTTAGTACTCAAACTAGTCTTCTGATCTTATTTTTGAACAAAATCTTCGGTATATATATCAATCAGCAGTTCAATAATTTTGTTTGCCTAGTTTTAGGAAAAAAGACTCTAAAAATATCAAGGGGAGCTTACTCTTATAATATTATGTATCTACAGCGAAAAAAGGAGAAATTTATGCAGTTTTATAAACGGATAACAAGCGATAAAGATTAAAACTGAATTGATGAAATGATTTTCTCACGGTTTAAGTTAGTTAACAAAGTTTGCGTACATTTTTTAAATAAACTTAATAGAAAAGGTGACGATCAATCAAAAAGTATCGCCCAATTAAATATTCTAGGAGATTTTTTGATAAAGAAAGTCTTCTACGATCAAAGTTCCAGCAACCTTATGGTAACGAGCTTTGTCTATATATTTTACAACAAGCACACTTTTAATGTGCACTTTATGTGTATATATATTTTACTGTAAGAATATTTATCATTATATCAATATATGGGATTTATCAGTGTCTGGTGCAGTGCATATATGTAAATGATGTACAGGGGATCAGTATTAATGTGTTTACCACCTAGTCGACTGTTTTAATATTATTCGTCTCATCGTCTCACCTATACTGAAAGGCAGGATGACAACAGCAAAGAATGTTAGCCACCTATAAGTACAGATATATTGATTATTTATTTCTTTTTTTTTTATCATTTACCTTTGCATGGGGAAGGCTGTATTATACCCAAACGGATATTTACTACGCCATTATTTATCTGTTCTCTGTTTTGTATTTATCGCCTTGAGGGGTGTTTGGAAGGTGTGTGGTGAGCGAGCTCGGCGCCTGCAGGCAGGTAGATAGATACAGGTAGTCGGACCAACGTTCGGCGTTTATTGCAGTTGTTGGTTTTTTTTCGATTGAACGAATACCAAGTCTTTTCTTTCCTTTCTGAGTATTTAACAATTCTTTTTTTTTTTTTTTTTTGAAGAATTCAGCCGGCGACAAACCGCACACCTGCGGTGAACAATAGGTGTTGTTGAGCTACGAATCCCGTGCCGGCTGATCACCGTCGCGTGACCGAATACCTCTGTTGGAAAGAGAGATCGGTCGGGTGGGTTGTCCTCTTCTCTCCCGACAGCAGGACTAGGATGGCTGCACATCGAGCTGTGACAAGATTACCTGGATGTAAGTCTGTGTTTCGCCGGATCGGCCACGGAAACTGTCTGCCGACCGTGTCGGGATGCCGGCTCAGAAGGAGCGGCTTCACGACGACGGCGTTCCCCGAGTTCGAGAACCTGAGGAGCATTCAGACCCACGAGGACCTGTATCGGTTCAGCTTGAAAGAGCCCAGCATCTTCTGGGGCAAAATTGCCCGCAACCGTCTCAGCTGGGCCAAAGACTTCGACATCGTGATGGACTGCAACCTGGGAAATGGCAAAATCGGGTGGTTCCTGAAGGGACGGATAAACGCGTCAGGTGAGTGGGATTTCTTCGTCTCCCGGATAACGAACACACGGAGCAGCAGCCTCCGTCATGGCGCGTTCATCTCCGCTCGGGGGTGCGGAGCGACCACGCAGAATAGCAGAATCAGGCCGGGTCTCCGTCGTTTCCCTTTTCTCCCTCAGGCCTATCGCTCTGACCGTAAAAGTAGATGAATTTCGGGGCGGGTACACAAAGTCAGCGCTGTTATTGTACGTGATTTAGTTTCCAACGGATTCCTGCCCTGAGAAACCAGTTCTCCCAGCCGTAGGAAAGTCCACTTAACCACTGATGCTTGCCGAAGGTCGTGTTTTTTGAAAGCTAACGTGGCCGTAAGCCCCAGCACAGCATGGGTGGGTCATCACCTAGAAACAAAAGGGAAGGGACAGGAAGTAAGGAGCACGGACGAAGCCACCGTAACCATAGAAAACCGTTGTTTCCATCCCACGTCTGACTGCAAGGGTGCACTTAAGCTATTGCTAGATTTTAATGGAACTATTATACCTTAAAACAAATTGGTTTCATATTTTATTCTTAAACTCTGATTAGATGTTTTTCATCAGTGCTTGGTCACTTGGAAACCCGTATTTTCCTGTCGGACTCCGCCATCATTCATTATTCCGCAACCAAGGACGCCTGTCTCATCCGTACTGCATCACATGGATGAAGTTTTGGCATCAGAATTCCGCCGCCTTTACGATTGATGTTGACGACCACAGCGCCACCGCACGGACGGTACGCTCAATGACCTTGAGATGGAGAAGGTTACAAGACTGCGGCTAATCTAATGGAATTGAGGGCGCGATGGACTAAATATTATTGTAGAGTTGTCCTTAGTTCTAAACTCAAAACTCCAGTTAACTGAAACACGTGGATAGAATAATGTATGTAAATATGGGGTTTTATTACCTACAGATAAAAGCTTAAACATGTGGGCATTAAAACTCTTTGTTAGTTATATACTCTGTATATAGTTGCTGCTAAGCAACCAGCTTTCTACTCCAAGAGACTGCCCCCGCCATGAACAAGAGTATTAAAACTTGAAAATCATTACAATGGAATGTGGGGCATACTAAAAATTAACCATATAAGATTGTTAACCCTTTTTTTTGTACTTAACTGACCAAATCGACTGCTGAAACGTTCCGCTTGATTTACTCTAAATCTCGTAATTTGAATGGTTAAGTAATTTTACAACAAAAGTATTGTCACTTGATTTTATTTTTATCTTGACTCCGTGGTTTCGCTAACGCTAATTATAGCGCAGTCCCAAAGGTTTTGTTACACGTTTCAGGACCCTAGCATAAAGTGGAAACCTGATTGGTCTCTCTCTCTCACCCGGGCTGCCTCCATCTTGTCGTCTAAATTTACCCCCTCTCACACCGGAGCCTGTCAATGCGTGGACTTGTCAAAACGGAATAACTGATCAAGCGTAAAGGATATTTTGATGAAACAAACCCTTATAGCAGTTAATCTAAAAATAAAAAGGTTTTAAAAAAAATTCTGGTGGGTGGCTTTCACCGACATCCCACCACATTCCTGGGGAGAGTCCCGATCCTCTGTGTCCTCACCTAAATTTGTAGGCCGGTTATCGCCACTGTTCTTATGAGCATCGCTCCAGCGCATTCAAAGAAAAGCCATTTCTTTCGGCCTAATTATCTCTCCAGGGCCGCATTAAGGTCTAAGAAGCCCGGCTTCTTCCCTAGTATGTACAATTTAGTTACATGTCCACATACAGAGGACAATTTAGGTTACCAAGACTACCATTCATTAACTAATCGACTGCATGTGATTAACAAAAATTGAAACAGCAGTATCTTATCGACGAGTGAAGAATGGAATTGATAAAAATGAATATTAATTAACTCGCGATTTCTGACACCTTTCATAATATAATGTGATTTGACAGTTAATGGATGAAAGTAATCAAACAGATCTAAAGAAATACGAACAAACTGTCACTTGCTATACATAGAAAGCTCACGAAATTGTACAGATTACTGAAAAGGTTCAATAACTTTTTCTTGTACCCTTGGCTCGGAGGGACCCCTGTGGGTGGGCGGGGCATTTGTCTCATTTACTCGTGATAATACAGCTCTGCCTGATCCGTTTATTCACCTAGTCACACTTCGTGTTCAGTGTTTTAAGAGATAGTATTGGGAGGGGTTGCTTCAGTTGTAAGTCAAGTATAAATTACTAGTAATACAATTTCATCCTTTAATTTGGTTAGATTTGTGACACTGGTAACACCACTATTTTTCTTTGACTCGTGTAACTTGCAGTATTAGGACACTACCCAGAACCACAACTTTCTGAATAGAGAGAGAGAGAGAGAGAGAGAGAGAGAGCCAGGATTATCTTATTCATTATTTCGTGGTCTTATTTACAGCTCCAGTGCTTCCGATTACAATGGCACTCCGTCTTTAATTGCCACATTCTACTATATTGTAGCACCGTCGTATTTGTAGGTTGATGTACTTTTTTTATTCTTGGCATTGTGAACAATGGGTCGGGGAGCTGGCATGTTTTGAATTCATAAGACTCTGTAATTACGTCAGGCCTAGCCTCGGCTCTCTCTATTGATGTTTACCTGTGCAGTATCCCAGATTATCATCAGTCTCATTCCCGATAACCTCAGGTGGGAGGTATGTTAATGCTAGATATTGGTTGCATTTAATTGACAACTTTATCAAATTGTCCAGTGGAATGTACCTGGCCTTTACTTTTTTCAAATTCAGAAACGAGATCAAGGTATGCACAATTTAGGTATACAGTATAATTGTATCTATTGTGCTAATAATATTACGTTTGCACAGTCTGCTTTTAGTTGAATTATGTCATTATTTTCAAAGACTCGTGTGTAATGACATGATTAGCGATCAAAGCGCCTGGGAGATGTCAGCTGCTTACACCATTCTTTTCACCTGCCCTTCAACGCCCAGGACTGGGTTTATTTAGTACGAAATTCTAAGTTGCCGTAAGATCTTACGGCGAGTTGTAGTCGCTCTTGAACAGCAACAACAAAGATAAAATACATCTCTTGGCATCGAGAGCACAGCTTATTTCTGTTCTACACACCTGCCATTGAAAGGTCACGGACCACAGATTTAAAACGAGTGGCGATATCACTTAGAATTTAAAGCCATGGACTCCGTAGATAAGAAAAGTTTGATTGGCTGGCTAAGACAAAGCCACGTGATGGAAATGGACCAATCAAATCCGTCGTTAAATTGGACCCTGTATATCGCTATAGAATTTACGAAGTGTTTCTCCCGAACTTAACTAATAATTAATTGATCTGTCATTGTGTGATCACGACTGATATTCACACGCACTGAGATTTTAAATGCGTCAGTTCCGCAGGATTAGACCGACATAAGCAGCTGCCAACGGAAACCTGCTGACCGTTAATTATTATAGAAGCCTTTGCCCAAGAAAAGTAGCAACAATAATAAATAGAGCAGATAACATCCGATTAGTATCTTCTCTGGAAAACGCTATACACTGGTTAAACATCCTAAAGCAAAAGATCTGCCTTTACCCCTACCTTTCAAAAACATTAATACGTACATATGGTCAACAACAGAATTATTGCATAAGTCTAAACAAATGGCTATTTTAGACTTATTTTATTTTAATTTGACTTATTCGTTAAGTTCTGTAACTTGATAAATAAAGTTTGCTATTATTGCACTGCATGCTCAGCCATTAATCCATCTAAAACATGTCTGTATTTGTAAAAAAAACCTTATTTTTTCATATAATGAAAAATAATAACGTCTTTTTGTTGTTGTTGTTGTTGTGTTGTTGCCATCATTAAACTTGTGATGTTTCTGCCAACAGTTCAAAGATGGCTGTCAATCTCGGGCAGTTGCTTTTCTCTGTTGTTAAACTAAGAGAAGATAACTAACTGTTTTAATTAACTTTGACTTTTTAGAGAATTGCGTTGACCGACATGCACAAATTACCCCAAATCGAGTTGCCTTAATTTGGGAGAAGGATGAACCCGGGCAACAAGAATATATTACATACAGGTAAGTATCTAGCAACATTTACCTTTTTGCACACCTAGGTGGAGCAGAAGTGAGTACACATGTTGCCTGAATCCTGTTGTAAAACAAACACCTAAAAGTAGTTTAAAACTTTGATTTTCTCAATTTTTTTCAGTTCCAACATTTCCTGAGAAATGACAAATATTGGAACAAATGTAAAATTTAACAAAACTTTGTTTAGCAGAAAGAAGAGAGAATAACCCAATGATCATATTTAAATTAATGCCTTCCCTTATCAGTTAATGCAAAATATAAAAAAGATTCACTGAAATTTAAATTTTAGTATTTTTAGTTTGAATGGGGGAAACAACATTTTAAGTCTATTAAATGCCAAAATAGTCAAATGATGCAACAGTGTGTGTGATATATATATATCTGCAGGAATGGTAACTATTAATGTCACATCTTGAATTGCTGGAGTAGTTACCAATTGGAAAATTAGAAGAAATAAAAACAAGCATATGAGTGTATACATATGCAGCAACTTGCATATAACCACTAATTAAATTTAATGTTTTCCATTGTAAATAAAGCAAAATCAACAATACATATTAAAAAAAAAAAGCATGTCATTTAAAGTCATAACAGAACAGTGTGAGGCTAGCAAAACAGTTGTGTTAAGATGCAGAATGAAAGGCTACGTTTTAGGAATGTCCATGGCATGAGTCACACTTAGCGAAGAGCAAGGTGTTGTAATAAGATCCCACAGATATCCTAGATTCCAAAGACTCATTTGCCCACACATTATATGTATTCAGTCAGTCAAACAAGGAAGAAATAGGACAAAGTGGTAATTTTTATAGTCATTCATTTAGATATTCATTTTGAAGAAAAAAAGGATTTGGTAATTCATGGTAAAGTTTTCATATTTAGCAGTTTAATATTAGCAAGACACTGAAAAACATTTATTTTTGTTTCTGTTCCAGAAGATTTGGTTTAAAGAAGTGCATCTGTCAGGCAATAAAAGGAAATGTGCAAATTCCTTTGTAATTAAATGAGTAATTCAGTACTGAAATAAGAGTTTTGCCACAGTTTGCCTTGTAGATAGGCAATTTATCAATACTTTTAGAGAACACTTTGATCAAATCTTCAGTAAGTCTAAACATAGCCATACAATTTTCATCAATTTATGCTTAATATATTTTTTTAAAAATAATTTTGATAATGTAATCCCTTTATTCATCAGAAAGCCTTATAAGGCCATTTTCACATTATGGAGATCATCATTTGTCAAACAATTTGACAATGTCTAAGAAATTCTATACATGTTGAATATCCTACAACAATGGATTCTAATATGGATGTATTACCAAATGACATTTCATTATCTTAATGATCCTTATGGGTGTAAACTGTTAATACCTACTACTACCCACTGGCTGAATGCTTTTGTGAATATGCAATTTTTACACCAGCTAAATCTGCAAATAATTCATCCGTGAGTGTAAAAAATGGTATTTGTAAAGTTGCAAACATGGTTAAACATTTGCTGCTGGTTTAAGGGATGATGTTACTAGATATACCTTTACAAACTAAGATTTCAAACAGTATCAGTTTTGCCTCAGAATTATTTACAGCTCTGAGAAAACCTTCAAATGCATTACTAGGCAGTAGGTGATTAAAACTTGAAACAACTCTGGCATAACTAGTTTCACCAAGTCCAGATACTACTAGTACTTCAAACCTGCATGCCAACAATGGCAGATAAGGAATCCACCAGAAGAAACCCCTCTGGTTCCAGTTTTCTAAACAAGTGGAGGAGAACAGAGTGTAAAGGTTAGCTACATCCTTACCACAGAAAATCCCCATTAGAACTTTCCATCTTTTAGATGTGGGAGGAAAATCTTGTGATTGCTGGTAAAGAAGGGTGAGAAGAAACCAGACTGGGGAGGTACGCTAATTCAAGGCAGTTCCAACTGGTATTTGAACTTGGGCCTTTAACTTTAGAAGTTCAGTAGATTACTACTGAACTGCCATGCCCCCAGATACTACTAAAAATGGGAAATTATTAGTTTTATTACTATTCATACTTAACTGATTTATGATATTTAGTCTAACTGTGCTAACCAAATAATGGACATAAATGGGTAAATCATAGAAATCTGCTACATCAAATGTGTACGCCAAGTAAACCTTCAGATTTAGCAACATATAATACTGTATGCTGTCAGTTTTCCATTTATTTGTCATTAACTTTTTTTAAATACTGTGTTTGTTATAAAACAAAGACAGTAGGACTGGTGCCTAACAATATTTGTAAGTTAACACCACAAACATCATTATAAGATATCTGATAAATATTAAAGCAGCATGTTTGCTTACAAACGACACTGACTTCAACCATGTCTTCATTTGACATCTTTTATCTACCTATGTTCTCATGTTTATGTCCACATATCATGTTCACTTTTGTACTTTTGTAGTTAAATGCACGATTAACATGTCTTTTTAAACAAATGTCTATACTCAATAATATATGTGAAACTGGGCATGTATGTGCACTGTAATTCTCTTCTATGAAGGAAATTTCTAAACTAATGTACAATGCTTTCTTTTTTTTTTTAATCTTTAAAGGGACCTGCGTGATATGGTTAATCAGATGGGGAACATGCTGCAACAGCACCATATTGGTAAGGGAGATAGGGTGATGATCTACCTACCTCAGTCTCCCACGGCCGTGGTTGCTATGTTGGCTTGTGCCCGCATTGGTGCCATTCACAGCGTTGTGTTTGCTGGCTTCAGTGCAGATGCTTTAGCTGGCAGAATTCAAGCCGGTGAGTTATGGTTTTTCTAGCTGGTAACATCTTGTGTTTCACCGATATCTTTGTCATGACATTAAAGAGCAGATCCGGGAAAATAAATTCCACTCATGATGTCACTCTAGCTAAAAGTAGTAAAGACATTACATTTATCAGCTCCAGTTGACATTCTGTTCACACTGACTTCATGGATTAGTTTTGGGTTATACACTGTGGGTGAAAAGTTTCTCTCTATTTGAAACACCTTTTCTTCTGGTTATACCCTCAAGAAAAAGTTACACAGTGTCTGGTTCAGGCTTCTTGGAGGCTCTTCCATCACCTTGCTCACGAGTCCAGCAATCAACTGCTGTGCCATCTCTGGCCACACCTGAAACAAAGGAAACTTCATAAGAACGGTATGACATTATCTTTTAAACGACACAAAAGTAACATATTTATTCTTGTTAGAATGAACATTGTATTCTTTAAACAGTGATTGACCTTTCCATTGCCCGTAGCTGTAGGTTCAGTAAGCAGGTTGTTCTTTTTGTTTTACTCATGATGTGCCCTTTAATGATCTGGGGCAGAAAGATAGAATTGCACATGATGCTTAAGAGATCAGGCTGATGTTTGTGATATTTTTGTCTGTTGAAAAGAAAATTTTTATATTCATGGAACGGGCATAATTGATTTTTGTTGTTGTTTTTCTCTCATATGCCTACAACTTTTGATGATAATACATCTTATTTAATTTGGTTAGCAAGTCTGTCTATGCACTTTTCCAAAAAAAAAGCACTGAGAACACATGCATCAATGCTCTGGAAATGTTAAATAAAATGTATAGAGTGGCTTCTAACACAAACAGTGATTAACAGAACTAATCCAAACAGAAGATTTTAAAACTCAGCCAAGTTTGTTTTTTATACTGTATGTAAATGAAGAGGAACCAGAGTTCTAAACATTAAATGGCAGCAGGTTAGTCCCGAGATGGTGCTTAAAGGTTTAAAAATGTCACTGGAAATACAGCGGAACAAAAAAGAGTTTTATCTACTTTAGGTTCTATAGATATATGGACAGTTTCTGTAATTCTCTGTTTAGCTAATGGATAACTCTACAAAATCCTTGCACTGTCTTGTCTTGTGGAAGCAGTATAGTTGAGCAAGACCAAAACTTTTCAGTTCGAGAGATGGAACTTGAATAACTTAAAGATATGCTTTGATATCTAATTGTGCTTTAACCTTAGCTAATTTGTAATTATGACTCCTAGTATTGGAACTGTAGATACCTGAAAAGAGTTGTTGTTTCCATCCACATGCTCAAAGGCCCTAGTTATTTCTAAAATCTCTATTGGGTTTTTTTTTTATAAAACATCTAGACTTCAAAACTAGTATATCTAATTTTTTAAATGGTTTGGTATATCCCAAATGTTTAAGAACTGAAAACTGACAAATTAAAATTTACTGTATTCAGTATTCTTTAATGGAGTTTGCTTCATCATTCACAAGACACTTGTGCTGAGGGCTGAAGTTTGTTGAAGGATAAAACACAGCTGAGGAACACATTAGAAGCATCTTGAGTGTATTTGAAAATCATATCATCAGCAATTTTATAAATATAACATCTACTATATTATCAGTATCATTCATATAAATCAAAAACAATAGTGCACT
Organism: Nautilus pompilius; assembly: GCA_018389105.1. Lineage (NCBI taxonomy): Eukaryota > Metazoa > Mollusca > Cephalopoda > Nautilida > Nautilidae > Nautilus > Nautilus pompilius. Next base: position 362,842 of record JACATO010002742.1, on the reverse strand, counting down.
CAAAACCAAACCATGTGGCACACCTCCAGAAACCTGTTGATAAATCCATAATAATATGATGCCCATTTTCTAAGAATTTCTCTATTTATAGTAGAAATGTAGCACGTCTTTTGCTATCCTTTTTATGTGGAACTTTACCAAACTTCTTACTAACGTTAAAATAAGCAGTATATTTCTAGCATCAGCTAAGTTACATCCTCAAAATATTTTACAAGGTTTTCTAGCTCACAATCTATGCTGAGAAACTGTGGAATGTTATTTTTAATTGGATGATTTTGTAAACTCTAACAAATATTCTAGAGTCCTAAAGACTAAAGAGACTAAACTGGCTATGCTTCCAGGAACTCTCTTATCACCTTCCTCTTCAAAAAATATGCGTGTAACATTAAATTGGAGAAAAGATCTTTCTGGGATGAATTGAACTAACCAGCCAAAAGTTTGCAAATAAATGTTCTTTTAGCATTCTTGGAGATATTATCAGGCTCTTTAGCCTTATTGAATTTAATTTACCTCAATTTATTCAAAATCATATTTTCTCTAATGACTGTTGTGTTCAAGTGTTCTTCATAATTTACTTCACATTTGTTACATTAAATCTATCTTCTAAATTTAAAAAGAAAGAGTGAATGATGGCTGTCTAGAATTTCAGCTTTTTTCTCTATCATCTACCTAATGTAATCTAAATGTTTCAGGAGTTAGCATATGAATAAAAAGATTTGCAATTAGTCTAAATATTACTGGATAACTTTTATTTTCAAATTTTTAAATTGCTTTAATAAAATCCTTTTAAACAGTTTTATAGGATATCCATTTGTGTTACTTCAACATGTGAGTTTGATTATAGCCGCTCTATACATTTTATTATGAATTAATGGCACTGTATCAACTTACCTCTGTAACATCCAGCCTCAGTCTTTCCTACTATGATTTTCATTTCAGAACTGTTAATAATTTTGCATATTCATTTTGGTTTTCTTTTACATTTACTAGATGAAAAAATGCAGTCTTCAGTCAGTACTAAGCAAAGTGACTTCCAATGTTTGTTAACATTAAAAATTTAAAACAGTTTCCCAGTTAATTCTATTAATGTATTTATTTAAACATGCATAATAATTTATCTTAGTCCATTGTTTCTGTAAACTCTTAGTCACTGACTCTTCAGAATTAAAAACTTATGCCTATTTTTATGAAAGTACGGTCATATTACTCAGCAGTTCCATAAGATCTTATTCTGACAAAATGTTATCCTTTTAATTTTTTCAATTTATAACAGGATCATTAATGTCTTCTATAATCAGATAGTTCTCTTTCAGTTAAATTTTTTAACGTGTTGCACAGTTTTCTATTACTTTTGTTATTACAATTAAGACCTTGATGTACAATGTTTATAGTCAGTTCATTATTCTTTGCTGTGATTCAGTTTTGTCCAAACCCTTACAACAAATTCATTTTCAGGGGCTGGGTAAGGATTTCTGTATAAGTTAATATTTACCAGGCTGATTCATTCATCTGACACAGAGATTTCTAAAAAAAAGCTTTCTATCAAGTTTAGCCTCCAAGTGAAATTAAGATTATGTTGATTTAGTCATCCCAAAATATTTTTGGCATTAATATCTAGGCTCTAGGACAATTTAAACTACCTACTATGGTTTAAGACGCTTTAAAGATGAGGTAGGTAGATTATTTCATCCCCTCTTTTTTTTCCCTTTCTTTCAAAAAAATTTCCTTGCCTTAAGGACAAAAGAACAAAGTCCTGACTTTTGAACTGATTGAAACCAAGAGTAGGACTCTAATATTAGGAAACATTCCTTTAGTCATAGGATCATTATACTATACTTTACTGAACTAATAGCAGTCTGACTAAACTCTTTACAGCACATCTACAGTCTAGAGCCCCCTGTTTTCCAGAAGTTCCATCGTTTTTACATACTGTTGCCATTGCCAGTTTTTATTTCACCAGCCCTATAGCTGAACCTGTTCCAATAATAATGCCATTGGATTCATTTTAATTTTACAGCTCAAGCTAGCATCGTCATTACTGCAGACCAAGGAATCAGAGGTGGGAAGATAATCGAACTTAAGAAAATCACAGATGCAGCTGTAGCTAAATGCTCAAGTGTGGAGAAAGTGTTTGTATACAAGAGAACTGGAGGTGATGTACCAATGGGGAAACTGGACATTTCTCTAGAAGAGGTGAGGTTATGTGAATTGATTTGGATAAAACATCAACAGATTACTGTATTTGTAAAAGTCTTCCAATCAGTACATTTTACTTTTTGAGAAAGTCAATGCAGTGATTTTGAAGGACTCTAAAGCGTTGCGTCTGAAATTTCTGACAGCTTCTCCTCATCCAACACTTTTGGCCTACCTGATCGTTGATAATCCTCAACTGAACCAATATCTTCAAATTTACTAATCAGGGCCCTCACAGCATTTCTGTTTGGAAGCTTTGCATCAGGAAATTCTTGTAAGAACTCATTTTGAACTTTTGTGGTGTATTTACCATTATTCGCATACACTTTGTTGATGAGAAAGATTTGTTTGGTGTTTGAAAAAACCATTACACAAAAATTACATTTCACTTTACTGCCAACACCTGTTGGTCATTTTGGGAACTACAGTACAAAACAACAAAGTACAAGGAGAGAAATCAAAAATGATTACAGATATACTCCACTGCATAGTTACTTTTTGATCACCCTGCAGAAGCCCCTCATAAATTAGAGTGGCAGTACCAATAAGATTCTGAAAATACTGTGCTAGTATCTCATTTCTCACTAACTTATTGTATGTTAAATGAAATCTTTATTGTAATAATTTTTTTCATTTTACTTATACCTAAGATGTGAAGTCACACAGTCATATGACTTCAAATATTATCCACATATGATCATCTTTAGCAGTGAAATTGCTTAGAAAAACAAGGTTTACAAATGAATTAAGATTTTAAAAATCTATTTTATGGTAAATAATAATTATAAATAAGAATATTCCAGAAACAGTTATGGTTCAGATTGTGAATAGGCTTGGTCATTTCAACAAACATCTTCAGTAATTTTACATCTCTTCCAGAAACTCGTCTTTTGTATTCAGTAACTCATGCTCTAAGAGACTTTTCAAAAAGGTTCTGCTTTTTGACTTGTGCCATGATTTTCTTTTATTTTCATGTATATGTCATGTTCCGTGTGTGTACTTAATTTGTTAAATCGATATTTTCAAATTGGGTCTCTCTATCTCTGTAGGCTTTTTTTTGTTTATTACGCATGCAGTCTATTGTCACATGATGAAAGGTGTTTTAGCTGTATTCAAATTTTTGGTGTAATGTTATGTATAGGAATTTTTAAGAAAATTTTTATTAAAACGTCCTTATTTTACAGAGAACACCTAATCATGCCTAACTATACAAATACTGTCACCCATGACATCTGAGACAAGTGCTGAAAGTTGAACATGTTTGATCCTTTTTAGTTTTGTCAGTTTTGTCAAGTCAAAAGGACCAAAAGACTCGAGTAACTGTCTTGGTCAGTTGACCTAAGTCATTGATTTCCTGGTAGTAGGTACATGTATTTATGTCGTGAAGAGAAGTGGTGAGGCAGATGATAATGCGTGTTTGTGCAAGATGGATTTGGGATCATGACTTCTGTATGTACAGATGTGACTTCTCTGACTTTATTCACGTGCAGGCTTTGAAGTCACACTCGAAAAGTCTTTGTAAACCAACAGCAATGGACAGCGAGGATCTATTATTTACACTGTACACATCAGGCAGCACTGGAGAACCAAAGGGCATTGCTCACTCTCAGGCTGGTTATCTGTTGTACACTTCAGTCACCCACAAAGTAAGATGTTCATACAGTTTTACACCTGTTTTCAGATAGTTTTATTACTCTTTTAAAAAAGGTTTATCATTTAATTTTAGTGTACAAAATTGCTTGTATGTAACAAATTTGTTTGAATGGAGCTTACAGACAGGTGGCTCAGATCATAGATCATTCATTGTCTCATCTGTAATCCAGTTTTTCCTACACCTACAGTAAAACCTTGATTTAACGGACTCCCGACATTAATGGACACCTCTTTCCCCATATTATTCTGTTAAATTGAGGTTTTACTCTACCTATTTTTTATAGATGACAGTTAAAGAAAACTTTACCAGGTCCTTAAAATATTTTAAGTTTGGTTCTAGACTCTAACATTTGATGCATTCTCTAGGTCTTTTGATTCTTCAGCGTTAGCATTCCATAATGTTCGGCAGCTCAGTTGCCTTGATGGTGCTGTTGGATTAAAATTTTTAAGCTTCAGATGGTTGGTTTTTCATTTTGGACAAACTGAAAAACCACTAATTTTTTCTAATTAACAAATGTTTGTAGAGTGCTTAATCCAGAAGGGGACCATCAGTTTTTTTAAATGTTGTTCTTCATTTTTTTAAAGAAATAACTCAAACTTTTCAAATAAATGGGCTCCTAATGTAGTTTTGTATTTAGGATATTTAAAATTTTAAAACTCCTTAGAAATGGAGAGTTTAAATGCTTCATGTTAAATGTTCCTTAGTGATTAGGTTGAGAACATGAGCAAATAATAAGGATTTTATTTAGATTTCCCTTCTTCATTGTTGCTACTGACATCAACCTTTTGTTTCCAGCATGTGTTTGATTATCAGGAGGGTGAGGTATTTGGTTGTGTTGCAGACATTGGATGGATCACTGGTCATAGCTACGTGGTCTATGGGCCCCTATGTAATGGTGCTACTACTCTGCTATTTGAAAGCACACCTCTGTATCCTAATCCAGGTAATGATGCTAACATTAAGATGCTTGTGTTGTTGTTGTTTTTTTGTTTACTTACAATATTTATGCATTCTGAACATTTTATTCAAGTGAGCTAGTGAGTAATTTATAGTGGCCGAGTTAAAATAAAAAAGAAAGGGTTTAATGTATCTTAAGAGATAAAATAAACAAAATTAGTAGTCACACACTTGATCCAGACTATCAATACCCAAACCTTTTGATATTTAGTGTAGGAGTTAACTAGGAACCAGTCGCCCCTTCTCCCACCTCAAGGAAGAGAAATAACCATCTAATTAGCTTTTTTAACATTATTAATATTATTACTATTAACAGATATATTTTCTGATATCTGATTGTGCTGGAATCTTGGTAAATGTAGATCAGCTTCTCACTGGTTAATTATTTTGTAAAGCTCCACTGGGTTTTCCCCTTGAAAGTTAACTTGGTGAGATCTAATATTTTTAACCATTCAGTGTATTCCAAGCTGAACCCTTTCTACCACAGCATCTTCAAAATGTGGATGAACCAAGACTTTTATTTTTGATATATCAGTTACCTACTTTGCTTGCAGCTGCGATGCATCTTTACATTTGAGATTTCAGCTAAAAGATGCTCCATTTTACTGTTCCCCCAATAAAAGAATGACTACAATTATCTCTGTTGCCTGTTTGCATACTTTAACATCTTTAATATTAAATTCTACTTGACCAACCAGTTTAATAAATTATTCAAAATATATCTGAAAAGCATTTTTATTCTTTTCAGTGTTATCACTAGCCTGAATTTTAGTATTTGGAAGTAAAAGTGTCAATTCATAAGATTTTAAAATGATATAGACTAAATGGTTTAGCTTTGGGAAAAAAAGGACAACTTTCTTGTTTCTGTCTAGTTACTTCTCGTGTTTGTTAGAACTGTGAGTTGAAGATTAGATGCAATTGTTGCTGTTCTATGAGACTTGTCGAGTTCAGAACTGGGATCTGTACTATTTTCAAGGTAGATACTGGGAGATGGTGGAGAGATTGAAGCTGAATCACATGTACCTGGCACCGACCTCTCTACGGCTGCTACTGAAGTCAGGTGATTCCTGGGTGAAGAAATATGACAGGTCATCTCTGCGAAAGCTGGGATGTGGTATGTTGTTTTGTTTGATCTTTTGAATTTTTATTTTTCTTTTTTCATTTCAGTTTGTAAATGACAAAAAATGTTTTTTTAACTACTAGGGATGTTAAAATGAATTCCAGCTGAAAATAGTTGTCATATCCAGCCAGGCTTCATTTGAACGCTCCTTTTATAAACGATTTAATCTGTTACAGTGATGAAGATGGCATCTGGAACTCCAAGTAACTGCTTGTAAGGTTTATTTATTTTGCAGTCTAAAATACAGAAATGACATCAACTTTCTGCAGTTAGTGCATATTAGTGTACTTCTTCATAGCTAAATTGTTTTAGAAGAGATGTTTTTCATTAATGAAAAGTTAAAATAATTGATTTGACCACAGAAAAAGACATTATTTATTTTTTTTAGTTGGCAAGAAGTTTAAACTTCTATAGAGTCAGTAGACATTTTTTAATGAAAATCAACTTTTAACAAATAAGTAATTAATTAGGGTGTATACACTGTCATTCAAAATTATGAGCAAGTCATATGAAAATACTGTAATCTACTTTTAAAATGCTTTATTGTTAATGAAAATGCAAAATCCAACAACACAAATATTTAAAGTGTGAAGAACTGTGTATCAGAACATACTTGGGTGACCTTAAAGTTACTTCTTGAACCCACCCCAACCAAGCCATAACACGTGTGCCAGCAGAAGTAAAGTGTGCTTACCCAAGGGATTGTGGGGCAAGCTTTCCTTGAGTTTGCAGATTTTGATACCAGGGGGTGCCACATCTGGTATCTGATGTCACCTCTGAATTTGTTTTTTTTTTCTGTATGTACCTTACCTTACAGAGCTGCCAGATGAGATGCCTGTGGAATTTCTCTCCAAGATTGTATAACACTTTTGGAGTTTTCCTATACCAATAAATGTAATGTTTGGAGGTGGCTTCATGTGTCTTTTGTCATGTCAGAGGTGCTTGTCAGGAATTATGCAGCTTAATGACCTTGCATAATCTTGTCTATAAATTTGAGGAGATGGGATCTGTAGCCATTGCACTGCAATCAGGATACCCACGTCTTGTACCTGTGGAAGAGCTGCTGCAGAAATTCAATAAACGTTATTAGAAATTAGACAGAGGAGTTCCCATAGAGAATACAGCACCAATCAAGTTGCTAGATTTATTGACCTACCTAAGCAAAGTTTCAAAGGTGAAGCACAAGACACTGAAGCTGTTTCCACCCAAGATGTGAAGACTGCTTGGGAACTGCTGCCCGCAGACCCAGAGAAGCAGTGGAAGTTACTGTAATGAGTTTAAAAGTTCAGTAAAATTTTAATAAAGTCTTGTTTCATCAGATTGGTGTTGATAAGTCACTTTTTTACTACAGTTTCCTGTTACAGGCAAGCACTGATTTCAGAAGAAATCTATTTTTAAAATCTGAAAACTCAGACACTTAAGAGGAAAATCCATAAGAAACAAGATTTTCCATTGGTGCCATAAATAATCTGGTCACTCCCTGAAAAAATTGTGAAGGCAGTTTGAGTTAAAGCATTTATAGGATGAAGTCAAATGGCCTTGCCATAGACTTCAAGGGCTGAGAAAGAAAGAAATAAATAACTCAACAGAAAGCTAAATTGCTGGTTCAGAAGTCTAGATCATTGATGGGTAACTGCTGACCACAAGTCCTTTGCAACAGTCAGCATCTTAGCCCTTTACAAAAAAGAGTTAACAGAGGTTGAATTGTTTGGTTGCATAGCAGCTAGGCAACCCTTGGTCAGATATGGTAATAAGAAAAAATTGCCTGAGCTAAATATCCATAGAACTACATTGTGGGGGACAGTGTTCTGTGGTCAGCAAAAGCAGGTTTGAAGTATTTGATCTGTTGAGGGGAGGCGGGAGAAAATATGATGAGATCTAAGTTTGCCCTACAGTAAAGCCTGGTGGTGGAATGTGAAGGTATGGAGTTGTTTTTCTGATTATTCAGCTGATTTTGTTAAAAATTGATGGGATTCTCTCAGAAGTGCAGTATCATAATGTTCTGCAATGCTGTCAGGGCATTTTTTGGTAGGTGATGGGTATACGTTGCAGCAAGGTGATGATCCAGTGCACTACAAGGCTTAATTCGGAATAGCTTGCTAAAATAAATAGGAAGGACATTAAAACCATGTCCCTACTCCCCTCAATCTCCAGATCTTAACTCCATTGAACTGGTATGGGGTGAACTAGATCAAAGAGTGAAGGAAAGCAGACCAACCAATGTCATTCAGTCGTGGAACTACTTGTCAAAGGTATAAAGACTTACTTACCAGGCAATATTTTGAAAAGTTGCTGAGCAGGATGCCTAAAATATGTGCAGGAGTTATTCACATGAATAGTCTGCTGAAATAAAAGAAGCTTGAAGTGATATCAATGTCACAGTTAATAGTTTATAAGCTAAAATACACGGTTCATCTGATTTTTAATTTTAACGGATTTTTTCTGTAATAATTCATTTTCATTAACAATAAAGTGCTGAAAAGGCAAAACTTTTTATATGAGGTGTTCATAATTTTGAATGATAGTGTATTAATTAAACAATTGCATATCTAGGCATGTGATATCTGTTGGTATGTGGGTGTTTTTGATTGGTTTTCATAACCCATGTATATTCAGTGTCCCTAGACAAAAATCACCAGAAATCATTGTTGCTAGTCTCATTTGCTTCAGTTGGTGAACCGCTGAATCACGAAGCTTGGGAATGGTATTTCCACTGCATCGGAGAAGAAAGGTGTGATGTGATCGACACATGGTGGCAAACTGGTAAGATTCGATGGTCCATTACTGCATTGTCTGCTGCTCCTAGTGTGCAGATTGAAAGTGATGTGCATGTATCATCTTTGTGCTTCGTCAAACTGCCTGCTGTCTCTCTGACTGCATTATCAAAAATCCCTTGTTAAGCTTCCAAAAAATGAGAAACTGGCTGAAACTATTTGTAATAATTCTATTGTTGATTGTTGATGGGACTTTGAAGTTATTAGGTTGTTTATATGGAACTCTGTACTTCCAACCAAAATTGTATATATAATTATTGCAGTTTTATAAGATGGTAAAAGGAAAGACTTTGATAAAATGTTAAAAATTTTTAATCAACAAATTTCTACTTTTTAATTTATTCTTTTAGTTAGCTAATGAATGTTTTTTTTTAAAAAAACACAGAGAGAGAAAGTCTCAGGAGTTATCTTTCATTAACTGCCTGTTAGAGATATAAAATGGAAATAATTAAACTAATTACGATTAATGAGTCATCTATGAAAAAAGATTGTTTCTTTTTCACTCTCGCTTTTTTTTGTTTTCAGGGGGTCCCAGTTCATTTCTGTGTGATATGACATGTGACTTTTAATTTTTGACTGGATATCACACATTCGCTTACACATGCCCACTACATCTCCTACACAAGTTTCTTGTGGTGTTCTTGGTCAGGGCTGAGTATCATCTTGTCTCTTCCAGAAACTGGAGGCATACTAATTGCACCAAGACCATCAGCCCCCAATGCTAAAATTGAGCCTGCTATGCCTATGAGACCCTTTTTCGGTATTGATCCCTGTCTTGTGGATGAGAAGGTCAGTGTATCATTGTATCATCTTTGTATATCTATTCATTCTCTTCCATGCACTCATTTTGTATCTTGGTGGTAATATCTTGTACCATCAACAATAACGAATAATCAGATCATTCCCAAAGTTTAAAGCTGCATTATCTCCCCAATTTTTTTCTTTCCAAGTTTGAACAATCACATATATTGTTGATCACAAATAAAATAAGCATATTTTTCCAGTCATTGAAGCTTTCCTTAATTATAGGGTACAGTGTGTATGTAGTACAAGAGGAGAGGGTGGGGAACAGTTTGTATTCATTGCTCCAATGATATTTCAGGGTACACTGCTTACAGACAAGGATGCATATGGAGCATTGTGCATCCGTAAACCCTGGCCAGGAATGGCTCGTACGATCTATGGTGACCATGACCGCTTCATTCACACCTATTTCAAGCCTTATGCAGGTTAGTGGATGTTTGTCAATATAATTGGGATAAAATTTAGGTTTGTTTGAAGATAACAAACTGCTTTTTCAGTAATTCAGGAAACATTCCCATAGTGCAATGCTACAAGTTGATGGATTAATTAGGAAACCTTCCCACAATGCAATACTGCTCCCTCACCAAGTAAAAGTAAAAAAAAAAAAAAAAAAGGTGGGGCAGAATCTTTTGTTTCTACTTTTTTATTTGTCACGTTTATTGCACTCCAAGATCTGTATCATCGAGTCAGCATTTAGCCATGTCTTATTTGAAATTAGCAGTATGTTGGCTTCTGTATCATCGCAATGTTGGAATAGTTTCTCAATCATTGGAAAATTAAAGCCTGCCTCTTCTAAAGACAAGCTATATGTTATATCTATTACTGTGCCTGTTGTTGCTATAGTAATAATAATAATAATAATAATATACTCAACCAAAACAAAATCTTTTAAAAATTAGTCTTGGCGGCAGAATTTCATTTCTGCATCTCATTTGTGGTAGTTTTAATTTAAAATAATGTGAATTTGTTTTTTGTCAATTCAAATGCCAAATGTAAATAAAAATAGATTCTTAATGGGATATTTGGTTTACTGGGAAGTGTTTTAAAAAGCTGCTTTCTGAGCTTAGAGCCACCAAATATTGTTTGTGTGATGGTTAGAAATCAGTGGTGGTTGTTGGAATGGATAATAGCAGACGCTAGGAGGTAATAAAGAGGAAGATGTACGTTTTACCTTTCCCTGAAATGAATGAACAAGGAAGAGACTAAGGAAACAAATTTCTGTCTAGCTGCAAAAGCAAGAACAAAATTGTTTAAAAGCTAATACTGCCCTGTAAGTTGGGGGGGGTAGCCATATTACATCACACACATGCTAGCTGTCTGACGAGGTGAATCTGACAGATGCTTTTTTTTTTTTTAAATATCTGAAAAAATAATATATTGTTTTTATAATTAGTACACTTTTGTCTGTGAGAGAATTTAAGCCTTTATTTATTTATTTTTCAATGTGGAGGGACTTCTATTTCATTTATAATATTTTTTTTGAAATTCTGTTTTTGCTGGCTCAAACTTTTCAATTTTTAACTCTCTGTAGACCATCTGGGCACCTTACTACCATCCTTCAAATCTGCATTTGTTTCATTAATATGACCCTTTATAAATGACACATCTGTAAATCGCTCCATCCCCACTTGTTTCACACTACAAGTGTAATTAGATATACAGTTCAGCACAAACACTAACAAGTGCTTCTAGGAAAAGGAGAGGTGGTATAAGGGAGGTAAAAGCTTGATCTTGGTACATGGACGGTTAACAAAGACCAGTTTTGACATAAACTGTGTAAGGAATGGAAATCCATAGCTATACTGTGTCAGGTGGTGTAGGGAACATTTTCTTATGTGTAGCATCATGAAAACTAAGTGGGGGAAAAGACTGTTTGGAGGGCCTAGTGAGTGACAGCTAGTTGCTAAGCTAACACATACTTGTACGCTAACTGTTTGTCTGTTCTCAGGACTTTACTACACTGGAGATGGAGCACATCGTCATTTGAACAAGTACTACCAAATCACAGGTCGTCTGGACGATGTCATTAATGTTAGTGGCCACAGGCTGGGCACGGCAGAGATTGAGGATGCTATGGTAACACTTCAAAGTTCTTCACACACACTTCTGAACTAACAAGTCTGATAATGTGGCAAATGCACGAGACCACATCTTTTTCTCTGTTTTTGGTTTGGATTGATTCTGTTAGATGTACATTAATGGAAATATTGGAAATATAAAAACAATTTTTCAAAAGTTTATAACTACAAAGATCTATTGCAAAAAGAATAGTGTGCATAAATGTTCTGCCGTGATAATTTCAGCATAAAGAACTGTACAAAAGAACTTTTCGGTATTTAGTAGGAGTATTGGTGTTTGTTGACTTTGGGACACTGAAATTTATCAGATTATCAATGGAAACCTGGGCCCAGTTTCCACTATGTGGGTGGTTAGGGTGTTATTTGGCATGTAGTAGTATTCCTGGGTAGCCATGGGCAAGGGCTAGGATTCAGTTTCTGTTGAAATTTGACTCAATTTCTTCTCAATCTTCTGTACCAATCCATCTGCATAGGTTTCTCTGGGTGCTATATTTCTCTCTCACAGCTAAAACGATTTCCTTGTGGGGGACCTTCTGGGTACTTATGATGACAATTCTAAGGAAAGCTCTTGAATCACTTACATTTTGACCTTTGCTCAAGACCCTCACTCCTTTTCCAGGTGGCTTGCTTGGCACATCATCTCTTTCTGACTCACTGCTGTGAGATTCCTTGAGACCTCTGTCTGCACAGGGATTGTTGATAATGATGCTTTCATAGATGCTGTGAGAGGCTCAGGAAAGCAACTGTAGTCCATTCTGCATCCTCCAACCTGTAGTAATTCTGAATGTATGGCATACTGTTTTGTTTTCCTGTGGATATAGTATTTAGAGTCAAGGCTTTTGCAGAGTGGGAGATTATTCCAAAGGATGGATATGGAACCAGTGGAATTTAGACATCCAGAAATTAATACAAGATCTGTTTTGCCTGCATATCAAATCCAGTCCCATGTGATGGATCTGTAACCTTGCTAATCTTTTTCTTGATCTGCACCCAGAGGATGCAAAGTGATGAAAGTATTTATTTGTGAAGGCTGCAGATTGCCAAATATGCATGTTGCACCAGGCAATATTTCAACCTTTATTTATGTCACCAATGGCTTCCATTGAGTGTTAAGAACCATTAGATGGATGCATCAGCCAAAAAGATTTGTGCCACTCGCTGAGAATTTGATGGATAACACTTTATTCTGTGCAAACAGTTATTGCAAGTGACAAGATATGTGTGTGTGCTTTGGTTCACCCAGGCCAATTATTTGATACCTAATGGCTGGGAATCAGCCCATGGTGGTCAGATATGCAAATAATGGCAGGAGCTCTGTGTTCTGGCAAGTGGTCACAGGTGGGGATGGACCTTTAATCCACATTATGTGACAACTTTGCTATTCACTCTGAGAACTGAACTAAGAAAGTAAGGAATTTGTAAATTTGTCTGATCAAGTCCATTATCTGCATCTGTGTTATCAAATCCACTACATAAACCTCTCTCTCTCTCTCTCTCTCTCTGAACTTACTATAGATTCTTTGATAAATAAAACACACATTCAGGTCATAAAGCAAATAAGAAAGCAGAACAATACAATAAACACTCCTCTCCATGATTGTTACCTTCATTATTTCCTCTTGTCTAGGATGACCATCCAGCAATATCTGAAACTGCTGTTGTTGGCTTCCCTCACAGCATCAAAGGAGAAGGTAACTGCTTTTTCATTCATCTTTGTGGCAGAAAAAATATCAGAACATCAAAACATTTAATTACGAAGAATAAGAGATGAAACTCAGTTCATTTGAAGTCTGTGGCTTGCAAGATATGGCCTTAGCACACACACACCACACACACACACACACACACACACCACACCATGCACACACACGCACACACACGCACACATGCCTAATATTCCTTCTATTGAGCTGTGTGTAAATTAAAATCAAAGACCTTGGCTTTTTTTTTTTTTTTTCATTTTCCATTTGTTTTAAAATCTGTTGTCTTTTTTTTTCTCCATGGCACCCCAGGTGTGTATGCCTATGTGGTGCTAAAGGATGATGTTAAAGAGGCAGAAGATGAAATCTCTGAGGAGTTACGCAAACTAGTCAGAGCAAAGATAGCCGGGTATGCTCAGCCGGACTTCATCCAGGTAAGGTCAGAAGAGGGGATTTTAAAAAAAAAAATGGTACACATCTGGTACTGGATGTTACTACATTTAACCATGTCAGGCACTTAATTCCAATCAAGAATATCCCAAACAGTGTCACTTTGGCATTCTTCTTTTTTAAGGACCCCCATTCAGTATTATGTCCTTGGTGTTTTTTTCTTCCTTCTTCCACTTTTTATTCTCTGCTGAAGACCTACAATTGATTAGTTGTTATATCAGTTAGAACCATAAATACAGTATGATCCCGCCATAACCTCTGCTATCTCTCTTTTCCTGTGCATGAGCTTAGGCTAACAAACTGGTAAATTGATCTCCAATTTTTTTCACTTGCTAAACGTAACCCATTCTTTTCGTAACACAATGAACTTGCACTTGAGAAAAGAGGTAGCCAATTACCACACTAAGTGGGGAAGGGTTTCCAGAAACACTTTTGTCCTGAAAGCTCTGTCGGTAAACTAATATGCAGTATATAAAGTAATGGAAATAATTATGGAAACATAGACTGGATATATTTAAAATAATGTGTAATTGCAACTGAGAAATGCATATAATACATACATAATGCATTATTGCAGACAGTATACAAAAATTAATACATTGTTCAGTGCATTAGCATTTGTTGTGTAAATACTTTGCTTTATATAGAGTATGACACCTTGTTTTCATGTTCCCATATAGCTTATCAATGTACGACTATGGAATGTTGTCCCAAATATCCTGTAGCACTTTCCACAGTTTATCCAAAGCATCTGGTTGCCTCTTGACTTTCTGAATAGCCTTTTAACCTCAAATAACCTCAATGATTTCATACCAGGACTTTGTGCAGATCAAGGCATCTTTGTGAGTGTTCCATAGGCCAATTCACGTTGCAAATAGTTTTTCCCAATATCATCAGTATGTTTGGGGAGCAATGTCATATTGGAACATGAATCCCCACTGGACATCTTCCTGTCAATTGTATCTATTGCCAACAGTACCAGTTTTGCAGAACCTCTTCTGCCTTGTATGCAGCTCCTTCTGAAACATGAAATCAGGCTGTAATCTGCTGCATGGAGTAACTTTCAATAGCTAAGACTTTGATTTCTATCAGTTGTCATGTGATATTTTGTTCCCAGTAGCCATGGCATTCACCAAACTACAAAGATATCCCTGCTTATGCTTTTAGTCCTTCTGCAGGTGTGGCACTTTCTGATCAGTAGCACAACAACCAATCACAGCGCAGTACATTAACATGTGACTGTACTATGGAAAGTTTTATTTTTACAAGAGATGCAATTCTATAACATGCTATTTGCATTCTACACCAATTTTTTTGTATTCATAATTATTTCCAATACTATACATGTATATAAAATTGTTTCACCTAACACCCATGTCAGGGTTTGTCCAGAAACTGGTGATAAAATCATTTTTTAATTTAAATGAATACCCATCATTTATTATCTGAATGCTGTTTTTGTCACAAACATGGAAATAGAAACAATTGCTGTATTAAAAAATGGTGTGGAATAAGAAATTTTTTTAAAAAGTAAACAATGGAAACAGTGCAAAGTTCCATTGCTTCTATACTGCAATATGATGTGGATTCAGTTGTAAATTTCATTATTTAAGCTCCAAAATCTTGCAGACTACGTAACGCATTAGCAGCTGTTTTCTTGTTTCTGATTTGTGTAGTTTACTCACGGATTGCCTAGAACACGTTCTGGAAAAATAATGCGCCGCATTCTGAAGAAAGTGGCAAGTGATAAATCTGAAGATCTAGGGGACATATCCACCCTGGCTGATCCTTCTGTGGTGGACATCATCGTGAAGGACCACAAAAAAATGGTAGGAAAATAAATGAACTTTTGCAGACTACAGTTACTGTAAATCCATCTGTGTACACAGGACTGCGTAGGATGACAGCCCATAAAAATATATAGCATTTTAAACGGATTCAAGAGAAGAAAAGTTGTTGCACAAATGTTCCAAAAATTCAAAAGCTACGTTATAATAAAATAATTTTCCAATTCCTCTGGCTGTAATCAGCTCCAAGATTTCAGCTTCTTCAATTATTTAATGCCAAAAGAGAATTTGCAGATTGGAGACTGCCCCACTTTTGTCCATTCTACTACTTTGGAAACACATCAAACCATGGAATCAAACTCAATTCCTGCAGTCTGATAATAGTGGCAACTTCTCCCAGTACAGAAATGTGTACTTTTTAAAGTGATAACTAATTAATGTTGCTGGAATCCTGGTACCTTTTTTTGCTAACTGCATTTGGTGCAGTTTAACCACAGTAATAGACTTTGGTTTTCAATTTAAAAGAAATGTTTTACTATCTGTATTTCAAATATAATATATATAATTTCTTACCAAAGAGAGAAATGAAATATAGTAAACATTAAATGCAGCTTTAATTTAAATGAATTATGAAAGTTCAAGGTGGGCAGACCAAAGATAGAAATTTTTGGACTGTTAAACTTGTCCTGAATCCAGTTTGTGCCTATTATAACTGAAATCTAGAAAAAATAAGTTTTTGAGATGTTGGACAAGCAATGTGATCATGCTGGGAAAGTTGGCAGGTTTCTTTCCCCATCTACGAAGCAGTTCGACGTTTTGAATTGTAAATCTATGATTATCTTTTTTTTTTAAAAAAAAAAAACAAACAATAAAATCATGGTCTTTACTTTATTAGTATTTGGATTTGTTGGATGAATGAATATTTATTGTTATTAACAGTTACTACATAGATGTTTCCACAGTTTTAAAAAAATGGATTATACAAACGTTTGGTAAAAACAAACTTTTTCTAATATCAGGAATTTTCTAAAATTTTATTGAAATAAAAATTAATTTTAAATAACTCTCGTTCTTTGTGTGGCTTTTCTTCAATATCATGGTTATGGTACACTCTAAAAACATGGCCATACGTGAGGTGGCAGCGAAGAAGTGGTAGCTTACTTGATCGCTGGTGAGTGCCATGCGTCAGGTCAGACTTCAACAGGCCCCACTTTGCTCCAAAGTACTGGAGATGTTGTTCAAATGAGGCCCAGCTGAAACAGCACTGCCACTGGTGTCCACTTCCCACAGCTTTCACGTCTCTCTTACTGGTATCACTGAGAGACGCTCTTGGTGTACTTCATCCATTAGACTTCCCCCAATGAAAACAAACTTTATATATACTCTTATCAGACGAAAGTTCTAGCAGGAAGATGCTACAAAGAACCTTCCAATAAAAATTCCACAATCATTCATGACGATGGTCAGGTTTTTATTGTAGCAAAAACTGAAACGGAGTCAATAAAAAGCCATTTTCGCTTTTAAATCATCAAATGGACGATGAACTGAATAAACAGCTAAAAATGAGAGTGACAAAAGTGTACAAGAAGCACACATCAAACAGTCACAAGACCAGCGTACGACATCACGCTCACATTTTACTCAGCTTGATCGGACGAGACTCAGCTGGACACAATTATTGCAATTCCATTTTCAGCCTGATTTCATTTGAATTATCCTACCATCTCTAACATTTATTTATTTTTTAAATATTGTTATCTGTTCCTTTTCCAAAATAATTATATTGTATTCAAAACTAAAATGAAAAAGTGCGAAAGTCAAAAAGAAATACATAGATTCTGTAAATTGTTTTATTATCATGAGAGTCTGTGATCAAGGTTAACAATTTTAATGGCTGACATGCTAATTATATGATGTTCTTAAATAATTTCAGTCACATGATTGGAACCAAACAAACAGAAGTTTTTTCTACATTTAAATTAATTACTTTAAGTATCATAAGAAAATAAAAAAGTACATCAAATTTAGTCTGGTATCAATAGTTAGTCGTGGAATGTATATTTTATAAAAATATGCATCATCTAATTTAAAAAAAAAAACATGCAAATCTTCAGAAATGGTAGTAGTAAGGAATCTCCACTTTTCGTATAACAAAATTAATTTAAAATCTGCAGTTTTTTAAATCAACATTTTCTACATAATATCAGTAGTCCATAATAGCGGCATTAAACCCACTTTAGGCAACTTAAGATTCAGCATTTTCTTTTTTTCCTATTATAAGTTTGTTCTTTTTTAAAAATCCAAACAATGATACAAAATGTACAGTAAAAGCAGCAGAATGGATTTCAAATTTGATGTACACTGCCTACTCACCAACTTGCTATCAAGGATTAACCACATCTCACAAATAATTGAGACTTCTTGCGGCAAAAACAAAGGGGGAAAAAAAAGGTCCCATCACCCATACAGGTGACTTGACAGTAAACCCAAAGACATCGTGCAATGAGTACAATCAAAATCCTTTAACGAGGATCCGTTGGAGGGCAGTCTGGTGCCAGCAGCCGCAAGTAATTCCAGCTCCAATAGCGTTTGCTAAAGTAACAAGCCTCAATCATAAGCAGCTGTGACGGGCCGAATGTGGAAACGATCCAGCTACACCTTGAACATGAGCAATTTACACAGTTACCCATATTATAGATTAATAAAGTTTTTAGGTAAATGGGTAAAAAAAAAAAAGAAGATCTGTGGTACTGTTCAGCTAAGCAGTGTCCCTGGCAGCAGCTTCCCAGATCCTCTCCCTACATCATGCAGGCTGTATCAGTTACTGAGTCCCACCAACAGCCCTCGTGTAGTTGTGTAGAACGGGTTAGGTAATGAACATCCCTCTTAGATCTCTTCATTTTTAGACATGGCAGGAAACTTATGCAGAGTTGGTGAAAAGTGAGGAGACGACACGCCAGGGAGGTATACCAAACCAAGCCAATTCCAAGAATCAAACTCTACTGCTGAACAACTGCACCAACCAGATTTGTGTATAAGGATGGATTTCCATTTTCTGTTGATGCAATTATAACTTAATCCACATATGGTTGGTGATGATGGATTACCTGACACAATACCTTCCATTTTGATCATCTCTCTCAAAAAGGATGGGCCATTAAAATTGTCCTTAAAAAAAATGTAAAAGGTCCAGGGCAAAAGGATCTCATAAAAGTCTGAATACGTTAGTTTTATTTCAAGCCCCTAATAACGTCTACACATTTTTCTGATACACAAATAAAAACAAAAACTTGCACATCCTAAGTGAGACTGAATCTTAACTAAAATTTCTTGGTGCATGGTAACACTTTAAAAGAGCCAATTTCACAAACACTGCAAATCACATGACACACATTTAAAAACATCAGTCTCTATAACATTAACACGGTCTGTATAATTAGAGACCTTTGGTTCTTTTTAGTCTCAACCTCAGAAAATACTGGCAGGGGAGCTGTTGGTAACTGAAAGGTATTTCCAAACTTCAGCTACATGATACAATGAAAATTACAAAATCTTAAACAATGGCATTTTTTGTTACTCCTTTATTTATTCTCAGAGGAAACAGTTCATCATCTTCCATTTTAAAACTATAATTTCTCCTTTTAATTCTGCTATGAGGATTGCACATTTGGAGGATTTTTCCTTTAATAAACTTTAATAGATTTCCTTTTAAAAGATATATGTATATTCAAAATAAACGTAAATTCCCATGTGTTTACGGTTAATCTGCAATTATTTTAATACAGAAGTTTTGCTGAAGTATACTTCCGACCTTTCCATTTGAGCTCCGTGTCCCAAGCTATTTCGACTACAGTAACTAGAGTAGACAAGCAGGGAGGGCTGTGTACGTACTTTGGTGTCACTAACTTTGGAAGCTGTGCGGTCAAGAACATCGTAACAGGGGTTTGGCTAAGTTGGTATCTGTACGCTAAGAGGGATGAAAATCAAGTCATACTCAAAGGGGCTCCAAGACTACAGTATTCATGCAGTTGACTAAAGGCAGAGGTGATCTGTGTGTGAGCACCAGGAAACAATCCACAACAAAGTTCTAGCACTGGAGTTTTTCGTAAGAGGATGTGATTATGGTAGCCGGCTGAGGAAGCGAGCATAGTAAAGGTGAGATGTCACCAGACTTGGTTTCGGACCATAACACTGAGGAAAAGAAAATGGACTGATGGAAATACACCAAGCAGCTTCATACAGAACAGTGTATAAACCTGGGAATTGCATTACTGCTGCTTTTTTTTAACCGAATTTCTAATCATGTCACTGTTGGATAAAACTGACCTCTGGTGAACACCCAACTAACTGACAGACATCCATTGACTTATGTGCAGGAATACTTCAGGCTAAACCCAACAGTCAGTTAAAACCAAAAACCTCTATTGTAGAGGAACTGGTACATCAGGCAGAATGGTCAACTCTCTCGATGCCTGGTGCAGTGCAGTTAGGAAACTTCCTTTTCTGGCTTAACTGGAGAAAAAATAAACCCTTGAGCAAGAAATGTGTGGTAGGGGGTGGAAATGGTTAGTGTACAGTGGTTAAATACCAGGAGGGATTCATTTTTCAAATTCTCCAACTAGATGTTGGTTTTAAGAATGAAAAGCTGGGAAAAAAAAAAGACTGTGACATTTTCTCCTTTCATTACGAAGACTGATAAAATGACTGCTTATTACCCAGTTTGCATCCATAAGCATCGATCTAGATGCATGCATACTGTAAGCAAAATCTGCTCTTATTCTTTTCTCCTCACAGACTAAGAGCACAAGTGGAAAGGCTAAAGATATGATGATTGCCCAGATTCCAGATGTAGACTTCAGAATTAAAAATAATTTTTTAAAAAATCTAACATTAAAAAAATATAATACTGTCATCTCTCTCTCTCTCTCTCTCTCTCTCTCTCTCTCTCAAAATGAAGCTAATTTTAGTCAGTTTTAACTAAGTGTCTTCCTCGTCCAGCCCCCTTGACCATCCAAATTAATTTCTACATCATGGAACTTCTTTAGGCTGTCTCTGTGTCCAACAGTCATCACAGTGATGCCAAGTTCCTTACACAAAATGTACATCTTCCATTCTGCTTCAAGTCCAATCTGGTTGGTTGACTCATCTAAAACTAGAACATGAAACATCTTTCCATTACACAATGAAAAGGAGATCTACTTACCACAGTCCTTATACAAAAAAAAAGTTAAAAAAGTAGGAAAAACTCAGTATTAAATAGTTATGGGTCCATTAGTCATCAGGTATATGCAATCAGAATCACCTTATAAGTTAACCCTCATTATTATCTTTTTCTACATTTAGCAATACAATGATATATTCAGTATATACAGTATTGGAAATTGGAATTTCCAATACAGTGCATTAGAATTTGTTATGCAAGTCCTTTTCTTTATATGGAGCATGACATCGTGTTTTCATGCTCACATATAGGTTACCAATGCATTCCTGTGGAGTGTTGTCCCAAATATCCTGCAGCACTCCACAATTCATCCAAGGTATTTTTTTTTCGTTTGGCTTTCTGAATAGCCACATAACCCTAAATAACCACTGATTTTATATCAGGACTTTGTGCAGGTCAGGGCATCTTTGTAAGGATTTGATCAGCCAACCGTGTTGGAACATGAATCCCCTCCAAATGAGGTCTTCCTGTGGAATGACATGATGGATGAGAACCTGCATGTACCTGTCAACAGTCAGTATACCTCAATTTTATGCAATATCTGACACCCTTGGCTGATATACAGTTCCATACTTGTATTGATCCACCTTCATGCTTTATTATAGCTGTTGTACACTGACTGTTATACCGTTCCCCCAGTCTGCCTTTGAACTGAGATTAATTATTGCCAAACAGTTCAAACTCTGACTCAGCTGTTAAGAGAAGCTTCTTCCAGGTTTGGTCATGCCACTGTTTCAGTTCTGCTGCCCATTCAGCCTTCATTTGGTTGCTTCCCCTTAGTAAAAGTTTCAGAGAGCTACACAGTCATTGAGACCACTTCATGCAAATGTGCATCTTACCATTCTACAAGAAACCTTAACACCTGTACTTGCACCTAAGCTATTCACAAGATCTCTACTGGTTCATCATCTATAAAGTAGACAAAAGACCCTAAGTACTTAACATGACTTTTGGAGAGTTTTGGCTTTCTTCCTTGACTACATTTATTGTCAACTGTACCAGTTTTATGTATCCTCCTCAGAGTCTTGCATAAAACTCCTTCTGCAACAAAGTCAGGCTACTATCTGCCACATAGATTAGCCTTCATTAGCTAACACTTTGATGTCTACCACGTCATGTGATACTTTATTTCCAGGAGCCATAGTATTCACCACACATTCACCAAACTACAATGACAATCACTGCCTA
This sequence comes from Nautilus pompilius, assembly GCA_018389105.1. Taxonomy (NCBI): domain Eukaryota; kingdom Metazoa; phylum Mollusca; class Cephalopoda; order Nautilida; family Nautilidae; genus Nautilus; species Nautilus pompilius. Next base: position 340,916 of record JACATO010002742.1, on the reverse strand, counting down.
CACTTTTATGGTCCTTCTGTAGGTGTGGCACTTTCCGATTGCTTGTGTGACAACCAATCAGGATCTTGAAGAAAACTCCGGAGCCTAGACCCAAGCAAATATTTTCCACTCGCCCCTGAAATTCAGAGTGAAATTAGTTGCTTTCTACCTTAGGCCTAACACACTTGACTTCCACCACATTCTCTCCTTCTCGCCTTATTTAAATATATGTAATTGTAATAAAATCCCTGATTGGTTAGCCAAACAAAATAAGTCTTACAAAATGCCCTTGTAATGTTTTTGAAGTCCAAATGGATGAATAAAAATTGTGACCATTTTGAAATTCATGAAGACTATGACTGAGCATAAAGAGCTTAAGTTGAAGAAAACTGATTGGTGAATTTTGAATGTGAGGAGGGGTAAATGAGGGTGGTCAAGAAGCCTAGAAACAGAAAAGCACCAGGGCCCATACTTTCTCTCCTGAGCCCTTCAATCAATAACTGTATTATATCAACACATGACTACAATAGAGCATTTTGCATTTTATATCAAGTTTTCCTGTTTTTATAATTATTTCCAATATATATATTAGTATTGTACACAGGTATTGCAATTTCAAACAGAAATATTTATTCTCAGATATACTGCATTTACTAATGTCACTGTGATATATCTCTGCGTTTTGCACCTTACACTACAGAAGCTATAAGGGGCTCTTCTGGCTGGAAGTAAAGCGCCACAAGAATAGCAGCTTTTAATTGAGATGATTTCCTGTGTCAAATGTTACTAATCTGTAGATCAGTGAATTTTACAAAAGTCACAAGTAGCAAAAAGAGAGTAAAAATAAATAAATGTTATCTATTTCAGTAAGGCATTTACTACAGTACCAAAAATATTTAATAGAAAAATGTAAAAGATGAAATAAAATGGACACATTACTTTTATAAACAGAAGACTATTGACGAGATAGACAACAACAATAGTCATTGAATACATTTCATCTGAGTATGGGAAAGTTACTAGTTGCGTACCTCTGGGCTTTGTTTTTAGACCTCTGCTTTTCTTGATATAGAATTGCACAACTCTCATCTAAGTTATGCTAATAACATCTAATTGTATGGTTAACTTACAAAATGTTAATAAACTGTACAATAAGTAGCAAATAAAATTTGCCATGAAGTGTATTAACTTTTATTGCCAGCGATTAGAAAAAATAGTAAAACATCACAAAGAAGAATTGATTTCATACAGTGATTGTGTCACATACTTTTGAGAAGTCAGAATCTGTGGTATGGTTTAGTAGTGAAAGCAAACAAGATATGGGACACGATCAGTCAGTCTACACTGAAGAGGGACATAACATTTTGCTGATGCAATAAATTATGAAAAATGATAGTCACCAAAAATACCAAAACCATTAATATAATTCATTTTGGTGCCACACTGTTTGAAGGGAAACTTTACAAAATTTTTCCAAGCAAAGAGTAGGTAAAATCTCTCTAGCAGGGCAGCCAGTGGTCTGTTGGTTAGACTACTGGACTGCCAAGTTAGAATCTTGGTCAAGTCTGGCTCAATCTGGCATGGTTTCCTCCTGCATCTAAAAATGAAGAGTTCAAGTAGAGATTTCTAGGTGTATGTGGCAGAGGTTTCACAAGTAGCTCTTGACCTATGCTCAGAAAAGGCCCCAACCATGCTTAGCTAACTACCTGTTGCTCAGCCACCAAAGCTTCCCCTTCCAACTCAATGCTAGTGAGATACAGAATTTGTAGAGAGAAGGATCAGTGTACTAGCCAAGGTCGCCAGCTACAGCTTTGCAAACAGCAGAGTTGTTGAGATACTAGAAAGTGGATTTTTATGCCTACAAATTGAAAATTTGTGCACACATACACACAGAGATGATGAACCTGGAAATTTACCTGATCAACTTCTGTTACAGATTTTCTAACTTTAGTGGGGGGAATATTAGCAATAACAAATGATGACTATTCATTTCACATTAATTCACTGACCCTTGATGTCGCCATTTCGTGCTGGTTGCTCCCAACTGTTGCTTAAATGTGCTCTAGTTCACCATGTTGGATTTGTCCACTGACACACAAAAGCAACATTTCAGTTGGTTAAGAAACCAGTTACAACAGCTATGATTGCTCTTCATTTTTATAACGACGTCATATAACTAGGGGTCAATGAGTTAAAACAAGTCAATGTGTGGGAAAGAGTTAAATGAATTTAAAAATTAGGTAGACATCTTTTTCGTTTTTTACATACATTGTAATTACCTCTCACCAGAACTTACCTCATAATGCAGAAGATATTCAGCCAAAACCATCTCTCTTTTTTCACAGCCGTCTGATCACTGCATTGATATACATTGCAGTCTCTCTACTCACCTGCCACCAGTTACCAATAGATCTACCTTTTTTTTGTTTGTTCACTCCTTTTTCAAGATCAGAACCTTCCTGCAATAACACGTCAGTGATGTTGCCCCACTTTTTCTACCTCCTGCAACATTCTTTTTTTCCTTTTGAAGTTTTAATATTTAACTATAAATCTTTGCACTGCATTCTGCATTTTAGTCACTAGATGCATTCTCCAAGAGATTTCTTTCTGTAAATATCACCTATACTCAACATTATGTACGATCAGAGCAGATTATCTAATACTGCACTAGGTGTATGATTATTATTATTATTATTCTAATAATCTTGTGGTTTTGCATCACAATGGTTGAGTCTAACCTCACCTTCAAAAGAATGCACTGATCATTTTGTTCATCATCACCTGTATATCTATGTCCGATTCCATCATCCACTTATAACGAACCAGCATAAGAGAAAGTGTAATCCATTAATTATTTTTTTAAATTTAGAAAGAAAAACTGCTTATCTGAACTCTGTCAGTCAGCAGTTTCTATATTTCTTTTAAAGTTAAACGTACATGTATTTCACGCTGCTGCCATATTATGATGCAATGTAAGCTACAATAAAATCATTAAAGCTGGACTGTCAGCTTGGACTATTTAATTGTCTCTTATTATTACAATTTGCCTATCTCTTATTATCCCCAACTTTTGTTTCCCTGGTATTGTTGTCCTGATCTTGGAGTCACCAGGAGTGGCTCATAATCTGATCACAGTTAAAGATGTCTTTCCCAATCTAGAGTAGACATCACTGCAAACCAACTTCCCAAGTTTAGTATTTTCTTTAAAAATTCAAACACGAACAAGCATAATAAAAGAAGTCATAGGAACATTCAAGAGGCAATCACTGCCTATTTCCAATTCAATGTTTATCAAGGTCTAGATACTGGTGTGAATATATATCAAAGGAAAGGAAAAGAGAAACTATCAAGGTCAGTTACCTGCAAACTTTGGTTGATGGTAAAACAACCGTACAAAGCACAACCTTTGCTGTTCTCCAGGAGACAATTCATCATACCTATAAAAGAAACATTTTTTCAGTAAATTTCCAATTTAAACATTATAGAGCTGTAATTCTACATTCAGTTAGTATGGACAGCATTATGTTTATTGGTAGGATCTGTGCTATATGAAGCCCACCTACCAGTTCCAGTTCATTTCGGTATCCAGGCCACCAACTCTATTGAGCACGTTTATCAAACCAACCTCAGTCAGCAGCCTAATTATCTGTTCTTCATCATTGGATGCTGTAACAAAGAATGGTTCGTTACATCTAAGCTGAAAGAAGCAGCAGCAGCTCCACTACTGTGCATTAAGAATAAAAGAAAAAGAGGTGGACATCTTCAAAAGATGATTGAATACTTAAACATTTTCTGTACAACATTTATTGATAGAATAAACAGAAGGATAGAGTGTGATCTGATTCAAAGACCATGAGAGTAACAATTAAGTTATTCTTTTCCACAATCAATACCCATTGACTTACCGGTGTTCATTCCCAAGTTCATCAAAGGGTGAATCACCTAGAATTTAAAACGATTAACTTTAAAAAACAACAACAACAAAAATGTTGATTTCACTACAATAGAACTAACAACACGTTTATACAGACAAATAAGCAGTGTAGATGGACACCAGTAGGTATTAGAAGCTTGTCCACTTGGCAGTGAAAAAGAAATCAAACAAACAAAGATATACAAGGTGTGTCAGAAAAAAAACAGGACTGGGGTCACAAATAATTTATGTCAAATCCAAACTACAAGTTTTCCCCCTCGAAATAATCCCCCTCGAGTCTAACGCACTTTCCCATCCTTCTCCGCCACGCCTCCATGCACTCTCAGAAGGATTCTCCCAGGATTCTCCGCAGCTCCATTGTCACGGCCCTCTTGATATGGCTTCCATGTCCAGAAAACGGGTCCCCTTGATGACCCCCTTGAGCTTGGGAAAAAGGAAAAAAATCACACGGAGCCAGGTCGGGTGAGTAGGGAGGTTGCTCCAGCACAGTGATGTTCTTCTCGGCAAGGAACTACCAGATGCTCAGGGCATTATGAGCCAGCACATTGTCGTGGTGAAGCAGCCACCAGTTGTCCTGCCATAACTCTCATTTCTTCTCGCACACTGAACTAAGCAAACGTCACAGGATCTATTTGTAGACATGCTGGTTGATCGTCTGGCCCTGTGGCAAGAACTCTATGTGGACAAAGCCCCTCACATCGAAGAATGTGATCAACATGAGTTTGACTTTGGACTTCGACTGTCTTGCTTTCTCCGGCTACGGTGACTCCGAACTCTTCCACTGAAGGCTCTGGCGCTTGGTCTCCGGGTCGTACTCAGAGATCCATGACTCATCACCGGTGATGACTCTCCCCAGCAAGTCTGTGGTTCAGTTTCAAGACACTCGAGGATGTCCTGACACACCTGCATGCGCCGCTCCTCTGGTCATTGTTCAGCAGCTTCAGCACCATTTTCGCACAGATCTTCCGCATGCCAAAATCTTCAGTGATAATCTTCCAGATGCTGTCACAGTTCATGCCCAGTTCATTTGCAAATCAGTCGAACAGTCAGCTGATGATCAACACGCAGAACCTGCCTCATGCGCTCAACGTTGGCCTCAGTCCTGCTCGTTGAAGGCCTTCTGCTCCTGGGGTCGTCTTCCACATCCTCGTGTCCCTCTTTGAACCTCTTGTGCCACTCGAAAACCCGTGAGCGCAACATCGTCTCATATCCGTACACTTGCTGCAGTAGTCAGAGTGCTTCTGACTGAGTTTTCCCCAGCCGGACCAGAAACTTCAGGTTGGTTCGTTGCTCTGCGCCCATCGCTTGACGGCCTAAAATTGAGGAGCTGTTAACAAAAGCACGTGAAAAAAAATACAATGGCTGCAGAGAGATGAGATCACAGTCATATACTCCCCGGATATTACATCACACAGTGACCCAACCCGCTAATCCCTACCCCACTCATAGCTCACACAGCACACTGTTACTTTTCTGACACACCTCGTATATAAAAAAAGTAACGTGTGTATGATTTTCCATTCTATACAAAATAAATACAAGCCATTACTCCTGGAGTGTCTTTTAGCTAAAACAAACAAGCGCTTATACAGAAACAATATTAATCACCAACCTACAGTACAGTCCCATCTTTACCTGATCACGCAGAGTGCCATCGGTAAAGTATGGTTTCTGTGGGAGAAAGAAAATCCCCTCGGGTCCCAAAACCTGATGTTGTTGAACAGCACCTGGAGCAAAACAGTAGCATTGGACTACACAAGATTCCATACCTGCTTTGGTAAATGCAACTAAAATTCTTAAGAACACAGGTATTTATAAAAATTCAAACAGAAAACTAATGAATCTAAAGATTTTTAAAAAATCAGTATACACAGAAAGCTATCTCCCCCTGTGGTAATAATTACAGAACATACAACAAAAAATAGTAGTAACTAAATGTTCAGCATCTAAAGAGAATAACTCCTCTTAAGAAGAATACCGAATACCAAGATGAGAGGTAAATTAGAAATGTATTTATGAATAATTAGTGACAATGTAAGTTAGTTTAAATATCAAACTGATAGACATTTCTCTTGGTTGGTGGGGGGGGGATACATTACCTTTACGAGGTGTCCACAAGCCATTTAAAACTCGCAGAAGAGAACTCTTTCCACATCCACTGTCCCCAGTCACAAGGATGTTGACACCAGATTCAAACCGAAACGTCAAATCTACAAAACATAGAAGCAAGAGAGCAGATTAGCAGTTCTGGAACATGTAATGTACAAAACCACCACCACCACCACCACACACACACACACACACATACACCCATCTATGCCAACGGCACAAACAACTCTCTTGAGATGGTGGCTTAGTAATGGATCAGTGAAAAAGGCCTCTAGTAAAAACAGAACAGTTTTCAACAGCAACTGTTCTGGCCCACAAATTTTCTGAATCTAAAATCCATCAGTCTCAACCTAGTTATTCTGAATACTGTTTTAATAAGCTAAAATACAGTGGTGTGCAAAAAGAAGTGAACCATCCCCTGCAGGAATGCAAGTTTTGATGTACAGGTTTGCATATCTCATCGCCTAGCAGAACTATGAGAGTACACAAGGTAATCAGTCCTCCACATGAACGTGGTGTCAAAGGTCAGAGAAACATCTATTGTGACACCACATTGCTGGAAGTGTAGATAGATAGGATAACATGATAAGTACCCTACTGCAAAACCTAAAATCATTGGAAAAAAAAAAAAACATTTTGCTTCAGCTCAATACTCTACTGACTGCCTTCTGTTTGAGACAAGCTGTGCACAACATACTGGTTACCAAAGCAAGCAGCTCAGTAAGTCTGATTACATGATCCTTGGATTATTGCTGCTATAAGTTTGACTTTAATATATGGTTTCTTTGCAGGTTGAGACCAGGCTTCTGTGCAGGCCAGTGGTCTACACACCGCCCCCGGTCTACGTGCACGCTGTGGCAAAATGCATTGTCATCTCAGAACTACCAGTTATGGCCCTGGTGGTACGCCAACAGACGGAGCACTGGGGAGCATTCAGCATTACAAGACATCACCGTGCTTGGGATGTGTTCGCTGTGCCTTAAACGATGCATAGATGGCCAATTTCAGATAGAAAATGTACCCCCAAACCATGACAAGGGTGGGGTGCTTAACTATGGGAGTGGCAATGCTCCTGAACCAGTAAGTATTTTTCACCTGACTGATGGTGCTTGAGCAAGTTTCCTGCTTGGTTGCTGGCATTAAACCTTGTCAATGACAATGACGCCCCTCCAGGAAATTCCTCCACTGCGTTTTTGTAGCCATGCAGGCCAATAGTTAGCAGCCATCTCCTCACCGGTGAAGTCAACCCAACCTCCATTTCCATTCTCACAGCATTTCTGGTTTTATAACAATCTAACACGGTAGCGGCCATCAGAGGCAGCCAGCTCAAGAGGGCATCCACGCCGTACTGGATGCTCCCTGGAGATGCGGTACCTGTCCAGATCTCTCTGGCAACCTTCTGACAGCAGTTTGGCCGCTTGTGGAACACCTGCCCTCTTTTCTTTTAACAGAAAAAAAAAAAAAACCCAACCAAATCTGAGGGTTCCAACTTGGTTCTGAAGTTTGACTACACCTGGCGACCAAAAATGAGGTGACACATTACGTAATCATTTAGCAATGGTTGGAGAGAGAGAGACACGCACACACACACACTCTCTCTCTCTCTCTCTCTCACAGTCGTTGATTAAAATAACATTTTTCAACAGCGTACCATGTAACAACAACAGCTCGTAAGTAACCTTCCTTCAGAACAGAGGTCTCTGGCCAGCACCTTTAGTATTGCGTAACAAAATCTGACTACCTGATCTTACTTCTGACTGACTAACGTTAGCGCTACTTTTTTTTAAAAAAACTATCTACTACCAGAGGTTATGGTTGCAAGTCGGGCCAGGATTTGGGAACAGAGAACATCGTTTTAAATAATGGTATTGTCAGCAAATAATTTTTGTTTTTAAAAAAATAAAAATTACCAGCCGATGTAGTTTATAAAATAAAATCATGTAGATAAATCTCTTTTTTTTCCCTAAAATGGGTCTTTTGCGTGTGCCATGATGGGTTCTTGCCTCATTTTAACTGTATTACAAACTAAAAGCCATAAACTGACGCATTCAGCATCAATACCGCAGATACAGCAAACAGTTTCATTTTGGTGCGTATAGACAAATGCACCAAAGCTCAAAATGTTTGATAATAAGATTAAGAAAAGTGTGTAAACAGTAGTGGGAATATATCACAAATCATGCCAACATGCTCAAAACAAATCCAGACGCTATACAGCATTAGTGTCTGGACGAGAGCAGCATTTCCCGAGAGATCAGACATAGGCGGAGGGAAATGTTAGTTAGTCTTACCTTTACATAAGATTTTTGACGATTTTGGAGGACCATACGTGACGTCGTTTATGGAAAGAGCTTGCACATTTTCGGTGTTGGAGTTCTCAGCACGTTCACTGTAATGAATTACATCAAATGACTGTATATTTATATTAACTCTGAAAAATAATATTTGGAAAAAAGAAAAACATCTAAATATCTCTCAGTTCAAGCCATTCATCTGTAATACAGATCACAGAAAAGGCTAAGCTGCTCTATATGAAGTAGAAAATTCTCTTTCTTTTTTCTTTTTTGTAAAAGCATGGAGAATAAACAACCCCTTTTTGTTTTCTTTCAGTTTCTCTGTCTGGCAAGGACAGATTTTCTTTTCTTTTCAGATGATGCAAAGGAAAATTTATTAAAACAATTCACTCAGTACCTCTTTGTTAATGAAGAGTATGCTGCAACGGGTTGTTCATCGTTAGAATCATCCTCTAATTCTTCAATTACTTCTAATAACTGAGAAACTCTGAAAGAGAGAATAAATCACAAAATGTAACCACAAACTTCACATTCAGATTCAGCAAGAACTTACTAAGAAAAAACACTAATCAATCATTTTCTTCATTAGCTGATGCCAAAAATATTTTCCGCCATTTACCTTTTCACAAGATACACCATCACAGTTGGTCGATTTTCTAGCAGAGAGAAGCATTCTAATTAAAAAACTTAAACTACTGTACACCTGGTAACAACATCTAAGCAAACATTGGGAAACAGGTAAGTAATGGGAATGCTGTTAATGAAGTACTTCGAGGACTGGCCGCACATTTAGTCAACACACTTAATGCAAAACGAATGGAGTTGGAGCAACAAAGGGTTATATTAACGAGGAAGGCACTGTGTAGGGCTGCAATTTTGACGTGGATATCACAAATTTGAAATAAGGTTCACGAAATGTTGGGGACGGCTGTAAGAACACATTAGATAAGACACTTTCTTTAATTTCCTTTCAAAAATGCTATAATTATGTACTGAAAACACAAGTCTGAGTAATTTGCGTGGCTACACATGCACACACAACACACATGTAGGTCATTCAACCAATAAGATTTGTAGCTGAGTGAGCAAGCAAGTGGAGTGCAGAGCGAAAAAATGGCAAAGACAAGTCAACATCAACAGCAAGAAAAGTGAATAATATCACTGCTAAGCAGAGAAGTGACAAATACCCAAAAAGAACATTTCTTGAAAGTGGGGAAATGACACTTTGTACAGCATTTAATATCCCCAAAGATTACGAGTGGAATCTAAGCAAAGCTGTGAAAAAATATCAATAGTGCGTAATATAAATGGAAGTTACAAGCAATTAAATCTGCAGTAAGAAAGAAAGATAAAATACAAAACAGTGTGTGTGCTGTTTTCTGCAAAGACATAATGGATGCGTTGCAGGCAGCTTTCTACCACTATCATCCCACTTCGCATCCCAGATAATCCTGCTTTGAAAAGCTATCTGGAGATCTCTCTGAAAAACATTACTGCTGCTGCTGCTGCTTTTGCCAGTGACAGCACTGTGTGTATGGTCAGGGTGTAGGAACAAAGTTCCAGAGAGTTTTTTCCTGAAGGAAAACATTTGTCATTGCCTTGAAATGGACATTCACTGCCTGCCTTACCTACGAGGGACAGTTCAGGTGGGAAAAAGAGGAAAGTCACTAGCAATCACAAGGTGGAACAGCTGTCCATTTTCATGCCAGTCCCCCCCCCCACCCACACACAAAGATCATGCAGATTTATCTGAAGAGAAATGTGAGCAGAGCTGTAGTTCAGCACATTGAGATATGGTCCACGTAAGTGGATCAGCAGAAATAAAAGCAGATGTTGCAGCAATAGAAACATATGCTCCAAGAATACCTCTTATAAAAAAAACAACAAACTGGACCACATGAAGGATAAAGCCAATCTTGCCTGGTGGACAAAATCTTTCAGTGATCCTGTCAGCAAAGGCAGCCATCAATGAAAGCAGCAATGAAATTAAAACCTACGTAGCAGGTTCTGTGCACTTCTGTTGGATCACTGTCACATCTTTCAAAGCATGTCGGGTGTTTGGTCCCAATCAAGCCAAACATCTTTACCTCAAATCGTTAATTGTATTTAATGTGATTTCCATGTTTAAAGACAAAGCCGAATTTAGTAGCCACATCAGTGTAGTTTCTGGTATGAAGGAGTTGAACATTGCTGAATTTGGTGCAACTTAAAAAATCACTATCCGAATCTGGCTGTAATTGCTTTATGAAGTCTACTGGAGATTTTATTTTTTTGCAGAGATGTCTTGTGAGATGGAAACCTTGCTGTTTTGTAAGGGTACATCAACTGTTTTGCATTCAAAAGAAACAGTTAAAATTTTCAGTAGTCATCAGGTTTCATATTATTGCTTTTAGCGTGCTATTTACTATGTATGCATCCTTTCTGTAAATTATTGTCCCCAACAGCCACAAATTTTACTAAAGATTACTGTGACAAAATCATAGCCCTAACCGTGTCACAGCCCGCAATGAGTAATACAGATTCAAAGGTGGTAAACAGAGGGTTAAGGGTCAAGTGGCACCAAAAGCTTACCGATGAGCTGTCCCTGCCATGTCTGCTGCATTTGTGGAAAGATCAATGAGCTTCGTGAAACAGTTGATGAGGTAAACTGTGAAAAAAGCATTCTGAAACAGAGCACCAAAGAAAGACAACGTTAGAACAGGATCCAATTGTTTCCATCCAGTTTAACAGCAGTGAAGGTACAATGTTACCTTCTACACACTCTACAAACATTTTTTATTAATCATTTGTTTATTTATGCATCGCATGATCATGAGTAAAAGAATATAAACTGAAAATCAATCTCCATCATTAGAAAATAAAAGGTAAATCTTTCTATCCAATGTCAAAACCAGTTCCTATAGAGCAGCGGAAGAACTTACTTTAAACTCTGTAAATAACATCACCCTAGAAGGAATCGGGGATGCCGTTATATGGAGCATCCATATAAGTAAGGTATAAGGGAGGTGTAAATAAGTATAATATAAAACGGATGTGTACATGCTGCCAGTTTAATCAAAATATTCAAAAAACACATTTACATCAAGTTGCATACGGAAAACACGCGTGAATAAAACAATTATATTTTTTTAAATGTATGTATGCACAACATGTTACATACACGTAATAAAACATAATTATACACTACACGACACTGTTTACTTCTCTTGTTACCTGCTCCTTCTCTAGCATTGCTGCTTCAATTGCTGCATCAGGAGAACAATTGAGTGATGAAGTTGATGAAACACTTTTTTGTGATTTCGCATTTGCTTTCTTGAAAAGTTTACGAATATCACCCTGTTTAAAGCCTGCTTGCTTTCTTGTAATGATTGTGTTATGCATAACATGAGTATGCATTACTGCACACCTTTTTTCTAATTTCTTGACTATTTCCATTTTATTGGCAATGTTAAGTGCAGTCCTTAGTTTTTCTACAGTACTTGCTCTGTAAAATTTAGGAGCCATTGTTGAGGGATGCAGAGGTTAACATATGATAAAAGACGAGAGAAATGAGCTATATGCACTTCCAAGATGGCGACTGTAAACTAACTGAAGTTGATCGCCATGTCTGCCTCCAGAGCTGTAACGTGCCAATAGACTTACTTGCCACTATATCCAGAGTTTACTGTATATAAAGACTCTTTCTGTTGTTGCTTAGTTTAACTTAATGAATTATTTTTCTGTTTCCTTTCAACCCAACTTTTATTGTTCAAATTAAGATACTTTTGCCTATTGTTTTCCTTCAAATAATTCACAGCCTAAATTTATTTGTTTGATTTACAAAATTTTAATGTTTCAATTCCCTTTAGATTAACCCATAAGCAGTTATCTGTCAGATATTTGTGAACAGGAGCAATGGGACTATGATGCTATGTTTGAAAAAGAGATACCCTTGAATTTCTTTATTATTTATTATTACTCTTATAAAATGCTATCAGAAGTACATGAAAAAAAAAAGATGTGAACTCACCTGGCTGATGAGAGAAGATAAATCTGATGGAGTAAGATAATCAAAATTTCCAAGAAAGATTGGAAAGGCTAGCATCACATAGCTGAGGATGCTACCTAGATAATCCGCCATCTTAATAGAAACTGAAAGTACATCAAAGTTTTAATTGAATCACATAGCATCAGTAAATAAACTCAAATAAAACCTATAATTAACTGTCAAATGATTTATCAAGAATTTTATTCTTAAAAAGATGTAAATTTTCCCGAGGATTTCTTGAAATTGGATAAAATTCTAAATTCTAAAACAATGTTTAATATAAAGCATTGTCATCATAGATTTTTAGCAATTAATACTTTCTGTATATCAAGTAATGTGTGGCATACTTAGGGCTAAGGTTATAATGTCACATACATTAAAAGTGACTGTAACTCCATTGATGTAGAATCATGCCATCTACAAACAAACAGGACTACCATACTGTCAACAGAAGAAACAGCATCTGCATTTGTTAAAGACAAGTAGCAAAAAAAAACTTAAAGATTAAACAATTACATTTCATCAATATATAAAAAAAAAAGTTTTGTTTACTTTAGCCCCGGGTACATTTGCATCTCACTACCCATAAAATCTGTATTACTCACCATCTTTATACCACCCCAACCTAGAAGCACTAGGTAGTATTTTGTTGAAACAGGTGAATATTTAGTCAAATATATCTATAATGCAAGACATCTGAGATTGGAGCAATATACAGTTTCGTATTCATATATTAATGAGAAAGGTATCCTGTGTCACAGCCCCTGTAACTCAACCTTTGCTGACTGGGTATTTTGTAGGGTTATTAAATGAAGAATTATCTGTGGCTTGTTTTAAAACTCGTGGGGGAATAATAATCATAACTGTGATGTAAAACAATTTTTTCCCCCGTTCTCGAGTAGCAGCATCAAAAAAAGATTTCTTGCATATGAACAATTGCTGTTGGGATCTTTCATGGCTGTGTTATCTAAAACACTAAAATTCAAGAAAACCTTTTGATCGCATACTGCTAATTTACAGAAAAAATTGCCATGCAATTATAAAATCAGAAACAAAAATAAAAATTAGTTTCCAGTGACTAAGTAATAAAATCTTACAAGTGCACAGGTAACAAAGCAACCGTAAACATAGTTCATAAGGTGATTGTTGTGATCATTGCCAAGTCAACCATTTAATAAAAATGTGAGTTACATAAACTGATTGAAAACAATGTCTTTCTGGAAATAAGTTTACCTACAACACAGCAAATAGCCATAAAGCTCATGCTGTTTGTTATTAATCCATAGTTCAGACACTGTTCTACACCAATGATGGTTAATTATATCACTATTCTCATTTAAAGAAAATTGGGATCACTCCCCATTCTAGCATGGTAAGCTGGGATGTCTCCACACATTTGTTGTACTCAGTCAACTTTTATCATTGTGCATGCAGTGTTCTCCTATGGCAACAAAATAATGTTTTTGTAGGCAATTTCTTTCAGCGCTTACGTTGGATAGTAGTTTATTTGTGTTGTCCATCGGTGTCTTCAGATCTATTCACTTGGCTAAACATGACAAGGGCGATAACTCTGGTAGGTCTTCCAAGTCAGCTATTCCACACCACTCAGAAAGATTTTGCTGGCAGACTATACACGCTAGAACTTTTGTGGACTGGCTAGCCCGGTCGTAAGTATCCATGATACTTTTCAAAGATGTGACAACAATTTAGACTGCCAAGGCAGGTGGCTTATAAAATCCTGAATTTGCGAAGATTCAACAAACAGGACCAAGTGCAGAAGAAAAAAAAAAGTATTTTTTCCTAACAGAAAATGAGTGGGAGTATCAGGGCAGCCAAATCATTTAATTTTTCTTACCTTTTAAACTATGTCAGAGTTGTAAACTACTCAATGAAATGTCTAATTATTATTACAATACCACTATGCACAAAAACAGAGCTGCCAACCTTTGTTGATGTGCTAAAGATGCCATTCAAACCAAAACTAGCTGAAATAGCATTGCTATGATGATATCTAGCTGAGTTCCATTTAAATGATGTCCATAGTAACAGAGGAACACGCCTCATTTGGAGACTGCAGGCCTAAATACAGTATGTTTATATATATGCATCATTTTATTCACATTTCCAAAATGTTCGTTGTTCAATACAATATGAGTAAGTGGAAGCATTTTTCTATTAACAACAGAATCATCTTAAGCTGTTGTCATCCAGTAATGTGGACAATGAAATATTTATCTGGTCCACATGCACTTCTTGGTGATGTAATATATAGTAAAAAAAAAAAAAAAGATTCCAAGTGAAATACTGAAAAGCTAGATTTTGGAATTATGCAATATTTTTGACATTCTTCACATGAATTGCAGAATTCAACAGAAATATGTGTTTTCTTGGGATTCAGGATAGTTGGCAAGTATGTTTATCCAATCAAAGAGCCCAATACTATGACACCTGACAAGGGAAAATGACTCTGGCTGGTATGGAAGACAGTTACTTACCCACCTTATTCAATTCAAGACTGCATTTCAATGTTTTAGGAGAGTTCTAAAAAATCAGCACCAGTCCGAAGGCACGAAATGCACTAAATTTGCAGGATTTTCTTGCAGATAAGCTAGGCATGCTGAACAAGTACATTGACACAAGACTGTTTCAGTAAGCAAAGATCCACCATCACTAGGCCAAGAAAAAAAAGGCAACACCCAGCTACAGACTATTTAGTGTTTTCTCACTCAAAAACCATTTATGTGCTAATGCCAAAATTCTAGGCAAGAAATGTGCACACTTTTTTTTGGATAAAGAGGCTCATCTAAGTTTCAAAACCTGGAATATATGACTTTCTATATCTGTGTCTAGAGCTAACCTGCCAAATTAAACAATGTACATGACTTCAACATTTCAATGTGAGAGTTCCTTGGCTACTCACAATTGAGTAAGTACTCTCTCTGAATGACACGATGCTGCATCTTTATCAAATGACTGAGCTTCTGGTTAGCCTTGATAACCTCTGTTGATCCACACCTGTAGAAAGCTGCTGATTCTGCATTCACTCTCAGTTGCATGTGCTTAAACCTGTAAAATAAAAAAGACAGCACAGCTGAGACATTCTTATTTTTAATTCAGTAGATGTATACTCTAGAACCATGCACATGCAACCTATTGGGGGAAGGATGTCTAAACGACATTGTGAAAAGAAAATTATACTGGGCACAAAAAACTAGGAATATTGAAATTTACAGTACATTTTATCAAAATTATTACAAGTGATCAAAATATGGGCGGTGTCAACTTGTAGCAGACATCAGCTGTGCAGTAGAATCCACAGATGTTACATGACCAGAAATTCCTTTCACCAGGTCGGTTACAAATAGCTTAGATCAAATTTGTTGCAGTGTAGCACAGATGGTCTTCAGCCAACTGTTCACATGCTGCTGCCAGGTAACTGACGTGAAAGACAGGTCTGACAGACTTCATCCCATTTGTTCATATGCTCATGATCAATAGATTATGAGAGGAATGGCCCACATGTTGATCTCTTTTTGGCAATATCAGCAAAGTTTAGCCTGGATAAAGTTCAAATTGTTGGACTAGAGTCCAGTGGTGAAAAGTGATGTTTTCTGATGAAAGATCAGTCTATTTATATTTCTTTCATGGCAGGTAGGAGAGCGCTACCATACCGCTGGTGTTATGCAGCACAATCATCATCATAATTCAGAGTGTGCAAGGAAGTAGCCAGCACATCCCCAGATCTGGCTGTGGCTCTGATCGAAGAGTGGCAAGCAATGCCAGATGGGATGATCATCATATCTGCTCATTTTAAGCCTTTGCAGACAACAATTGCCAGCTATGTACAGTCCAAAAATAACTCCTACCTAGTAGTGACTGACTAACACCAATCATCCTGTGACTTTTGACTCTGCAGAAAGCTGGTAGAAACTGTAACACCGTTCCATCATTAACATGTCGTAATGAAACCCATGGGCAAATTTGGCTAAGAAATAAGGAGGACACCATCCGTCATCCTAAGCCAAGAAAGGCCAAAGGAAAAGCCTCCAAAAGAACTGAGGGAATCTACCCCTCCAACTCCTCCCAAGAAGAAAGAGAGAAGGGTGCTCAAGGTCCCCAAGGACGATTCCCTGGAGACACCTATAAAATATCTTAAACAAATGACCAAAACCTCCCCCCAAACTGCAACACCGACTCAGAGGGTTGCAACCATGGAAGTGCCCACCTAAATTGGGTCACTTTCATTTGGAAGGATTTTTCGGGATCAACACAGATAACGCCCTAGGGACGAACCACTAGATTTAGTGATTATGTTAAGACGCATGGAATTCTTATCCCTGAATTTAAGAGGGATAAAATTCAAGAAAAACTGGAATGATTATCTAGATCATCTAGAACATTCCTCAACAAACACCATAATCTGCATGCAAGAGTTACACCTGCAAAATAACACAGATAGATAGGTACTTTTCCCGCTGGTCAGGCCCCAAATTCGCGAGTCTAGACCCCTTAGGTAGGAAAAAAGGCGTAACTATTTTATTTCATCACAGCTTAAATGCGAAAATAGAACACTCTTATAGTAATAAAAACGGAAGAATCATCATAGCTAGCTACCAAAATGAGTTCCAAAGAAAAGTGATGATAGCATCGGTGCAACTCCTACCGTCGCGAAGGAGCGGACAGCTTTCTTTCAAAACTTCAATGATATATTAGAGCAAGAACTTAGGTCTTACCCTGCGGATGATATCTACATTTAGGTGATTTTAATTGCGTCTCCTCCCATGACCTAGATAGGCAGGGACCAGACATTAAAAGTAGGACGCATCTGATCGAAAAGTTGCAGCTGCAAACCTTGTGTTCGCGGTTCGGCTTGGTTGATGCGTTTAGATTTAAACACCCAGATAGTAAATCATACACTCATTACAGTAAAAAATATCAAGTAGCAACTAGAATAGATAGAGTGTATGTTTCTAAACATGCTATTAGACAACTCCAGGACGTAACGCACGACGTTTTCGCGTGGAGTGACCACTGCCAGGTTAAGGCCAGCTTTCTTGTCCAGGAGAACATCAGAGGACCTGGACTTTGGAAACTCAATAATACTGTTCTGACTGAGTCAGAATTTGTTGAGAGTGTACAAAGTTTCTGGGAACAATGGCAGCTTCGCCGGGATGAGTTTGAGGATCCCCTCGAGTGGTGGGACACAGGTAAGGTTAAACTTAAGGAACTTAGTATAAGATATTGTCAGGTGCGGAATGCGTATAGAGAATACTTAGAAAATAAGTTGAAGTTAGAACTAAAACTGGAAATAAACCAGGCTGCATCAGGAATAGATAGAACAAAGAAAATCAAAGCCGTCCAAACACAAATAGCGAAACTACAACTTAACAAAACAGAAGGCGCTAGGGTTAGGGCCTGAGTACCAGCCACGAATGGTGACAAACTTAAAACGTAAGACGGCTGTGTCTTAACTGACATAGAGGATATCATTCAGAAAGAGACTCTGTATTATAGCGAACTGTACAATAGCGAAGACACCCGTCCCATAGCTCAGGACGAAATCTTGGCGTGTCTAGAAGATAAACTAGACCCCCTAGATGCCGAGCTCTGTGAAGGCCCCATAACCATTCAAGAAGTAAAACAAGCTATTAGGGCTTCAAATAACGACAAAGCCCCAGGAAATGATGGCCTTATGCCTGAATTTTATAAGAGATTTGAATATCTCCTAGCAGGAGACCTGACAATGATTGCGAATAGCACATATTGTAGGGGGGGTGCTCTCAGAAAGCCAACGTACTGCCACTGTCGTCCTGCTACCAAAGGGGGGAGACGCGGAGTACCTGGATAACTGGAGACTCATCAGTCTCTTAAATATCGATTATAAAATCATAGCTAAGGTTTTAGTGACTAGGCTAGCCAAAGTTATGCATAAAGTTACTAGTGCAGATCAGACCTGTTCAGTTCCAGGAAGAAGTATTACTAATACACTTCAACTGTTCAGAGAAATAACAAGTAGGCTAGACAAGGAAAATTCCATAGGAATTATGCTAGCCATTGATCAGAAAAAAGCTTTTGACAGGGTTAACTGGAATTTTCTTATAGGAACACTTAAAACCCTTGGCTTCGGAGAGTACTTCATTAACTTTGTTAAGCTCTTCCAGTCCAATGTATTTACAAATATATATCAAAACGGTTTCCTTTCCTCGTCTATCCACCCAACAAGAGGCATCAGGCAGGGGTGTCCACTGAGTGCCATGCTGTACGTTCTGACTGCAGAACCGCTGGCCGCCCTGATCAGGAAAACACCAACAATAAAAGGGATTCATGGTGTCAAAATTCAGCAATACGCTGATGACACCACCCTCCTGTTAAAATATGCGGCCAGCCTGGACGCAGCCTTCAAAGCCCTGGAGGTATATGAAAAAGCCTCCGGGGCAAAAGTCAACAAAAGGAAAACCACTGCAGCATGGCTAGGGGGAAATCAAAAGCCCCTGTGCCAACACAACATCAACTGGGTGGAAGACAAAATCAAGTTGCTGGGAATCTACTTCCCAGTCAAACAAAGTACTAACACGCTGCATGAAAACTGGCAACCTGTGATTAATAAAGTCAACGCTTTACTAACCGCATGGTCCTCGCTGAACCTTTCTTTCTTTACTAAAACAGAACTAGTGAACACTTACCTTGCCCCCAAAATATATTATAAGTCTAAAATTATAGGGATGCCAGGCTGGGTGCACAATGCTAACTCGGTTTCTATGGCAAGGGTGCAAACACCTGGCAAATAAAAACATAATTAGACTCCCTCGAAGCCAAGGCGGTCTAAATCTAATAAATCTAGAGAGCAAAATAGGTGCTCAACAGATACTAAACATAATAGATATCATAAGAAACGCAAATGATAGGCCAAGATGGCAAAAACTCTTCATTTCCCGTTTAGCAAAAGCATATGACACCCTCGACGGGGTCAATGTTCTTACTCATAAACTAAAATTATATAGAGCACAAAAAAACTTACTAACAGACTACCACATAACCTCCCTACAACACTGAACTAGCTGCAACATCTCTATAGAAACAGATAACCAAGTAAGCTTAGGTACTACTAAAATTGATCTAGACAAATTATCCCAACGAGACATCTACCTCTTTCTGTCGTCACGACCTATCGAGGAACCGAATTACAGGAAGAGATGGGAAGGTACCCTAAATTCAGGAACACTTCCATAGGATAGAATATGGAATAGTTCAATTAATCGCCTAGTGGATGGATATACTTCTGACATCCACTGGAAATTACTGAGGAATGTTCTTCCCACAAGGGAGATCAAACATGAATGGAAACTAATAAACTCTCCAAAATGTCTCGCCTGTCACGAGGACGACGAAACAGCAATCCATTGCTTATTCTCATGTCCGATGAATATAGAATTATGGTGCCTAGTCCGAGACCTGATCTTCAAAATTAAAAGTCCCCAGGACAGACTTACTTCGTTCTGGCGCATCTTTGGTTTTAACAATAGAACTAAAAAGGACTGTCTTTTGAACTTTCTGGTTTTTACCACTCAGTGGATAGCTTGGGGTAGCCGGAAGGCTTTAGAAGGTGGTCAACCTACCTCAACAAAACACCTCTTTCAAAACTACGTAACCAATTGGTTACAACAAAAATATACAGTCATGAAATTTAGTATAAATGACAGAATAACCTATTCATCCATTTGGCTTATTAATAATGCCTTAGGTTACATTAATCCACAAAACCAATTACATCTACACTCAGACATTTCACCACCCTCAAACATCACCCTAGACCAACCACCCTGAGTCAACTCATTCCTTGTATTGTATAATTTATTCCCTTTTCTTTCAGATGACAACAACTTAACTGCCTGAATCGGAAGAATCTCTTTTTCTTCTTCTCTCTTACTTTCTTCCTTTTACTTTCTCTCTTCTATCTTCCTTCTTTCTCTTTTTCATATTTAATATTCACATTAATTAATTATTAACTCCTCCTGCATCTAGATACCTTGGAATTTGATAACTCTCTTCGAGAATTCTTATTTTTCGACTTACATGCCAATTGTCATATTCGTATGTAAATTCCTTTTTTGAATCTGTTTCAACATAATTAATTAATCTTTGTCAAAACAATAATAACATCATCCCAACCCCTTCCCTTCTTCAGTGTAAGCCTCTATTTATTTATAAAGTACTCCATCCCAAATAATTCCCCAATGGACTAACCATGATTCTTTCTTCATTTAAATCCACACACAGAAGTCCATTCAACAGCATTAAAGAAGACTTAAGAACATCAAAAGTGGTGTGGAATGGGGCACCGGCTGTCGTGATGACAATCACCACAACGGTCGGGCTACTTCCCGCTTAACCACCAGCTAGGGAACCTTTGGTCCCCCTACGTGGGATAAAACAATGATCATAAGATCATTTGTTTTCTTCCTCTTTAATAAAGATCTCGGGAATCTCGGATTCTCCTATGAGGGAAGGACAAATAAAGATCAGAAAATGGAGGGAGAACATGTCTCCATCCATCAACGTGCAAAAATAAAAATAGAACCCACCCCATCCTATACTTCCAATTGGAAATTTTAAAAATAAACAGTGGCCCAAACTTTCCCTCTCAGTTCAAGGATAGAGAGAGAGAAAACTCTGTTATAGAGAGTTCAGCCTGGAGAAACCTACCCCTCCTGCCGTGCAATACGAAGGAGTTGGGTAGCCCGCTGCTCTCGCTAGGTTGAGGAACATTCACACAATACACAGGTCGAAATAAGGCCTCACTTGTAAACAGCTGTGGCAGCAACCGACCCAGCTCCCAAACAAACATATGCAACTTCACACACACACACCCCAACTTTAGCACCACACCAAAAAATAAATAAATAAATTCCACTTCTGATTATGTCATTTGTTTCTTTGCATTGTGTTAAATGTGTCAAATTCCAAAAAGACCTAGATTTCTGCGCACAGCATGTTTTTCATTCCGAGATTGTGAGGTTTGAGCTACAACAGTTGCCCCAGACAGTCAACATTCAAGGAGCTTTAAAGAGGCTCAGTGAATCACACCATTAGACATACTGAAATAAAAACTGGACATACCTGCTGAACAAAACGTTTTCTCACCTAAAATCTCCTTCCAGTCTCTCCTTGCTGTACACCAGCTCCACGACAGGTGACATGAGGAATGTGTTGATAAAAGTAGCCACCACAAAAAACACAAACACGCTCACCGGACCCAGATACCCAGTCCTAGAAATAAACAATACGCATTAAGCAGATCTCATCCCCTCTTCCCCCACTTTTTTTTTTAGACAACACTGCACATTTTGATATATTTCAGAATCTTTTGGGTGCCCATTCTGCATTTAATAAAACTGTCTTCTCAGTCTTCCAGAAAATTAACGACAATAACAAGCTTATTATTCTAATGCATTCTACTGTAAAGCATAGTGATATCACTAGAATATAATAGAGCATGGTTTCACTACTTAAGTTGGTCCAACTAAAGTGTTTCAATGATACAGCAAATGCTGCCTTCTAATACCTGCTTTGGTAAATTAATCTGTTTAGGTGAAGAAGTATTTTCTATTTAATCCAAAAACATATCTTATACAGCAGTATTTAGTTCAAATGCTTCCACTACAAAAAAAAGAGGAAGAAATATCTATTTTGGAAATAATTGTGCAATTTAATAAATGCAACAAAATAGGAAAATTTTAAAAAGTAGTTTGAGGACAGAAAAAGCTAAAAACCAATTATTCAAAAATTTGTAACATCTTTTAATACCTATACCACTGCTTATATATTATAAATTTTTCAGTAATGAAATACCTATAGTGATAAAATGATGGATACCTAATATCGTAATTTTTGTTTGAGAGGAGAGGAAAATGGTATATCTCTATGAAATTCCATTTTTGAGTATGACTTTTTCTACAAATCTTGATAAATGTACAGTATTGTAAATAACTGAGAAAACACTGGAGACATGCACAAATAACGAATAATTGCAGCTGAGAGATGCATATAATACATACAGAATGCATTAATGCAGACAATATACAAAAACAAAATAATGCATAGTATAGTGCATTAGTGTTTTGTATAGAAGCCCCTTGCTTTATAGAGAATGACATCTTGTTCTCATGCTCTCATACAGGTCACCAATGTATGATTGTGAAATTTTGTTCTAAGTATCCAGTAGCACTTTCCTAAATTCATCCAAGATATTTGGCTGCTGTTTAACTTTCACTTTACATAGCCTCAATAATGTTCATATAAGGACTTTGTAAAAGCCAAGGCATCTTTTTGAGTGTTCGATTAACCTCTATGTTTCAGATAGTTTTTCACCATGCTGGGTCAATGCTTGGGGTTCACTGTCATGTTGGTAGGTGAATCCCCACCCAATGAGATGTCTTCCTGAAGAAATGACATGGATGAAAACCCACCTGTACCTGTCAACAGTCAGGAAGCATACCTTTGATTTTATGCAAAGCTCCAACAACCTTAGCTGAAGTGCAGCCCCACATTTGTATTGATCCACCCCCATGCTTCATTGTAGCTGTCATACTGCTCCCCAGTCCATCTTTGAACAAACTGTAATTGATTATTGCCAAACAGTTCAAACTTGTATTTATTTGTTAAGAGCATCTTATTCCATTTGGTTATCCCCCCAGTTTTATTTCAGCCTTGCTGTTCAGTTCACTCTGCTCAGCAAGGTCTTTCAGGCAGCTACACATCCATCGAGACCACTTCACACCAATGTACATTTTACCATTCTTCAAGAAACATTAACACCTGTACTTTCAGCAAGGTCATCTGTAACATCTCTACTGGTTCGTCATCTATCACACAAATAACATACAAAAATGCTAATGCCAGTTTTTGGAGAGTTTGGGCTTTCTTACTCAACTGCATCTATTGTCAACAGCACCAGTTTTGCGTATTCTCCTCAGAGTCTTGCATGCAGGTCCTCCTGAAAGATGAGGTCGAGCAATCTACTGCATGGAAAAAGCCTTCACTAAAACTTTGCTTCTATCACTCGCCATGTGAAATTTCTTTCTCAGGAGCTACAGTATTCCCAACACATTCACCACACTACGACATCACTTACTATACTTCTATAGCCTTCTGCAGGTGTGTGGACACTTTCTGCCAGTCACACTGCACTATATCAACAGGACTGTATTACAAAGCATTTAATTCTTACTCATAAGATGCAATTCTATCTTATTTTATTTATTTTATACCCAGTTTTTCCTGCATTTCCATAATTATTTTCAATACTGTACGTTTAGGCTTCTCTTCCAAAAACATTGGTGTTCACTTTCTGTGTAAAAAGATATGCTGAAGTATATCATCAGCTGAAGTATATCATCATATTAGAGAGATCCAGAAAATAGTGAACCCTTCCACCTCAGTGTTCAAGCTCAGAAAGAGTCTTCATACTTACGTCACTGATGTCTGGTAAAGGTAATAACCAATAGTAAAAGGGGAGATAATTAAAGGTGAAAAGATCAGACTGAAGGTTTTGCAGAGGTTATCAACATCTTGTGCTATCCGTTGATCACTGGAAAGAAAGAAAATAAAATGTCAGAAACTAATTTTAAAAGAAAGATTTTTAAAATAAAGCTGCAGAAGCCCCACCTTTGCCTCTCATGTTTTTTTTTCTTCTTCATACAACTGATTTTAAAACAAACATTTACTATGCAACATGCAGCTCTCGTTAATAACACAGATTTTGGTTTCTAAAAAATCAACAACTTTTTTTTTTTTGAAAATTGCAAATTTTTATTACTTTTTCTTTAGTTATTTAACTCAAATTTTGAAGAAAGAAAATATCTATAAATAATTAAAATGAAGACACCACTAGCGCAAACATCCAGGAGGGAAGTGAAATTTAAACAAAGTTAAAGTCAGTGCAGAGTTCATCTCAACCCATTGATTTTGGTATCTGAAGGGGAGAGGAAAGAGCTAAAGTGAGTCAATTCACCACCTGTGAACTAAGGGAACACTGACCCTGAGCAAGCAAAAACAGTTCTACACAATTTCCTACATATATATATACACACACACATAAATAATTACTAAAATAAAATTTAAATTTGACATTTTACATATTAATAATTTTATAGTTTTTCCTTCAATTTCAGGAAAGTTCAAAATATTTGCAGAGTTTCGAAATCTTTAGTAGTCTCCCTTACACTAGGTAACGAGATTAGTGTGTGGAGACATGACAGTAATACGTTTTACCTATACCGTAATCTCAGAGGCCCGTCAAGCTGCAGCATTACAGTTTTTTTTTTTATCACAACACAATTTCTGATACTAGATGCATAATAGCAGAAGCTTGCCTACACTGTTCCACAACAAGCTAACTTCCTGAACACGCAGTCCACGTGAAGAAAGAACAGTTTTACAAGACTACCATCTTTTAGTTTTGAAGGTTAATGGTCTTGCATTCCTTGTTTTAATCTGAAAACAGATCACAGCAGTGTTTCAATCTAGCCACCAAGACCAAGAAGAAAAGCATCACTCAGTCACCACACTTCTCCTGGCCCCTCTCCACCGTGTTGATTTGACACTTACGGATTATCGACAAATTTTGCCATAATATTCAGCTGGTAGTAAAGAACATCAGTGAAGTATCGTATGTGAAGACCAGTGGTAATCATCTGTCTCCAGGTGATGTAGAGAATGCCACTCACAAACACGAGAGTACTCGTCAACTGAAAAATAAGAACCACTAGTGAAAAAATTGGCATATGCAGTCATCCATTAACAAGACATCTATCCATAACAAAGTAACAACCACAGTTTTATACCAAAAACTAATCACAAATTATACTAATTCACAGAGATGAATTTTAAATAACTAAAGTCACTTAATGAGGGGATATATTTGAGAGAGAGAGAGAGAGAGAGAGAGAGAGAGAGAGAGAGAGAGAGAGAAAGAAAGTTACACAAAATTAATTCATTTTCATTATTTTGACAGGAAAACGGTAACAAAAAAAAAAAAAAAAAAACACTGCCGGCAGTTTAGAAAAAATGACTAAAACATACTAGCATGTTTTCTTTTGTGTCCATTTTGCTATTTGCTGTTAACCCTGTCTTGCTCAACCTATGAAATCACAAGAGTGAACTGAATAAAATGTACACACAAATATTCAACTGTAACTAAGATACTTCATACTAATTTGTTACAAAGGCATAGCATTTTTTCGGATGTTTACCTATTTCCTGTAAACATTTAGCTATTTATTGCATATATTAATCTACCTACTGTACATATTTATCTATTTAGTATATGTTAACTTACCTCCTATAGATGTCAACCTACCTAGTATATTTTATGTATATAGCATTAAGTTGTAAACCCAACTAACCAATGTTTTGGGTAACCTGACCCTGAAAACATTGTTTTTTTTTCCTTTAATAGATGTTGTACATACTTGCGTTAATCAACCTCAACTTTCATTAAATAAAAGAACAAAGGCAGTGAGGGTGATCACAGACACAAAGCACTACTTACAAATGCCTCGATAACAATTAGAATCACAGCTGTGACAGTATGCTTCTTGAAGCCAATCACATCCTTGTCCCCTAGGACTTTGTAGTACTTGCTGGGTATGATTCCAATGTTGTAGATTATGTATTGCTCTGAAATAGTGCAACATTTAAGAGGTTAACCCGAGCTACTCATTCAAATGAGAACTAAATTGGTAAGCACCCATTCCGATGGCGCATTTACTTTGGTTAGCATGCTCATACTAATAATACTCAAACATAAATGGAAATATCGAACGCCATACAATTCTTTTTTTTTTTAATTTAAAATTGTGGAAACAAATTTTCATCTGAATATCAATATCCAATCAGCTAAAACTGTTTATCAAAAGTTTTACCTACACGCTACAATAGATGTCTGATGCCAGTGAAAATGTTTCAAAAACTTTTGGGAATCATTCATTTTTGTCCTCTGCTATACTCTTATTCACACTAAAGGACAGTCCAGCAACCAACTGAGTGAGTTCTGGAAGCAGCTCTTTGCAGAGCCTTAACTGGAGAAATAGAGAAAAGGGGAAGTAACTCACTTACCCAACAAGGATAAACTTAGAAGGAAAATGCACAACAGTACTGTGATGCTTCTCCATGATGGAAACATAAGCCGAGACAGACGTAGAAACCGTTTAAAAAACACTAAGTCGAATCTGTATCTGTGGGGTAAAGAAGAATTTTTTTAAAATAATACCCCTGCTCCTATTTCAACATAGGAAACTGAACAGTTTCTTTGACTACCTAACAATACCAGTGGGTCAGAATTTAAAATCATGTAAAATTCCAATGCAATTAGACACAAAAAGGTGTGTTTTTTTTATAGTTACAGAATTGTTAATGAATGGAATTACTAGCAAGTGTAACGGTAGTATTAGTAATTAATAAATAACATTGATGGCCATTACATCTTTTCTCAAGTGTGTGTGATACTTTTGTTTATTGCTTATTTATTTTTAAATACTCAACTGAGAATTAAGAAAAAAAATTTCAAGAGGGCTGTATCCGAACTAACCTTTTCAAAATGCTCATTACAGTAACTTAAATTTTCCTCTTTAAAAAAGGCAATGCATTAGTTATTTAAATTCTAATGGCTAGCACACTGAACATTGTGATTTTTCTCTATATGTATGGTAGATCATGATCAAATTGAAGTCTATAAAGGCATGATACAACAGCATACATACCACATCGGGTGTAGATAGCTTTAGGGATAACAATAAAAATAGAAACTGATATAAAGTTATAATAAGATTTAACTATGCTCTGTGAAATTACCAATGTAAATTCTGTGATAATTAGTTGGGAATACACATAATAGCATCTTTTCTCTCGTTTTCTTTATTACAACTATTATGGTATGGAAATTATTTTTCAAAGAAATTGAAATCAAATGAAAATGCAATAGAAGGGAGCTTTTGTTATCTTGGTTTTTATAATACAGTTTTGTCGTTTTCGAGTTATTGCATCAACTCAAACAGAGGATCATCAACACCACCACCAAATCTAGAAGCCTGTAAACATTTGTTTCTCTTTCCACCGTTCTCAGCTGGGGAAAAAAGGCGAGCCAGGGCCGCCTCGATGGTAACAAGTTGGTTCTGTAGGTTTAACTGCACTTCCCTACTTAGGAGGCTCTTCAGGAGAAAGTGCCCCCCCCAAAAACACCTAGCCTGGACGGCTGCCCGCAGCTCATTAGTATAACAATAGCGCTCAGCCGACTAGCGACCGGCCTTCCAACAGGAATACAATAGCCCAGCCGCCAACGGATTCTCTTTTCCAGTTCATAGGGACAGACAATAACCTCAATGCAAAGATAGGCACCTGCGTAAGGCTCACACCACCCTGCCACGCCCCCCTCCTCGGGGAAGTAGTTGGGTGGCCGGTATACCCCTATATGAAGTCTCTGTAAACCTCACTAGCAAACAGCTATGACACAGCACCACTTTCTGGCTGAGTTAACTAGCAGGTATACACACACACACACAACTAGTCAGTTGGTGGTGCCCACTCTCACCATTGCATTCATCCCCAGACTTCCAATGGCACCGTTACGTGGTGGTTTTTGACCAATGAAAAGGCAGGAAATCCGTTTTGCCCGAGTCTGCTATGGCGGTGGGCCAGGAGTCCCTACCACTTAATTACCCGGCACTGCAGGCGGGCGGGAGCTCAGATAACCTAAACGTTAAGGCAAATGCCTCGAAACGAATATGGGCAAGCATAAGGGCGTGTTTGGGCTTAGTATCTGAGATCCAACCTTCCACCGACACACGCACGTCCCCTGCCCCCCCCACACGGGAATGATGATGATGATGATTCGCTCGC
The DNA here is from genome assembly GCA_018389105.1 of Nautilus pompilius. Classification (NCBI taxonomy): domain Eukaryota; kingdom Metazoa; phylum Mollusca; class Cephalopoda; order Nautilida; family Nautilidae; genus Nautilus; species Nautilus pompilius. The sequence goes on along the minus strand of JACATO010002742.1, from coordinate 312,679 downwards.
CGTCATCACGATGCTCCGGTTTATATCAAAATGGAATATTAAACAGATTTTACTTTGTCGGGGTAAAGTGGCCAGGGATTCTTCGATAAAAATAACGTTCCCCAAAACACTCGAACAGTAGACAAGGTGTGTTAGGAATTATTATTATTATCGATTTTAATCCGCCCACGCACAGGTATTTAGGTGGTGGTGGTGGTGCTTGGAACTCCTTACCAAGCAATTTTCACCACCCGATGGATGTCGCAGATGCGGGCTGCAGGCGAATTTCCGGAAAAAAAAAAAAAAACTCCAGCTTTTTAAAACAAAAAAAAACCTCGAAAAGCCATCCAGCAGCAACCAACCGCCTCCCTGTCGGACAATTTACCGACCGGGTTTGTCCTCTCTCCCTCTTCCATGACGGACGGACGGACGGGCTGTTTGTCACACCACCCCCCCCTCCCACTCCTCCCTAACCACACTTCAGAAAGGAACTGCCAGCTGTTTCTCACCTCTGCGGGTTCGCCGCTGCTCCGCCCGACGACGGCCTCATCGCGCCAGTCCCTGAGATCTTCCCGGCTGGCGGACAAAGTGACCCTGACAGTACAAGGGGAAAGGGTCAAACTCCAGCTTGGATCTCTTCTGCTGCACCATTTATAAATAACGGACTTCATATTTCGCAAAAAAAAATTTATTTTTTTTTTTTAAAATCATTTTAAAGTATGAAACAGAAATATGAAAGCTGAGTGAACATTAAAAAAAAAAAAAAAAAGGGGGGGCACGTGTTTTCTAGATAAGGATGTTCTGTTTAAGATGCTGATCCAGTGGGACGAAAGCAAGCAGACATTTCAGCCTCACTGAAAATCCATTCGGTTATTGTTTTTTTTTTTTAAATACCCTATATGGATTATGCTTGTCGATCTTTCTTAATACTGAAAATTTTCATTTACATATTATATATCACGCTTCTGAGGTGACTTTTCTCAAGCTCTCTTCCAAATCAGTTTAGCACCCAAAACCATATCGGGTGCATCACAAATTCCTCTTTCAAACGAGTAAACAAATTAACGGTACCTCCATGTCTTTGTGTCACTGAAGTTAGTAATAAAGCAAACAAACAAACAACAAACAAAAATCACTGTAAAATAAAACATTAACTTTATTTCTATTTAGGAATGGATTAACACATTTTCCTGGTAAGTAATTTTGAGGGGGTGGATATTGCAGTCATATAATGTCCCCACATAATAAGTTAATGTTAAGTGGCTGAGACGTATATGTTAGCATATGTATATATTTACAACACACACACACATGCATGCATGCACACACACATACACACAACATTTCTAGTTAACAAAAGACCCAAATTCAAACCTGTTGTTTTCAATGTAGTATATTAATATAAAGTATTCAAAACTTGATATTTTTAGATCTCAGCAACTTAACAATGACATGCATTTAAAATAACTTTAGACAACTGTTATTGTTGGTTGTTTTTCTTTTGTTAACAATGTTAATTCGTGTTAGTTTTTCTCTTTGATGTTGTGTAATGTCTGGGAGAGATGCAAGAAGAATCTCTGGCTGTCTTCCTAGCTGAGGTACACCTGGAGTGGCAGTGTTTCCAGGACTACACCTGCACCTGTGGTCCACTCAAGCAAGACAGGCAGCATGTGTTGTCTTGTACTGTTGGTATCAGCAGTTCAACAGACCAAGAGACAGGCCAGAAAATAACCAGCCAAATCCTGCATATGTAAAAGCACCAAGTTCTCTTACACTACCAACCAAAAGTTTGCATAATGTGTTAAATATGACAATTATGTACACAGTGCTCCAGAAATGGGTGACACTTCCTTTATGGCCTAATGAAGGCTATCAAATAAATAAATACATAAATATCACAAAGATTTCTAGCAAAGAAACTGGAGGTTTTCTGTAAAAATATATTAGTTTTTAATTTGTGAAATCTTTGAAGTAATAACCCCAGGAAGTATCCATATAAAATAATGACCAAACACCAAAATAAGTGACCGAATCCACAGCTGCATGCTAAAACAGTGGCAACGTTGACAAGGATGTCAAAAAGGGAGACCTCCCAAGTTCTGCAACCACCATGTTAAAGTCACTGTCGGCGCGATCGTCCCAATGCTCCAGCTCCTTCATCTGCTTCATCATTAGAATCCTGAAGTGCTGCCTGCAGAGCAACAGGCGTCAACCACTCTTTAGGGATGGCTCTTTCCAGGAAGGGAATACAGGAGCTGACATATGCAAGACGATTTACCCAACTTGGAAGCACTTTGCCACACAGTGTCTGCAATAGGAAGAAACTTTTCTGTCAGAGCTTTTTATTTAATGAAGACAGACAAAAAGGCGTTAGTGAAAGCTAATAAGAGTTTATGCATTGAGATTCATATTATACAATACTCATTACTGGAACACCCTAAATTATACAGACAGAAAGAATATTTGTCTGTCTGTCTGTCTCATTTCCAGATGTGATGGGAACAATGTTGCCGTCATAGAAAAATTGCTAGTTGATCCTGCTTATTAGGTCTCGTGGTTTAAGTTACTTTGAGTTGCATAATCAGCATTTATAGAAAAATGGAATCACAACCTGTTAATTCATACAAAATGGGGGTTAGTTATTCAGGGAAGCCTATTCATTTAATCAGATAATCAGACTGTTAGAAGAACTAAGCGGTAGTAATCAGTTTGCTGAATCGCCATTAAGCATTCATGCATTTTTTTGCCTGTTCAAAAGTTTCCAAGATGCCTAAGCATCACAATCTCATGAAAGAGAAGACTGCTCTTCATGACAAGATCAGATATCAACAGGTCAACACGAGTCAAAGGAAAATTTCTGAACTCTGGATGTGTCTAAGACAGAAACTGACTGACTCCTGAAGCCAGAAAATGAGAAATGATTTGACATCATAATCTCTCAAGGACAGAGCCAAGAGCCAATTTTAAAATCAAAAGAACTGGTTAAAAAAACTAGTGTGTTCTATCTTGTTAGAAGACAAGTAACTAAGTCGTACGTATAACTTACAGGAATGCAAACTGCAGATCTTCATGAACTAAAACATGAAAAAAAAACAAAAACAATTATAGACAAAAAGACAGAAATATCTTAACTTGTTCCTACTACTCAGGTTTGAGGACCTTTTCTGGTGAAAAAGAAATACTTCCCCCACTTCAAAAGGCTGAAAAAGCTGGCACAGGCACAATTTGTCTCCATCTTCCATAGGCAGTAAATGACATTTATTTTTTTAAGCACTAATGGACAGTGTGTGTGTGGGGGCAAGTGGTAAAATGTTGATGTCTCTGAATTTAAGAAGTTGTGACTTTAAATATAAATATTAAATTCTTGACAGACTCTCATGCTTTCAATTTTAAATTTTTGTTTGGAGACCAGTATTACTTTCAATTCTTTGATTTTCACATTGTTACATATTCATCTGGATTTGATAATGGTTGTTGGTCAGTTTAACACAGAAATCTTTAAGCTTTTGATTTCAAGTAGGAAATTTCGTTATATTTTTGATGACGTTTAGAAGTTTCATAAATGTGTTAAATTTTGAATCTGTTTGTACAAAACTATTTCTTTCAATATTCTGGCTTTTAAATTCACGTTATATGCAGGGGCATGCACTATAATGTTCTGTATATAGTCTGTCTCTGTGTGTGTGGGGGGTGGATTGTGGTAATTAATGAATGCCTATGGAATTTACCAACTTCAAGCTGGATTAATGTCCCTGGTTATGAATTTGGATAAGCAACAATCTTCCTCACTAAGTTTTCCATTTGCCGTTATAAAGCCTAATAATCAGCTGATTACCAATTATCTGTCAATTAATTGGCACATTCCTAATTGACACTTGAAATATTGCAGATAGAAAAGAATCGAGTGATGCATATGCTATTTTTCTTCATCAATCAACACAATATTTTAAAATCAAGTTTCAAGGCCTTAATTAAACATTTTGTTTCTTCATATATATATCGCAGTACTTGTGCCTGTCCTTCTCTGACCCAGTTCAGATTACCTGTGTAAGAACCGATGAGAAGTGATTACAGTTTTTGGACAGCAGGTGATATTGATCACCACGGAACTCCTTGCCTAGTTCCTCCACAATCTTCCGTATATCATCTGACACAAAGTCTGTGGTGCCAAGTGCTATGCTCTCCCTGCAAAGATTTTGGAAAAAAGGATATAGCTGTACACAATGAACATCTTTTGGTGGACTGTCAGTGAAAACAAAAGTTATACCTTGTGCAAAGATTTGCTAAGTATCTTGCAGTCACACCTGTCACTTACCATGTATACAAGTAGTTTTTTTTTTTTTTTTGCACCTGGTAAGAAATTGCAAAAAAAAAAAAAAAAGACCCATATATTTTAGGTTGAATATTAAGTGTTTTCTCCTATGGCAATTTCAGTATCCCCAAGTAAATCCCTTAAACTAATTAATTACCACAAGTGGTGTCTCTTCAATGGCATCCTATCCCCCATCTCTCTCGCATAAACTGGGCATTTAAAACCTACTCTCTCTTTCACTAAGAGAAGAAAGTGACACCCTGGAGGAGTTTCATAAATCCTGCTCATAACTAAACTAAACTGCCCTGCACGGCTCAGAGATCTCCTCTTCTCTCAACAAACCTGTCAGAGGGGGATACAAAAACAGCCAGCCATTACTGCGAACCAGTTATCTGGTCATGAATCAAGAGGTGCAGATTGCTTATATATAAACAAACACAGCAAGTGCTTAATAACAAAAGAGAAGCATGTTTTCAAGACTGTCTTGGTGCTGGATAACAATAGTATGCATTCCAATTTAAAATACAAACTATCAAAAAATTTCCAGCTACTAAAATCCTATGAAACTTCTGTACAGGCATACTTCTTACAACATTGTTTCCTTATAACACTCTTTATCCTGAAAGAAAATTCCTACATGTTATAATGACTTCCTATAGTGCTCCATCTACTGAGAATGCATTCTGAGTGCTAAGAAGTGTATTATTCATGGGCCATAATCCTTGGAACTCCACAAACATCAATCCAAGTTACCATGTGCAACTGGTGATACATTTGCATCACAGATATGAAATGCTACTCTTTTTTTATTCAACAGATACTGGTTTTAATTAAAAGTTCACACAAGAAAAAAAAAACATGACAGAAAATATACATATTTGGGGAACTGACAACATAGTTTAAAATCTAAGCAGAGCTAAACAGAATGGTGAAAATAGTTGACCAATAAATAGATTATCTTTCAATTCAAATTTTAATCAATGTATTATTTTTCTTTATAAATATTTTGGTCTTCATAAACTAACACCAAATAAATGCACCCTTTCAGATTAATGCCATCAGATGAAGCCCAGGGGCTAAATACAACTAGTGGTTATTTCAGCTGGGTTTCATCAAAATGTTCCTAGTATATAACTCAAAACAAATAGATATTATCAACAGTCAGTATACCCTTGATTTTATCTAACACTCTTAATTGATATGTAGCCTCATTCTTATATTGATTCACCCCTATGCTTCACTATAGCTGTTGTACACTGACGTTTTATTGCTCCCAGTCCATCTTCAAAATGCCTTTGAATTTCCAAACAGTTCAAATCCTGACCCATCTGTGAAGAGCCCCTACTTCCAGGTCTGGTCCCCCCTCCCACCGTTTCAACCTTGTCGTTTGGTTGCCTCTCCTCAGCAAAGGTTTTTGGACTACACATTCATCAGGACCACTTCACACTAATGTGTACCACTGTTCTTAAAAATAGCCCAAAACCTGTACTTGCAACTAGATTATTTGCAAATCTTTACTGGCTCACTGTATATCACATAGGGAACATACCCTGCAATACTTAACACCAATTTTGGAAAGTTTGGCCTTTCTCCCCCCCACCCACTCGACCACATTTATTGTCAACAGTACCAGTTTCATGTATCCTCTTCAGTCTTGTAATACAGCTCCTGAAACATGACTTCAGGCTGCAATCTGCTGTATGGAGCAGCCCTCACTAGCTAACAATTGTTTCTATTGCTTGTCATGTGATGTTACCTTCCCCGGAGACTTAGTATTCACCACACTACAATATCACTGCCTTTACCATATTTACTTGCATACTGTACACCAACGTAATTCACACACCCTGATTTTAAAAGCCAAAAATAGGAATTGTAAATATTTTTCAAATTTTACATATCTCATTTTCAGCAATTTTTTTTTCCATCCACAAGGTTGTAAAAGTCAGACATTTGTATCTTATTTTTAGCTCATTGGTTTAGATAAGCAGACTAATGGTCCAAAACAATGCTCTTGTATTATGCTTTGCCCCTAACCTCAGATAGTCTTAGACCTGCCACTGACCAAAACAAGGAAGAGAAAGAGAGGCACGCTTGCAACATCTGACACATCGTGGGGCCAGTCTTCCATGTAAGTTCAGGGTTAAAAGATCTAAATAGGGTTAGTGTAACTATTATGCAAACAATGGGAAAGTATTCAAGTTATACTGCAGAATTTAAATTGAAAGTATGCTGAAGAATTTGGAAATGGAAGAGAAGAATGAGTTTTGTGCATCAAAGTTGTATAAAATACTGGAAAAAGCAAAAGGATTGTTTGGCCAAAGCAAAAAGGATTTTCCCCTTGCTTTTCATGGACCAAAGCAGGGAAACTTTACAAAGCTCAAGGAATTACAGGACTGTGTGACTTCATTGGTCTGGTGTTTCTCATGAAGTATTATGATAATTACAAATTATGACTGGATTTTTTTTTGCCTTAGAATTCCCCACTATTTTATGCAGTTAGAATTTTGAGTGTGTAAATTGTTTGTAAATATGGTACTTTTATTGTCCATCTGCAAGTATGCTTCATTCTTACACAAAATGCAATTCTATCATGTTATCTGCCTTTTATGCCCACTTTTACCTGTTTTCATAATTATTACTGTACATCTGAAAGTTAATTCTGTTGATTTAATTAACATTTGAAGAGCTTATTGTTGTTTGAAAACTTTTTTCCATTTAAGTAATCAATATTACTTATATAGATAATGCAATAGGACGAGCTAGAAGGGAAAGGTGTGAAGTATAGCCTTGGTGACTCTAAACAAGTTACTTATAAATAGCTAGTTGCCAATGGAATCATCCCTGACTCTATTATTATGCTAATTATAATTTGATGGATCTGCTGATTAGGACATGTCACTAAAATTGCTACTAGTTTGCTATGAATGTCAGAAACAGCTTTAATCATGGTACAAGTGCAGTAATTAGTTATGCGGATGTCTCTATTATCAGTTGATTAACTTTTAGCTTAATATCTCCAACAAGATAAATAAATGGTCAAAAGCTTCAAAACATGTAGTTTAAACTATAGCCAATCAAGTCTCTGTGGGCAAAATTAATGGCAAATAACTTTCTACGTACTTGAATTTAAATTGTTCCCCTAATTCTCGTGCGTCCCGTGGTAATATGTCAAAAATACCCGACACAGGAAAGGGATGACCTCCATAAGCATATTCTGTAAAGATAAAAACTTTGTATACATACATAATCCCACTGAGACCAAAAGCAAGCTGCTTTATTTTAGACATCACCTAAGTACTTTCAAAGCAGTGGTTTTAAATTTCCATTGAATGCATAATGAAATAACTCCAACTCTAATAAAAAGGAAGTAGTATTTTTTTTAAAAATCGTTAGATTTGCTTTACATACAGATGGAAAGTAAATTAAAACCAATCTTCTATGTGGGGGTTAGTAGTACAATAAAGCAACAGAAAAACAAAAACCAACCAGAGAGAAACAACATATAAAGAATTCAAATTTACCTACTATATCAGTGAAACTAAACATTCCTGAAATTGTTAAGAATTAACTGATTTCAAGTTATTATATCATGTAGGTCAGATCCTGTGAAGTTAGGTAGGTACTTCACTGCCTGTATCCTATTTCAAATAACAAACTACATTTATTTTTTCATTCTTTTGCCTTGATTAGTTGGTTGGGTTTTTCCATGCAGTGATTCTGCTGGTCTTACCATTCCCGAAAACTTCAATACCAGAGTGAAACACACCGAGTCCAATTGTTGATGTATATTCATTAATCCAGTACTGCAACAAACAAACAAAAAAAAGTTCTTAATTAAGCAGGCAATGATAAAAGAACATTAATGTGCCTGAGGCAAAAAACAGCAATAACAAAGTATTTCCTCCAGAAACAGGAATTAATGATGCAGTGTTCTAGCTAAAATCACTGAAGAAACATTTGTCTCTGTCCAGCTTTTACTCAGTCACATCAAAGATGAGTAGTGAGTAGTCTGTGTGGGACTCAGTTAAGACCTTCAAGTTCATGGCTCCAACTGTGTAATGTCCATTAATAAAAACTCATAAACACCGGTAAACCAGATGTTTGTTTCTTTTGACACCAGTGGGCATACAAAGCAGATTTCCTGCCTCTGACAACGAAGTCTATCCATAAAATATTCCACAAGGTCCATTAGCTTCGTCGCTCTACAGGAACACAGAATTCTTATAGGCAAAAAACACTGTCGCCATTGGCGAAAGTATAGGAATGCGGGAGGACCCGGGGAGTAGTGAAACAAAGGAAGTGATCCTGGGTGGGACCTAGTCCAACTTCCTGGCCCCCACCCCTCAGGGCAGGACCCGGGGAGTAGTGAAACAAAGCAAGTGATCCTGGCAGCAGAGAGACCCGTGGGGGACCTAGTCCAACTTCCTGGCCCCCACCCCTCGGGGCAGGACCCGGGGAGTAGTGAAACAAAGGAAGTGATCCTGGGTTGGACCTAGTCCAACTTCCTGGCCCCCACCCCTCAGGGCAGGACCCGGGGAGTAGTGAAACAAAGGAAGTGATCCTGGGTGGGACCTAGTCCAACTTCCTGGCCCTCACCCCTCAGGGCAGAAAGGATCGTCTTTCGAACTTCCTGGCCTCAGCGGGTAGACGGGGGAAATCCACCATAATCGAAAATATGTGGAGGAGGAGGGGAGGGGCTGCACTTCACCGGGGCCTAGCTAAGAATATGCGACGATGGGCTCCGGTTCATTTGTTTCAAATCTGCCGAAGCAGCCACTACTCACCATATCGTATACGTTGACGATGACCGGCTCCTGGGCCATTGTTTCCAGGCTGGCGGGAGGGCAGGGCAGGTGAAACAATGGGTAACGGTAACAGTAAATGAGAGGGAGAGAGACGACGCGGGTCGGAAACAAACAAACAGTCAATAGACACACGAGCGGTTTTTGAAAGCGGGTCTGTGGCCGGTCGGGGCCCGGACCGGCAGGGGGTCCTCCGCGCGCGGGCAAAGTTTCGGAACCATCGGTGAGTCAGCGGTGCGTCCAGGCGGGGGCCGGCGGGGACCGGAGGCAGGGGTCTGGCGACGGCTCGGCATCTTCCTCGAGCGGGGGCGTCAGGCGCCGCCGTGCTCTCCCGGCTGTTGGACTTCCGTCATCTCGGCGCCGCGCCGTTTTCCGACGACCGAAAGAAGAGAGTAGGGTGGGGCTCTGATTATTATTATTATTATTTTGGGGGGTGGGGGGGAGAGGAAATGACCACCCGAATGTCTGTCGGTCGGCGCAGGCGGGCAGAAACGAGCGACGTTCTTGGCCGTCCTGACGCAGAAACGGAAGTGTGCTCCACGTCACGTGGTTGTGCGACGGACGGGGAGACTGGTGACGTGGCGCGCATTACTGCGATGGCGGCCTGTATCAGGCGTGGGCTGCTGCTGGTCGCCGGGGGTCGGGGATCGAGGCGTTCGGCCTGGCTGCGTCGAATCTGCGTTTCACCTGTAAGTTGCTTCGGAATGGGGGCTCCACGGTCCGTGGGATAGCGATGGCATGCGAAGCGCGGGCTGCAGCCCCTCCCCCCCCCCGAACCGCTGGCGGCGATCTCCGGTCACTTATCGAAGCCAACCTCTCCCCCGGCTGCTGCTGCGCTCTCGAGACTCACCCTAAACATGTGCGCTGACCCTCGAATGAACAAGGCAGCCTGTAGATCCGAAAACACCTGGCATCCGCCTACCAGGATTATCCGCTGGAGACCAGCCGTCGTTCTCATTTCCCCGTAGAACGACTTCCGCCTCCGTCCCTGTCCGACAGCTCTCCCCACCCCCCCCAAATTGAACGAGCCTTTCTCCGTCCCTTATGTACCTGGCTTTTCGTAAGTGCGGACTTCCATCGAAAAGAATTTTTTCCAGCATCAGAGTCTTTAATCATTGGAACGACCCCGTGGTGGGGGGGGGGGCAGTTAGTGCACAGCAGACTAGACCACCACTGGTAGAACTCGAAACGAAACGGGGCATTAGGAGCATCGTTATCTCATATAAACAGTATAAATGTAAATGTACTTAAGGTGAGATCTGACCAACAACTATACAGGAGTCGGAATTATTTTTTGTTTGATAGTCCTACGAATCATAATTTCAACAAAAAAATTGTATAGCTTGTTTGACAGCTATGACATTACTGCCCCTATTTAAATCAGATGATATGGCCACCACCACCCCACACCATCCCACCCCCAGTCTTGGTGTTTCAGATATCACTATATTTTACGTTTAGAAATACTGAATACCATTCGCCGTTTAGTTTCACAGATAATCTCTGATCTTTTCCCCACTATCATTCTCACTCACCGCATCATTAAAATGTACAATTTTGAAATTACTGTTGTATCAGTATTATTATTTTTTTTTTAGTTGTAATTATTAAGAACAAAATAGCCCCTAATATCACTCCTGTGTTACATCCACCTGTAACATTATGTAATTTAATGTGACACAATTAAAGACTTCTACTTATTTGCCAAGTACTCTGTCTTCTAACTCTCTAAGAGTTTCCATGTATTTCCAAGCCTCTTGGGCAAACTAATTTTCTATGAATTACTTTGGAAAAAGCTATAGTAAAATCTAAGTACGTGGCATCTACTTGTCAGTCTTATCTATCATTTGAGTTAATGTTTTTGAAGAATTCCAAAAGATTTTTTTTACTATAGATGTTCAGATGAAAACCTAGCCATCAATTTTTCAGCCAGGTTTTGTTTGAACATCTCTAGTAAGGCATCTATTAGATGTTGACTGCCAAATAACAGACACAGATTGCTAAAAAATTCAAGTCCAGGTAAATGTCATGCCAATTTTCAAAAAGGATCTAAAGATGATCTCAGTAAACAGGCCAATCAGTGTAATGTTTCTAGCAGATGACAGACAGTTTTGAGACCATCAAGGAACAACTTGTTTCTCATCTGCATAAAAATAATTTAACCGCAGATAGTCTGCTTTGGTTTCAGCCACAAAAATACTTTTTTTTACTAACTTGTTGGAGTTTCTTTAAATGCACAGTTGACTAAGTCTGTTTTATATCTTGCTTTTTGTGAAGCTTTTGATGAAGTTTTGCATAAATATTTGTTAAACTAATGTAAAAGTTATAACATTACTAGAAATCTTTTGTTGTGGATAACTGATTACTTAGCAGGTATAAATAGCAGGTTTTTGAGAGTGATATTTTTGAAAATAAAGATGTTATGATGTAATATCTCCAATTGCATTATGAAACTTTTTCTGATAGATTACAGGTAGCTTTGGCCAATGCCCATTCTGCTCCTGCTCTGAGAACCCTATTACCAGAATTGTTACTCAAAATGAAAAAAAAAAAATTTGAATTAACATACTAAAACTTATTAAATATTTTAATTTTTGATCGAATTTCTTAATCACTTGGGTGTCAAATGTCAAAATATGGCCACTCTACCATCTCAGCACAAATTATTGGACAAATTTTTCATAATTAAACAAGCAAACTTTCTGCAAATTTGTCACTATTTATCCACTCTGTGTGCATGACTAGATAATTTTATTGGTTTCTTAGACAAATCTGCAGAATGTCACAAGATTTGATGAGGATCAGCCAGCCTTTCCAGGATCACGATCCAGGTATACGAGCAAATTGGAAGTTTTGCATCCGGATGCATATGAAGGTATCCCAGTGTACAGGGTCATGAGCAAAAATGGTGAGATTATGGATGAAAGTCAGGATCCAAAAGTGAGTAGTATTAACTAAAAACTGGATTTAAAAATTTAGCAAAACTTTTTTTTGCACATTTTTAAAATCAGACTTACAAAATTCCAAATTTTTTTTTTCAAATATATATGTAGAAATAACTCTACCATGCTAAAGGGGTTATATAGATAAACTCTTCTGTAGTGTATCTAAGATCTAACACTACCATCTGTTTTTTTATTTTCTTTAAACTGTTTGAAGTCTACCATTAAAGAAAATCTCTAGAAATCTCTACCATTTTTTATGCAATTCCAACAAGCAGATTTGTAATGTTTGCCTTGATTCTTTGTCTCCTTGAGCAGAAAATTGGAATCTTAATTGTGCCAACACATTTGATTTCTTTGGTTAGCTTTTAGTGATTATTAAAGACAAAAACAGGTTTAAAAAAAAAAAAGAAAATATATGTAACAACTTTAAAAAAAAAATGCACAAACAAATTAGTTTCTCTCATTACTATTTTTAAATAGTAATAAAAACAGAAAAAAGGCTCATTCTGGAGATATAGGTAAAATATACATATATTAATCAGACAGTTTTTCCTTCAGCCTTATTTGTAGTGGACATTGTTGCTTTTTTGTCTCTTTAGCTGGATAAAGAGACTGTACTGAAGATGTATCGAGACATGACTTTGCTGAATACGATGGATCGAGTGCTTTATGACTCTCAGCGTCAGGGCCGCATATCCTTCTACATGACCAGCTTTGGAGAAGAAGGGACACACATAGGATCAGCAGCTGCCCTTGATTTCAAAGATTTGGTGTTTGCGCAGTATAGAGAATCAGGTATTAAAAGTCGTCTAAGCCATTGTACACCAAGTTCTGCTCTCAGTACTTGTCTAATTTTAAGGAAATAATTATACTTTTGTATTTATTTTAGAATCTTAACAGTTTTTCTCTCTCTTTTTAAGGCTTCCATGTTGATGGAAGTTTTGGTGAAATGTATCACATCTGTCATTCCCTGCCACTTTAAAAGAAAAAAGATAATACATCACCTCTCTTCTCAATATTTTTACCCAGCACATCAGACCCATATTCTATACTTTACTGAGAGTTTACACCAAACACCTTGATGTCATTTATACAACAGAACTCAAAAGAAATATCTTAATGCCATAGGTCAAGAAGTCATGACCAACTAACAAGATTTTAAAGATGTGTAGTTTTCCAACTCCACTGGAAGTCTTGTGTATTCCTTTGGTTTTAAATTAACACTGAATTAGTAACAGCCAATGTTTAACAATAAAGCACAAGCATACAAATAATGTCGTATGTATCTTATCAAAGCTTTATTTGAAATGGTATGAACAATGAATGTTCAAAAGAACATACATTTATCTTGTTACAGCAAAGCTTTCAATACTACCTGTTAGAATTTTTCCCATTTCAAAAACATCTTTAGAAAGGAAAGTAATATGATGAATGTTTTGGAATAATCTGGGTTGGTTTGAGCAGTATTTGAAAGTGAATCTCTTAATTCAAAGAACAGTACTCTGGCAGCTGTGAAGTTGTATGCTGTTTAAGTTGAAGATGACGGTTGCCATGAGACTCGACATCTGGCACAAAGACAAGAACATCACTATTCTCCTCAACTTAAATTCAAGAAGACAAATAAATCCCTGAGATGAATACTTCTATTTTATGGCAGTGTATCTGTATTGATTTTCTATAAGAGTAAAATTTTAATTTGATATCCCTCTACGGAATAATTCCATTGGTCACGATGTCCCATGTGTTAATACCATGGGCAGCCACTGGTTGAACTACTGGACGGCAAGCCTGAAGACCCACGTTTGATTCCTGGCTAGGGTTGGGTTGGTTTGGTGTACTTTCTGGCAGCACGGTTTCTTTCTTTTTCTCTTCACCAGTCAGTCAGTCAGTCGTGGGGTTTTTCTTTTTTATTTGGTCCTACAAATGAAGATTTCTAGTAAAGATTTTCTCGCTGAAGTCAGCAGTGCCAGACCCTGACTGGGGAAGTCTCTTGTGAACAAAAAACAGAAAACGCCAGTGTTGGTCATTGACCAATTGCAAACAGATATTCTAAGCCCCCCCGATACAACAATGACATTATTACAAAAGACCTTTAACTCATATTGAAGCAACAGAAGGTTTTTCTCTAAGTTGGTGTCTAGATACCTTAGTTTTGTTATTTTATACTGTTTTTCTATTTGCATCTTTTTAAATATTATATTTTTGACTTTACGATTTATTTATTCTTGTAGCTAAAATATAAACAGTTGCTGAAAAAGTTAACAAATTGGCAGCAGTAACTGGATGTAAATTATGTTTATAGTAGTGTCATCTTAATAAAAACCAACCGTATAATTAGATAGCTAAAATCTACTATTTCTATAAAGCCTGATGAGTACACCCACCTCACAGTTGATCTCATCTTTAGCGAAATACGGGGAAAATTTTGGGAGTGGTCTTTCCCTACTTTCTGAACTTCAGCAGATCTGATCTTTTGATAGTAGGTACTTGCACAGTGAATGAAAAAAGTAAAATGTCTCACAAATTGTTAGTTTGTAATGTACTGTATTTACATACATATTCTTACCAATTTCCAGGTGTATTGTTGTACAGGGGTTTTACATTGGACCAGTTCATGAACCAATGCTATGGTAATAAGGATGATATTGCTCTTGGCAAACAGATGCCAGTACATTATGGCTCCAAGGCAGTCAACTACATGACAATATCATCTCCTTTAGCAACACAGATGCCACAAGGTACATGTACACAACTGTATTTGTTAGTCTAATTTTATGTTGAAGAAAAGTTATGAAACAATACAAATTAAAAGGAGAGAATAATAACAAATATACATATTGTACATTTGGAAATGCAGTTTGAGCATAGTATTAATATTTCTCATCATATCTACATTAGATACTAAAATAGATTTTTTGTCAAAATTTTCATTCATTACTTATTTATACATTATGGTGTATGAATGGATTGCAAAGATCTCACTTGGTATACTAAAGCTTTAACATTTATATATTTTTATTGTTAATCTTTGAATCTAGAATACGGGTTGAGAATCCCTTATCTGAAATCCTTGAGGCTTAATGTGTTTCGGATTCCAGAATTTTTTGTATTTTGGAATATAAATATACTGTCATAATTTGGTAGCTAACCCAGTGTGGACTGGGCACAAATTCATTTACAACATTATAACTGCATATGATTACATATAGCCTACAGGTAGTTTTATACAATATTTTAAAATCATTTTGTGCATGAAACCATAAGAAAAAGATGAACATTTAACCATCAGAGAGGTAAGCTATCACTACGGTAGGCTTTCCAGTACCACAGGGGTATTTGCAGGTCTTTTCAACATGAGTATATTCACACCAACAACAAAGCATAGAAAAAGCACAAAAATTATGGTGAGTAATGTGTGTACATCAAGCGTGTCAGGACCCATATGCCACCCAGGAACCTTTCCAGAATCTTATGGAATTTTACACTGAAGGTGCTCCAAAAATATTTCGGATTTTGAACCTTTTCGGTTTTCAGAATTTTGGATAAGGAATTTTTTTTACCTGTATCTCCTAATTTTGTTTCTGTTTTATTCTATTTAATAAATATTTTTTTACTGCATGGCTGTCATCTTGAATGACTGATAAGGGGGTTTTAACTTATATTTTAGTGTATTTTCTTTAGTTCAGGCCTAAAAAGGTATTTTTTGTGGTTTTGATAATTGAAAAATATGGAGAATTACTTCATGCCACTGGATAACAACACTACAATCATATACTAGAATACTACAATTAGGATGAACATTTTACTTTTTAATACTACATTGAAAATTTTTAAATTTTGGATACTTACCACCAATTTGTAAGCAACTTTGTCTCTCTGTTCTATCTGTGTACATCTTTAACAAGAGGGAAAAGCCAGCAATGCCTAAGAGGCATTTTTTAATTTTGTCATCCATCTTGGATGAGGCACAATGCATTGTGGGTTCATCAGAAAAAATTATGATTATTTTAGGACCCTTTGAACCATTTTATATTTTATCAAATCATTTAATTTCAAACAATTTTATTTTGATTGATTGATAATTTTTTAAAATGTTTTTTGGTAATGGGTATTACTAATTGTGCTATTGTCGTTTTGTGTTGTGTCCTTTCATTACAGCTGTGGGAGCAGCCTATGCTTTCAAGCGGGCCCACAATAATCTGTGTGTCATCTGCTACTTTGGTGAGGGAGCTGCTTCAGAAGGAGATGCTCACGCTGCGCTCAATTTTGCTGCTACACTTGACTGTCCTGTTATATTTTTTTGGTGAGTTGCTTTGTGTAAAGTAGAGAAACCTCCTTAGCTTCTCTCTATTGTTTCTCTACAGATTCAAAGGCATCTAGCTGGACCAAGATGGACCAACTACCTTTGATTGCTTTAGTTTTTGTTTTGACTTCCAGAAAATTGCATTCCTTAGAAAATAATCGAGTTGAACGATTATCATATCCAAAGATCACACAATGATAAAATTTATTAGGCTTCTAGCTTGTTAGATGTAGAAGAGTACCCAAGTATTCTATTTTCTAGTTAATCTTATGACAGTTTACTACATTTGTCTCCTGAATCTGTAGACTAATTCTACAAAAATGGGAATATGTCGAATAGACCTTTCAGCTTAGCCTGGCTAATCTTTAGGCAGAAACTTGGTATAAGCCTGGTAAAGTCCAAACTTGGCTGCAGAAAGATTTCTCAGAATAGTATAGGAAATGTCTTTAGTTACAAGCAGTTAAAAGATGCTTTGTAAAGAGATGAAAGCAAAGTTTGTTTACAATGTATTATGAACCATGGCTGCTGTAAATTTTACTACAGCTCAATATTTTTAAAAAGTGGCTAAAGCCATCAGATATTTACTTTTTAAAAGCAGCAACAAAAAATATTTTGTTCTTCTGGAACCCATTCAGCCAGGCAGACTGGTTTTTCTGTTCAAGTGATAGGTTTAAATGCTGTAGTTCAAATATTATTTGGGCTTTCACAAAAAATCCTGGTTAGTCAATGCTAAAACTGTTTTAACAAGTAAGTGTTGGTTCCATTCTGTTTACTGTTATCTGTCCGTTTCCAGATAGTGTTTGCTTGCTCATTTTCTTTTTTTTCCCTCCCCACCAGTCGTAACAATGGATACGCTATATCGACTCCAACCAAAGAGCAGTACCGTGGAGACGGGATTGGTGAGTGCCAGTACAAACTGTAAAACCAGTTTTGGATTTTTATGTACCTCCATGAACTCACTTACCTGCACCTGGTTGTCCGTAATGTGCTGTTCACTCTAAAACCATTTGTTTTGTTTTCTAAGTTCTATAAAAATATTCCCAGCCTCCTGTTCCACCATGGTGTTTGTTTTTTAAATAAGACGGCTAACTAGTTCGTGCCTTGCCTTGTGACATAAAAAGAAAAATAGCCCTAAAAATGTAACAAATGTAGATAAACAAAAACTAATTAGGTTAAATATAACAGACTTAAAAAAAAAGAAGAAAGTTAGTGATATATGAATAAAATAAACTCTACCCCTGAAATTACAGTGCGTTAACTTTTCATAAATTACATTCCTATGTAATTATTAAAAACCTTGTATATTTTTCTCCTTATATTTGCATATTGCAAAGACATTTTGAATTATATTAGTGTTAATTTAATCTGCTGATAACGTAAATAGTATTAAGTTTTAAAGAAATTGAGAATACAAAACAGCAGACAACAAAGGTAGTGTATTCCAAACAAAAGTACCTGGATATTTCCAACAATTATTCATCTTTAACAGAACAAACTTCAACTTTAAAATACAAAACAAAGTCTGCAATTATGACGCACAATGAAAGTTACGACCAAAGACTTATTTTTGTATAAATACTGGTAAAGTCAGCTGTCCAGCGGTTTTTAATTATTTAACATATATACATCAGTATTATTTGAGCAGAGAACTATAGCTCACGGTGTATTATTTTCAATCCCTCCTGGCAGGCTCAACTTTGGGGAATTTTTTGGCCAGTTCATAGTTGCTAAAAAGTAATTTATTCCAAGAGATTTGTCTCCATGGTGTTTCTATCACTGTAAAAACAAAAATTCTTTAACTGTCAAGAGATGTTTCACACAACTATTGAATATGATATCTGATCCTGTTTACAGTAACCTACTTATAATTGCACTTTAGCTAAATTCTTTGTTAATATCTCATGGCTTATTTCATTCAACACATTTATGGTCAGATGTTTGTTTCAGGTTCTCTCTTTACTTACAGAATACAACTTTCATAATGAAAATTTTTGCACTTTTGATGTTACCTCATTTATTGATATTCCATCACAGCACACTATTAATATTTGTATTATTAGATTGTACCATACTCTCTTTTTATCTGCATGTGCATAAACTTCTTAATGTAGTGTGTTTGTTAAATAATGAATTCTATTCCCAGTTAGATGGTAAATCTATGGGTTCTCCCTGCTGCGCCATATTCTAGTTAATATCTTCTGCCCTTTTTTTAAAGATGATTTGGATACTTACGCTAGTGAATATTTATCCCTATATTATAAATATATTTAAAATACTTTTTTTTACTCTTTCCTCCAAAGAATCAGCAGATGATGACTTAATTCTCAACACCCTTATTTGAAATTTACCTTAGAGTATAAACAGACTCTTTTTCTTGGATAACACTATTGCTGAGGTTAATGTTTCCACATTTAGGAACCAATCACTTACTAGTTTTACAGTAATAAAGTGGGATAGTTTCCTTCCTAGGCTATGCAAATCTAATTTCACATCTATTTTAATTTTTAGGGCTTTTAAAACCTGTTGATGAAGATTTTAAATTTATCACTAATTTGCTTACTCAAAAGAGTTTCTTCATTTCTGTATATATATGTAAGGTTTTGTCAAGACTGCAATGATTACAGTGACAAAAAATGCTATTACCGTGTTATTCCTTATTTGGGTTAAAAAATAATTTACAGTATTTTATTCTAACGGGTATCTAATTTTCTATAATAAATTTATTTTCATTGTAAATACACATTTGGAACTTTATTCACATAAAGGATTGGAGGATTGGGTTCCAGTTTCCAATAGATTGTACTTGGGCTTATTTTATCAAATGTAAGTCTGGTGCAGCTGTATACATCAATACAACTGCATCGTGTATAGGAGAATGAATGCTATGCTGGACATCTGTCGGATGGGGAACATTGGGCCATTTGTTAGCAATATTGCTACAAATTCTGAGGTGCATAAATTCTGTTTAGAGGATTTGAAGGTGTTTGCCAAGTCTTTGACAGACTAAAAGTTATTTATCATTTAAACCTACCATTAAATGAACACAGTGCATCTAGAAAATTTTCCCTTTTTTTTTTTTTTTACTTTGCATATATCATGTCGAGATTGTGGAATTTTTTGTTTTTGTATTTTTGTTGTTGTTCTGTTAAAGCTAAATATTGATTGTTCAAAATACTCAGGCTCTTTTTTTTTTTTTGAATATTACTTTTGTTATCCAGCCATTTTTTGTACTCTTTGACTTTGAAATTTAAGTTATGCATTACAGGTTTTTAATAAACATTACTATGTATAAATATTTTTTTTTCTAAATGTTTTTCTGACATTGTTATTATTTTGTTGATTTTTTTTTTGTATACAACAGATCACTGCTTTATTTCAAAAGAGAATTGTAAATAATTCAAAAACAGCATGTCAATAAATAATTTATTAACAAAAGTACCTTAACATGTCAGTAACAAGAAAGTAATATGCAAGCAATAAATTAACATTGTTCACTTTTAATTAGCAAGTTTTTATAGCGTTTTATTTACATTTTTCTTTGACTTTTTAATTGTATTTTACTGTGGTGTTTAGCTGGTAGAGGTCCTGGATATGGAATATTGACTGTTCGTGTTGATGGGAATGACGTCTTCGCTGTGTACAATGCCACAAAACATGCTCGGAGTGTCTGCGTGAATGAAACAAGGCCTTTCCTCATTGAGGCGATGACCTACAGGTGAGAAATTTGGACTTCTTTCTTTTTTTAATTTATTAATTTATGTATGTTATCATATATGTTTTATTCTGTTTTTGGCTGTTGCTGGGCACCTATTGGAATCCAACCAATCACAACCTTTATAAAACTGACTGCAGAAAAGTTCGTTGTTGTCTTAATGTTGAATAGGTACATCTTTGGTCTGAATGACAGCTTCACTGCATTGTGATGTGGATTCCATGAGATTTACTGTGCTATTTGTATCAATTCTTCATGAGTGTGGTTGGTAGCTGTGGACAGGCTCAGATAGGATTTAGGTCAAGAGATTCAGCTGGCCAGATAAGTGGTGACCTGCAAATCAGTACTGTACAATACAGATTTGGTGGATGGTGGCATTGTCATCCTGAAACTTCCATCCTCATCCAGATACAGAGTCAGAATTGCAGAATGAATTTGGTTTGCCACAATGTCGCTGACAGTTAAGTACCACAACAACATCAGCAGCAGCCAGTGTCTCAGCACTTATAAGATCTCTGCATCTTTCCATTTGTCACAAATAGGTGAAACATGATTCAAGACCACTGATCAGTTTTCAGTCACAATGCTCCACCACTGCAGGTGTATTTTGTTTTCCACACTGGAGGGGTTTGTGCAATGGTAACTTGCTACTGAAGCCTGTATTACAGTTCCAGGTGAATCATCCATTGCTGAAGGTCTTGATGGACACTTTAGTCATTGCAACAGCTTGGAATCTCACTGCTGCCTTGTGTTTGCTTTGATTTCTTCTGTGTACCTCAAGCAGTTAGTTTACAATTACAGTGTCCCACCCCTACCTTGGTTTGCAAGGAAATTCAACAGGGTTTATACAACACAAAAGAATGTATAATCAGACACTGTCAAGAATTCAGTCAGTCTGCTCCAAATCTTCCACGTGCATCCAGATCTCTCTATAATCACTTTTCTTTTGCTTTTTGGAAGTTCAAGAAACCTCATCATTTTTTTCCTGAAACAACCATTGTCATCTGGCACAAAAGAGAGTCTACATCCATACAAAGCATCTAGAAAAACAAGGTTTAAGGGAAGTAATTTTACAAGACTGTTACATATATGTTGAAAGTCACTGCTTTTCTGTGGTTGTAGTTAAATATTGGCAACTCTCACACACCTTATATACATGCATAAAGTCTAATAGATTGCACAATGACATGACCATCCAAATTTTCATCCATTGTAGACGAGCATTTTCTAATTTTACTTTTCAGATTTCTTGGTTACAGAGTTTGTATAAGATCTGCATATAGTTCTCTGTTTAACAGAGCAATGGTTACCAAAGAGACGTCAGTCTTTGAGAACTAATGGAAGGGACAAGTAGTGCTATATGTCATATACAAGTAGAATCAAATTTTGTAAAAAAATTCATTTATATCCAGTTATTGAACTGCTGTAGTACCTTGTTTTATTCTTGATTTCAAACATTTTTTCTGTGTTCTATATTTTCTTGTTAGCTTTATAGTCATTAATCATCATTTATTCCACTTTTACTGTTTTTATATCTAAAGATATTTAGTTTCATAGACTACAAATACGTCTTTCTTTAAGAATCCAAGTATGGGGGTGAAGGAATTCTAATTCCTAATCTCTAATTGAGAATGTTTTATATGTATCTTGTAGCTAGTGATACATGATGTGCAACTAGAGTAAAAGAATCTATCTATATACATCCCTTTTGAGAAAAGATTTTAAAAACTTTAATTCAACCAATGCCTCTTTAGTCTTGACGACAATAATACATCTAAAACAGTTTTTTTTATCATTATTGATTTTACATATATATATATATATATATATAATATACACCACTGTTTTGATAGTTTTCTAAAGTAAGTGTGATACTGAAGTTAGTGTATTGTTTCCTACAAGGAACCAGCACCATTTTAGTTCCAAGATAGTAAATGCTAAAGTCTATGTATTATTTCCAGAATTGGCCACCATAGCACTTCAGATGACAGCTCTGCCTACAGGTCTGTAGATGAAGTCAGCTACTGGGATAAAGAGGACCATCCAATTTCTCGACTGCGGTATTACATGATCAACAAGGGATGGTGGGGTGATGAGGAGGAGAAAGCATGGAAATCTGAAACAAGGAAAAAGGTCAGTTCTCATAATTAACTAATTAACTAAATTTTTAGGTATCTTTATGGTTGTTTAATTAATATGAAAATAAATTGTATTACAAGAAAGTTGCAGAAAAATTTGTCCTCAATCTTTAGATAAAATTAATTTTTGTTCCTTTTGATTTCTTGCAGGATGAATGAGGTTATAAATCTTGGTCATTTTACTGTTTTTGACAAGTTTGATTGGATGTCGCTTTTGTACAGACTATAATGGAAATGACATGCTTCTCTATTATACATTTATCATGTTATATGTTGCCAAATAAATATTAAAGGAATTTCCATTATAAAATATTATAATTTATTTATATTTTGAGTTATCATTTCAAAAGAAAAATGGAAAAGTCTGAATTTCTTTTCTTTGAGGGTGAGACCGGTGTGGGAAGTTGGGGGGGGGGGTTGACTAAAAACTATAATTGTTTGTAATTGATTATTTAGACTCTGATCAATAGCAAGTTAGTTAATCCATTGTAGTTTCTTTACCATGTAGCTTTGATTGAGTTCGGTTATTTTGTAGGTAATGGAAGCTTTTGCAAGAGCAGAGTCAAAGAAGAAGCCACGACCTGACACACTCTTCACTGACGTCTACGATGGACTGCCCAAGCACATTGCAGAGCAACAGGAAGCGATGAAGCAGCATGTGAGGCGGTACAAAGAGCAATACCCACTGGATTCATTTGAAACAATGACCTAACCTGGTTCCCTCTGCTTAATAGTTTGAATACAACGCAGCAGCAGACTGCCAAATTAGAGTGGTTGTGAGTGGACAGGTTGCCCATCCAGTGAAATCTAAAAAGACACTCATTACTCAATTCTGTATTGTTTGTTTGTTTTTTAAATATTTTACTAATTATTGGCACACAAAATTGTATGTGTTTACATAGTGGCAGTGAGGTTGTTTTACCTAATTGCAACTCTAGCACCCTTGTTTTGAAGGTTACCACTTGAAGTTAAACCATAATAGAAATCAGTGATGTTTTATGAGGTAGAGGGAGGAAAAAATAAAAGATCAGATCCTGATATTTCAGTTGCTATGTTATGAAAACAATATAGTAGAGTAAACGATAGTGGACATTTGGTCAGGATGTGCTTCTCTCTCAACTAATCAGATGAATTAGGGTGAGGTCTTTCGATAAGTGATATTTAGTAGAATGCCATACATACTGTGCAAACTTACATGCAGAACACACAGCATACATGAGTGTAAAGAGTGGAATATATATACAAATTATATAGAGGGAGTGGAGTAAAAATTGTACATTTAATAAAAGAAATTATCACTGACTACTAGCTTGAGATTTCATAATTTTCACCTTATAATAAGTACGTATGTGGCCAAGATGCTGATGCCTTCCACTTTAAATGGAAGTAAGGTGGAGTTCTTTTTTTTCTTCTAAAAATCATATTTACCAATAATATGAATAACTGTGTAAAATTGCTTATGTTTGAGGTGTAGCTGGATCAGTTCCACGTTCAGCCATCACATCTGCTTATAATCGAGGTTTATTTATCCTACACCTGTTTTTTTGTTCATGTGAAGCTAAGAGAATAGCGGGCCACCCAACTCCTTCCCTAATTGGTAGGAGTGGTGGGATTTTTCCAGGCTAAATTCTCAAAACAGAGTTAACTCTCAGCATGTCCTTATGAGCTGAAAAATAAAAACAATTTTAGTTGACAAAGAAAATGTCTTGGTCTTCCGTTGCTGGTCACGTGGCGGCGGTACAGAGTTTCGGTTGGGGTGGATTTGTCCTCTAGAGCCTCTCGACTCCTCCAAGCTATCTGCTTAGTAGAGAAGATCAGGAAGTTCAAAAGATGGTCCTTTTTACGTCTTGTGGGGAATCCAAAGGTGCGCCAGTACGGATTAAGTCTGCACTGATGTCCTTTTACTATTTTAACCAAAAATCAGAAGTGCCACAGGCCTTTATTCTGCGGACAGGTGAACAACCGTTTCATCCTCCCTTGGGCATACGAGGCAGTCGTCTGGCGGTACCGATTCCGAATAAGCATTTCGCCTGTCGACGAACGACCTGGTCCTCGGAGCCAATCCTTCTTCCGAAGGTACGGATCCGTTTTGCCGAATTCCCTTACCTACAAACTAAGGTTGTGGGCTCGCCAGCCCCTTAGTTGTAATTTTATATTTTTCAATTAGTTTGCACCAATTGTCCTTATTAACATTTCAACTAAGGGGAAACACGATACCCAAGATTTTAATTCTATCTACACTCCACCTAATTCCAAAAGCCTCCAGGTTGTGTTGGATTTTCCGAAGACTACCCAACCAGGCTCCTTCGGTTTTGTCTTTATTTATTTTAGCACCCGATGATCGTTCGTAGAGGCGAAGCCTGTCTTGGACGAATATCATGGTGTCATCTGCATAATGTATAATTTTAACCTCTATTTTATCGTTTATGCTAATACCTTTAATTTTATCCTCAGCACGGATCACACAGGACAACATCTCCGCAGTGATTGCATACAACAATGCAGTGAGAGGGCATCCCTGCCTAACATCGCGCCTGGGTTTAAAATATTCCGATGAAAAACCGTTCTGGCTAATTTTAGTCTGGATATCTGTGTATACTAGTTTTATCCATCTAATGAAGGTCTTCCCAAAACCCAACGCATTTAGTGTCCTCAGCAGAAAATCCCAGTTTACCCTATCAAAAGCTTTCATCTAATCGACGGCCAGCATTATCGCTGCGGAATCTTCTCTGTCTACCTTATGTACTATTTCTCTGATCAGTTGAAGAGAGTCTGCAATAGATCTACCCCTAACTGAACAAGTCTGATCCTCGTTAACTACTTTATGCATAACTTTTGTTAGTCTATTTGCTACCTTAGTTATTATTTTATAATCATAATTTAGGAGACTAATGGGCCTCCAGTTCGTCAGGCAGTCCCTATCATTAGCATTGAAAGAGGAGAGTGACACTAATGCTGCGTTGACTGGCTGAAAAGACTACCTGGTCGGAAGCACTATCAGCTACGATTCACTGGTCAACAAGTATTTTTCATCAAGCATATGTCAAGGTGTACTTAGTGTAGTTTTTAATGCTGATTTCAAATATACAATTAGTTTTTTTGACATCACGTACAGTTTTCAAGATGAGAAAGTTTTTTGGTTTTAGCTCATGCATTATATAGAAATTCCAATTAATGACGTGTATGCATGTATTTCATTTACATCATGGAAACATACCTTTAAAATAAACTACATTATTCATTGCTGTATAGTTCAGATGCACTATTTCATCATCTTAAATTAGCAAATCAAGTTTTGTCTGATGAAATAGGTATTTCAACATCTAAAATTGTCCAGTCATAATTGGTCTGATGTTAATGGGAATGCAGGCAGGTTTCACAAAATACTGTTGTTTCTTGTGTCTATGG
Source organism: Nautilus pompilius (assembly GCA_018389105.1). NCBI lineage: Eukaryota > Metazoa > Mollusca > Cephalopoda > Nautilida > Nautilidae > Nautilus > Nautilus pompilius. The sequence goes on along the minus strand of JACATO010002742.1, from coordinate 287,077 downwards.
GATAGTCAGGCAACTGACAGACATTATTCGGAATCAAACTGGCAGACAAGAACATCATAACAGCCAGGACTGTCTAGCGTCAAGAATACACCTCTTGTAGATCCATGTAATGTCCTATTGCCTCCTTTGCACATAAAGCTTGGACTGATGAAACAGTTTGTAAAGACACTAGGGAAGAGAAATGCCAGAGGGTTTGAGTATATTGTAGAAAAGTTTCCCAAAATCACACAGGTGAAGTTGAAAGAGGGTATCTTTGTCGGACCCCAAATTAGAGAAGTATTCAAAGATGTCAACTTCAAGACAACACTGGATGAACTGGAACTGCCTGCCTGGAATGCTTTCAATTGGATCTGTGAGAATTTCTTGGGCAACAAGAAGGCAATTGACTACAAGGATGGCATCAAGAATCTTCTGAAATGTTACTCAGCAATGGGTTGTCGCATGCCACTGAAAGTTCACTTCTTGGACTCCCATCTGGATTTCTTCGCAGATAACCTTGGAGCAATGTCTGATGGTGAAAGATTTCACCAGGACATTAGTGCTATGGAGAAACGGTACCAAGGCTTCTGGAATGACAGTATGCTGGCTGACTACTGCTGGACACTTTACCGTGATCAACCAGATCAGGAACACCGCAGGAAATCCAAATCACAATGTTTCTAACTCTGCTGTTCTAACTTTGTCTGTTTTGTCTGACCCATTTTTTGTGTATTCACTCTTTGTAGAATGATAGTGATGATTTATAACTCAAACTCATTTACTTTCTAAAAATAATATGACCTTGTTTATTACGTTAATGATTTCATATATACAAATATGTAAATATTTGCATGTATCTACTGAAAAACTTATACATGCTGCATACAAATGGAGTGAAATTTTGAAATCAGCACGAAAAATTAGTCTAAAAAAGTTGGTCTGCATTCATAGTGAGTATAATACATTTAATTTTGTTGACCAGTGTTATCAGATCCTTAACTAATAGGTGTTCAAACCTTTTATAGAACTCCGGTGTAAGACCGTCGCTCCCTGGGGATTTATCATTATTTAAAGCTCGAATAGCTTCTTTTACTTCCAAGTCTCTTATGGGGCCTTCACAGAACTCGGCCTCTAAAGGGTCAAATTTATTTTCTAATTTTGCCAAAAGTTCGTCCTGAGTTATCGGACTCGTCTGCTCTTTTGCATAAAGTAGTTTATAAAACTGAGTCTCTTCCATAAGGTGGAGTTCTTAGCCAGGCAGATAAGGGAACCATCGCAGAAAAAAACAATGGTGAAGCATTCTCAAAAATGTGACATTTATTTAAGGTATGCTTTTTGCTAGGTTTGTCACACTATTTTGTGTTTGTTTAACCTATATTTTGCAAAGATTATATTGAAAAAAATATTCGTGTTATTTGTATACTGGTAATTCTCAAAGCTTTTCCTTTTGGAATCAGGAAGTGCATTTTGACCGCTATTTTTTTAGCTTAGCATTTTGCTGAATGATGATGGCTGTCTACAAGGGAGACAACCCCTACGCCAAGCTTCCAGCAGGAAGCGTCGCTCTTCTGCGCCACGTGGGTACCTGGGGCTCCTCCGATCTCAGGGAAATCTCTGTTGGAACTCCCCATTTCTTAGATTTGGAAGGAAGCTCGCGCGGCGGACTTCATTTATATTGTTAGGTGTTTCATCCGCTTTAGAGATGTGAGGAGGAAGCGGATATATCTAAAAATGTCTCTGGTTTGTTTTGTTGTTGTTTTCTCTGTGTGTGTGTGTTCTGTTAAGGAATGAAAGCACGCGCTAAGCAGTTGCTCAGCCTTGATAACATAAGAAGTGAATTTTCCCCCTCGTGTTTGTTTTCTTTCCTGTCCCGACCACTGAATTTCTAATTAGAGGAGCATCTTGTGTCTATTTTTAAAATCGTTAATTTTATTAACACTAATTTTAGCGTTCGGGCAGATTATCTCCCCTTTAAGCATGAATTTTAGTTAAGAGAGAATTAATATTTCTTTTTCTTGTTGTTGTTGGAAAAAGAAAAAGAAAACAAACTTTTTTTTTAAATCCTTTTTTTTTGGGGGGAGGAGTAATTTTCTCGGCTGTCCCCCTGTTGCTGTTGTTGTTGGGGGGGGCGGGCGGGCGAGGAGTTTGTCCCGAAGGGCAGGACGATGTGAGAGTTATTCGCCCGCCGGAAAACGATTGGGGAAGATTTTGGGTTTACACCGCTTCGTTATGGAGACTGGACAGGAAAACGATTGGGGAAGATTTTGGGTTTACACCGCTTCGTTATGGAGACTGGACCGGAAAACGATTGGGGCAGCGGGGAAGATTTTGGGTTTACACCGCCTCGTTATGGAGACTGGACCGGAAAACGATTGGGGCAGATTTGGGTTTACACCGCTTCGTTATGGAGACTGCTGGACCCTTCGGGTTCGCGTTTATCGTATGGCGGTTTTTAGCACAGCAGCCCCCCTCCTCCTCTCTGTCAGATTCCATTGAAATTACTTATTTTCTTCTTTTATAGCTGTTCCGAGTTTTTCTGGCAAGTTGGCTTTATACCCAGAGGTGTTTTACCGCCGTGGATGGCTATGCTCTACTATTATTATCATTTTACATTATATCGCACATTTAAAATCAATTACAGTCTCTTATTTAAAAAAAAAAATCTTTAAAAAAGTAATGTACAGGATGCGATTAATTGTGGAACAAACAAAAAAATAATAAGGGGGGCGGGGAGGATAGTTTAATTTTAGAAGGATTTTGAAATATATTTTTGTTCCCTCTTAACAAACGAAATACCCTCAAACTGTGCTCTTGATTATATGTAATATCAGTGTAATGCTGGCTCTTTTTCATTAGGTGAACTGAAGACGGTGACCACTGATGACTGCTCTGTATTTGTCTGTTAGGTGTCATGTGGAACGACCAGGAAAATGTCGATCTTTCAACTGAAGAAATTCACTGTTTTCATCTTTCTTCTAATGTTGGGCATGGCCGGATGGCTCTTTACGATTTTACACTTTTGTAAGCATTCCTTTTCTCTTTCCCATACAGAGATCTTACCAGTAATATATCCTTGAGGCTGTTGACTTGAACAGATTTTTTTTCTGTTTACAAATCTGACTCCAACTTCACTCTGTGTTGTCTTTTATGAAGGAAATAAATACTTTATATGAAATATCGACGAGAACATTTGAAATAAATTTGTTAGCAAAATCAGAAAAGGCTGGTTTAAAAGAGAATTTTCCCCATTCCCCATACTATAAAGTTGATGAGTAAAGTGAAGAAAAGGTTGCTGACTGCAACACTGTACTTTTAGATTGGACAACAAGTTGTTTCCTCTTTTATCATTAATTTTTGCTTAAAATGAATTGATCTGCAACTTTATTAAATGAAAACTGAATGAATTTTTCAGGTAATTGGTTTATGGATGATGCTGATCCCTCAAGGCATAAAAACTACAGAGAACTGTTTGAAACTTACAAAGAGAAGTTAAAAACAAAAGATGCACAAATAAGAAGTCTGCAAAAAGTGCTGAATTCTAAAAAACCCTCACAGCTTTTGCTACAGAGCTTACCAATAGTATATTCAATCACACCAACTTACTCTCGACCAGAACAGAAGGCTGAGTTGGTGAGATTGTTGCAGACATTTCTCCATGTCAGAAACTTTCATTGGATTGTTGTAGAAGATGCAGCCAATAAAACGAACTTGGTTACAAGACTGTTGGCACATTCTGGGTTGAATTTTACTCATCTTAACATTCCAACATCATCCAAATGGAAGTTGAAAGTAAAAGATCCCAACTGGCTGAAGCCTAGGGGAGTTGTGCAGCGAAATTTGGCCCTAAAATGGCTACGAGAAAATGTGAATATCTCTAGGAGCAAAGCAGTGGTGTATTTTGCTGATGATGATAATACCTACTCTCTAGAACTATTTGAGGAGGTACCTGAAGTCCTTTAGCATTTGTTTTTAAGAATAGAGAAATTAGGCCTTATGTCCCAAACATGTCAGCTGACCAACTAGAAATATTGTAAAGACTTCACTGGTAATAACAATACTTGACAAAACTTTTTTTAAAATACAAATTATAGACATTTAAAAAAAATATTTACCTGTATCTGTAGAGGAAGAAAACAATGCGCTGCATATAGTCGCAGCCTAATATTGTAAGAGAGGATGCTACACTGAAAGAAGAAGTATATTGAAAAATCATATCTCATATTCTGTATCTCAGGGTTTACAAATTATTAACCATATACATATAAATTATTTTTTAAAGCTTGAATTAACTGTCAATGCCATTTCTTTATTTTTTAAAAGTTTTCTCAATGTAGCTTTAACAGGCTTGTTCTTGCTTTGTTTGAAGAAATAACATGAATCCATGGAATTTCATTGGTAGAATCTCTACTGAGCAATAACAAATAATTTTATTAATGGATGTACAGTTCAGAATTACAAGGGATTTTAAAATGAAACTCAGCTGAAATAGTGCCATTGTAATGGTTGGGTTTTAGTCAAACACCACTAGGATCAATTTGGTTTGTTATTTTCTTGATGGCTTAAGCTTACGAAATCTCAGATTTAAACTCTCTTTTGTAACCTAAGTGCCCCTTGTTTTTGGATCTCTCCAGTTACAAATTGTAAATGGAAATATGGCAGTGCTAATAATATAATATTTGCTCTATTAACATTCACTAATATCTATTAAGACATTTATTTAACTTTGACACTGCATTACAGTTAAAACCCTATGATACACAGTTTGATGCAATGTTAACTGAAATACATGTTACGGTAGTGCACTTGAAGTTTTGTTAGCACTATTATAAGGAGCTAGTATTGTTGAAGATCAAACAAGGTACGAGACATTAAATAATATATAGTCTTTGATGTATAAAACCTTAGAAGGCAGATGTTTTGTATAATTTCAGCTATCAGATACCCACAAACTAACTTTGAATTTTGAACGTCCCTAGTAAGTCTATGCTGAACTCTCTTTAATAGCATAATTACACATTGAAATATGTATGCATGGATTGTATGTAAATAGATTGACAACTCTTATCTTGTTTCACAAACTTTGTTTTCATGCTGATGTGATTAATAGCATCTTAGATGTCTACATACTAACAAACAAGATTCACTTTCATATGCATTGTGCTTATATGCAAAACATGCTGTGGTGTTACTAAGTCACTACAATTCTGTTAATAAATGCATGCTACAGTTTATGGTGCTAAGGATTTGATAAACCCTACAAATACAACCAGTTTTTATATTTAGAATAAAAATGTTTATGGCTAAAACAATATTATAACTAAATGTAAATACCAGAAAGGTGTATAAAATGTGGTGGTTTAGCTAGTGTGAGAATAAATATTAACTTAACCCTCTGTATACCGCCTGCATTCCACTGCTCTTTAAATCTGTATTACTAAGCACAGATTGAGCCAAAGGCGCTGTAAATGGTACCCTATTAATACGACCAATTATAATGAAAAATCCATAAGGCTCCAACCCCACATTTTGCATTGATTGTGTTGACTAAATATACACGCAGTTCAACACAAAAACTGGTTAGTGCTTAACAGGCTAAACATGAATACATTCCTAAGAGGGTGATGAGGAAATGGGAAAACAAAAATTCAGACAGCAGTTTAGATTTTTAAAGAATTGTTTTGTGTATAGTAGTAATTTTAATTTAACCTTAGGAATATTATTTGTGCCATGAGGTAAAACACTCTTTCACAGGTAGGTTGTTATCCTTTTTTTGACTGTTTTGTCACAAACTAACTATGTTAAATGTATTGTTTGTAGATGCGCAACACATCTCTTGTGTCTGTGTGGCCCGTGGCTCTGGTTGGAGGGCTGAGGTATGAAGCACCAATTGTTAGTAATAATAAGGTAAGCACTTTATTTTTGTACTGGTTTGGAGATTACTGAATTGACAATTTCTAAATAAATGCTCTGGTAGGGAAGACCGTAGCAGTGCTTGCTGAACCAGTAGCTGTGTTTATGCAGGAATAGTTACTATCAGGCAACACTCTGCAGGCTTGTTTCTTTTTTTCCTCCAGGTCACAGGTTGGTTTACCTACTGGAAACCTCAACGCCCCTTTGCTGTTGACATGGCTGGCTTTGCTGTGAATCTGAAATTATTTTTCAAATTTCCATTGGCGGAATTCAGCTACAAAGTAGAGCGAGGTTACCAGGAATCAGTGCTGTTAACTGCTCTCAGCATAAAACTTTCTGACCTTGAACCAAAAGCTGACAATTGCACAAAGGTAGATTATTTTTTTTTTATGTTCTCTCTCTCTCTTCCACTCATGGTCAGTCATTCAATTCAGGTTGTGAAACATGTTAGGAACTTTCAGATGAAACCCAGCTGAAATGGCATTACTGTAATGGTATCTGGGTGGGTTTTATTTGAATGTCCCTAGTATATTAGTTAGGTAATTTTAAAATGTAAATCACAACTGCAGCCTTTTATGGCTCCATAAATCTGGGGGAGAAGTACAGAAGTTTCCACCATATCATTTTCTAGGTGACTTGTCACATTTAAAATGCATTTGAGTGGAATTAATTGCTTCATAGTACAAATAAATTATATCTATTAATAGAAATAATCTGTAAACTATGTGATGGTTTGGGGGGGGGCTGATATAAATACTTTTCTATAACTGCATTGCCCTGCTATTAATATGACCACTGCCTTAAACATAACTGACCAAAATGTACATATTTCAGGTTGTATGTACAAGTGGATTCTGGTGGGCAAATAGCCAGTGTGTACTATCAAATTCTGTGATATCTCTGTTTATTATGTTTATCTATGGTGGTGCTTTAGGCTGTTCATTACCAGATTTGACATTTCTCTCAGATCTGTGGTCAGTAGTATATGAAATTTATCAAGGCAAAACAACCTGAAAGGCCATCAGCAGTGACATCACGACAAGAATGTGCCATTACTCACCATATCCCCACTCACTGCCAGCATTCTCTTGCTGATATCTCCCATGAAACAGAAATGAGAGAGAACAATTCAGCAGCAGCATTTCCACCAATTTGGCTTCAAGGGCTCTGCAGTGCAAAAGAAACCCTTTATGTCCAATAGAAATGGAACTTTAAAAGGTATGATCAGAGGACATTAGAGTATTGGCAGCATATGCTTTTCTCCGATGAGTTCTTTCAGTAATTCACATCCAGAGGTTGCACCTTGGTTTGGAGAAGATCTAATAAAGCCCCAATGGTCAAGTATAGAGGTTGGAGTGCCATGTATGGGCTGCAATCTAGCATGGTAGACAGACAGAAATTGTACTTGTTGAAGGTGAAATTTTGAAGATACCACCTATCAGTGTACCAACAGGCTACACTGAGGATCATATGGCCAATCAATGGGTATATTAAAGCCTTTTATCAATCTAATTGAGCACTTGTAAGAGCATCTTGATCATTAGCTGAGAGCAACCCTTCCATGTCCTGTGAAGATAATGGAAGCTTTCTCACAGATATGTGGAAATCTTGACCATCCCATGATAGTCTCCATTCTGTGTCAAAAGGGGTAGAGGCTGATCTCACTGCCAAGGATGGCCTATCAAACCAAATACTAACAATTTTACTCTATTGATTGTTTTTAGTTGCTGGTTTCTGCAGCAAACTAATATATTGAAATTACAGCAGTTGTCCAAATTATTATTGGCACTTAACTATTTATCTGATGATTTATTCCTCAGTAAATGAGGGTAGCCTGCTTGTCTTACTATTACCTGATATTTTTTTCATCATATCTCATATTTTTTTTTGCATGTCATACTTCAGGCTGCTTTTAAATACTTAAATTTTCGTTATTATCCCCACTATTAAAAAAAACAACAATTTTACCTATTTAACCTTAATTTTACAGATGCAAATAACTAAAAATATGTTCAGATTTAGCAAAGAATTATGATCCTTAGCTTGTGTTATCATGAATGTTCCCTTTCTCATTTTAATTCATTAGTATCACGAAGTCAAAACCTTGTTTTCATAGTTGCAAAATTAAATCTCAGAAATGTCTCCATTCCTTGACAACAAAGAATTCTAGTCTATATTTTTGAACCAAAATGCTACTTGAGAAACTTTTACTTGTAATTGTGGAAACTAAAATCTTTCTTTCAGATTTTAGTTTGGCACACACGATCAGAAAAATCCAAACTGAAGAATGAAGCACTGATGAAAAGAAAGTATGGTCACGGCTCTGATTTGAACATAGAAGTTTAAAAATCAATCTGATGGGACAGAACACAACCAAATACTACTGTGACCACAGTACAGTTGTTAACATCAAGGTGATGTATCTCTAATACAGAAATAATTAAGGGGAGATGCTCCATGCAGACAGTCTTTATGAATTTTGCACTTTAAGTCACTCATAATACAGGAAAATAGCCCTTAGCTTTAGTGTTTTTCATTTACCATTGACAAATAAGAATTATTCAGGGAACATCTCATGTCAAGCACTTGGATATTGCATGACTTTATACCTGCAGTAGGAATGACTTTAAAGTGCAAAAATTACCCCTAAATTATTATACCCTTTTGTTTTCAGTGCCGCATCTTCACTTTAATTAGATCTTAAAATAACAATTAAAGATTGGTGTGACTTGGCAGCTTAAGTCCCATCCAACATCTTCAGAAATGTAAATAGGTAAATATACCAAATATCAGTAGTTTGGTTACAGTATTTGGATTCACATTAAATTTGGCAAAGTTTTTTTTTTTTTTTTTTAAAAAGTCACTGATACAGACATTTTCATTTTCCTCATCTTGAAATAATGGTACATCAAACTGAATCAAGTGCTATTTTTGTATTTTATTCAATAATTTACAGGAACAAGTATGCAATAATTTTTTTACTAGTTCCCTTCCTGCAAATCGATGCAGTGTTGTACAAAATCTTTAGAAAACTAAAAATGCAGATTTCTACAGACATATGAAAATAAAAAATAGATGCTAAAATTCCTTAGATATATTTGAAAACCAGCAGAAAGTTAATATTTGGAAGCAGAGAAAAAAACAAACAATCACCACCACCTCCAAATGAAATAATTTAATCCATCATTTTAAAAAAAAAACAGTGGCAGAATCAGGATGCAGGAAACCAGCAATTTCTTCTACAGAGATGTTAGGCACCTGATCTCCATAGAATGAATCATGATTAAAGCTACAAGTCGGGGGGGGGGGTGGAATAAGAAATAAGCTGCTTTTCTGTCTGGCACAACCATTGTTGTTTTCTTCTTATTTTGACAGAATAAACAAATAAAATAAAAATGATGATGAGATGAAATCAAAAATAAATTACCATTAATTTTTTGTACTGCAAAGCAAATGTTTGCTACCATGGAAACTAGTTTTGGGAGCTGGTGTTAGAAACCAGAATAGAAGGGGAAGGAATTGAGAATAGCTTTAAATAACGATGCCACACAAAAGTGCTTGCTGATGTGTTTTAAAAAAAGTTCATGAAAAGTGCTCTTTGTCAGCGTGCTGGAAACATCAAAGAACTGAAGAAATCAGATTCAGTGAATGGTGGCTCATAAATGCAAGTTCTGTGCTGAAAAAACCAAACAGATATATTTACAGTAGGAGGAGAGAGTAAGAGGTCACCTGCCTGGTCCTCATTATTTCTTAAAACGCTTTCCATCAGTTCACAAGCTGCTTGCAGTTTTGCCCCATGAAGCTGAAAAAGACACTTGGGGCACCATCCTGACTGACAACTGCCAGGTAAAAAAAAAAAAATTTGATCTCCACTTAAAGACAGTAAATCTACAGTTTCCTCCAAAGCTGATAAAATCAATTACTATATGCAAGTATAAAAAAGTTTGAAAAATTTTTTTAAATCTCAAATAAAAAAAACTTTTTTTTGGTTATTTTATCATTGCTATAATTTAATTATACCATATTTTTTTTAAAAAAAGAGAGAGAGAAAGCAATATGTAGTTAAACTTTTTATAAAATTTAGAAACAAAATTTTTTGTAGATAGACAAGACTTGAAAGTTGCTGATAAATATACAAGCAAAAAAAAAAAGTCAGTAGGTAGGTAGATAGATATCACAGTGCTTGGTCATGGCACTTGGGGTCCTGATCCCAGTCTTTACCCCTCCTCATAGCTGTACCCCCATTGACATAGCAATAGCCTTTTGTAACATTTCTTCTTCACTCAAAGCATCTACAAAAAAGAAAATTCAGAATTATTTCATTCAAACTAACCACCACGGTGGTTATTATTATGAACAAGAAAAATAGAAAGTATTTGTGTGTAATACACACATTCTGAAAATGACTACATCCAGAATAGTTAGTTCTCTGCTGTCTCTGATTTGGAGGCTGATGACTGGCTCTCTAACCTTTCCTATCACAGGCCTTTTTGAAGATACTATCCCAAACTGCTTGACACCATAAGCCCCATCTCTGTTGAATTCATGAAATTCATCCAGCTAATGTTAAGTTTACATAATTCCATTACATATTACATACCATGTATCTAACTTTTCTCCTGACTATGTTGTTTATTAGTTCTCACTTTTGCCCTGCTATTTGGAAGATTTCTCCAATGATCTGTGTTGACAATTCACTCCTCATCATTCTTAACAGTCACACTTCCAACACATCCAGTGGTTTCTCCATTTCTTTTGTTATCGTGCTTATTACTGAAGCAAGCATTTCATAATTCTACATCTAGTTTACATACTAATTTTCCTGTTTATCAGGAGCTGCTTCATATTTTCAAGCACCACTTTTCTAAGAATTCTTTTAACTTCAGCTTTACTTTTCAAAAGCTGGTCAAGTTGTGTGTCACCTATTTTAATGAAAACTCTAGGGACAATCTTTCTCTCCAACACAACTGAGTCCTTCATTTTCTTTACGTTGATATTCAGACAAAACTCACTGATGTTACTGTCATGAGGAGCTCTTGGGAGTTGTTCTTCAGATTGCGCAATCAACATCATCGTCTTTGTCTTTCTTCAATGTTCCACCACTGATGTTTGATCCTTCCATTTCATTCATCTCTAAAAATTAATTCTGGATTATAGAACAAAGAAATCTGGGTGACAAAATGCACTCCTAACAAACTCCACTCCTGATCTTTGCCCATTCTGTCATTCATCCGTACAGCAGCCTCCAGTAACTAATAAAGATTACAAATTATCCCGATGTCTGCTGCAGCATTTGTCCATGCCAAACTCTATCAAAGATTTTTGGGCTAGTTTAATTTCTATTGACCACAAGTCATGCAAGGGTTGATTGTGACTTTGGTTCCCCTTTTAGCCCTGAAACCATGTTCAATTATCTCAACAACCATTTTTTTTTTACTCTTTCTAAGATTATCTTTAGCAGATCTCTGGACTGCTGCTTTGGGCATCCTTGGCAGAGCAGCATATACAGACGTTTTGCATAATTCTCTAAGCCCTCCCAGTTGTTTCGCCTATGTCCTGCATCTCTGACATCACAAAATTAGTCAAATACATATATCATGGTTAAGAACATTTTCAAAAAAGTTTAAGTTTCTTTTGTACTCTGCATTTACTCTACGTTTAAAAATCTGACTAAATGGCCACAAATCAGCAAACTGATATTAGATTAAAAAATATTGCAATAGAATTGTAAATAAATGGAAATGCCAGTAGTGGTAGTTAATAGTGATCATACAGAGTTAATTCAAATTAATAGGCATATATATATATATATCTTTTTCCCTAAGGGGTGGGGGCATCATATAAGCCATTTGCCAAGCTTTCACCTTTGGCTTTTTCAATGTAAATGTTACCATGCTTAGATGAGCTGAACATTTATGTAGCATCTCTGTTTGAATTATCTGCTATCTTGTAGAACAGTTTTCCCATGCATCTTTTCAATTAAAGATGTTGTCAACAAGATTTCTTTTTAAATCTGTCACATACCATGAAAGCTTTAATTGCTAAGCAAGCGACAAACTGCATTTTATGTTGAAGTTTAGCCATTCCATCTATCAGTATGCAGAGGTGATCGATACACTTTGAAACAATGTATTCCTGTTGTTTTCTTATTCAAAATCTCGAGACAAGAGAAGCTGAGTTTTTTTTTAATTCCATGGTGAATTGCTTTTATCAAATTAACCAATTGCAGTTAGTCTCATTTTTTGCTGCTGTTAAAATTTTCAGTTAAGAATCCAACCAGAAAAGTCAGCAAGCCAACGCTGCCTTCTGCATCTGTTTCAAATGTCATTGATTCACTGAGGCAAACTGGTTAAGGCATCAGACACATTTCTCAATACCACAAGAAAGCCAGAAGCACAACTAGGAAAAGTTTATTTTATTATTGTTATATAAGGTGTGTGTACCAAGTATATACTAATCATTCCTGTCACAAAATTTGGACTCCCAAAAAGTAAATTTACCCAGCATGCATTGTTGCTATAAGGATGAGCCAAAGAAAGTAGCTGGACTTGCATCCTTAAAAAGTGTGATGCCAAAAGCATGTGGTAGTAGTCAAGATATCTGCCCATTAATCCAGGGTTGAGTAACTGGCTGATCCAAGGTTCATTGGTTCATATGCTGGCACTGTTACAATTATTACAAACACAAAACAGGCTGCTGTCCACTAAATTCAATGATTCCTACCATCTTTTGATCAATGCAAAATGATTCTCCAACATAGAATTAGTATACTGGGCAGATAACATTGGTGACAGAGATGAGTAAAATCTATTGTCTTACCTGGTGCAATGTATATTGGCAGGCTTACCCTGCCCTTTTGTGGTTTGTAGTCTTTCGGATGAGTCGAACCTTTACTGATTCAAATCCCAAGGATGTAAAAACCACTGGCAAGGCTTTGAATTTGGCCAGTTGTTTACATCCAGACATCAAGCAAGGTTAATTCAAAGCACTGAATGAATTGTTGTTTACTAAATTAATGATTAACACATTGCAATTTTTCATAGCCACTAACCTTTTATCAATGTTTGTGAGATGTTCCTGACAGAAAGAGGCCTTCATTCCCAAAATAATTTAGTAAATTTTAAATATTTACAAGTAATAATTTAAAGTAGTTTTTAATCCCTCAGTCCCCATAAAATTCCTAATGAGTCAGAGATTGACAGAATTATGAAGACAAAAAAGCTATAGTTCCAGAATAGCTAACCACACAGCATCAGCTTCCTACCTAAGGAAGTCTCCTCAGTGCTTCCTTCATCTGTGTGTTGGGGAGTCTGCACAGTTGTCTTTTTAGTCTCTGCATCCAGTCCATTTAATACTGCTTTTGGTTTGGCAAAATATGCCAATCTTTTATTCCGAAGATCTTCCTGAGAAATTGGTATTTCCTTTTTGTCATCACTGCCAAGAAATGTACTTTCTGCAGAAGAATGGGCATCATTCATCATTGATGAATCAAAATCTAAAAAAAAAAAAATTTAACAGAAATGTACCCAGTTAATGAATTTAAGGTCTCACATCCACAAATGAAACTGTAAATGTTAGATATACTATGGTTACTTGAAGAAAAAAATGCAGGTGGAAAATACTACAAATGACTTTTAATGTGATGTACTTCCTTCCCAGATTTTGGCTACAAATCCTTTGCTCTGCCAATATTTACAAAAAGCAAGCAATCTCTCCTTTTTGCTTCCTAGGATTATTAACCACACTAAAACAACAAAAACTAGTACTACTAACAGTCTGAACTTAATAGAAAGACTCGCTTTCATGGCTATAGTGTAAGGCCACAACAAAAACTTTCAAACAGCAAAGAATTAAAACTCATAATTTCTAAAAATAGTTTTGCTTTCTGATGCCAGTCAGGTTTTAAAATCATTTGGGAGAAGAAAAAAAAAAGGTCACTCGCAACATTTACCAGCTTTATTTCAGCAATAGATTTCTGAGGTTAGCCAAATGCTTTTACAAAACTCCTAATTATATTTTCGTTTTCTTTTTAACGTTATTATGTTAACTTTTGCATCGGCTAACAAGATTCCTCTACTATCTCTTTTCTTCTGTAGGCTAAACAATATAAAACTATAACTCCACGCTAAACAGATAAAAAGGAAAAGAACAGACATTTTTTTGCAGCATATTTTGCTTATGATTAAACAGCATTCAAAACACTTGTTTGTGTTTATGCAATTCTTGGAAGAAGTCATAACCAATTCTAAAAGGTTCCTATGTTCAGAACTCCACTTTTGGGAAACAAACGTTTCAGCAAATTCCAAGAGAATCATCACTTCAAATGAGGATACAAGAACAGCACAGTAAAACGTGTTTTATTCTATATACTATTCATTGGTCAACTAATCCTTGACAAAGAAACACCATCCCAGGATTACAATCTGGCAAAGAGAATGTTTAGCTCAACCACCTGCTATAGAACAAGATGAGCTACTTTTAAGTCACACACCAGTCTTCAGTTTATCTCATTACAAACCATTCCAAAAGTAAACTAACACAACGATATTTATGGCTCTTAACTCTCTTCTGGTATTCTTGCTATTTTATATGTCACAGAGTAGTCAGTAGGAATTATAGGAGCAATCAGATATTCACAACCAGAACTTCTATTTTAAAAAAAATCTCTGAAAGTTTAAGAATGAAAAAAAATATGATTGTCTATGGGGAGATTTTCGATGCAGAAAAGTAAATTCTATACTCCAAGTGAAGATTATAGAAAATCTAGTTTCAACTGAAAACAAAATGGAATTGAATTAAAGAAAAAATAACCCAGAAGCCAGCTTAGATTAATGGGTGAGTGATGACCACTACATTAAGTTGTATACTGCTGTTTGGTTTCAGAGATTCAGCAGTCTCAGTTGATACGATAATAAATGATAAAATAAAACTACAAGAGGAAGGATTTAGTATGGCCTTAACATCAGCCACTTACTCTGTAAGCTCATTTGAAGCACCTTCTCCAGAGATGCATCCTCCTCTTTCTGCCTGTCTTCCATACTTAATTTCAGGACCCTTTGTAAAGATGGGTCTTCTTTTTCTGCCCACTTCCGGGAGGCTTCCATGATTTCACGCAGACTTGGATCGGGTTGATCCTCATCCACACTGTTCAGTTTAGGTTTGATGGTCTGCGTAACGATCATGTATCTTAAAATCCTGTCTGCATCACATTCTGGTAAATTTCCCACAATGATGAATATCGAGTAGCCTGCAAAGATCAAGTAATGAAATATACCCAACTCCATATAAAAAAGGTAGTTTCCTTAGCAAACTAAATTTTAAAAAACTATCCAGTCATACCTACAATTCAGCCATTTGGCTAAGTACTTTGCCAATTATACATATTTAACTGTTTTAAAGATGATCTCTTGCCTCCCAAAATAAAAAATACAAAATTATTAGGTATGCACTGGTGAAGGTTCACCAATAAAATATTCATATCACATTGTAATTAATTTACCATATGACTGCTATAAGATGCACACCAAACAAACATTGCAGCATGTTTTTTTTCCAAAACTCTGATTAAATGAGACTTTTCTCATCAAAATACCCTCCTCGTTGATGGCTGATTTTCTTATTTTCAACACCCTAACAACTGAAGCATGAAATGAGTGAGTATGAACGACCAGAAATGTGTATGCCCTTTGAGGCATAACAGACATCTGAAAAACAGATTTCTTTCTCATTGTGGAATAGCTTGACAAGTAGTTCTTCAGTCTGGAGAAAACAAGACAACTGCTAGGAAAGCATGGGTAAAGTCAACAACAACAACAGAAGAAGTGTGTGTGTGTGAAAGAAAGAGGAAAGGGGCAGACCAGGTATTACAAAATCTGAAACATACCAGCATAATCAGCCACAATTCTACTGCACAAAGCTCTAAGACAGTCA
This sequence comes from Nautilus pompilius, assembly GCA_018389105.1. Taxonomy (NCBI): domain Eukaryota; kingdom Metazoa; phylum Mollusca; class Cephalopoda; order Nautilida; family Nautilidae; genus Nautilus; species Nautilus pompilius. The sequence goes on along the minus strand of JACATO010002742.1, from coordinate 271,258 downwards.
TCAAAAGGTATTTAGGAGGTAGATTTGGCTTTTCTTATTTTTTAGTCATTGGAGTAGATCAAAATTACACAACTCATCAATAATTCAAGGTATTATGATTAAATAAAAGCTAATTTGAAATCTTTAGTTCAAATACATCTGAAAGGAAAAGCAGCAGCTAAAAAAAATTCAGTGGGTTAGGTCTGATTCATTCAGTTAAACATGGAAGTTGAAAGTATGGCAAGAGTTTATTGGTTTTCAGGTAGAGTCAATATTAAAGAAATTCTTACAAAGAAAAAGTATCAAATGATCACGTGGCAAGCCAGTGACCCTTGAAGACACTGCAACACTCAATAAACAATTTCCTGACAACATGAAAATTATGAACTGACCACTTCAGTCTCAAGATTTCAACAGGAAGTCAACTAATATTCTGCAGTTGTAGAATTACAGAATGGAATTCTTTGCCATCACAATACTTGCAGAAATGAATAGTACAGATTCCAGATATAAGTAAAATTCATTAAGCAAAAGGAAGATATTAAGTTATACATGTATTATGGTTTTGCTAACTGTTGTTTTTGCTAAAGTTAAATTCTGCTTAGGACATTTAAGAGAGAGAGAGACATTATTGGAAATAATTATGGAAACAGGATATGGACAAATGAATAATTGTAACTGAGACATGTATATACTACATACACAATACATTATTACAAAAAATATACTAAACTAAAATGAATAAATTGTACAGATCATTAGTATTTGGTATGAGCTCTACTGTGTATAGAGCATGATACATGTTTTATGCTCCCATACAAGTTATCAATGAATGCCTGTGAAATGTTCCAAATATCTTGTAGCACTTTCCACAATACATCCCAGGTGGATAGTTGCTGTCTGACTTTTCAGTAGCCATATACGCCATATAGCCTCAATGATGTTCATATCAAAATTTTGTGCAGGCCAAGGCATCTGTGTGAGTGTTCCATCAGCCTCTTTAGATTTCAAATAATTTTTCACCCCAATGGCTGTATGTTTTGGGTAAATGTGTTGTAAAATTAATCCCCACCCAATGAGATGTTTTCCTGAGAAAATGGCATAATAGATAAGAACCTGCCTGTACCTGTCAGCAGTCAGTATACCTTTAATTTTATGCAAATCCCCAACACCCTTGGGTGGTATCTACTCCAATGCTTCACTGTACCTATTGTACACTGAATATTATACCACTCCCCTGTCCACATTCAAACAAGCTGCCATTAATTATTGCCAAATAGTTCAAATTTGGATTCATCTGTAAAGATCAACTTCCAGGTTTAGACATCACACTTTCATTTTTGCTGCTCATTTCATCCTTGCCATTTGGTTGACTTTCCTCAGCAATGGTTTTTGGCGAGCTAAACATTCAGTGAGACCACTTTATGCTATTGTGCATCTTACTGTTCTTAAAAAAATGCTAACACCCATACTTGCACCTAGGTCAATGACAAGATCTCCAACAGCTTGTCATCAATCTCAAAGAGAACTTACACAGAAACACTTATCAATTTTTGAGAGTCTGGGCTATTTTCCTAAACTGTGTCTATGGTCAACAAGACCAGTTTCACATATCAGAGTCTTGCATACGCTTCCTTCTGAAACATGAAGTTGGGCTGCAATCTGACACATGAAGTAACCTTTGCTAGCTATGACTTGGCCTCAATTACTTCTATCCCCTTCCACTATTCCATCCACCAATAAGACTCTCTTTATTCATAACTTACCCCCCCATAATATTTATACCTCCAAAAAATGGACTAACCATGCTTTTGTTTTTGTCTTTTTTTTTGAGTGAGGAAAAGCAACATCTGCTATCCCAAAGAAATAATATCCGAACGTCGATTTGGGTATTTACGAATGCGATGAACAAACACTGCATTCGTACAACCCTGACCAGAAGGAACAATCTCTGAATGTGGAATTGGGTACTGACCAAAGCGATACAAACACCGCATTGGTCAGACTACTTCCCGTTTCATCATCTATCCAGGGAAACCTCTGGTTCCCCTATGAGGAATAAAGGAAATGAATTAAAGACAACAATAATTCCACCTCCAATCAAGAAAACAGACAAAAAAAATGTCTCCATCCATTTTTTACACCAAAACAAAAATCAGCCCCATTCCCTCCTTTTCTCCAGTTGGATTTCAATAAAGAATAAAAAGAGCCCAAACAACCCTAATAGAACATTAAGGATATACAGAGAGAAAACTCTGTTTTGAGAGTTCAACCTGGAAAAATCCTACCTCTCCTGCCGTATTTACAAAGGAGTTTGGGTAGCCCACTGCTCTCTTAACAATAGGCACATGAATACAAACATAGGTCGAAATAAGACCTCACTTATAAACAGCTGTGGCTGCTGAACGTGGAACCAACACACAAATGCAACCTTACACACACACACACACCCTCAAACGATTGCACCACACCAACCCCCACAAAAAAAGATCAAGACATGCTCTGATCAAGCTTGCTCTCTTGTCCTAGAGTTTCAAGTTTCTGATCCAATGGGCCAAATTGCCAGGAGGCTGGCTGGCTTATATTGTAGGCTCCATATCTAGGGGAGAAAACATCATAATGGTTCTTGGCATTGAGTCAGGAATCCTAAGACCACCTTTGAGAACCACCCTGAAACTGTGTGAATTTGGTAACCCACCCGCTCCCTTATCACCTACCATGTGATATTTCTCTCTCAGGAGCCATAGTATTCACCACACCACAATATCACTTCCTATACTTTTATAGTCTTTCTCCATCCTGAAAATCCCTGATGTCTATCACTATATTAGCAAGTTAAAGTATGTTTAGAGAGGGGCCACATGGAAAGCTGCATTTTTGACAAGCAACGCTGTAAGATGTTCCCTTGCTTCTCAGAAGAAAACTGGAAGGGCATGACCTTTAATGACTTTATACTGAGCAAGCATAACTGTGCACCAAACTGCCAGATGTGTATGCTTGCCAACTTGAGCAAAGTGAACTGATACAATAAAACAGATATGTCAAAAGAGAAACACGCAAAATTACTGAAGAGTGCAATGGAGAACCTCTGGAACATGTCGTATTTCAGACTGACCGAGTACTAGCATTTTATGCAGATCCCATTGAGATCACATTTGGTCTGCAGTTCAGGTAAGAACTTGGTACAGTTCAACTCAACCCACAGCAGCCAGGTGAACATCTCAAGCTGCAATGATGAAAATCATCTTGGTACCATTTCGCCAAGGACCTCTTTTTCAGCAAGTTGGTCAGCTTAAAAGCACCACAGGTTTACAAAAAGTTGGCAGTGTACAGATGACTTATGTGATGATAAGCAATCAGTTTACTAATAACAACACATGACTGTGCTATGAAGCATTTCAGTTTAGTTTTTCCTGCTTCTGTAATTATTTCCAATACTGTATTTAACCATATGTCTGCTTTGTTACCTTACTTTAAAGTTTATCATAGCAAAAAATAATTGAGTTTGTAGCAATTTAAAATCAGAAAAGCTAATTTAAAAAAAAAAAAGAAAATTCTATCTTATTCAATTTGCAATCAGTTTCATTTGCTTTTTAGTAAGTTTGTGTGTGTATGTGTGTTTCTTTAAATTCCCTTTGTATCTACAAAGAGCCAGGCAGGGTGTGACCATACATTTTCAGACATTATCTCACACTATAAAGCTTCTGATGCAGAGAAAAGCACTTACCTTCTTGCTGCAGCTGTGTCAGAAACAAGGACAAGTAGGTATCTGAAATAAGCTGTGGACCAGTCAGCAAAGAGTTAAGGTTGAACCACTGCTGACCTAGCTTTCGCACACTAAACCAGTGCTGCCGCATGTTACAGATGAAGGCCTTTTGTTCGCTGCAAAACATCTGTTAGTTAGTTCCATCTTTTCACACCTAACCCACAACTTTTTAAATAACTAATAACTCCAAAATAAAGGTTTTTTTTTTTTAAATTTATTAATCAATGAAGTATTTTTAGATCCTTAACAGCAGTCTTTGGTTTATTTTACACTCTTTGTAGCTTCATATTTGAATTTAACTGGTTATAATACACACACACACACATATATATATATATATAAATTAATCATATCTATAAAATATCAAATGCATCTTTTCTTCAGCAGTTCACTAATAAAACACCAGACAAAAAAATTTTTTTAAATGTGAAGTGGAAAGTCTCCTAAAATTAAAGAGTAAAGCAGGAAAAATTACTTGGTCATCAAATACTTTCCATGACTCAGGTTATATAAAGGCCGTACATGCATAGAGATGCTTTAGATAATTCTTAAGCTAATATAAATCAATTTACGTTTTGAAAATATTCTCATTCAGCAAAGAAATTAACTGGGACCAGATTAAAATTTTCTACAAAGGGATGGGGAAAAGCCCCATACGTATATTCTTATTTTTTTTACATACACTCACACAGGACCTTTTCTTGCAGCTATAGCAATTTCATCTTGACTGTTGTATGGTATCAGTTCTACATTCCACACCTTCAAGGCATCAGTAATCACTTGGATAGAGAAAAATCCCCTGTCATCCATATTTGAAGATGGTTGCTAGAACAAAATAAGTAAATTAGTGAATTAGTCAAAACAAGTAGCGTAATAATCATGGCAACAAACACGACTCAAGATTTAATATTTGCATTAAGGGCAAAAATATACATGACAGTATGTGTTACTACGATAAAAACTCACAGACAAAAAATGCTGATATTCTGTTGAGTGCTCCCCAGCCTCTGCCATTCGCTTTCCTTCCTCTTCATCCAGACTTCTAGCAATATCAGCCAAATCTAGCACAGTAAAGTAGTTTCCCTGCAACAGTGAATTCAGGCAATGCTGTGCACACAATGAGCCTTCTTGCTAGAAAAGAACAACAGAAACACACTGCTAGAGAGTTATAATTTGTTCACTCTAATCAAAAGCTGTAAAGAATAATCCTAACAATTGCTAATAACCAATAATAAATAGTGCATTTAGCTACTTGTAATGAGTGCTATGCTAAGAAAATCAGCTGAATTTTATTAAATAATAAAAATAATTAGTAAGAGAAGAGACTGCAGTATACCATTAACTTATATATTCATGCCAAAGATTCTGCATTTGTAATCATGTCATAATCAAAGTATAAGTAAATTTACTGATAACTTTTCAAACCTTCAATTAAAAAAAGACAACAGATCATTTCATAGTGCACTTTGGTTGAAACTGACTTACAATAACTTTTTTTTATTTTTAAGTACAAATGCAGAACTTAGGGTAATGTTAATCACATTATATTCTCAGATATCTAATATACACATAAAAGGTGACATACCCTCAAACTATGGTTGCTAAATTCCAAAAATATGAATGCCATCAAGTAAAACAAGGAAAATAGGGCCAGTGCATTATTGAAAGATACGTACATAGCTAACAGTTTTATTAAACTTTCTGTACAAATATATTTACTAATAATATAAATTGATTGGCTAGAGTTGTAAGGGAATATTGAGTTTTGAAGTCCTTCATTTCTAACCTTGTACATTCCAAATGCCCACTACTAATAAGCTTATTCTAATGTTGTGCATATAGGAGCAACAGAAGCCGAATCAATGTACTCAGATCATTCTTTATCCCTAAAAAGGTTTATATTTGGAATGGTTTAAAATTTTGGATTTACAAACACTTTATGAATCACAGTTGCACAAACACCAGCTTATAAGACTAACTGAATCATTTTTCAAAAAAATTTGTTTAAATATTAAGAGGCAACCAAATAATTTTTCAGTTATAAACAATCAAAAATTGACCAATGATCTACAAAGCTTGATATTATATTAATACATATTTTCAAATGTTTGTGCACTACTCTTTCACAAAGCACCTAGAAGCCCCAAATTTTGGGGTGTAGATACTTCAGAATCTGGGCAAGGTTTTAAGCTACCACATATTAGCCTAAAACCATTTTCCCTATGCAGTGCCAGATACCCCAGCTAGTTATAAATATTTTTAGCAACAGAATTATTGTAAGGAATAGAATAAAATTCTTTCAGTAACCGCTGATAACCAGACTAAAAAAAAAAAACAAAAAAAAAACACAGAAATAGATGTTTCCTCAATCCTAACAAAAGCCACTTGTAATAACCACACTAGAGAATTGCCTGTCGCTTTGTGTTTGTGTGTGAAGATCGCTATTCTAATTTGTATACAAACAAACCAAAGCTCCACTTTAACATAATTGTAAAAATGACGTATTCAATGGCACAGTGGCCATAATAGTGTCGATCAACACTAGAGTTCGATGTATTTTTTTTAGTTTAACATCGAACATTATTAGTAAAAACAGCACTTGTACATGCGATTATAACATAAGCTAGACATTTTAATATAGTAGTACTGCGGATCCCCCCCATCCCTCTCTCTCTCTCTGTCTTTTACATCTTTTAACAATTTATTACACTTGAGTCTGCTCTTAATTTTCATTTCACTAAATGAAAAAAGGCTTCTCAATATGACCTCATATGTATTATACATACGTTCTACAGCGAGTACATATTAACAGACTGTGGTTATTTGTTTAATTTTAAAAAAAAAAATTGAGAAAGGCACCCTGAACACTTCTCTACGATCCGGCCCGGGGAATTCCGCAAACCAGAAAGGCTAATAATAATAATAATAATAATAATAATAATAATAATAATAATAATAATAATAATAATAATAATAATATAATTCCAACCAAGACTTCACCCGGGTCGGGAGTTGTTATTCAAGAAGAGAAGGCCACATTCCTCCGACCGAGGATGGATGTGGTCAACGGATCCACACAAAACCCCAAATACAAATTATTCACTTTCGATTCAAGACCGAAAGCTGACGGCTTCTTCGCGATGAAAAAAACCCTTTTACGTAGTTAACCCCAAGCTTCCTTTCCGGTCAGCGATACACCCGTAGCCCTCTAATGCGAGCCGAAAACTACCGAAACTTCTGCTCTAAACAACTTGGTTACCTTCTCGAAGAAAATCGACTCCATTATGCTCGGGATCGCAACGAGCAACGATTATCTGCTCTTTGTTTGGGGAGCAACTAAAATTTGCGTGGCAAAACAAACGGAATAGGAAAGAATTTTTTTTTCTTTTTTCATTTCTCTCTATATTCTCTTCTTCTTCTTCTTCTTTTGTAACAGTTAAAGTTTGTTATCGTTTTTTTTTTTTTTAAAACAAAAAAATTTTTTACTTTACGTTTCATTCATCTAATGTCAAAAGTTTTCCTCGACACGATCATACAGTATTTTTTTTATGTCGAAAGAAATTTAATACGCTTAATAAGACCTTGAAACTTTCCTTCTTGATGTTGCCTGGTACCGCATCGTACAAGGTACAGACCGGGAGGGATGAAGCACCGCGGGTGACTGCGGTTTTCGCCGACCAGCCAAACACGACCTCCTTTAAATACAGAGGACTGCAGTCCGTCCATTAGGTGGATTGTTTCCAGTCGCCATTTGCTTTAGCCGTACATAGACGTACTAAAGAAACTATTAACATTTCCCTACGCGATCGGGGTTATAGAGGGGGTTATCTAATAATGACTTATTGAACCCCAGTATAGTGTGCGAAGTTCAACGATAGAGGCCGCTCTTGATTAAATCGCTGTCACGTGTATACTCAACACCGAAATACCGGCTACCACTTTCAAGTCACGTGACCGCAGAAATTAGAATTCAACAACTAAAAAAAAAAAAGATTTACTTTCTTCCTTAGGGCTAAAATACCAGTAAATTGTTTCTGAATGCTGCTGTGTCTACTCATAGATAACTAAGGGTCTTTTGACCACACGTGCAGGTTTCAGTGGTTTTGTCCAGCAGAAGTTTTTTGAAGACCTTAATGTCCTGTGGTCACTAACTGACGAGCGACCGTCCGGAGCAATGGCTGAAAAGACCGCGATCTGGAAGCGAGGCTCCTCTTCTATAAAATATCTCGCTCGCTGGAATTAACAAAAAACGGTATCAGAAATTGGAACCAAAAAAAAACAAAAAACATTTAGAACAATTTTTATAACAATAGATGTAAAACTGGTCATTATTCGGTCTACCGATTCCAATGGTTGATGAAGAACGTAAATATTTTGGTGCGAATTCAGTGAGCATCTAAGAGGAAGGCTGATTCCTTCGAAGATTCTCGTGGAAATATTTACTAGTCTGCGGTTCTTAGCCCGACAAGACGAGCTACACGTGGTCACGTGTGAACTTCCGCTCAGACTGAGGCGCGAAGATATCCTGATCTCAGGGGTTGGATGGAGCGAGAAAACAAAATATTTGAGCTGATGAGTGGTAAAATCCTCAGCCAGGACGTACGAACTGTCAGATGAACTGAAAATACGGGATTAATGCTTGGACTATGTTCATTAAATCCTTGTGATTCAGAGCTCATTTTCACTGTGACCGACCATTCTACGGTGTCCGTAAAGTTACTATACAGTCTTACAAGTTACTATACAGACACCATGCAGTACAGTAAGATATTGTATTAAAATATTTATTGTAACAAAGAAATAACACCTTTATGTTATCAAAATCTCAGAAAATACATGTGTTACATCCGAAAGACTGTAATTGGCAAAATTTCTATGACAAATATTCAAATTGGAGGCCTTCAGCTTCAATACATTCTCGACAACGTGACACCACACTATGACAAACTTTGGTGCACAAGTCACGATCAAGGTTGGCAAATGCATCAATAACAAATTGTCAAAAACTATTACATATAATACAATGAAACTGTATAGTAACTTGTAAGACTGTATAGTAGGATCGAAAATTGTACGGCTCAGTGTTATGATTGTGCCAACACTTTTCAAGGAAAATTCGAATGTGTTGGAGCTCGTTTTGAACAAGAGGGAGCCGGAATAACGAATATTTCCTGCCAGATACATGCACTAAATTTAGCCATTCAAGACGCTATTTCTGGAAACTCTCATGCGCAGCTTTTTTAGCATCGATACAAAATCTAACAAATTCTCTACGAGATTCTCCAAAACGTCTAGCGACAGTTCGAAATTTTGCAAAATCCGCTGAATTTTCTCAAACACTACTCGCTAAAGAGTTAAATTCCATTTTTTTAGTAGCGATGTCAATCACAGCTGGACGTCCTACCTGAAGCACTGGAAAGTATACAGGATCGGACAGGTGTCACTCTTGTCAAATCGAAAGCACTGAGCTTTCGAGAAAAGTTACAACAATTCAATTTTTTCATATCCTTGAAAGTAGTCCTGGAGATATTCGAAATTACTGATAGAATAATAAACTATCCCAGTCTAAAATAACGTCGTCTGAAGGTTTGAAATTTATGGAACACGCAGTTAAGGAACTCGTTTCTCCGAGGGATGATTTTGACTCTTTTTTGGGATAACGCAGTTTCAGATTCTGAAAGCTGCTTCGACAACCATCTGCTTCTCGCCGTTTTTAAAAGACAGAAGTCGATAAATTTACATGCCAAAAGATTATAGAGTTTCTTTATGCGAAATAGAATCACGTAGAACGAATAAAATGATACCAATTCTGATATCGACTGTAAAGCTCTGGTTGCCTCCACCCTGGGGTGAAGTACCAAAATCCGATTGCGAACATTTTTGGCAATGATTTAGACGAGTTTGGATTTCAGTCTCAGTTCACGGGTTCGGAAAATCTTCGACTCAAAGCTATATCTACCATTACTAAAATCATACAGGTTATCAAAGAGTGAAGGAAGTGTTATGATTCTTCAAGATGTACAACTTTGTAAATTGTTTGCTGTCACCAACGGCCACAGCTGTTCCAGGCAGTGCACTGAGAAGACTGAGCACTTCCTCACGCAGCGTAGTGTCGCGACAAGGATTCGACCATCTTCTCAGATTACCATCAAATCCAGAAGAAAATGGCAAACTCCTGCGGCGTTACTAAAGAACAAAAATACATTCGCTCTGTTCGATATGTAAACACGTTTTTTCTTTCTTTACTCATCTTTTTTGTCTACCTGTTAATGTACATAATACTTACGGATACGGCCCTTTCATATTTTTATACCTGGGTCATAATTCCACAAAATATCCTTTCAGAAAGTTGCACGGGCGGATACTTTCAAACAAACAGACGATTTTTTCAAAACTTTGTCCCTCTCAATATTAAATGGTTTCTTCGTGTTCGCGCTACACAATAAGACTATTAACGGAAATAAGAGCCTTGGAATTGGCCATGCTTTGCCTTTCTTTTTCAAAATGAAACAGAAGTCATAAAAAGTGGCAACGGACTCTGATACGGTGCAGCGTCACAAAAGTTAGCTGAACGATGTGAAAAGGCAAATGGAGGCTATGCTCGGCTTCTGAGTTAACTCCCTTTACAAACTTTTTTTTTTTTTAACTTTCCGAATCAAAATGTACAATAAAGGTTTCTAGAAAACCACCATTTTCCCTCACAGTGCAATGCGTGGCCGTTATCTTAACCGTAGCAGACGAGCAGCTGACACAAAGATCCCAGAGAATATAATATTTAGAATTGAATAAAAAAATTTTTTTTTCCTTTAATCGAATTTGATTTATTTTTTGTATTAAGCAAAATAAACTTTAAATACTAAATGGGGGTAACAAAAGGCAGATATTGGAAGAAGACTACCTAGTCCTGCATTCAACAAATTTTAGGTCGCTCACCATCGGCAAGAATGTCTGGCCACCCACGTGCTACTCGCAGATGATGAATTATTTCATTTTTTTTTTCTGTTAATCCAAATCCCTTCTTTACCGTGGCAGACTTGGAATTTTCAACTTGAATCCTTAGGACCAGTTTGTATGCGACTTTTCCCCTGACCTAACAGTGTACAGGCGAGAGCCACCGAATTTATTTAAGTATTAAGAACTGGATGAATCATTTATACTCTGCAGTTATTGTAAAATTTTCAGAGTAACCTTAGCTTATCATTGACCGAAGAAACTACTGTAGCAGCCATCATTATTTTATTGCTTCAATTAGTATGGAGACCACAAGTTGTTACGGGGGCAAACTGTTACAACATCAGTAATGCATAAATGTATAGATGAACTATAATCGTAGATCAAAACATATGACGTCGATTATCGCTCATCTATACGTAGACATACGACGTAGATCATAACCTCATCTATACGAAGACTTGGCGTCGATTATAGCTCGTCTATACGTAAACATATGACGTCGATTATAGCTTTCTATACGTAAACATATGACGTCGATTATAGCTCTCTATACGTAAACATATGACGTCGATTATAGCTCGTCTATACGTAGACATATGACGTCGATTATAGCTCGTCTATACGTAAACATATGGCGTCGATTATAGCTCGTCTATACGTAAACATATGACGTCGATTATAGCTCTCTATACGTAAACATATGACGTCGATTATAGCTCTCTATACGTAAACATATGATGTCGATTATAGCTCGTCTATACGTAAACATATGACGTCGATTATAGCTCGTCTATACGTAAACATATTGTGTCGATTATAGCTCGTCTATACATAAACATATGACGTCGATTATAGCTCGTCTATACGTAAACATATGACGTCGATTATAGCTTTCTATACGTAAACATATGACGTCGATTATAGCTCTCTATACGTAAACATATGATGTCGATTATAGCTCTCTATACGTAAACATATGATGTCGATTATAGCTCGTCTATACGTAAACATATGACGTCGATTATAGCTCGTCTATACGTAGACATATGATGTCGATTATAGCTCGTCTATACATAAACATATGACGTCGATTATAGCTCGTCTATACGTAAACATATGACGTCGATTATAGCTCGTCTATACGTAAACATATGACGTCGATTATAGCTCTCTATACGTAAACATATGATGTCGATTATAGCTCGTCTATACGTAAACATATGACGTCGATTATAGCTCTCTATACGTAAACATATGATGTCGATTATAGCTCGTCTATACGTAGACATATGATGTCGATTATAGCTCGTCTATACATAAACATATGACGTCGATTTAGCTCTCTATACGTAAACATATGATGTCGATTATAGCTCGTCTATACGTAAACATATGATGTCGATTATAGCTCGTCTATACGTAGACATATGATGTCGATTATAGCTCTCTATACGTAAACATTTGATGTCGATTATAGCTCTCTATACGTAAACATATGATGTCGATTATAGCTCGTCTATACGTAGACATATGATGTTGATTATAGCTCGTCTATACGTAGACATATGATGTCGATTATAGCTCTCTATACGTAAACATATGACGTCGATTATAGCTCGTCTATACGTAAACATATGACGTCGATTATAGCTCTCTATACGTAAACATATGATGTCGATTATAGCTCGTCTATACGTAAACATATGATGTCGATTATAGCTCTCTATACGTAAACATATGACGTCGATTATAGCTCTCTATACGTAAACATATGATGTCGATTATAGCTCGTCTATACGTAGACATATGATGTCGATTATAGCTCGTCTATACGTAAACGTATGGCGTCGATTATAGCTCGTCTATACGTAAACGTATGGCGTCGATTATAGCTCGTCTATACGTAAACGTATGGCGTCGATTATAGCTCGTCTATACGTAAACATATGATGTCGATTATAGCTCGTCTATACGTAAACATATGATGTCGATTATAGCTCGTCTATACGTAAACATATGATGTCGATTATAGCTCTCTATACGTAAACATATGACGTCGATTATAGCTCGTCTATACGTAAACATATGACGTCGATTATAGCTCGTCTATACGTAAACATATGACGTCGATTATAGCTCTCTATACGTAAACATATGATGTCGATTATAGCTCGTCTATACGTAAACGTATGGCGTCGATTATAGCTCGTCTATACGTAAGCGTATGGCGTCGATTATAGCTCGTCTATACATAAACATATGACGTCGATTATAGCTCGTCTATACGTAAACATATGATGTCGATTATAGCTCTCTATACGTAAACATATGACGTCGATTATAGCTCGTCTATACGTAAACATATGACGTCGATTATAGCTCGTCTATACGTAAACATATGACGTCGATTATAGCTCTCTATACGTAAACATATGATGTCGATTATAGCTCGTCTATACGTAAACGTATGGCGTCGATTATAGCTCGTCTATACGTAAACGTATGGCGTCGATTATAGCTCGTCTATACGCTTAATTAGGAATTGCTGGTACTGTACCAGTTACCTCGCAATTTTAACCCGCTAGGTCCGCTACCCTCATCATCAATCCCTACCATCCTCTAAGTCCCGAACGTTCGTAATAAATAAATAGAATTTAAAAAAAAAAAAAAACCGCCAGCTACAAGCGATCTCGACGGCGGCCATTTTGAATATGCACACTTACTTACCGGACAGAAAGACGACGACACTTAGGGCGAACTGAAAGCGAAAGTAAGCGGAACCCGTAGTAGCAGGCGAGATAAAGTCAGAAGTAAGAGGCAACTTTGGCTCTAAAGGTTCTGCGTAGGAGCACTTAAAAACATTTGGTGGCCTCGCCGAGTAAATAGGAGTAACACCCACCCTCCGCATCCCGGTCTCCGAACTCCTACCCCTCATCGCCAATGAAGCACGCTTCAGCAGTCTGCGTTAAGAAGACATATTTGCGAGGGGAGGAGGGGTTGCGTGTATGGATAAGAAGCAAATTAATAAATACACAAGCGTATGTAAAATAATTTTTTAAATATACGTTTAATTTAAAAAAAGAAACGAAAGTACGCGTTTTTTTTTTATATTAAAATTAATTTAACGACGTTATAAGTTCGCTTTTTGATTTTATTCTTCATCTATATGCTTAGGAATTTTGTTGGCATTATTAATTCTCAAAACCTCTTCACGATCTGCATTGACCCGCTCTTTCTGTATTATATATATATATATATGATGATGATGATGACGATAATTTATGTAGATGTCCGCATTCCGTCAAGCCGGTAAACGATAGCGATTGATTTCCAGATCGGTGACGTCACTGTTACCCGGCTATCGGTCTGCATAAAAAGAGGAAGAGTCTGGACAGAAGAAAGTTAGGCCAGGAGAGAGGCTAAGAACGTTCTATACAGGATCAAGGTAGGTGATCACCATTCGATCTTCTCGCTTCTAACGTCATCCCATCAAAGGCCGCATCTCGCAATCGCGCTGTACGAGAAACATCTTTGCCACATATTCCTTTCCTTTGAACTTCGGTCCTGCGGTCTTAGCTTCGAAGTTAAAGTGAAGCATCCGAAGGCCTTTATCGTGCATGACCCTAAAGTGTTTCAGGCGGCAAAATAGGTCTTCAAATGTCTCTGGAATATACGTACATAAATTTGAAAATTCCTTTTTAATAAAAAAAGAGAAGGCATAGATTTTCCGATTAAAACCGCTCCACGCGAGACGGAATTCCAACGAAGGTAGGTTAGCCCGTTTTTTTAATGCAGGTGCGCAACGGGAGAGAGAGAGAGAGAGCGCATCGGCGTTGGGATAAACCTCTCTAGATTCTACGGGATAAAATCTGCGGACCGTTTTGGCTGATCTGTTCGCATCGACAGCTACGGTCCCCGCCGTGGTTCCGTTTTACTAACCTTAAAGGTTTCCGTCCGTTCTGAGAACGTTCCCCACACTTCCCATGGTTCCCGTACTCGCTCACGGTTCGGTCGTCGAAGAGTTGCTCCGCCTGTTACGTCATGGGTTCCAAAACTGGAATAAAGTTTTCTCTTATACTTCTCTCTCTTCCTTTTCAACACCTCCAAAAGAAAGAGAGGGGGCAAAGGAAAAGGAAAAGTGGGGATGTAAAATAATGTTAACTGTTTAAACAATTGATTAAATTTGTCTTGATGGGTTTAAAAAAATTAGTCTTCGACGACAGTATTCAAATAACGTGTTAGAAGAATTTTAGCACGAGATGGAAGTGAGGGAGGGGTTATTATTATTCATGTACTCGCAAATTTATCATCGTAGATTATTTCCTCCCCTCCATTTCTTCTTTCTTTACAGATGCTGCTGTTGATGTTTCTGGTCGCCGGCCCGCTGGTGATGGTTCCGGGCCATGCTTCATTTTTCCCCAGAACCGGTTTATACAGGGCCTGCATCAACGAGTGCCTCCACTGCGTGGAGAGATGGAGCATCCTGGCCTACGACGGCTCCAGCTGCGCCTATAAATGTGAATCCACAAGTGGGAGGAGCATCGACAGAAAGTGCAGCAACCCCATATTTCACGTTTTCGGGCGAAGACTGGGAAACGAAGGAGCGGGCGCGAGGTTGGAGAACACAGGGAGATGAACTGCTCAAAAAAACACTTTAAACTTAATCACGTGTTCTAGTGCGGAATCTGCTGAAACTACTTTCGCTATCCATCTCTGTCTTCTTCTTTTTTTTTATTGATGACGTCCGCTTTTAAATTAAATGACTAATTTGGTTTCATTCCATTTGCTGTTAAATTCCAGCTCTCAACAAGACGTCAAGAACGTCTTGTAATACTAGAAATAAAGTTCATTTTCTGGATGTAATACTGTATGTTACTTCGTCTTAACAGAGTACTTAATATATTCGTAACGCAGGTGCAAGAACAGAAAGGGTAAGTTGCACCATATCATATAAAAAAATCCATTACGATTAGTTTAATGGGCTCCTAGTTATGGATAATAGGCCAGAATCTACCGACTGGAGACTTCCAGTAATTTGGACTCAATCCCGGTTTTCAACATCGATTCTGGTTGGTTGTTGTTGTTGTTGTTAGGAATGGCGTTCCTTCGTCCCGTGGGGCTAACGGCGTCGAAGACGCGGCCACTTGCGTGGACAGCCCATAGGGGCCTTCGAAAAAGTCCGAAATGATGGGCTGAATGGAGAAGAGGGGGAGATAATCGGGGTTTAGCCTGTTTTGTATGAGGGGGGGACTTAGTTTATTGGGATTCGATTCGAAAAAGAATGGTAATCGATTAATGTAGAGTATCCATCACCAGAACAGTGACGAGGAGCATAGCAAGCAGAGTTTTCGGGAGTGACATGTTTTATAAGCCCGTTCTTCTTGGGCCCCACAAGTACTGTCTGGGATGTACGGAGTTACAAAAGGGCTACATTAAAGAGAAGGGCGGGCACTCTGCGTCACAGCCCCCTATAACTTAAGTAATACAGACTTGAGAGGCAGCGGGAGAGGCATACAGGTCAGACTGACACCATCTACAAACAGCGTCTGCCTTCTCCACTTTCCCTGGGACTATACTCCTCCGCTGCTTAGGCGAGGGAAGCCGAAGAGGACCCGAGACGACTCCTGTGCGTCGAAAGTTCTGCTGGAGTCGTCGCAGACACCGTAGAGGAAAGGGGTGGGTGTACGAGGTGGGGGGGGAGGGAGAGGAGGAGGAGATCCGATGAAAACCTTGTGTAGATAAACAGTTAGTAATTATATCGGTTCGATGGCTGAGCAACGAATGTATAGTTGTCGGACCTGCCTTTCCTACTGATGAGGATGGAGTGCAGAGTTGCAGGATGCTGCAAAATCAAAGCGAAAAATAGCTTCATTTTAATTTCCATATGATTCATTGAAATTAAGGTTAAGATGGGGCGTATTTCTTCCCTGCTAATAATGAATAGAACTCGAGAACAAAAATAAAAAATTACCAAGATTTCGGGATAACTGCACTTCAGGGGAAAGGAGGACGGGGAGAAGACAGGCAAAGATGGCGGATAAGAGCCTCGCAAGAAGAAAGAGAGCGAGCTAGTCTAGCATCGCAGAGAGAAGAAAAGCAAGAAACAACGTAGACCAGAGAGCTTCGAGAGAACTGCACTAGCAGCGAGAAGAGCGAGGACGAGAGGATCTCGCTCTCGCAGCGAGCTATCTCGCTAGCTCGCGAGCTAGAGCGAGATCTCGCGAGGCTCTCTCGCGCGAGCCAGCTCCATAGCGCGCGCGCGCTCTCGCTCCATCTCTCTCTCTCCTCGCTCCAGCTTCAGCTCTCTCTCTCGATCTCAGAGCAAGCTCGCTCTCGATCTCGAGTCTCGCTCCCATAGCTAGCGCGCGCTGCTAGCTCTCAGCTCGCCTATCTCTAGCGCTCTAGTCCATATCTCTCTCTCTCTCAAGAGCCATAGCTCTCGCTCTCTCTAAATCTCCATATCGCTCTCCGCTCTCTCTCCATATCGCTCATATCTATCTCCACTCGTCTCTCTCTCTATCTGCTATATCTCTCGCTCTATCTCCATATCTCTCTCTCTCTCTCCATCTCTCTCCTTCCATCTCCATATCTCTCTCTCTCTCTATCTCTTTCCTCTCTCTCCATATCTCTCTCTCCATATCTCTCTCTTCTCTCCTCTCTCTCTATCTCCATATCTCTCTCTCTCCTCTATCTCCATCTCTCTCTCTCTCTCTCTCTCTCTCTCTCTCTCACTCACCACACACACACACACACACACACACACTCCCTACATAAATAATAATTACACTAGTTTATGGCTATCAAAGGTCTGGTCCATGTCAGATTCCGAGTAATAAGGGTAACAGATTTGAAATCTTTTAAATAACAAAGTAAGCTCGCACTGATCTTCATCAGTTCATTCATAGTGGAGTACAGCAAACTTCTTTCAAGTATTTGAAGAGGTGATGTGGCGTAAAGGTGGCTTTATTGACCAACTGCCAACACAAAATTAGAACTAAACGGGTTTAGAAAAATAAAAAGAAGGCAACAAGATAAATCCGTATGGGTGTCGCCCGGACTTTCTACAACGGACCTATATTGTTATAAGATCATCGGCGAATCTAAAGAAGGAGGGCACAAAATTTTAAAAAAAAATATATATATATATATATTAATTAACGCGAACTATTTTGGTTTTTGCATTACGTCATACATCGAAAATCTGATCGGCGGAATGACTGAGAAAAACGGCTTGTGCGCGTGTGTGGACATTGTTGTGGGCAGCAATCGATCTCGAATAGTTCACAAGTGTTTGGAGTTTTTGGTATTAAGTTGACAAACTGTTTTATAAATTTTTTTATTAGGAAAAATTGCTAATATATATATATATTTTTTTTTTTTTCACTGTACAACGTGTCGACTCGGCGACTGATTTCCCTTTTTTGGAGAAGAACAGCGGCTATTGTGTACGGTAGCAGTGGTCCACGTAAAAACAAAAACATGAAAAGAGTTTTAAAGAAACCACCGAGTTTTTTGTTGTTTTTCCATTAAAGAAATCTGCGGAGAAGATGATAAGTTCTACTACTATCACATCATTCTGAAAGGGGTATGCGCGCTGGAGGCATAGGCAACCCATTTTATTGTGAAGAATTTTCCTCGACTTTGTTCACCAAATACAAAGTCCACATTTAACCTTCTTCTTCACCCATTTCTCTAACGAATCTCGCGCTGGGAGTTGAGTCTGCGCTACTCCGATCCATTAACTCTTCCCAGCCGACCTGGGCGTTGGAATCTTCTCTACCAAAAACTCTCTCCTTCTAAACAGCTCTTCAAATTTTTCATAAAACGAATGTGTTCTCCGCTCCGTTACAACCAGGATTTTTGGCTACTCCATTTCCATTCCCGCTACATCTTCTTGTGGTTCAGCCTGTAACCGTTTGCCAAGTTCGTTACCCCCCCCCCGTCTCTCTCTTCACACCTTTTCCCTTCCTGATCACAACACCAACATTCCAAACATCGTTTTGATTCTTTAGCCGCATCAGCCGTCTTTGGGACCCTGTTTGCCTTCTTATCACATCAGACGGGAGAACGGAGGATGCTGCTAACCATAAGCCTTACTCCAGCTGACGGGAAGTTAGATGACCGATGGCTGGGGAGTCTAATTTCGGAATTTAATCGAACCGGATCTTTTGTTCACCATATTCTATATTGGTATTCATTGGTATATTAATATCATATAATTTATATTGAAAGTGATTTTGTTGAAATTTTTAGCACACTTAAATCTTTAAATTTTATAAATTAAAAATTTAACACCCAAACGTACTTCTCAAATCTTTATCGGCGAAGATCAATAATACAAACACGATTACAATATTTGGCATATCATTTAATAACTCAACAGTTTATGCTCTTTTTGATGCATTTTCACATGGCAAAGGATCAGATAATAACTGAATTATTTCTAAAAGAACTAGAGTAAAATCCATTCAAATTAAAAATTCTGAGGATTTTGGAAATTACAATGCCTAAATACAAAAAAAAACCCCAACTTTTTTACGTGAGAATATTTTCCTTTCTATAAATTTAGATTTGCTCAGAGATAATTATTTTATTTTACTCATATAAGACCATTCAGATGAAAACAGAGAAGAAAAGCAGGATACTCCATCTACAGATTTTCTACCACCAAGTACCACATCCAGGCTTTCTCCATCACTTCCCGGTAGTACTCAAAGTCAAGAATTCTTAACGCCAGTCCAGCATCGCTCTGTTGGAAACTTTTATGATATAGATTGCTGCTATATCACCAATGGAAAGGATTTTTTTTTCTGATGACATCAAATTTAGGCTTATGACAAATGCATGGAAGCCAGAAGCTGATCATCAGTTTCCATCATCAGCAATGGATTTCAGAGAAAAGAAAATTTCGAATCAGCTGGTTCCAGCAATACTTTTGGCTGACCTGTAATGGGATTTTAAAGGTGGGGGGGTCTTCTGTGCTAGCTGTCTTTCTCATTCAACATCAACATGTTATTCAAAGCAACGCTCGTCCTTAATGGATTTGCTAGCAAGTTACGCGATCTTGAAGATCGGGTATCTTCGGAAAACTAAGCTTGCGAGAGTTGACGTAATTGAATGACTTACTCTAATTACTGATATTAAATAAAATTTACTAAATATATGCAATCGGTATTTACCGAACTAATAAAATCTTTTCAGAAATTTGTTTTCACGGGTCATTGAACATAACAGAACAAAGGGAGGTAATGTCGATTAAAACAAACAAACAAACAAAAAAAAACAAACCTGCCGAGAATAAGTGAGACCAAAGAAAAAGTCCGAAACCCCGCGGATTATTAAAGTTTGTACGTTTTCTGTCAGCTCACAGGGTTTTAAAACCGAAAGTTCGTCTGTTGTCGTCCGCGTTGTGCGTGAAAGTTAGAAAATTCTATTGAGATGCCCAGACCAAAATAATAGCTGTGAAAGAGGCTGTCTTTGGCCTTTTGCTCGCATGACAACATGGCGCCATTACAAAGACTGGCAATTTGACAACACGCCCGCTCCGAGCCGAGAAGAGGAAAGTAGGCGGGGGGGTACGCTTGGCACTCAGGAGGACCCTGAAGTCGAAGACCCGCGGGTGCACCTTTCCAGCGTGGTTTATCCTCGCTCTTCTTCGTCAGCTGGCCACGTGACTTTCTCCCTATGTCCGAAGTTCCACGGACAGCTCAGCTGACTTACATCTTGGAAGCCACTCAAGAGTCGTCCCCCCTCCAGCTGTACCCGGGTAACTCGCCTGATCACCAAGGATAATGCCTCCCCCACCATATCGTCCCCTTCTAGAGCTGCTTAGACCCTGAAAGTCTGGACAGGTCTGTCTCTGAATTCCCACCGGACGTCTGCGGAATCTTTGTTCTTCTTGGCGAACCCCGTGTCCTCACGTTTGTAGTCTAAGGACCTTTCACAGCGGTGTGGCGGAGCCCTGGTGAGCGAGCAGTTATCTACGTGGGTACGGTTTGGGATTAGGGGCGTAACTCCCATGAAGCAACAGTAGGCACGTGTCTGGGAGTTTTGGGATTTCTACAGCATCTGACCGGAGCACACCCCCTTTTCTCTGTAACTACTTCCTGTTTTCATTTTTCGTTTTACTTAAACCGGTGGCTTTCGTCAGAACCACGAAATGTTGTGAACCGAATTCTGCCACAGTTTTAACCCTACACCCAAGTCTACTTTCGTTTGATATTTAAATTCTTTTTCTAAAGGCATGAAGACATCAGGCTTATTTGGAGTATAACTACTAGGGTCGTTCGATCTCCGTAATCACGTCCTGCCGGGTTTCAGTTGAGCAACCCCAGTACGTAGCGACTCTTTGCGTAGAATTATAACCAAGGGGTAAGTCCAGTTTTGCATTGTTCATTCGGGAAACCCGTGTGTGAAAAGGGCAGCTTTCAAACCAGTAATTTTGAAACTATTTCTGGACCCTAAAGACGAGTTAATAACCCGCCGATGAGGAGATTAGTCTTTGCCGTTGTTCCATTGAGAGAGATATGCGAGCACATGTATATAAAGTCTGCTTGCGGGGATACCGAGGTATTTGCCATTTGTTTCTGCTGATAAAACATCTTTATTTACTGATTTGTCTGGCAGACACCACAAATAGATGATAGTCTCGCCTTGCTGGGAATACTGATCAGTGTTCGGGAAGGGGAGAGAAAGGAAAGTAACGTTTAAAGCGGACAAAACGAATTTTGGTTGAAGGATAACCAATCTAGGCGGCACCAGACACCGATAGATCATATACTATAACCCCCCCAAGGTTACGTGCAGTGTGCACTCTTATGTACTTATTATATGTACACTTCATTTTGCCAAAAATTAAAAACGGATTTTGTTGTTTTCTTCGAAAAAATAAATTAACGATAGACTCCAGGTAAATTACTGTTGCCTATTACCGCTAAATAGTTCTGATAGCTTTACATTGTGTATTCCTTAGTATTATTCTTACCTTATATGCACGGTTAAGTTTTAATTTCATTTTTAAAAAAAAACACACACATATATATGTATATACCTCAGCCAATCGTTAAGACAGATATTACAAGGTTGTTTACAGTTATCCTATGTTGTTTGGATGCATCCACGCGGCTGAGTAGTTACGGTAGATACATGTCCAAGTAGACAGAGAAATTATCTGGCTCCTTGTGCACGCAGACTCGCGCTGGCTCAAATTAACATAGTTAGTCAATATAAGCGCAAAAAAGGGGGAACTTCAAAGCCTGCCCTTAATCATAGTTCTATATTCCTTCCACTGGTTTTTTTTTTTTTTTTTAAAGTATCTTTAAGTTAAAAAAGAAGTATTGCTGCTTTGATGCCCGACTTCGGTGAAGAAAAAGAGGTGGGGGGGTCCAAAAAAAAACAACAAACTTTCCTCATCCTCGAAGCATCTCCCAAGTTTTGTTTCTACTTCAGCTATCGATCAGTCGTCGGTAACCATAATCATGGCAGTGGGATACGTCCGACCGAGGAGCGGAGGCGGAGGGTGATGTCATATCCGTGCCGGCTGGACATTTCGGTTGAAGGAAGAAGAAGACAAGAGGAGACACGCGGTGAACTAATTAGCGAAGGTGGGGGTTTGGGGTAACCAATTTACAGCGAGGCGACAGCCCATGTTGATGAAATGTCGGCCTGACGTCCAGTTTTTTTTTTTAAATCAATGATTAATGTATCCCTGAAGAATAGTTGCTGCTAGGAAACATTCCCTCGGTGGGTAGTGAACAGTCAACCAAGCTGCTAACTGACGGCGTAGCCTTCTGGACCGCGCCCTTCCACGCCTCGTAATTCTGGGGGCTAGTTATTGAAACGGAACCCAAGTGGTTTCTATGCATCGGCTCTGACACGGACACTATCACTATTACTATTATTATTATTATTATTATTATTATTATTATTATATTATTATTATTATTATTATTATTATATTAACCGCGCCTTCTAACCGAACTAACACCCGAAGCGCGCACCTGCCAGTTCTGATAACTACGGCAAAGATTTCGTATTCCGACTTCCTACTTTTGAGTCGGGCCATCCATCAGCAGCAAAACCAAGAGAAACCTGATCTTCTCTAAAACTATAACATAAACATATAAATTTGTACTTAAATGCTTCTCAGGCCGGGGTTATAAACCTTAATAAAGTTGCATATAGTTGCAATTTATGTAAATCAATGGCTGAAATTTAATATATTTAATAAAACTTGTCGGAAAATGTTGTAAACTTTCTTTGCTTCGTTCTTCCATTCATATAGTTTGATCTATTCTAAAGTTTATGTCGGTTAGCAGATAAAACCTGTCATTGCTGAGAAACGAAATTCGGCATCTACTGAATGCTATCAAAGTATAGTTTTCTCCACACTAGAAAATTCCAGTGCTATTAAATCAAGGCTAAAAGCCTGCGTAATCGAAGTGTTATTATGTGACGCCAAACATCGGCATTCCACGCTTTTAAATGTAGAATATTCACAATGTGTTTGTTATATCTGCCTACAGCTGAGTCTGCACATTCCCACAACCATCCTTCTCAAAAGACTAAATTACTTGGGGGGGGAGAATCTAAATATCAAATAAGGAAAGTAAACTTGGGTATAGGGTTAAACTGTGGGCAGAATTTAATCCATGTTTTTTTTTTTCAGTTTTGGAGGTCGTTTACTAGAGTGGAGAATAAATAGTAAGAAACAGATTTAACAACAAAAAAGGGGGGGTTAAGGGATATAATTAAGAGGAAATAGGGAAGCTAGTGTGTTAAGGATGTCCGTCATACCTGAGTATTCTAATAAAGCGTTCGACGTCTGAATCTGCGAGCAAACAGATCCAAATATCTTTTATAAAAAAATACGCCCCAAAAGAGATTATCCAGACAAATGGCGAAATGTGGAGCATTTACTTCCGTCCGAGATAATAAAGACGACAACAACAACAACCAAGGACGTAGGAAAGGTAAAAAAAAAAACTTTATCTAAAAGTTGCCCGTGCGTTTTACTTCTCTAATTTTCGACGTAGTTGTTTTACGGTGACTCGAGCGTGACCAGAATACACCTGCTTCGTCAGGTGCCTCTAGGATTATCTTTGAAGAAAAGCCACGAGGCAGTGTGCATTTAAAATGGTGATAACTATCCCGTCATCCCAATGTTCGCAGTCCAATATGCAGATCAGATATGACGTCAACGTCCGCGCCCGCAATCCGATTGAAAGTATACTAAATACAACGTTCAGGAGTGAGCTAAACATCAACATGATTGAAAATGTATTATTCCACATTAAAGATCTGGGAGTATCCTAAAGTTATTTTAAGGGGGGAAAATGCACACCTCACTTTAAAGCTAGCTTTGGAAACTATAAAATCCATAGTTATCATCTGTCCTTTATTAACCAGGAGAGAGCGAGCGCGTGTTTTTTAAACCGAGAAACCTTATTTGCAGTGTATTTCATTATTTAACAAAGATTTTATGGATTATTTGCGAAAGATACTTCAGAGCTTTAGACAATCTCACAGCAATCTTGATGGATAACAAGGATAGCCTAGAATTCTGAACTTTTCTACCGTTGCCATGACAGCATTTGTACCGCTATCAAAGATGAATGCCCTTCTCGGACAATGATGATTGTATACCAATGCCTCAATCAGAGCAGAAGTAGATAAATTCAGCTGACGATTACTCAATCAGAAGATTTATCCAAAAGGGAAAGCACTTGCCAGTCTAGCGTACATTTGATTATGGGGCCAACAGCTGTAAGAATGAATAAATATAGAATATTTTGCCATTAAGATAGAATGTGGAGTACAAACCAAGAGGAGATAACTAGCGAGCTATTCCTTTTGTACCATCATTAAACACCTTTAATGGTGTTAGTTTTAATTACTACAAAGCTGATACACTCTATGTCCCTGTCGTGCACCCTCGTCAAGAAATGGATTGGAAAATTGCTGCACTGAAATCAACAGGCAGATGTGAAATTTTGCTTTCTGGGCCATTACTATTCAACTTAAAAAGTTAAAATGACATGGAAAAAAAAAAAGTAATCAGAATTAATTACGTTTGGCCGGTTCGTGTTGAAAAAAATCCCATCTGGCAATTGTTGGGAATGGCAGCAGGTGCTTCAGACTAGGATACTCGGACAGTACATGGAGTCAGAACTCCGTCAAGCTTTTCTCGGTGACCTGTCCACCTCTCTTGATAGAAGCTTCGAATCGATCTCTTCGGTGTTTGCGAATGGGTTTCTTATCCACTCAAATTTTGTTTCCGCCCATCAGCTTCTCCCGGACGTAAGCAGGATACCGGTGAGAGAGTCAAATTCTCAGAGATATATAATAATCGTGATGATCTTCTCCTGAAAAACTGATACTTAAACCGACCGTTGGTATAGTTGTGACGTCACTGGGGAGATGCCATGTTGTTTCGCATGGCCTCACCGTCATTTGCTTGAATTCTAGACCACTGCTATTAGTTTAAATAGCAAAGCCATGTTGGAAGTGTGATTATAGTGTATTGGACTGTTAAGATCCAGGGCCAGAGATCGATGCTCGCGGAGGACCGACTTGGCTTTGTGCAGCACCCAGACACTGATTCTTGTCGCTGTTCGCCATCGGTTGGCCGAATGGGTTTCCTTCCTCAACTAAAAAAAAAACACGATTGCTCTAGTAGCAATTCCTTTGCCGAAGTGGCAACGTTTCCTCCTAGCGGATAATTGCGGAACTCCCTTGCCTCATCAAGGTTGTCTCCCTTGTACGCATAGGCGTACAACAACAAACAACAAAAAAATGTAATAAAAGATGTAAATTATCTGCAGTGCCGTTTTATAAAAATAAATGACCACTGATTTCGCTTAATGCTTTCATTAGCAACTCTCTTAAAATAGGTTCTTGTTCTTAACTTGTAGATTTTAAAAAAATTTGAGTTATTGGCATTATGAGGCAACAAAAGTCTATAGACTTGAGAACATATTTGCTCCCTCCCTCTATTTTCCCTGTTGCATATTTATTCTCACAACTGTTCAATATTTCCTGAAGGTCCAAAAATGTCACCGCAGTTACTTATGAATAAAGTAATCCAAGCAGGCAATAGAGAAAACCTATAATCATTATTATATGGGAAAAATTAAACTGAAACAAGGATTTTCAGAAGAATATCTTGGCATAAATGCCAGCTGAGTTATCAGATGTGAAGTTTCAGTTCTGATTCAGGAAATCCTTGATTTGTGCACACCTTAAATACAGGCATGGAGTCCTTGAGAAAGGTTACTGGTTCGCTAGAGAAAGTTCAGCAGCAGATTTACTAGATTGTTTCCAGGTGTTAGGTGTTTGCAATACGCTGAATGATTAAAGAATATTGAATCTTACAAGTTCGAAATCTTAGAGTTTCATGAACTAAAAAAGAAAAAAAGAAAAGAGCATTACGTTTATTTCACTTCTGTACAATTAACTATCAAATTTTAAGTTCAACTATTCCTTAGGATTTTTGTCATCAGTCGAGTTTCCCAGATGGATAAGGTGCTTTTCCGTCCAGTGCTTCAAGTCCTTTGCATCATCAATCATTAGCTGAATTATCGACTTCTCTTTACCTTCCTCCAAATGCTGGAAAACTCCCACATTAAATAATCTGGAAGTTGCCAGCAGGAAAAAAGCTTAATAAAGTAAAAAAGAAAATTTTTTTTTTAGTGCAAGAATAAAAACATTACATCATCTGTAAACGATAATCGCAGATATGCTCAGTTAGCTACATTGGAGAAGGATAGTAGAGGGCTTAATATCTTCCCTCCTATTGCTACCAATGTCTCCAGATCTACTCTCTGGTTAAACAAAAACCAGCAGCGTTTGTTAATCAAAATGCAGTCATAAATAATACAAGAACAGAATTTTCTACATACTGTCATTATACATTAAATTTTTTCTTTCACATGCTTACAGATTAATTATATTAAGGCTTAATTTCCATAATTTGAAATGTTAAAAAAATAGGCACATGTATAGAATTCAGTGTTTATTATCACCATTAGAGCCATAGAAAGTCATACCAACGTAATTTAGACCACAGTTCAAGTTCTCAAAGTATCTACATTTAAAAGCTGGTTAAAAGCAAACTAAAGAGGCAGGAAATTTTTTAAAATATCTATTAGGCAATATTAATCTTGCAAAAGATTTCAAAGTTTTTCTTTTTTTTTCACAATCTGTTTGCCAGATTAGCAGCACGCAGTACAAGGGAGACAACTCACCAATCTGATTATTTTTGCAATCAATTAGTCTGTCGATGCATTGATATTTCAAATAGACTTCACACTTATAAATCATCAAACTAGTGTAATATCACTGCCAGGTGTTACGTACTAGCTATAATCAGCACTAAGTTCTGTAGTGATAGGATATTAGAGAGGTCAGTATTATCTGGACTTTTCAACTAACATTGTAAAGAAACAAGATGTGCTTTTTATCGGTTGGGATGGACAGAGCTTGTCATCATAAAGGTAATGTGCAAGTGTTACCAAAGTTGTAGTCTTCACAAAGAATAAACCTACTTGTTGAGATAGAGCCATACATCAAGATGTACTGTAACTTCTTCGTTCCTTTAAACTGATTCTGCATTTTAAATCCTCTCACTAATACAAAGGCTGAACAGCCCATGCAAACAGTGACTCCAATGAATTTACAAGATATGCAGTCATCCTCTTCTAAGTTGAAAGCATTTGCCACCCAGGGGAACCTTTTGACAACACCTTGCAAAATAGATGGAATACTATCTTCTTTGTTCCTCTCTTCAACTTTGGTAATGGATTCTGCTGATTTGTGCTGCTCAAGGGATTCTGATGCACTGTACTGCAAAGGACTCCCTTCAGGACTTGATCTGAGTCCCAAGAGACCTTTCAAGTAATCCATGTGAAAATAACTGCAGCAAAAAACAGACTGCAAACACTACATGAATTTACTCAAATATCACATTTATATATTTTAGTTTTTTTATTAGGGATTATTGTTTACCAAGCCTGAATATAAATATTTTTTGTAGCTAAATTAAAGTCAGATACCTTTGCATTAAGTTAGTTTATTTTCAGAAACCAAGCAAAATAATAGCTATAAGACAAATACAGACTCTAAAAATTATAAAAGTACATTACCCATCAGTTTTAATAAAGGGCACAT
Organism: Nautilus pompilius; assembly: GCA_018389105.1. Classification (NCBI taxonomy): domain Eukaryota; kingdom Metazoa; phylum Mollusca; class Cephalopoda; order Nautilida; family Nautilidae; genus Nautilus; species Nautilus pompilius. Next base: position 243,393 of record JACATO010002742.1, on the reverse strand, counting down.
GTAATATACACTAGTGGAGCAGACACAGGAAATTTTTACATCAAAAGATCTGAATAAAAGCAAAATTTAGGGTAACTTATTTGTATGCTAACCTAAGGGTCAAAGGCAAACAGTAAATGTGTTTGTTTGTTTCTTTATTACATTCCCACTTGCTCCAATGCATGAAACTGAATGAGTATATCACAAGCACAACAGATAGGTAATTAACTACATTGCAGAACCAGTGTGCTGTCTCTATTCTAAAATGGAAATAGTTAATTTTCAGGGTAGGGGACTGGAGAAGTATCCCAGTCATAACAGATGAGGGTAGGAGACTGGAGAGAATATCTCAACTAACAGCTGAGGGTAGGGGACTGGAGAGAATATCTCAACTAACAGCAGCCAGGCTTGAAGACTGGAGAAGTATCCCAGTCATAACAGCTGAGGCTAGGGGACTGGAGAGAATATCTCAACTAACAGCAGCCAGCCTAGGGGACTGGAGAAGTATCCCAGTCATAACAGATGAGGGTAGGAGACTGGAGAGAATATCTCAACTAACAGCAGCCAGGCTAGGGGACTGGAGAAGTATCCCAGTCATAACAGCTGAGGGTAGGAGACTTGAGAGAATTCTCAACTAACAGCAGCAGCCAATAGGCGACTGGAGAAGTATCCCAGTCATAACAGCTGAGGTAGGGGACTGGAGGATATCTAACTAACAGCAGCCAGGATAGGGGACTGGAGAAGTATCCCAGTCATACAGCTGAGGCTAGGGGATGGAGAGAATTATCTCAACTAACACAGCCAGGCTAGGAGACGGAGAAGTATCCCAGTCATACAGCTGAGGGTAAGGGACTGGAGAGAATCTCAACTAACAGCTGAGGGTAGAGACTGGAGAGAATATCTCAACTAACAGCTGAGGGTAGGAGACTGGAGAGAATGTCTCAACTAACAGCTGAGGGTAGGAGACTGGAGAGAATATCTCAACTAACAGCTGAGGGTAGGAGACTGGAGAGAATCTCAACTAACAGCAGCCAGGATAGGGGACTGGAGAAGTATCCCAGTCATAACAGCTGAGGGTAAGGGACTGGAGAGAATCTCAACTAACAGCAGCCAGGCTAGGGGACTGGAGAAGTATCTCGGCCATGACAGCAGCCAGGTTATGCTATCTCCGTCATAACCATCTTATTCTCCAGGGGTCATTTCAGTTTTCATGGAGTAAAATTAAATTATATTTAACTATTTATTTAAATTAATCTGAAGGTGGTGGTAGAGAATATTTTGAAACTTTTCTGCTCTCGAGCTTGTTTGATAGTCGATCTGTTAATAATATCGATCATTAATCTATCACTTTTATACGCTAAGGGAAAAGAAAGCGAAGATCCAGAATTCTCCCCTTTCACTCAACATACGAATTAAGCTCCCGGATAACAGATTAGACGAAACTTACCCGAATCCGGCGATTTCTCGGAACTAGCAGTAATCGTACATGGCGAACTGCGGATTCGTTAAAGGGAAGTTACTCTTGACAGTAAAGTCGTTCTGGGAAAATTCCCCCTTTTTTTGTTTTATTTTCATTAAAAAAAATTAAGTTTTCACTTTTTTTTTCTCTCTCCAAACTCTTCCAGTGAACCAACCGTTTTACCAATTCTTCAGATTCCAAGTTTTATCACCACACCATAATAAAAGCAAATGGCGCAGTCTATTAGTCAGATTTCTGAAATACGGATCTGATGGGATGCGCATGCGTATAGGAGGATCCTTGTACAGCTCTCTCTCTCTTCCATCTATCTGTCTATCTCGTACCTACGGTGTAGTTCTGTTACAGGTCTTTAAGGTCAACAAGAACTAGATTAGATAAAATGTTCCGGTTTTCTAACCGAAGTTCAACCCTACAAGTCCCATGGAAACTCTCTTATGGACCTTCACTACTTGCTATCTGTTTTCGAACTGGTCTTGTTCACACAAGTCCTGCGACTTACTTATATCTAAGATATTCGGGTAACTCAAGGACCAACCGAACCAACAAAGGCAGTGGTCCGAAAAAAAGAAAGAAAGAAAAAAAAATCTATTGTTCTCTTTACCAGAAAATTCTTCCTTTTCCTACAAAGGGCGATAATCCAAAGATTAACCCTCTCTATACCACCTAAAGGTCAGTTACACCCTATTCTAGAGCCACTTGTGTGTTTAGTTCAAAACAGGGTTATATTAATGAAGGAGGAACTGTGTCAAAGCCCCTGGGCTCAATCTTTGCTGAGTGAAACAAACTTGAGGGGCTAGTGGAGCCCAAATATTACCCAGGTGGTAGTGAGAGGGTTAGTGACCTGTTTGATTTTAGGATTAAAAGCATTTAACTCAGATTTTTACTCTGATGTGAAACATTTTAAGACTACATATTAAACAAACCCTATTTCTACCTAGTCCCATTTCAAATCTCTACATTTGATAATTACTAATATATAAGTTGTTCCTTTCATAAACTTTTCTTTTTTAAAGGATGTTCCTTATTAAACAAGAAAATGTTGCATGATGTGACTAAATCTATGGTAGTCTGTAAAATATTAAACAGTATGGTTCAAGCAGCACAGTTCTTTCCATACTGTACACAATGACAGCTAAATCCCAATTTTGTAAAAGCATCTTTATTTATATACATGCTAAATTTTCAAATTAATTTCAGACACACAAGCCTTTTCTAAGCATACAAAAATTTTTACTGACAGTTATAGTTCATAAATGTCATTTGCTGCACAAGCTTTGTCGATGGTTGTTGTCAGTATTTCAGTGGCAACATCCTCTTCGCATAAGTTGGCCAGGGTGTGGAATTTGGATAGCACATATTCATTCTATAAAAAAAAAAAAAAAAAGCAATAATTTGAGTTAAAATCTGCAATGATTAAAGTTAATTTTCATTATTACAGTTTTAAATTCAAAAATAAATATTTGTTTTATCCGCTTAACTGTGATTAGTAAGATATTTCTAGTATAATCTTTTAAATTAATGAAACAGTAAATTATGGAAGAAACTGAGCCTTTGCTTGTATCAGCTTTCTCATATTGAAAAATCAGTGGAAGCTAGGTTATTTCCATAATCTGTGGTGTTTTATCCTCTTTATAAATTGTACTTGTACCATGCAACACTGAAAAAGTCTGTAGAAATGTCCAAATTACAATCTACAGAGGAGGTCACGGGCTAGTTACTATAGAGCTAAGTTTATACAGCACCCATAATTCCAAATTAAACATATAGATGACACTATAATTGCAGGTGAAAGCATGATGTTGATTATAGCCTGTTCATCTGTGATTAATTAGGAATTAGCAACAACTGGTCCTGGTCTCTCCTATTAATATAAATTAATCTGAGAACCAAAAATAAAGGTAAACTTTTCCTATGTCTGTATTCTCTTAGCAAGGCAAACAAGGGCAACATTGCTTTTATCTACCATCTTTGAATTATTTTAAGAATTCCTGTATCTATGGAACATTTATTCTGTTAATTAGTTAATGTTCCCACCAGATCATCTGAGATTAAAAAGCAGTCTATCCATCCAGAGAACATTAAATACAAGTAAATATTAAAAAAGAAAGAAAAAAGTTTTTCCTGTGACTTTCCAAACTTGAGAAGCAGCAAGCAAACAATCTTAACAAACCATCATTCCAAACAGTGACTCTGTTCTGCCTTACTGTCCTATTCTAAGAACATACAGTGAACAAATGTATCTCAGCAGAAGGATATCTTTTAACTGTTTAAAGGCCAGGTGTACTGACCTTGCTTAGAACTGGACAGGCATAGCGTAACCGATCTAAAACCTCCTCATAGCAGTCATAGTTTGTTAGAAATGTGTGAGAAGACTGGACACGCTCAGCCTGTGCATCAGTGTTCGTGGCTTCGGTAGAAATATGTCGGAATATTTTGTCAATTTTCTGCCTTTTCTGAAATATAAAGAAAATAAAAAATGTGATTTTTCTCTCCCTCATATACACAAACACACATGCATATACACTAAGGATGTTCAAATGAAGCCTAGCTTGGATACCATTATGGTAATACTATTTCAACCAGGTTTCATTTGAATAGCCATGGGTGTCCAAAAAAGCAGCATACATGTTTTTTCTAGAACACAGTAAAAAAAAAAAAAACACTGTTAGACAGAATTTTTGCTTTATACATCAGACACCTCAAACCCATACATTTCAAGAGGTGTTCGAAATTTCCACGAGTGGCGTCCATGCTGGCATTGTGACGTATGGCAGCAGTTCAACATGCAGCAGTACACGTTTTCACAAGATGAGCTACTGAAGCATCAATAATTCTCTGAAGTTTGTGGGTGGTGGCTAATTTTGTAGCATATATCTTGTCCTTCAACACTCCTTACAGGAAAAACATGTGGTGATGAAAGATCTAGAGATCATGGTGGGTATTCAACTGATTCATGTCACCTCACAGTAAAGTGTTTATCCAAAATTACCTGTACATTCTTACCACATGCCTAAAGCTTGTGACATCAGGAGCAAGGTGTTATGTTGCTCCATGAGCTTCTAAATAAAACACACCTTAACATTGGGAAACATAATACCTTTGTAATAGTAGCATACAAAAGTGTGTATCCATCTTTTTGGGACAACCTATATAAAGAGATATGCTAAAAACAAAATTAAAAATTAATTAATGAAAAATATATATAAAATCTAACAGTTTTAAAAAAATAAAACTTAAAAAAGATAAATACCAGTAATCTTTGTAAATGATCCATAGAAACAAAACAAGAAATTTATTTGAAATTTAAAGTAAATTAACCTGATTTCAATGCAAAGAAACTAAGCAATGCCAAGTGTATGTTTAAGCAGCTTTTATGTAGGTCTACATTCTTTCCATAGTCAGATGACTGACCAAGTACAACAATTCTAGCTGTGTTTTCAGAACTAGCATAGGAAGGCCACACTAACCTCAGTCAGCAAATCTAACTGTTTTTGGAGAGAATTCTTTTCTTCCAAGTTTTTTGCCATGGAAAGTCTGTTCATGAGAATGTTCAACTGTACATCATAAGCAGGAACTGAATTTTCTTTCTGAAACAACATAAAAATAGCATACCTTGATTTTATTAGAAATCCGCCTAACAATCAGTATATATATATATATATACAAGTTAGCATGCCCTATATCATCACTGTGATGTTATAAAAAACTTCTTTTCTCCACAAATTTTAATAAAACACTGCCACCATGCATTGGCATCCAACTCAGTATGGCAACCTTCCATGACATGTTTCTTTTTGCTCTTCTGTACCTGTACATCTGTGTGGGTTTTCTCTGGGTTCTCCAGTTTCCAGCTAAACAGAAAAGTGCTGGTAGGCTCTCTACTGTCCCAAACAAGGCTGGTAACTATGTTCTGTGTCTAGTGTCAAACATCCAAGCTTATGTGGAGTCACACAATCAAAGGACTGATACAGTGTGAGTGGATAACCCAGCTCAAACCATCTTCACTTAAACCAATCCACTTGACAGATTTTTCTCTCACATTGCAAGAAACAATGGCCATCATCAGATACCATGCAGCAACCAAGAAACACAAAAAAGATATTTCTCTTATTATTTTCTTCTCAGTCAATACTTTTAAAAAAAGGTTGGCATGCAGTTACTATGCACCAGATTCACAAGAACCCCCCACCCCTGTAATCTAAGGAGGTTTATTAAATGCCAGGCACACACAAATCTCAGACAATGCTCCAGAGCTCCTCCCACTTTAAAGGGAGATTTATTATCTTCTTGTTCTCAACAGTTCAACAAGAACGGTCGTCTGAAAAATTTCTGAAACAACAGCACCATCTAACGTGACTTTGAAATAACCTACAAGCAGCTGATTCAGTTGATGATGCTAGAAAAGGTAAGGAAGAAGAGAAATAGATAAATACACAAGCTTTTCAAGATTCATCATCATCAAATATGAATAAAGCTGCAGTTACTTATAAATGAAAATTAAAAAAAAAATTCAGTGTCATATTACTGTCTATTTATTAGGATAAAAAAAGATAAAAGTTCAAACTTTAAACCTACACACACTGACATACACTATGGCCATTATCACACTGGTGATGTCTCAAGTTCATAAGCCAAGTTTGATAGCTGGAATTTGTATTTTACTTACTGTAAATCTGGGTGACTTTCTAAAAACCTGACTCTGGCTCACATCTTCACTTTCAGCATCCCTCTTACCTCCTTGAAAGGAGACAAGATCCATTTGAGCTATCCTCTAATAAAATTTAAATGAGAAATAATGAATTTAAAAAATGTACTGCAAAAGCAATAAAATACTCGAAATTCTTAAGAACTATACATACAGTGTTGGAGGGAAAAAAACCTGAACATAATAAAGTGAGTACTTGATGTTAAAGTTCCTAATATTACCATGATGACAGTTGAGGTGGTGTTGTATCACATAAAAATAGACTTTTTTTTCACAGAAAATGAACTACAGTGCATTTACAGTTACATATGGTAGGTAATATTGTTCTAGTCTAATGAAGTTTACCATTCACATCATATTGTCTAAGTATTCCTCAACATGAGAAATAACAGAATAAAATATGCAAATAAAAGAGAGCATATTTTAAACTACAAGGTAAATCAGAAGAGCTGGGCTATATACATATGCAATATATGATTGTGTAAATCTTGGGAATCATTTGAGATTTTTAAAGGATTTTAGTATGCCAACAACTTCCTTTGACAAACTTCAGAATCAAAGGAAAAGCGTTAATTATTTGTGATCCCCAATTGTTTTTTTTCTTTTTGGTGTGCTCATCTGTGCAACTTTTGACTACCTACACAGTGGTGGGATTCAGCCGGTTCGTGTGAACCTGTTCTTGGAATTTCAAGAGTTCCACGAACTGGTTGTTAGCCCTTAACTTATTTTATCATCAAAATATAAGGCATGAATCCAATTATTCTTGCTACATATCGCATGATTCATCTTGGTTTTAGAAATATCTACAGTAACTTTCTATGGCTGCAGAAAATAGATAAAACATCCCTTATTAGAAAATGAAATGTTCTATAATTATGCGCAGCCACTAGCTCCCTATTGGTCCATAAGATGGGGGGGGGGCAGCTCCCCACCATTAGTCTTCGAATACGAAATGAGAAAATCAAATTTTGGCAACATAATCAAAGGTTGGCTGCTTTCTATGGGCCATTTCAAATGAGTTTATCATCTGCTACTTATATTTAGCATTGGTTTGCTGCAGAAAATCTGTTAGTATATCCAATACTTTTGAGCACATTGGACTTTTAAAGCACTTAGAGCTAAAACAGTTGAATTAATATTTTAAAACATATAGTATTTTTTTAATTTTCAAAAATACGAAATTTTATTATTTTAAAAGTTACAGTATTTTTTATGCTGAACAATGGAGAAAATTAGTTTTGAGCTTGTAATTTGCCATTGTATCTGCTGGTTCAATGTTGCAGATTGAGCAGTTCTTGCATGATAAACTGTAAGAAATTATTAATTCTTATAATTTCAAGACATTAAATGTTAAAAAGTGTTGTGTTATATAAATAATTACGTGAACTGGTGAACACTACCAGTTACAAATGTTTTCATTACCCGCATCATAGTACTAGGCCATTAATAATAATTTTTTAGATATTGATTTTTGCACATTTAATTTGTAATTCCTACTCCTATTACAAGAGGTATCTAAAATAATATTTGTTAGATATGGTTGTAGATGTTTTTATGCTACTACCTTCTGATTATGAAAATTATTCTCGTAATTACCATTGAAGAAAAACACTGTATTTTACATTGCCCAGTGAAAATATTGAAGCAATCCTAGTACCTAGTGAAGCAATTTTTTTACATTTCAGACTTCAGCCATTAAAATGAAGTGGCAACAAAATATACTAGAGTTCATGCAAAAAATCCCAAGAACTGAAAGTTCAAAGGAAGAGGCCAGTGAGGACGTAACAGTAACACAGCCATCTTTGATGAATGATACTGATGAAACTTCTGCTTCTGATACTGCGCCACCTACAGATGAGGCAGATGTCACATCATCTCTTCCAGACTGCTGGAGTATGAAGCAATATGAGGAGTTCCAAAAAAAATATGATGGATTGATTGTTCGTAGCAAGAAACTTGGTTGTGATCACTGTGCCAAATTTGATTCCTTAAACATGAAGGGAGTTCACGTGTCAATTGAATGGGGAAGCTGCAGTGTTGAAGCCTCAGGGAAGGATAAAACCATCCAGCAAGCATTTTTCATCAAAGGCACATAGTGTTTGTGTAAAGCAACTACAGGATCATGCAGATGATGCAATTACAAAATGTATTAATAAAACGAACCAGAAACATTTTGCCTCTACATGCAGAGTTTTCAATACAGTCTACAGTTTAGCAAAAAGAAGCAGGCCATTTCCTGATGTTGAGGATGAGATTGAGCTTCAAATTAAAAATGGAGTTGACATGGGTGTTGGACTTCATTCTCACAAAACTACTGTGAAAATAGTTGATCACATTGCAAAGGAGATAAAAAATGAAATATTTACCAAAATTATTGAACAAAATTTAAAAATCTGTGTCATCGTGGATGAAACTTCAACCATATCTAGTAAGGCTGTGGTTATAATTTTTTTGAAGATTGAAGATTGTGATGTATTACCAACAATTTTCTTTGATTTGGTCAAATTGGAAGGACAGGGAGCAGAACAATATACGCATCTTTATTAGAGAGTTTGCACGATGGTGGATTTGATAATGAATATTTGAGAAATAATTTGATTGCTTTCTGTTCAGATGGGGCAAGTGTAATGCTTGGCTGCAATTCTGGGGTAGGCATTAGACTTAAAAATGATTTTCCTAACATTGTCATTTGGCATTGTTTAAATTGTTGTTTGCAACTTGTTTTGGACGATTCTGTCAATGATATAAAACAAGTGAATCACTTCAAAATATTCATGGATAAAATCTACACAATCTTTCACCAATAAAACAAAAAGCAAATGCAACTCTTCAAAATTTCAGAAGAACTTGGACAACAAATCCTGAAGATAGGTAGAGTTCTGGGACCAAGATGGGCTGCTTGCAGTCTAAGATCTGCACTTGCTGTGTGGCGTGCTTATCCAGCATGGTACAAATATTTCTCTAGTGAGACAAAACATTCAGGGATAGGTGCCTGTCTTTGCAACAAGCATTTCTTGGATGATTTGGCACTGATGATAGACATACTGCAAGAAATTTCCTTACTTTGTAATGCCATTCAAGCTAGAAGTTTAACTTTGCCAAGAGCTGAAAAACTAATAAAAAGGTCCATTAAGGCATTTGAAATGCTTAAAGAAAGTAAGGGAACCTTTGAAAAGGAAATTGATGTCAGAGTTGCTTCAGATGCCTTTAAGGATATTCAGTTCGTTGAAAACAACAAAGTTGTTAACCTTCCTTGTCAAAAACTACTGGAGGCAGTGATAGAAAATATGAAAAACAGGTTGATGGACTGTGATCATTTAACATCAAAGAACAATGAACAAGAAAATGACAACAAAATTCATGAAATGATAAACTTGCTTGAGCTAAATTCGTGGAACATTGAGGAAGTTGTTGTACCGTGGAAAGCTGCAGAAGAAAAACTGAGTGAATTCAGCAAAGTTTTCCATCATGAAATCAGCATTAATGATTTCTGTGACTATGTGGAAAATGTCCTACAAAATTCCCACAACCCAGTGATTCCTCAAAGTGTACAATAGGCTAAAAATATTGTCAGTACTATTGCTGTCAGTTCTGCAGAGGCAGAAAGAGGTTTTTCAAGAATGAATATTATATATTCAGATAAAAGCCGCCGCTTTACAGTTGAGAATGTAGCAAACCTTATGACAATTAATCTGATTGGCCTCCCATTGGACTCATGGGATGCCACTCCTTTGGTCAAAACATGGCTTAGAAAAAACCACTCTGCTGATGACAACAGGGTCAAACAAAAGAAAGCTAAAGACATTGATGACAATCAAGTGGCTATTTGGAAATTTTTGAAGTGAAAGATTACAAATGTTAAATTAATAAAAGACTCAGGTAAAGAATTTTTGTTATTATTTTTTTTTGCCAAAATGGTATCATTCACTGGAAATGCAGCAAACATAGTAAAGTATTTTTATTTTTACCTAGCTCAGAAAACTGAATAATACATAAAGTCATAAAATTTATAAACAGTAATATGTATAATTAATAATAATAATAGTAATAATAATTCAAAAAGCACAAACAATCAAACATGTGTATACATAGATATATCTTCGTATTACTTAGTTCATTAACTATATCGTCTAATATAGTCTCTTCGATGTTATTATAGTGATGCTTTAACCATTATTTAGACATTTTTTTAATTTGGGAAATAATTATAATTAATAATTTGATTTGCTAAACTGTAGAACGCGGCAGGCTGGCAGCCCAAAGATCAACCTTTGGACCTATATCGGGCCAAACTGACATGCTTTTTGTGAGAGAACCAGTTGTTAAAATATTTGAATCCCACCACTGTACCTACATACAAGCAGAAGCTGATAAAATCTAAACCAGTCATCAAAAAGTAAATCCAAAGCTAATTTCCTTTTTCTGCTACTCACTCTCTCTCTCTCTTTCACTGTCTGCTACCCCTTCTTTCTCTCCCTCCCTCCCTCCCAAGTATTTTTTTAGCACAGTTTCTTTCCACAAAAATTTTGTATTTACTTTTCTCCGAGCATTTTATTTTATCTGCCACACTGATTTGATTAGATAAGTGTCTGGAAGCAGTTGGCAATGATCAGAACCTAGCTATGAGTTTTCTACTGCAACATGGGAAGGTTTTCTAAATTATCAGCAGACGGAAACCAAATTCAGGCAGTATACACAGTCGCTTTAAAAAATGACTCTAAAACTAATTCGATCAATGCAAGAGAGAGAGAAAAAAAAAATAAACAAGATATTACCGGTGCCCTTTCATGTCACTGTAGGAAATAATTCACTGTGGCACTACGTACTACTGTGTCATAGAGTGTACGAGGTAATTTAGGACAGAACATACTTACCAAATCACCAAACTGCATCACGTGGCTGGTGTTCGTTTCACTTCTGACTATTTGAAACTGTCTCTCAAATGTTTCCATTTTAAAGTTTGCCTTCAAATTAACCAAAAAGAGTTTTTTTTTTTAATAATAACATTAACTGTGTTATGATGATGCTGTAATAAATGGAAGTTTAAGCCCGTAAAATTTTTAGCAATTATTTCCTTTACTTAAGTTTAGCTTCGGTATTACCACAAATTACCAAATAACAAATAAATAATTAAAGCTGATACTTCAGAAAGAGCCAGTTTGTACTTTTGAGCTCTTCTGCATTGTGAGTTAAAAAAACACAAACTATGCCTAGCCACCTTGCACAACTTCTTCAAACATAAATCGATTTATAGTTTTTTTTTGACAGTAGAATTTTACATAAGTTCTTCTGAAAAACTGCATATTTACGGACAGAGTTCTTTTCACTAATTGCAAAAGGAAATGCTAATGAATTACTCATTAAAAGATACATACAGGTGCCTTAGCCCAGTTTCTGTTGGTAGGGGTTTGAGTGCTAGAAAAATACCTGGTCTTATACAAAATAGTGGCTGCTTACTGAAATGGAACCAACCTGATTTCTGCACCAAATCTGGAGCCAGAAGGATATATGCAGTTGCAAGGATGGTTCATATATGAAGATGAGAAAATAATAGACTTCTGCAGCAAATGTTTCACCTTTTGTTCAAGTAATTATATTTTTTTTTTTTTAAAAAAAAGGGTAAAATATGAACTGACAGTACAATTTGCTTGTTGAGTGGAAGAATCACTGCTAATGCTAATTACTAAATAAATAGAGATTTTAAAAGTAATTTAATAAACTGTGGTATTACCACATCAGAGTTTTCCAGCCAGTTGACGCTGTAAACATCGCCCAAGTAAGTCTCTCGCTTTTTGTCAAAATAGCAAGCATATGATGATTCTCTCGAGTTTGCTGCTGTTGTGGCATAGACTGTAAAATAACATTATATCGATAGAATATATATGAGATTGCTTCCCCACAAAGTACAAAGACGTTTAACCTTCTCCCAGACTCCATGCTCTTGCTCCTCTATATTCTCACACTGGTGATGCCACTGCATGATATTCCTAACAGGGACAGTTGTAGATAAACTTCGCAAGTTTAAAAGCGATGTGCGCTTTCCCCAGTTATCTCTTGCAGCATTTTCCATCAACAAATGTTTGGGGAATTATAGGATGGAATTTCATTTCCATACCAATGCACTGTATCTTTAAGAGAACAAAGCCATGCTGAATAAATTAATCTCTAATTAGACATAGAATTTTCTATTTCAGGCCTCTCAAACAATGTACCTAATAACATTTATATACAAAAAAACTCTTTGTTGGCTTTATTTAACCATTCATCCTCAAACCGTGCCAAGATCAATCAAGGAATTACAAGTTAATATTTCTCAAGACTCAAATGATTTTTAAATAACAAGCAGCAAATTATTAAAAATCTAAGCCATTATGAAATAAAATGCAAGAGAAACTGTGCTATCGCCAAGAAATCATTACTAGAACATATGGTTAATAGAGTATCCAAGTCACACAAGGTCCATAATTAACAGACGGATAACTATTCTAACCCAACCTGACCCGATCCCAAATAACGGACTTGTTAATCTGACTCTCTCACCCAGCTTTGCTGAAGTTCCACTTCTTGAAATGAGGAAAGAACTGAACATCTAATTTTGTACTTAACTAATAAAATCTATTTTTTTTAAAAAAAAGAACAGATTCTGACAGATTAAACGGTCACAAAAGACATGCTTCTGGGTTTGATACACAAGGAGATGTTTGGATTATTGCAATCATATCTGGTCAAGTTTTATTAGAACATCCATAGTATCTGGCAGGTTCAGACAGACTTGCCAAATCAGATGGCTGCCAAAATTCCAAGCATTGTAAACCAATAAATTTTACTGAACAGAAGTAATTTTCTGTTTGCTACTTGAAAAGTTTTGTTTGTATGTCTTAAAATTATAAATGGCTGCCGGGAAACAATAAGTAATATGGTCTCTTAAGAAAAGTTACAGACAGTAGAGTGCTAGTTAGTTACCATTGATATCTGCAGGCAGCAGACCTCTGAACATAGAGCCAGACTCACATGCTTCAATATAAAACACCATCTAAAAAAAAATCAAAAAAATATTGTTAGCAGGACATAGAGCCAGACTCACAGTCTTCAATATAAAACACCATCCGTGAAGCATATATATCCATACATGCTAGCCTTCAGACAGCACTGCCCATAAAACTGAGCTTCAAAATCTATAAGATCCAGAAGAAATCCTTATAATTCCAATGTCATGAGGGCGATGTAGCACTTTCACCGAACAAGCAAAATAATGAGCATATGTCTTCAACATCACTATTTCTGTGTATGTTGCAGATATCTGGAAATACCTAGTGTCAACAACATTCATGTTTGGTTTTCTTAGAAAGTTCTTTCTTTACCAGTTCATCAGTGATGTCACACACACAATGTCTGTGCTCATTTTGCACTTCAAGACTGCAGTGAATGTATATGCATTCAGGTTTTTTCTTGACTGCAAACAATGAAAAAGACAGTTTGCATTACTGCGAGGCAGACTCAGAAGAGCAACTAGCACTTAGATATGCAAGGTGCTGACAGTCCTCAAATTCAGTTTTCTTCTCAGCATCAACACTGACGTAAAATATTTTTTAGTGATGCACAAGATGAAAAAATCCATAATAAATACTTAATGTAGCTCTAAGACCTTGAAACTGTCAAGATCTGCAAGATTTTTGGGTAATCAGTAAGGGTTGGTTGTTAGCAGAACATTTAAATTACCATTTTCTGCTGATGTTATCACTACCTTATACATAGAACTACAGCATGCAAAGTTTTTATTTTGAACAAATACCTGTTAGATGTCTAGGGTGTATTACTTACAGGTATACATTGTTAGACAATAAAGGGTTTAGAAATTCCTTTTTTTTAAGCAATCAAGTCAATGCTCTGTAGAATGGATGGAGTAAATGGTTTTTGAAAACTGCATGCTGCCCATTTAGGTAGGCCATTATATATCTGTAGGGAAGACAGACTGATGGTGGTAGATGTAGTTAATTTTAAGCACTCTCCACACAGCACTGACATTTTAAATAAATATAAATGACAAATAGCTTAGATTTTCCCCATATAGATAATAATAGAGCTTAAAGTATTTTTATGTTCTTTATAGATCAGCAGGTTTTTGCTTGCCTACAAACTACTGATTCTTAGAGTAGATGCTATGTTGAACTTACCTTGTTATATTGTTTGTTTTGATGCATATTCATAATCGCATTATTCAGTTGATTAGCGTAAAGCTGCAAACAAAAGAAATATGTAAAAAGTAAACAATAAGAAAGACTTTGTTATACATAACATTCCACATTACATTTTCAATGTTCAGCTACCTAATCCAGGTAAACTGATCTGGGAGGCTACAGGTATAAAGCTAAACATAAATACGTTTGGAAAAGTCAGGGTTAGTAATCCAACTGTAAATAATTTTCTAACTAATATTTAATGATGTTTTCTAAGTATTTTGTATTGAGGTGTTGGCTGATAAATTTCATTTCTACTGATAATTTTAAAAAAAAACTAATTTTAATGGTTTCAAAATAAAACTTCCAAACATTTTAAGGAATTTTTATTTTTCCCATTCGCCATCAAGAGAGATAACCCATGAGAAATACTTCCAGCTTTGGCAGGGGACTCCTCACTAAAAGTCACCATTTTACAGCAGATGTGGGAGAAGAAACCAGAGTGCCCAGAGGCAAACCATGCGGCTGACTGGTCTGGTGAAGCAGCAGCTGTGTCAGGGAGGCATGATGCTGAACTAAGTCAGTCACCAGCACTGACCCTGACAGGATCAAGGACGCAGCCTCTACGTGGCGATCCCGACAACCCAGACAATGGGAACCAATGCAGCCAGTCAGACAATCACCCCAAAGGCTCGGACCCTCGGCCCGGCCAGGGAGCTCACTTCACCGTACTCCTCTCAAGCAGTTGTTTTTTCGTCTGTGGGAGACAACCCACTGGCAATCGCCTCCCTTCTCCTTCTCATCGCTGGCGATATCGAATCCAACCCAGGCCCCCCATCATCCTTCCCACACACACGCAAGTCCTGCTTCACTTGCTGCCGCACCATCGCCCGCACCATCACCCCGTTACGATGCAGTCAATGTGGCAATCTTTTACACAGCTCTTGCTCTGGCCTCTCACGGGCCGCAGCCGCTGCAGCCCGGCAGAACGACCATTGGTTATACTCTCAATGCCACCTCACTTCTACCCAACCACCACCAAACTCAACCCCCCCTATCACTGAAATTTCCGAGCCACCCCTGCATCAGGCCCGAAAATCCCTCCGCATTCTCCAATGGAACGCTGATGGAGTGTCAACTAAACTAGGCGAACTTGAATCCCGCCTAATCACCGATCGCATTGATGTCTGCCTTACCCAAGAGGCAAAATTCAGAGCGTGTGATACTACTCCACACCTCCATAGTTACAATGCAATTTGCCTAGGCCGTCCCAACAGACACCGCGGGGGAGGTCTCCTGACTCTCATCAAAGACGATTTGATCCTCTAACAACTACCCCCCCAGGCATCTCGGGCACTGCCGTGGAATGTACCTCCATCCGTGTTTGCCTGTCCCGCCGAAAATGGGCTTTTATTCACAACTTGTACATACCCCCATTTCGACAACCTGATCAACCAGACCACCGCTCCCTAAGCCTTCATACCCTCCAACCGAACACTTTCATTGGCGGTGACTTTAATGCTCACTCATTACTGTGGGACCCCTTTCAACCCGCAGATAGTCGTGGCTCCGAGATCGAAGATCTTCTCCTCTCCCAAACCTTAACCCTTCTAAACGATGGATCAGCCACTAGAATCAACCGTGGAACCGGCGGTTCTAGTTCCCCAGACCTCTCGTTGGCCCACTCTTCCTGGGCTAACAGCCCCGAGTGGACCGTTGGTGAAGACCTGGGCTCGGACCATCTCCCAATTACCACAACACTGTGCTGCCGACTTGAGCATGTGACTAAGGTCCATCGAGCCCGGTGGAACAGGCGCAATGTCGAATGGTCCCTTTTCACCCAATCGATCGAAGATACTATGCCTAGCTTGCCCCCCCCACCTCATCCCTTGATGCTCGTGTCCGGCAATTTACTAACCTTCTGCTGTCAACTGGCCACAAAACAGTTGGCAAATCCAAATCCGATGCACGAACCCACTGCTGGATGACACCCGAAGTGAAGGCAGCCATCAAATGCCGCAATCACCTACGGCGCCACATCGCGGATCGCTGTGCAGAGTGGATCGAGGCCTGCGCAACAGTCAACGCTCTCTCCCGCAAAGCTAAGATGTCCAAATGGGCTGACTTTCTTTCTGAACTAGAGCACAGCCCTGACACATCTGCTCACTCAGCGGTGGCCCAGACTCAAGTAGCTTTGTTGAACCTCTGCAGCACAATGGTCGCATAATCACAATGAATGAAGAAAATCAGCGACGGCTTTCAGGCAAAAAAGCCCCATTGGAGCGTCCTTGCCCTTCTGGACTACTCCAAATCCTATGACAAAGTCTGGCAAAGGAACTCATTTTCACTTCATTGTCTACAGGCTTACCGAGAAAGATGGGCCACTGGATTTTCAACTTCCTGTCCAACCGGCGAGCCCGGGTACAGATAAATTGGCAATTAGGACAGTTCCTTGCCCTCCGACAGGGACTCTCCCAAGGCTCTGTCCTCACCCCCCCTACTATTCCTTCTTTACACCAATGACCTCCACAAGGTGCTACCTTCCTGGGTTGATATTGCCATGTACGCCGATGACGTGGCCATCCTCAGCAGTCACCCTATCAAGGAGCAAGCTGAGAAGGTGGTCCAAGAGGCCGTCACAGCGGTCTCAGAATGGAGCCGTAGGAAAAAGTTGATCCTGAACGCCGAGAAATCGGAAGTCTGCTTCTTTTCCACCGACACACACAAAGCCAATTGGTCACCGACGATAACCCTTGGCAACTCATCTCTCTGACACAACCCTACACCCAAATTTCTAGGCGTCATCCTAGATCGGAGCCTCTCCTTCGGTCCCCACACAGAGGCAGTTACCAGCAAGGCAGCAGCTCGTTGCCGTATCCTGGCCTCCCTAACATCTCAAACTTGGGGCTGGCGAAAAAACAGCCTCCGCAAGGTTTACCGCTCCCTCCGACTTTCACTTCTCAACTATGCAGCCCCAGCATGGCAACCCTGGCTTTCCACTTCCCGACTCGACCAACTGGACCGCACTCAGAACAAGGCCCTTTGAATAATAACTGGGCAATTGCAGTCTACTCCCTTAGATGCTCTTCGCCTAAAGGCCGGCACCCGCAGCTACCACACTACCTCTAAAATCCTAATTGCAACCTCTGCCGAAAAAGCTGGCTGTCTACCTCGTGAGCACCCTCGATTTCAAACCCTTGCATCCAACTGTCCTCACAGACTTCACTGGCCAAGCTAGCGCTCCACATCCCAAGCGATTGCCTCGTCCCTTCCTGAAAACTTCTCCATCCGAGCCCCACTACCCAACCCCATACACTGCCCATGGGACTATGGACCTACTTATTGGCGTATCTCCCCATCTCTCATGAATCCACCTTCCTCTCCTACCCCCACCTCCCTTTGCGAGGCAGCTCTCGTGGCCATCTGCCAATCATCATCCAACCTTACCATCTACACGGACAGCTCTGCCTCCAATGGCCGACTCAACGGGGGTGCCGCAATGGTTGTCACAAGCGGAGACCCAGCCCATCCCTCCCTCATTCTCTCCAGATCTGAAAAAGGAGCTCCCTTCATGTCTTCCTTCTGTGAAGAGAAAGCAGCCCTCCGACTCGCTCTGCAATGGCTTCTCTCTGACAGTCCCGCCGAGCCTGCCACTATCTGCACCGACAGCCGCTCTCTAACCCTCTCCCTCCTACACCATTCCACCGACACCCGAGACCTCCAGTCCCTCCTCTCCCAACGCTGCTTCTCCACCCACATCATGTGGATCCCCGGACACTGCGGTATACCCGGCAATGAATGGGCCGATGCTGCTGCCAAGTCTGCAACCTCCCAACCAGACCCTCCCAGACCTACTGACTACCAGTCCGCCAAGGCTGCCCTCCAACACCACATCCCGGACCCACCACCCGTAAACTGCTTATCGGCTGAAGTCTACTCTGACTACAATTGGATGACTGACAGCAACGCGATGACCAACCGGCGGGACGCAGTGCTACTGAGCCGGCTCCGGTCTGGTCACTGCCCTTGTCTTCAGGCATATCAACACAGAGTCAACCAATCAGCTGACCCCACCTGCCCCATCTGCGGAGAGGAGCCTCAAACGGTGTCCCACTGGCTACAGCGGTGCCCCGGTCTTATCTCCCTCCGCCAACAAATTTTCGGTGAAGTGACTCCGCCGCTCAAGGCACTTGTCTCGCAGCCAGCGGAGATGATAGCGCTAGCCAAGAAGTCCCTTTAAGGATACTCTCAGGCGCTATGTCTCTACAACAACAGCAACTGACCCTGAGATCCTAACGATCTACTACCGTGTCATATTTTAAGGAATGTCTTTCATGGATTTAAAATTTCAGAAGGAAAAAACTATACCAACTTAATGTGAGGATTCACCTTTTGATAAATGTAAAATCTAAAAAAAATATAAATATATTTTTTAAGAAATGTCAGTGCAATACCCCTATAAACTTACAAAATTGTCCACAAAAGAAATGAGGTTAGATGCTCCATGGTCTGCAAAGTACACAAAGATGTTATCCTTTGGTCCACTAAAATATACAGAAAAAGTTTTCAAAAATAAAACAACTTAAAAAAAATGGTCATTTAAGCAGACATATTTCTTACCTCAGTCCCAGGGCTGTCATGCCTGTGGGAAAAGTGGTTTTAAGGTTCTCTTACTTCTAGGTAAGGATAGGCAGGAGAATTTAGGGCTTTAAAGAGCAATGATAAAAGTCTGTACCTGTGTCACACAAAAAAGGAACCTGGTATTTAATTGTCTACAAGTAAACGGTCCTGCCAACAAATAAAACAATCATATGCACTCAATCACAGATAAAAGATATCTATTGGGACTTCCATGCCACCTATCCTTAATATTTAAATTTCACTCAGGTCTGCTGATTAATAAGTACATATTAAATAGAAATGGTGCAAACTCCCCATATATATATACTATATTACTACACCACTGTCTCAAATGGAGGTTCTACATCTGTCCATCTCAATGACAGAGCTTGTGCCACCTTGTCAAACAATGCGCTATGATTATTGAGTGAGTTTCTTCACCACAATACACTCACTGATTAGATAACATACCGCCCTTTATCTTTCTTGTGATATTAAAAATGACCTTTTTTTCCAGTTTGTAATCTCAATTGAAACTTCACCAAAATTGTTTGTGTATTTGAAGTCTGAACTGTATCTAAAACAGATCTCCATACTTTAATTTCTACTGTATTGTTAAAAGCTTTAATTTTTGCACCAACAATTCTATCTAAAAATCCAGATGTGTGTTTTTATACAAACTTCAAATATTATTTTTTTAAACAAAAAAAAAAAAATATGCTATTTTAAGCTTTGTATTTAAATTTGTTAATCGGATGAACAATTGTGCTCTCATTTCCATCTATTAATTTATCACCTCATGATGTGTTGTTTAATGCATTATGTAAATCAACTCTGACTCTGGTATTTGAAATCTGATGATTTTCTCAACAGAAATTTAAACTTATTTAAACTAATAAAATGATTACTGCCAGAATCCCATTCTATCAAAAATATAGTACTAACTTATCTACATGGTTTGTTAACCCCATCATTAGAATTAACAAGATCATTAATATTTGTAACTACGATTATCTAAATCAAACTCTAACCATCTTGTTTTTAAAAGTTTAGTGTATTTAAATTAGAAGATATTTATGAGTGATCCTTTTGACTACAACCAAATTACACTCATTTAATACCTAAAATTAAATAAAACTTTGCTGATTCTATAAGCAACTTTGGTAATTCTATAAGCAGCTTTATCTTTATCTATAAAGTTCAACCATTTATTTAAATAATTTCAAAGTTTATTTAATTTTTTAATATCCTTCTTCATCTTTTTGTATCTTCAGTTTGCATTATGATATAGTTAGCATAGAGGACATTAAACCAAATTTACTAGTGATAATTGGACATAAATAACAATGCTAAGTGGATAAACTATTTGAGTATGTTTCTACTAATTCTCCTAATCTATCTATTAAATATGCTTAAAATAAGACTTTGAAAAATATTTTGTGAATTTTTAGTTTCCTGAAAATTAATAGAATCATCTAGATAAGTTACCAATCGGTTCATTATTGTTGCTTGATCTGAAGAAAGTATAGTCTATTTCTTTACTACCTAAAATATATTTAATCTGACTAAATGCAAAATGGTTAACTTATATTATCACCTTTTAAAGTTCTCCAAACAATGCCCCAGTTTCATATGACAACAAATGCACATCTTGATTTTGACTTGTAATATCAATTTCTGCATGAGAATTATTTATATTTATCCCAGTTCTAGATTCATATTCACTTCTGTTATATTAATATATTCCATTTAATAAAAAAAAAATCTATAAACAACTCAGTTGGTTTTATAATGGCATTAACTGATTTTCTGAAATCCTTTCCCAATTTTTATTTGCTTTAAAAGTTTCTTTTTTTTTTACTTTTCTGTAAGTCTTTTATCTCCTATCCAGAAATTAAAAGCATTTTTGTCTTGAATATGAGATTTAATTTGTGAATTACTGAAATTTGAGATGCTAGAATTAGAATTTTTTTTGGTTTACCTTTAAAAGGATCATAAGCTTTAAAAACTTGACTAATACTTCCGGTGCTTTCTCCAATAACCTGTATTGTTTTCTGATCGTTAAAACCATATCTAGCCACTCTATTCAAAGTATCAATCAATCCTCTTCCTACAATATATTTCCTTTCAACTTTCTTCTTTCTTTTAAGTATTTAATTTTTTTTAAAAATTCCAACTTTCTTTAAACAAATTTAAACTTATTTCTTCAGTCTGTGCTAAACCTTCATTTTGGAGATCTATCTATACTATTTCCCTCTTGAACTGTCGTCTAAATTTGAATGCTTGAAGTAAAATTTCTATTAAATGGCAAATAAACTAAATTTTTTTCCAACTATCCTATATTCAGTGGAATCATTTGAAAAAAAAATTAATATAATTGATTAAGAAGTTCATTAATATCATAATTACCAGAAGATAAATTCTTAGCGTTAAATCCCAGTAGAATTCTTAAACAATTCCCTATAGAAACCTACTACTTTATAATTAATATAATAACAATGGTAGATGTGGGAGTAATGCTGTTAGTTTTGATGGTAATATGTTATTCTTTCCATCTGTCTCTGAATTTTGCAGCCAATTTCTGAGAGTTCATACAGACCTGTACCCAAAGTTATTGTGGTCCTAGTTCCATTGTCGGTGCTATATTTAAAAACATTATTTGTATTAGTAACATTTAAAAAAGATTGATGCATATCAAGATTAGCCAGAACAATTTCCTTTTGTTTGTAGAATCTAAATTTATTGTTGGATAAAAATCTGTTTTAAAATTTGTAGTTTTTGATGATGAGACAATACTATAAGAATTTTTGGATCATACAATAGTTCTTCAACCATTTATAATGCTCAAAAAACTACTTTTATCTATTAGATTTATTTAAACAATTGGTCACCAACTGCATTCATTTCATCACAAACATGGATACTCCATCTTGTGTCATAAGCTTAGTTCACTTTTGCTATCCGAGTCTTTCTAACTTAACTAAGTTCAAACTGATTTGGATCCAAGAGTAAAAAAACAACAACTTCACCAAATGGGGTTGTAGTCTTAAATTTTTTAATTCCCTTTCATCTTACCTGAGGACCAATACGTTTGTTTGTTCCATTTACAATTTCTAATTAACATAATTTATATTGTGTGGCATCATTGTTGTGAAAAAGCACATATGAATTGTAAGAATGTTTTTGTCTGGTTCTGTTTTCATTAAAAGTTGGAGTGGCATCAATTTTATGGTCGGCGTCAATATTAAGACTGCTAGGGATTAGCTCTATGGTAGATAATCCAACAGAATAACCCTCAAATTCTAAGAGTTGCAGAACAAATGCAGGCTGATCATCCTTAGAAGCCAAATAATCTGGGCTATTAAAGGAGTCAGTGTAATTGATACAAGGAACAGGGTTAGGCCTGCTATCTCCGGACATTAATTTTTGAGGTGCTAAAGCTGTCACTTCAGGACCCTGGAAAGCTGACTTGTTTGTACTTATAACTGACTGAGATAATTTAGTCGATTTGGTATTAAAATGTTGCTCACCAATTTTTTGTTGAAAAACTGTTTGTTTAATTTCTTTTTATATCCTTAAATTTAAAAATCTCTTTCCTCTTAGTTTTTTTTTTATCAAATGACATTTAATATAAACATAAAAAAATCAGCCAAACAAAGCCACCTACAACATCACAGGTGGAGCTTCCCTCCTATAGAATCACCAGGTGGGATAATAAAGTTCATCAAACCCTGAATAAGACCTTCCACTATATTCATCAGATGATTTATCTTTAACTACAGACCCATAATCTGACCCTCAACATTTTTCTCTAAAATATTTAAATTCATCAAAAATCATACCTTTACTAACCAAATCACCTCTCATGTGTTTGAGACCATCTTTAGATAAGGGGGTTTGTCTGAAAAGTCACTGGTAGTTTTAGTTTTTATACTTACAATCGACATTACTATGCCTACCTCTGGTGTAAAAGGATTTGTGGTTGGTTTGACTTTTGTCTCACGTAAGTTCATAAAAAACAAACAAGTTTTTACATTCTGAATCAACCTCTTGAGCCAGGAATGACATTTGGCTCCTCACAGTATTCTACACCTATTTCTTGTCTGCTTCCTGCTCCCCAAACGTTCTGCAGGTCTAAGTTTTCACTCTATAATGCATTTTCATTTGGAAAACTATTTATTATCTGTTAAATGTTTATTAAGTTTATTAGCAAAAACACTTATTATTTGATATTTAGATTAATGTAAGGATTATCCAACTGCATATAATCTAGAATAATCTGAAAACCCTGGATCTAATAACATACCCATAAGTAGAGTAGTTCTCCTGAAGCCACTTACCCCCTATAATTAATCCATATACATTTCTAGGTAATACAAAACTATCATCTTTACTATTTCTATTTTCCCCCCAAAAAAGTTTCAGATCTACCTATTTATATTTTTTAAAAAAGACCAAGTTAAAAATTAAACCTTGAAATTTATGCTTTAAATTCTTCAACTAAATTCCTAAAGATTTTTTTTTGTTATGTATTTTTTTTCCATTCTCAAGATATTTAGAAAAGATGATTTTAAAAATAAGAGATTTCATATTTTTGTAAATTTGGTTTCTTTTAGCAATGCTAAAAATATCACATAAATAGTCTTCAAGTCCATATATGAATATTTGTTGAATATATTAATAGTTCAGTGTTACTCTACAGTCCACTGAATTAAATAACGCGTGGTCAGCCTAACATTTAAGGTCAAGCTTCTAAAATTCTTTAGAAATATCACCGAAATTTAAAACTTAAAATTTTCAAATTAAATTGCAAAAGATTTTTACAAAAGCCGGTTCACTTTAGGTACAAATAAACAAGTATTAGTAACAGTTGACACTCACATGCCAGATTCAGATCAGTATCCCTTGTGAATCAGCCTTTGAATTCATAATAGATATTCCCTCCCAACTGTGGGTGTGTCAAAATTGTTTTAGGGCAAATTAGGTAAGATGGCAGAGTGAAGAACTGGCATCTACCTGAAGCCTATCTGGTGCCTTCTAATAAGCTGGTAGCTGAATACTGAGTTTTGAACTTTTTTTTAAAAATATAAAACTGTTTTTTAAATTCCATGATTTGCAAAAGCTCTATGTTTAAGAGAGTGGTGCAGTAGTATATATATATATGTAGGGGGCTCTGGAATCCTGTCTTTAATACTTTAATATGTATATATTAATCAAGAGACCAAAGTGAAATGTAAATATTAAAAACAGATAGCATACTACTCAGGTGTGAAAAACGAAAATACACCTGCCCATGGAAATGGGAAGCCGGAAACCGCTCACCCACATATGAGGGGCCAAAATCCAGTTATCTAAAAGCCTTAAATCTATTGCTCACAGACGATAGGTTTCAAAATCCATCTGAACAGTCCACGATTCTTCTTCCTGTTGCGCTCTAAGCTAAAGTTCATCTTAATGGTGTTTATTTAGAAACCTTTCATTTCTTTTTCCCTAATTGCTAGCCAGAAAATAACTTTAATAGAAAATCTAAATCTTTTAGTTCAAATCAAAAACTCTCCTATCCTACGCACTATGCTTCATATCTCTTTTGTCTTAGCAAAGTGTTGTTACGATTTCCACCTGGAAACACACAAGTTAAAAAAGCAAGATTTACAATCATTAGTTAAATACCTGCAGCTTGTAAGTGTTAACAAACAGTTTTGCATAACTATGTACATAAAGACTGACAGTGATCTCCCAACATCAGCTGGCAGCTTTTTAAAAGAAATGAAACAGAATTGTTTACCTCTTAATTACTTTTCCACTTCCAGTGCCCCGAAGTCCTTCTTCATCTCCCTGAAGCACACTGAGGAATACTTGAGGATTGACATTCTGTAAGTAAATATGATGATTCAGAATTTCAATTAATCTTGTGAAAAAAATCTCTGAGGTGAGAATGACTGGGAATAATGCTTATCTAGTCATTTGTTACAATAATAAAAAACATAATCTTTTTTTGTTTTTAACCAACTAGCCATCCTGTCAGTCGCAATAGCTGAAAACTAACATCTACTGTACATAGTCACCTTTTACCCTTACTCCAGCACAAGTTGACTAACCAATGCAGGCTCTAATAAATCTGACGGCTACTCATAACTAATAAGCTATTTAGCATTTATCATGTTGTTGGTCTCTTAAAATTCATGGAAATATCTGTAAGAACAACTTGCAGGTATGTCTAGAACTGGGAGGTATCAACAGGTTTTAAAAACTCTCATGCTATATCTCACAGGGGAATATCTTGACCTTTGATACCTGTGGTATAACCTTCAGAAATGAAAAGCCCCTACCAGAACAACTCTGATTAGCTATGGAAGAAAAGTGGAGAGCCCAAAAGAAATCCCCACTCTGACAGACTGGTACAGAAGAGTGAGAAGAAGCCATACTATGGGATGCTTGTCAAACCGAGTCAGTCTCAACGGAACTGGGCCCTGGCAATTCAGATAGCTCAGTTTGCTTTATTAATCTCCTCTGTTGCTATTTCCCGATGGGCAATTATGATTTCCCTTTTTAAGTTTACAGTAAACACATTTCTAACTGTCTCTAATCTTTTCACTAAATATCTGGACCATTACTAGGACTTGTTTAAGATAACATCACCAAATAATGTGATTTCTTAGTGGTAAAAGATTTTCTCACGAGCGGGGACTTGGACTTTTCTAACATCCTATGCAAGAAAGACGTACTGTGAGTTTAATAAGGACATGCTGAGCCTGACTGGTGTCAGAAGGAAGGAAGCTCACCTCGCCTGTGTAATCTTTCGGTATGCCATGATAAACATCTTTGCCATAAGGTTTGTTGATCACTGTTCCAGGTGTAGGGTTCCTGAAAAAAGAAAAAAAAAATGGTTGCATAAATTAATTTTAATTAAAAATAAAACGTTTTCACTAATTTCGAGAGTTCTGAGCTATTCGGACTGAGATTTTAAATAAACTGGAGAGAACCTGCTCACCTCTCATTGTTAGCAATGTCATCATACATTATAACCACAATGCGCTCGTCAGGTTATACCGTGGGAGTGCAAGACTTGATAGGCATGGCATACATCAGCTGTAATAATAATAATAATAATATAATAATAATAATAATAATAATAATAATACTAATAATAAAATGTTATGTGAAGCAGAATGTTAGTCAAAAGTGCAAAAAATGCAAAGGACACAAAAAGAAACAATAGAGCCCCATAGTAATCGGATGCCCTGCACTAGCAAATAGTGAATATCTTGACAGACACTGATGGATATGGGAATCCGTAAACACTTCTACCTACCAGGAACAGGGAAGTGGCATGAGCTTAAGCTGGAGACTAGAATGGAACACAATAGTCTATTAGCTATTGGACACACTTGTGTATAGACAGGGGAAGATTAAAGCCCTGACATTATAATGAAAGGCAAATCCCCCCCCCCCCTCAACAAAACAAAAAACAAGGAAAAATATCCTACTTGCTTGACATGACAGTACTAATAGAGAAATGTGTCTGTCTCCATCAGGGAGGATGATGAACAACTATTCAAACGCGAAGACCCGGAGACAGGAATAGCCAAAGGAGGGGGAAATGAGAACCCTCGCCATCCCTATTGTAGCAGGGGCCGTGATATATCCCAGGAGAAGCATCAACAGGGAGAGGGCAGGGAATTGATGAGAACAGGTAACGCCAGGAGCCAGTGATACAGGCAGAACTACACCTGTCTTGAATAATAATAATAATAATAATAATAATAATATAATAATAATAATAGCAGCGTAAGGATCAGTATCAACAATGCGATTTATAAGACAGCTAGGGGGCCGTGTTTTTTCACCATCCAGACAAAAATAGATGCTGCTGGATATTTCTGAGATTGGTCGGCTCTTTCCGGGGAGACAGACGCCGACAGGTCGTCATTGTCAGTTCTATAAGCGATCTCATTTCTCCATCTAACCCCCTCCACTTTGTTTTTACAGGGGACAGCCGGAACAACCTAAATAAGCAGGCGGGAGGGCCCCGAGGGGCCCCCCCCCGCTGAGCTCGCGACTCCGCCAGCGGCCAACGAGCACGCTGCTGCTGCCCCGTCCATTGTTACCTGATGGCGATAGTTGTCCCAGGTATTCGACCCGGCCACCAGTAGAGTCCAGTGAACGCCGCCCTTTTGCAGGTCCGGTAAAAAGTCTTGCTGAAAGACGAAAGCAGCCGCCTCCGAGGCGAGGCCAATGACAACAGACGCCAGGAAAACCACGTTCATCTCGCAGGTGGGATGCTCGAGAGAAGGAAGTTGCTTAGTTCAGACAATCACAGCCGCGAGATTGGGAAACCGGATACACGATAGAATTTTTATACACGAAACGTCTTGGCTTATATATACACACACAATACACACTTGACAGCTTGTTGATCGTTAACCCGGTGAAAGATAATTCCGGGTCATATGCATTTTTTGCAGTCATGATGTTGAAAGCCTTTCCTGTCATCTGACTGATTTTCGCACGCACGCACGCACTCACTCTCTCATACATACTTTCTCTCTCACTATCTCATACATACTTTCTCTCTCTCACTATCTCATACATACTTTCTCTCTCACTCTCTCTAACTTCTCTCTCTCTCACTATCTCATAATACTTTCTCTCTCTCTCACTATCTCATAATACTTTCTCTTCTCATACATACTTTCTCTCTCTCTCACTATCTCATACTACTTTTTCTCTCTCTCACTATCTCATAATACTTTCTCTTTCTCATACATACTTTCTCTCTCTCACTATCTCATACATACTTTCTCTTTCTCACTATCTCATACATACTTTCTCTCTCTCTCTCACAGACACCCTCATACTATCACAAATGGTTTGATAAATGACTACTATAGACAATATCTTAACCCCATATAGCAACATTAAATGTATATCCAACTAGATGGTGTCACTGTTTTGGTTTTTTTTGCCCTGGGCAAATAATGGATAATAATGCTTAGTGGACACAAAAAAATGTGGCAGAGCTCTGCATCACGAGCTTTACCAATTCTAGGTGTTAAAAGAACCAGTGATTCTTCAATTAATACAGATTGTCAATTAAATATAATATTACAAAAAGAAAAATCTGATCAAAATCAGACAGAAGACACTAAATATGCTAATCTTTCCATTTTGAAGTCAAGAAATTTATTAAGATTTTCAACTAATCTACAATATTGTATAACCACCCATTTCATTACGTGTGTTTTGAAAATTGTATTAATGAATAAAATTTATCTGGTTTGGATGACTGTATTCTATTTAAGAAAGTGTTTCTATTAAACTTGGCTGTCAGCAATAATTTTGAGAATATACTTACAAAAATATTTTGTGTTAAAGAACATGAAACTTAATCCTTATGATGCTGAAAGCAGATATGTCTGCTTTGACATTTATAGCCTTTTGATGCTGGAAGCAGATTTACCCCACAGTTTCAAAAAAGCTTTTCCCCTTATTGCAGTAAGCAGGAATACCTCACATCTTTGAAAGCCCTGCAAATTTTGCAGATCAAATTCCTAATTTTATTTTTTTGTTGAATAATTGAAAATTTACAGCCCAAAATTCAATTAAGCACTGAAAAGGTTAAAGTATGCTTGCTTAGCACAAACAATGAAGAAACTTGAAAACATTAATTTTTAATCGTAATCATGGTGGTTAGATAAACAGAAAAGGCATGTCTAATGTTTATGACTGATGCAGTAACATTTTTTCTTGTTTTTAATTATAATTCTGTTATAATATTTTTTTTTCAGAAGGTTATATACTTAAAAATAATGTTTTTGTAAAAAATATTTGATTGTTCAGATAAAAAAAAGGTTTTAATAGCTTCTCTAATCTTTGCACACCTGGTACCACCAAGCACTATCTAATTTTCCAAAGGTGATGTTATTTATCACAGATAAACTTTATATCAAAAGCCATTGACTGTTGACTTTTGGTCATACAAATGTAGCGTGAGAGCTATTAAGTGCCTCAGCATAACGGTGTCACAAACCATCTGTCTAATAACATGCTATTGCTGCAGAACCCAAAAAAAAAAACCACATACAAATGTCAGTAAAATGCTAATGAATGAAACTTCTGATGTTTCCTTAATTTACTAAACTTTCAGCTTTAATCTTATTGAAAATTCTCCCAAACATGCCGGTACAGTGGTCACACAAGGATGCCCAATAAAGTCCACTTTGTTCAACAATAAAGCCAATATTTTATGCATAATAAGTTATTTTACTTAATAAGATGCCCCTACTTTTATGCCTTTAAGTGAACTCTCTACACGTGTTTAAAATTTACCAAGCCTTAAGACCAAATATCCATTCCAAATATTTTAAATTTATTTTGTAAAAAAATCATCTCATTTATTAATTAAACATTCAATACATCACTGATAACTTAATTATTTTTCAAGTTAGATGCACAAAATTGGTACCAAAATGAAGCTGAGAATTAGAACTCTGGAGCAGAATAGTTTTGCTGTCTCATGGCTGCTAAATTAATTGTTGGGTGGCTCAGTTGTGTCAAAACATGGATTTAAAAAAAAGAGCCAAAAACGTCAACTTCTGAAGCCTCAAAAGAACTCAGAAACAGCCAACAACATGCACAAGCAGCCCAACGAGATAAACATTATCAACAGCGGGTGGTGATAGGGGTAGTTTATGAAGCCAGGATATTCTGAATGTATTATACTGGAGTGTCACTTATAACTACTAAATCTCTCTCTTCATTTGTGGGGGAAAATTCACATTTTACATGAAAAAAAAAACACTTAAAAAATACAAAAACAAAATATTTTTGCAGTAGGTTGACATTTTGTAGTAGCCAGGCTAAAAATGTGCTAAGAATCAAGATTCTATGGTGAATACTTTCAGACTGCTTCAAACTACTCCTCGACCAGTTCCCTCCATTGCATTCATCTAAGTGTGGAAAACGTGATGGTAAGGAATTCTAATGTAGCCGGAGATGGAAATTTATATCGATATACAGAAATGATAATGTTAAAGAAATTATTTCTCCTATTTTATTGGAAATCCAGATATTTCTTCTTTGAGTAAGAAAAAAAATAATATTCAAATAGTTGGTGCTGATAGATTCAGTAAACAGAGTTCATCCATCTTTATTTCGCTCTCGAGATGTGCAAACTTTCTCTTAAATTCAAAGAGTTTCCAGATGTTTGTTCCCATAAAATCCTTATCCGGTGACAAGAGGTGTCATCATTCGTGTACATATTTAAAATATGGTTTCTTCTCACACGCGGCACTGTTAATGTTACAATTAAATGCACACAAAATTGAAGAACAAACTGGGAAAAAGCCGCCTGCATCATGACAAAAAACGCGTCAGAGAATCACAGGGAGGCCTTGTGGCATCACTAACGAGTCTTCAGACCGTCCATCCCACACATTACTTGTTATATCAACGTAGACCGTATCGTAATTTGGTAAGTCACTCGGATCCTATCCCCGACCTGATGGAA
The DNA here is from genome assembly GCA_018389105.1 of Nautilus pompilius. NCBI lineage: Eukaryota > Metazoa > Mollusca > Cephalopoda > Nautilida > Nautilidae > Nautilus > Nautilus pompilius. The sequence continues at coordinate 212,923 of JACATO010002742.1, read as the reverse complement.
TCAGTCCCCATGAAGGCGATGGAAGCCCCCCCCCCATCCTGCTCCTCCATCTTTTGTACGTTACAGCTGCGAAACCCATCCTTAAATAACATATTTGATTCCATTTTCATGACTGTTTTAATAGTCACATGAGGCCTACTTATTTTAAAAAAAACAAACTAGCCCGTCGCCCTTGAGTCATGATCAGGTGGAAGCATCAGTCAGCAGGATATCAACGGCAGGACCGAAAATAATAAAGTGAACGACGTGGGGGGGACATGTTCGCATAAGCGGAATTGCCGGGTTGTTAGTAGTGCCATCTGCGGGGTTAGTTCACCGTGGTGGGGGGGGGGGATGTATTCAAACGAAACCTGTCCCCACGGTTCTCCTGGGGGCCGGGCTCTGGTGGTTAGGGTAGGCGGTTTCTTCACGGGATTTCATTCTCGCTTTCCATTTATCCGGGTATTTTTTGCAATCGCTCGCTGTGAGGCGCAGCAGTTAGCGCCCCTTGATTCGCGAACTCTTTTTTTTTTTTTTTGGTGCTGTTGACCGTATTCACTAATCGATCCAACGCTAATTGACGCGCCTTTGTCAATATCTTCGGCCCCGGGGGGGGGGGTAAATGGCAAAAAATACCAAAAAATACCAATAGTTACACAACGCGGAAGTGGGAATAAATTAACGACCCCATGACGAGCTAAAGAACAGCGCGAAAGTGCTAGGGGAGATAATCGACGAATGTGTACTTCTTATGATAAAGAGAACGTGAAAGTAGGCGGTCTGTTTGTCGGTATTAAACCTTGTGTTTCTTTTGTATTTAGTCGACCTAATCTTTTTCAGCACAAGTTACTAGTATACACCTGAAAATACTCGGTATTCGATCGTTTAATAATTTCAGAATTAACTAAAATTCCATTTAGCAAACACTTGGGGCGTCCAAACGAAATCCGGCCGTATAGCATTTATGGCGATGGCGTTCCGGCCGGGTTTCATTTGAACAACGTTCTTGGTAAACGTTACCATGTTAAAAATTATAGTGAAATAATTTTATTATATGTTTCTATTTCTCTCTGTTGTTTGGCTAGGTGGAATACTCTTTCAAGAAAAATGATTATGAAACGTATGCTTTAAAAATGTTTTTTTTTCCTAAAAAAAATTCTTTTCTTAACAAAGAATTCTAAAATATTAGGTTTTTAAATCAAAAACCATCTTAAAAAAACAGAAACAACAGAAAGAATCCCCTAACATGAACAAGTGTAGCATTAATGATGTGAGTAATTCCGTGTTTTAGCGCCCAACTAATAAGAACCAATAAAATTAAGTCCATTGCAGATATAAACTCTTCATTTTCTTAGTTGTCCAAACTTTATTTTTCAGAACTTGGAATCATAAATGTAACTTAATGAAAAGGATGGAACCTCAAGAAGAGGAGAGAGCCGCTTATGTTCAGGAAGTTGAAAAGTATTTACAGCAGTATCAAGATGACATGGCTGATATTCTAAAAACGTTGTCATGGACACCCAAGCATTTTCTAAAGGTAACTAACTGCTTTTTCATCTATTGGGCTTTGAGCTATATATAATTATGTAATTAAATGAGAGAAATAGAGGGAGGAGTAGGAAGAGCAATGGAGCACAAGCAAGAGAAAAATAGCACACGCAATATACCAAACCATGATACACAACAAATAAGTTTTGGTAACATATTTGAAGTTTGAACATTAAATCTATTAATGCATTATGATATACAGATAGCTATTTATTAGTAGTAGTTGTAGTGTTAAAGGGCATTAAACTAGTTTAATAATTATATTGAATAAAATCCATTTTAAAATGTTTATGTAGTTTGTTTTAATTAAAGAAATAGTTCTTTGTAAGGGTAGTTGAGTAGATAAAATCTAGTCATTTTGGAAAAAAAAATAACTTTCTACCCTGCCTCTGCTCCTTCCCCTTCCCAAGAAATAAAGAAAATCTCATAATGTATGTGAAATTCTAATAAAGAAAACATCTGTTTTGGAATGTATATTTATTTTTTTTATTTAAGAAGACTTGCATAGTTTTTAGTAAATTAAGTTACATTTATACTACCAGAAGAATTGGTATCTGTTCAACTGAGTGTCAAGACTTCAAAAACCATTGCATATTCCCAGTTGGACATTACTATTTAGACTCTATTAAAAATTTGGTTGGGTTTCCAGAAGAATTTTCTCTTTGGGAACTACAGAAAAAAAAAAAAAGCAAGTGAGAAAGAAAGAAGGAAACATTTTATCAAAGATTTTCTTTATATTGCTTTTCCTTTGTTTTGATCTTACTACACTTGTCTGAGTGACACCACAGGATATCTAAAGATTTATGTCAGTTTTACTCTCATCTTGCAAGCTCTTGCACATGTTATATCAGCAAACACACACCCCTCCTTGTCAGTACATTTTTTCACTTTTTAAAAAAACAAAAACATTGTGATGGGCTTTAAATTATTTATTATGTAGAATTGTATTTAATATTAATTTTTTATTTTAGAATAGTTATACTTTTCATGGATTTTTTCTTCTTTTTTTTTCAAGACTGCATCAGCAACCTGCAGTGTGGACAGCAGCCATCAGATGCCAGTGGGGTCTCTAGAAAAACATACAGAAAGATGTCTCCTGGGTAAAAGGGGCTATTCCTGGAAAGAGCTGGTAATTTAAACTGGTTTCACAAGTCTTTGAAACCTAAGCAAAATACAAAACCAACACAGAGCTTGTTAATAGTTTTCATTGTGAATTATCTGCTATTCATTAGACAGAAACAGTTCTAGTAATGGATGGTATTTTTATATTACAAAATTTTACAAAGTACTCTCTCAGGGGATTTTCTTGAAATGGATCTCTCTTACCACTGGGTGTCCATGAATCCATTTACTTAAGATTAACTTCCAGAGAGAAAAAAATCAAAACAGCTGCACAATGAGTAAGCAAGTAAAAAAAAATCCTAGAGACTTTGATAAAAGATGTAATAGTTTATTTAGAATTAAAAAAAGAAATTTTAGGATTGAGTAGACATAAAAGTGACAGAAACTATATCGATACCTTTCTTCCTGCTGCAAAGTTAGTTGCATAAGGCAAAGGGGAAGGGGGAGCCAAAACCAGGAAACTGATACAGTGGTTTGTTAAAGGTAGCCCTCTAACTGTTTTTTGGTTATGAACACTACGCACAACTGCTTGCCTTGTTTATTTACCAAGTTGAGGGCTGTTCTGTGCCAGAGCCCTATTAGCTTCCACCCTCACAGGTGCAGATTTCAGGGTGTACTACTATTTATTTTTGAGCTCCTGAATACAAGAACTGAATGTGATAAATTTGAAAATCATGATGTAGGTCTAATTTGTAAAAAGAGACTAAGTAATCTCTTTTGAGGACTCCAGTATTCTGAAAATTTATTACCATTTTTAATAGCAAGAATTTAAAATTCTTAACTTTAATTTTCTAGAAAATACCTTGTTTTTCAAAACAACAACATTTGGTTAATTTTGTGGTATTAGCTTCCTTGTGTACACAGATAAACAGTAGATACTCTCTCCATTTTCATAGAGCAGCAAGGAATTTATTATTTAGTATGATCAATTAGCTGTTTGATCTTAATTTTGATTTATAAGTTTAGATTTTTCTTTATAGTGTTTGATTCATTCATTTTGTATATTATATTTCTTTTCTAGCGTTTATCCTGATCTGGCTACTTTGGAGAGGTAATGTCAGAAGCTGCTTAAAGAAATACCCATACTATGAGAAAAGGATTATTTTGTGATTAAATTGAGAACAAAAGAACCAACTAAATCATGAAACACCTGAGTTTGCACATGTTTTTAATTTAAAAAGATTTTTTTTTTTTGGTTTGTTTGCAGAGTTTGCTGCCAAGTAGTTCGTTTTATTATGAAAAATCTCCATTAGTAGAAACACAGACAATAGGTGAGTGGTGATTTATCTTATTAAAATAAGACACCAACTGGTCTTGAAACCTAATCAATTAATTACCTCCTGTTGAAGTATAGCTTTTTTTTTTTTGCTATGTATACTCATCTAGTTAAGTTTAATGTTGATATGAAGAAACTGTTGTGGAATATACAATGCTTCTAAATCTCTCATCATCTTAGTTTTAAAGGAGTATTGTGTTAATGTGTGTATATAGTATTAAGTACTAAATGTATATTTCTGACAAACTTGAATATTGCATTGTACTAAAAAAAACTACAGGAAACTTTAGGAGATCATGCAAATGGAAAAAATCTAAGTTTATTAGTTGAAGAATTTGAAACATTGAGATATAGATGTGATGCTAAATGGTATTTTAAATGTAGATAATTGTGTGGTATGGTGTCAGTAGGATTGTTTGGCTTTGCAACAGTCCCTATGCATTGCTTGCATAATTATTTTTCTGCCAATGAGATGGACAGGTTTTTTTTTTTAGTGTGGCTATTGTGGGAAGGAAATTATCTGTAGTTGTAGGAACTGGAAGTTATGTAACAACTATACCATGGATGAGGAATATCTTTTAGTGAGCATATGGGGATCTGAAGAAAGTTAAGATTGATTGTTACCTCTTGGACTGGAAGAGTGAATGTTTTGGACAGTATTTTGGTGGGATACTGAGGGTGAACTGGCTTTGGTGTGGTAGGAACAGATCTTACCACAGTTACCGTGTTGTGTGAAATTGGTGAACTGCAGTGCAGAAAGGTAGAACAAAGGCAGCAATTGTTTAATTATGTGATTTTTGTCATTGCCACTGAAACCAGGAGAGAATTACCTAAATTTTGTAGGGATCAATGATGTAGGTAGTTTTCTGTCAAGTCTTTGAATGTTTGATGGTTTTTTCATGTAAGTGAACAGTTTTGATTGGACGTATTTTTTCGAAAGTCCATGTATGAGTTATTCTGGGAATTCATGCAGATTATTATTAGACTGGTTACATTGGAGAGGTAATGTTAGAAGCTGCTTAAAGAAATATCCAAGTCTTGAAACATTTGAGGAATTACATTTATAATGATGGCTAGCTATGATACACATTACCATATCTTCATGCATGTGTGATTTAATATTATGGGGAAAGTTGATAGTAGTATTGTTGATATGAGAGCATAGTTGATGCATACCGCTAAGTGTTTTTGCTGGCTTGCTGTGCTAAAGCTTACTCTCAAAATAAACATTGTTGCAGACTTCTTTCTCATGAACTTCTGAATATTTATTAACCAAGTTCTTAAGTAATAGAAATAAATTTTTACTAAAACCTCAAATCGTTTAAACATTTTTTCTTTTTTAAATACACAATAATTTTCTGAGAGCTCTTGATTCATTAGAGTGCTCTCAATTTACTAAAATAAAAAAAAAAATGGAACTCACTGTAACAGTTTCACATTTTCACTGGTACTTGGGATCAAACAAACTTGCCCTTCTTGCCAACCTTGCTTATCTCTTACATATGTTGCAAAAGCTTTAGAGTTTCTTGATTTTTATTGATACCCTGGTATCTAATATCAACCATTAATATTTTTTCATTCTAGACAGAGAAACTCTGAACTCGGTACTTAGGAAATTCCATTCTGACATGAAAACATGTAAGTTTTTAACTTTGCACCACTTGAGATTTCACTAAAAGTTTCCAATGAAATGGTTTGTTTATCGTTAAATGTGTTTGAAAAAATTGTGATCACAGAAATCCAAGGTAGTGTGCTGACATGATTTCTGTGTTAGTTTGCAGTGGGATGATATAGCACTGATCATTTAACTGTCCTTGCAGAGCTCAGTGAAGAACAATTCAGATGGCACTCGTTGGATTTAAATCTCATAACCAGAGGCTGAAGAATAAGGGAATAAGCATGGAGGATTAGACCCCACTTCTAATCTTTAACCTTCTGTACAGTTGTTTCCTTTATTGTTGAGACTCACTCAGCCATTTATCAAACATGCCTCGTAAGCTGATGTGACTTATGAACATGTGCACTTTGCAATAAGTGGAGGTATTCCAGAAAGTTCAGGAAATCTTCATTTTTAGTTTGTATGTATCTTAGATGGCTAAACTGGCCAAAGGGGGATAATCACAAATTGGAACTACAAAAATTTTTAATAATCTTTGAATTATGTAAATTATTCTTAAAATTATAAATAAAAAAAAACCTTTTTAAAAAGTAAGGAAAACACGATTGGTTCATCTGCTTTTTGCAAATTTTTTTTTTTTTAACTTAAAATGATTGGAACCTGAGAAGAGGAATGTGATGAGCACTAATTAACTGGTGACTGTTTTCTGCAGCCTATCCAGGTGATCGTGAAGTCCCGTTGACGATAGAGCGAGCTACCTGTGAGTTCTCTCCCCAGGAGAGACTGGTGCTGTATGAACATCATGTTATGAGAGCCCAAAAAATTAAAGCAAATAAAGATGACGACATTCTCGCTGTTGATTTCGAAGGTCTTGTGAAGAAAAGTGAGTTAAAATTACCTATCTATTTTTCCCATTGTCATCTTTGATCTACTGGCTTTAAAACTTCAGTTTGTTTCTGTTTATTCACTGAACTTAAAATTTATTATTTTCAAAAAGAAGTAAAAAAAAAAAGGCAATTTCAGAGGCGGAAAATGGAGCATTAGTGGTGTTAACATGAAATTTGGCTGAAATGGCATTGCTATAATGGTATCTAGCTGGCTTTTATCTCAGTGTCCCTAGTGTATTAGTTGTACAGTAAAGAACCTGTGTCCAGATAAGATTTAATAAATTTTTCTATTAAAAAAAAAAGAAAACAGGCACTTTATAATAAAAGAAAGCTACATCTGATAATCCAGTAGCATTTAGTATCTTTCTACAGTTATTTAGTATTAAACAGACCTTTGTTGACAGTTTTTCATGTGTACTCTTTGAGAAGAGTATGGAGGGTGGTTTCGGTATTTCATGATGTGATATATTTTGGGCAAATAAAATTGTTTCCAGTAGTTAATCAAGGTCTTTTACTTTCACTATAACACCTGTACGCTGTATAATTGTTCAACTAAATAGTAAGTGAAATTTCTTTTATTCCTCTTGCTTATTGGAATTCATTTCAGTTTTTGTATTCTGTTAAAATGCTATACAGTTCTAGCTTTGATTGGCTTGTGACATATGTTAAATAAAACAAATTATATAATAGTATTGACTTTTTTAGAATATGAGCAACATTGATCAATGTTCCAGCATCTAGGTTTCTTTTTGCTGTTGTAACCCTCAAATCTTGGTGTTTTTCAGACATTATGATCCCCTATTTAAAAAAAAAATATATATATAAACTATATTGTAAATATGTTATAAAAACTGACTGCATCACATGTTTAAGATACTGTGCCATTTGTGGCACCAGGCGTGGATGGCAGCCTCTATTTCAAATATCAGTGAACGGGTTAAGTTTTCTTCCTGTGAAGCTGCAGGATGGGTATTTAGAATAGCAAGGAATCATCCTCTTGTTGCAGGTGTGAAAGGTGATGCAGAAGCTCAGCCAAAGAATGCTCTAGAAGAAATTGCAGCTATGAGAGATTACAAACGCAGACGTCAGACGTACAGAGCTAAGAATGTCCATATAACAAAGAAGAGTTATACAGAGGTGAGGGAACCACATTTTAAAAAAAAGAGAAGAGTGAGGGGTGTGTGCGTGTGCTTGTGAGTAAGCGCATAAACACAAATTTAGATGTCTGTTTCATAGAAATAGTAAAAGGAATTGAGAGGGAAATTAAATTAAATGTAGTGAAAACAGATTATCACTTTTGAAAGATAATAACATGGGTTATTAAAAACCAATCAGTTTTTAAAAATATATGATGATTTTGGTCGGCCTGAGTTTAAATCCTGCTCAAGACCAACTCAGTCTGGCATATCTCCGTGGCATGGTTTCTTCTCACCAGCAGCTGGTGGCAGCTAAAAAGGGGTTCTAGTAAGGGTTTTCCGGGTACCCATGGTGGAGGTTTCCATGGGTAACTAACTCTTGATCAGCTCACACCCTGACCGCTGCATGACAGCCCCCAACTATAACCTAGGTAACTACTTGCTTGTCACCAATGCTGATACCTGCTTTTCCTCTTTTAACTTCCCACTATGAGACATCCTTATTAGACTGAGATTCAGGACAGGAGTCTGCAAAGAAGAGGATGCCATGACATGCATGCCTATGATACAATATTAAAATTTTTTTTTTTTTTTTTTTTAAGAATGAAACATTAAACTGGATCTTTTATTGTAAAAATGAAGCAGTTTTACAGCTGTTTAAGATTTAACCAGGTGTAGGAAATAGGATGGGTGAGTGTCACAACCAGTAGGTTGATTTTTATTTTATCCACTTTATATTAGTTATGGGACACTCTCTTTAGCTCAAAATTCAGTTCTGTTTGTCAACATCACTAAAGATTTTACAAAAATTCAGTACGTATCAATATGGCTGTGATGGAAACATCAAAAATCAAACACGTTGCCATAGTTGTATTTTGTAGAAGCCATATTGATTTCTTGACTAACCAAACTGACTTTTGTTCCCTTTCGTTTCTCTATTGAATCTTCTTTTTAATTTAAAGATCATCCGAGAAGTTATAAACAATCAGGTGGAGTTTGTCCAGCAGACTATGAAGGATGCTGAGAAGGAAGAGAAATCTTCAGAGAGAGCAGAACACAGATCGGCCCATAAGAGGTGAGATGATGCATGTTGCTGAGAATTTTGTAGCCAAATCCTGGTTTTTACTACTTTTGATGCTTTTCTTGCAGCACTGGAGAGTCCCTGAACTATGTCAAGAAATACAACCCTCAAAAAGACCATCTTGTGACCAGACTTCTATATCTGGCGATTTAGCTGTTATGGAAGCTGGCAGCGCTAACAGTAACAAGCAGAATTTATAAAATATTTAATTTGCAGATGTCCCTTGACATTTCAGAGTATTATTTAACTTGCTGACAAATTTACTATTTGTTATAAAAGTAGAATTGTAGAAAGTACTTATGTGATCTAGACAAACATTGCTTGAATAGCTTTTCTTTTATTTTTAACTTTCTATGTTTGATTGATTTATAATATATAGTGAGTAGGAACGATTAACCTTCTGCAAGTGCACCCCACTACCCATTGAATCTGTATTACTCAGCACAGGTTGAACCTTAGGGGCTCTGACACACAGTACCTTCTTCATTAACACAACTTTTTTACAACAGATTAATATATGCTTCAACCCCATGTGTTTTGCATTACAAATGTGTTCACTAAATATGCTGCCAGTTCATCACAAATGCTAACACTTTTAGTATGGAGGGTTAAAACATTTGCTACCAGATCATGAATAACAATACAGCCTATGTCTGATATACATTAGAATCAGATCTTACAGCAAGGTTCACAGAGATTGATAGGCCTACAGTTATGTATGCTCACTGTCATGTTTTTATACTGCTTGAGAAGTATGTAAATTGTATTTAAAATATTCTTTCATGTAAGTTGATGTTTATTTTAATAATAGCCTACTTGATCAAAAACTATGAGGTCAAAAAAGCCAGCAGATTTCAATAAATTTGGCTGCTTTATGAAGGCGATTGTGACAAGACATCCCTACCAAATTCAGCATTCTCTGCCACCATATTGACCTTCGCCCATGTTTCTATGACATTTAAAATTTGCTACTGCACCTTCAGATGTCAGCAAAGTGAAAGTAAGAAAGTGGGAAGTAATTGTTGATCTCTGATTTTCATGTGCCAGGTATTAATTCAACAAACAGTTTGTGTAAACTGTTGACTTTGTAACAATTATTTAGTACCAAGCTTTGAAACATCACAGCATCACACAACAAAATGTTTTTTGCCATTGAGAACTTGAATTTAAAAAAAACAAAAAAAAAACTGGCTGATTATTTCTCTTTGTCTTATTATTCACTTGGAGAATCAGTACACGAGATTTCCATTGGAAACCCCCTGCTACTGAGGGCAGCAGTAAGTCTGCTCATCACACTGAGGGGTTGGGCACTTAATAACAACAAAGCTCTCCTGGAAAGGTTTAATGTTCAGGAAGTTAAGCGAGTCTGGTTACTGAAGAATCCATCTCCAGGATGGTTTGCCCCTTAATTTAGCACCAGCATAAACTGTGCAGAAGAATGGAATGGATGTATGCAAAATCTTATATTGTATTTTTCAGACGAGAATACAATTCTTCTAGTGAAACGGAGGTCAGGGAATCTCGCCACAAGCACAGAAAACGGTACAGACACCGTGCTGATAGAAGATAAGTTCCTGCTCTCTCTTCTCTTAATGTGCAAGACCGACCATCTTGTTATCGGGGAATTTCTATTTTTGTGTAACAGCAGAATTGTTTTTCTTTTTTTAAAAAAAACCTGGATGAAATGCAAACTAGTTAAGTTTTTTTTCTTCCTTTGTAAATAAATACAATTTGAAAAATGTAACCTCAAATTTTTCTATAGCAAAATTACTTATAATGGTTTCAATAAGTTTTATCATACTCTAAAGAAATCTCTAAGCTATAATTGCATCTTCTAGTAATAGACAGATGTTTCTTTATTTTTAATAATTAAAGTGCTGCTAAGAAGCCCAAAATACTCCCCCAACTTCACCTAACCAGGTTGATCTGTTGGCTAGCGAGTTATGGCTAATAAAGGTGTCCCTTATTCAGAATTCAGAGGGGACACATACTAAACAGAACCCTGTATTCTCCCAAAGGCGAGCTGAACACCACCACCTCATCATTGCTGTAATTTGCCATATAAGGTATCAGATTTCTTGTCTGGTTGGTGGTGTTGCATTATCATGGTCGAATCCCATTTTTGTTTGGTATACCCCCATGGCACGTCTCATTCTGGCTCTTCACATCTAGAATGTAGACATGTAGCTTATCTCCTCTGCTTGACTTAGGAAACCGCATCTAACTGCTTTCTTATGGTGGACGAATGCCTTATGTGCTGACATTGGCATGCGTGTTCTCAGACAACTGGATTTCTTATACAAAAAACCTGTGTACAAAAGACATTAAATGAAATAGAAATGCCATAATTATATTATCCAGCTGGGTTTTATTTTGAATATCTTAGCAGATTATGGCAGTACTCAATTTCCTAGCATTTTTCTTACAACAGTGCTAAGCTTACTGTATTAGAGTGGTCAAGCATGACACCTTAAATCAGTCTTGTACTTCTATCATGAAATGGAACAATAATTTCTGTCTTATTAGCAGTCTTCCTAAAAATCAAGTTAATATAAGTGTGGGATATGTAGGTAGTAACTGGAAATAAGTTGGTAAGTTTGAATTCGTTATTTTAAAAAAAATGCTAATTATTTTGATTTATACAAGAACATTATTTAATTTTCTATGGCTCTTTGTTCAGTTAACTCATCAAGCAAGCATTCTTAAGAATATGGCTACCGGGAACGTTCTGACCAAAAGCTGTCAGTTACTAAAAAACTACTCAGTCGGTAAGTAGCTGGCCTATGTGGTGTAAAAATATTTTATTTTAGCCTCTGTGTACACGTGGACACACACCTTGAGGTGCCCAGATGACCTATGGGTTATGGGACAAATATCTTTTATTGTACAATAAATGCTATAAAATATCCATTAGGGTTCAGTTACAGAAAATAAGCTAAGGGTTTTTGATATCAGAAACTACTGCGATCTTTTTTGCAGCGAGAATAGTAGTAAATTAGTTTTGTATTATTTTATCCACACAAGATTAAGATTATGCATGCATTTGTTCTCTTGTTAACCAATTGTTCACTGTGGGACTAAAAAAACGTGGATAGATAGGAAAAGGAATGGCGGTGGAACTGGCCTGCTGGGGGAACCTAAGCACAGCAGTGAGCCAGGGTACGTTACTACCACACCAACTTGCCACTATACAATGAGAACCTTAAAAAAATGTGACAACAGAATCACAATTCTACTCTAACGGTCCAAATGCTGAGTACTCTTAAAATATTTCGGATGACAAAAGAAACAGAGAAAAGAAAATGACTTTCCTTAAACAGCGAAATGTAGAATTAACTTGAGAAATTGGTAGCTTAGTCCTAGGAGGAATTTATAACTTAAATGGTTCTTCATAACTGAGTCTAAATTTTTTTTATTAATCCCCTAATCCATAAATTAGCAAATGAGAGATTTACTATTAATTTATTCTTAAAATTGTACTTTGCATAGATAGATAATTTAATTTCCAGAGGGGCATCCAAATATTTAGGGATAGGGCATGCACATTTGTTTATATAAATAAAAAATAATGCATATTGTGTTAAAGATTTATTAAATTTGTTTACAAATGGCCTGATCCACATACATAAAATATAGTGTACACTCAATGCTTTACATAGATCTGATGCCAGCAGGAAGGCCTGTCTAGAGTTAGAAGTGTCCACTGCAAGGTTACAATATATGATATATTAATGACAAGATGAAACCAAATGTCCAATGATTAGTCTGACTAATAATGATGGACAGTAAGTAGTATGTAATACTTGTGTATACGTATTCCTGAGGTAATAATTGATGCAATTTTTTTTTTTTTTTTTCAACTCTTAAATTTTATGAAAATAACACAGGCCAGGCTGTTACAGACATTATGATGCATTTACAAAAAAAAAGGCACTTTCTTTATTATACATGTGTAAAAGGAGAGCTCTGTGATGCCAGTCGCCACTGGTGGTTTTGGAAACAGACACCTACACAGCCCATCAGTAAGCAATGCCAACAACGAAAAAAGCAGCTTTGCCAGTCGAGAATTTTTGGTTGTTGTTGTTGCATAGAAGAATTGGAAGACAGATTTTTTGTATAACAATGAACCTTGTGCAAAACTGGCCACAAATCCAACATGTTAGCAGCAGTATACAGTCTGGAATCTACGTCAGGTGCCAATTGATTGTCTTATTAGTGGTGGAGAAAAGCTGCCGTGGCTTATTAGACTTTAAAATCTTGCAATTTGTAACTTGCAAAGCCCAGATATGCAAAAATCTATGCACACACTTCACCATTGTTCAGTCATACTCTGATTTTATGAAATGTGGTCATTTTGTTATTCCTCAGAGATTTGTTGGTTTCCTTTTTCTTGGTCTCATACTAAGTATTGTTATAAGTAGCCTATCCATCCATGCAATGTTAAATTTTGTTATAACTAGTAAAAAAATTTCTTTAGCACCACCAAATGTTATTTTTATCATCTGACATCAGCATGCAATGAGACAATAGAACTACAATGTACCCACATGAAGATTCCTTCCATTGTTAATTACTTTTGTTTTGTATGGAACAGTATCCCCATCTCATTGTAGTGTTAGGTTTTAATATCAGTCTACAGGAAGAAGTCGGTTTTAATACGGTCTCTTCAAAGCTAAATACTTTAACTTACTTAAGCTATCACTACAAAAGAAAATGAACGAATGAACTTGTCATGCTTTTGTTGTCAGGAGGAATGTAAATAATACAAAATAAATTCATGAATTTAAAATGATCAGACAGATTATCAAACTGAAATGTGCTGTGATTAATTCTGCACATTTTTCTTGGTAAACTGGGCATCAAGTTGCTTCTTACAAAACCAATTCTTGTTTAAAAAATCTATAATTTTAGAAAACTAAAAGAAAAAAAAAATCCATGCAGATCTTATGCCAAAATTATATTTTCTTTAAATAGCTTTGCCTACTACTTTTGAGTCCGTGTATATTCTACTAAACATCGTATGTCATTTTATGAGATGGTTTAAGATACTAAGAGACAAATGTTTCCCATGTTTGAACTGATTTGTAGACTAGAACTGGACACATCTGCCACATCCAGCGATTTTATTCTGAGTTTGCCCTTAAACTAAAATGTAAAGACCCAAAGTTGGATGTCTGACAACTTGGAGATAGTAGTTGTCTAATTACTGGCCTTCTAAACTTTAGAAAAATTATTTGAATTTTCTTAAGAATAGTAAAATCTAATTAAACCACTCAAAGACCAGACATCCAAATACTTTTAATATTTCATGGCAGACCTGGGATCAATGCTGAATAAATCTGAAGTAAAAATTCACATATTTTACTTATTCAGTGTGGACCTACCATTTTGTGAAATATCTGTGCATTATGTTAAATATATGCTGCTATCATTACATACATGAAAGTGCTATGGCAACTGGGCCTTACAAGATAAGTCTTACATTGTAAACTGAATCTTAAATATCAGTTAGAAGCATTATCAAATTACTTGCACAGAGCCAAGTTTTGTTCACTCCACATTTACCATAACTATTTTTTTTTAAAAAATCTGAAGTATTCACAACCTGTGTTGATAATTATCAGTTCTTGTCCAGAATCTTTACAATATGAATTTTAAATCAAAAATGTTAGGGATACAAAATATTAAAATTTAAATAAGTGGAACAAATGTAACATACTGGAATTACTACCATTCGGTAGTTACATCTATTACAAGTTTAGAATGAATGAGTAGTAGCTGATGGGTGCCACTTTTGAAATGCATACAAATTTTAGTTGACAACAGTATTTCCACAATCTGGTTTGAGTGTTTTACATTATTGCTTGGTTGCCTGATAAGTTATAACAAAGGCAAAATGTGAGACAAACCAAAATGCATGCAACTTCACCACTGGTCTATAGCTTTCATTATGCCAACAGCCAAGCTCAAATACTCAACTTGGCTTTACTACTACGAAGTTTAAGCTTCCCTAATATTTTACATTAGTAATACGTACATTCTTCCAATTCAAATTAGGTATCTGTGGAAGAGGACTTGACTTATATCCTTTTCTAATTTCACAATGGAAAGGTGATTTACCTCCTGCAGGGCAAGAATGCTCATATACATATATACTGCTGGCAAGTTTATTAATTAAAACAAACACAAAAAATTTAATTTAGGAGACTTGATTACAAGCAGCTGTGACCATCTTAAGTCTAATTCTTATTTGACACAAAAGAAAGGCTGTAGACAGATAATTTCAAAGCCTTTGATAATGTGCTGTCCAATGCTAAGTAATTAGCAGATCTATCTTATCTGAACAAATATTGCAGCCTAATTGAGTCCATCTCTACCACCCTCTCTTAAAAACTAGAGAATACCTCAGAGAAACAAACTTAAGTTTTCTTTGGTTTTAGGGGAATTTAGATTACTTTTTTGTTCTGTGCTGTGCAGGAGTTGACAAAAATAAACACTATCACATTTCCTTTAGGATCCTAACCCCCCCCCCATATATAGTTTTCATACAATCCTCAAATGTGAGAATTCTAGCATGCAAATGATATATTAACAAGATATATAGACAAAAGTAAACTCAATAGCCAACATCGGTTTTTGCTTGATCATTTGAACTACATCCATCACTAACATGTGTGCTGTATTATTTTTTTATTTTCCAGAATCGTTGGATCTTTTGATTAATGTAATTAAAAAATAAATTAGATCACTAGGTATTCAAAGAACACAGGGCCCTCTAGTGTATGATAATTTAAACTCCAGGTAAACAGATACCTAATATTCAAGATAAGAGAAGTTAAAGAAATCTGATATCTTTAAATATACTACTACTAAGGGAGAACAAATCAATGGATATGAATTTAAAAGCCGATATCCCAATTTAACTTTATTACAAAATTCTGACATCTAGACAGAAAGTTATTATTACTGCTAATAGCTGTTGTTCTTTTTTGTATATTTATCAACTCTTAAGATCATCAGTAAAACTAAAATCAACTGCTGTTTATATAATCTTAATATAAACAGCAATAAACACCATTAACTTACAGTCATTAGTGACTCTTGGCAGGGGTCATGTGAGAGAAAATGTAAAGCGGGTTTATGTAGCCACTGCCAAAGTTGTCCTCAAATGTGTTACTTAGGTAACACCAGGTTAAATCTAAGGCCTTCATATGGCAGCTGCACGTCTGCTTTGCTTGCGAAGAATGCAAAGTAATCAAAATCATCTTTCAGTTAACTCTTCACTGCCATGATCAATATTTTTTTTTTCCTCTCTGAATGTTATAATTACTAGCCACAGTCCCATATTTCATAGGAGCATCATAGAGGTACATCATTTGTTGGGATTCACATTCCTGAAATATCAATATTATCTTGCTCTGAACTCTGGATACCTAGTTGCAGCAAAGGAAGGAAGGAAAGGAATCTGACTGGGATCAGCAGTGTTTGGCAACTTCCGATTAAAATCTAGGTCTGTTTAAGTGGCGAGAGACATCACAGCCATTCTGAGTCACATACACAATTACATACAGGAGATAAATGCTACTAAAATTACTTATGCACACTATGTACAAAATACAAATACTTTGATTTTTTTCCAATAATATTAGATTGATGATTTTGGGAAAAGCATCCCACAGTAAATACATTTCACGAATAACTGTTTGTGACAGTTCATATTCCAGTGGCTTTAGTCTTGTTTCCTAAATGTGCAAACCGAATTATTTGCATTTTGTCAGAAATTAGACCAGCAGCAGTTGGTTTTATTTGACATAAAAGAAAGTTTTTTGACAAAAGCCAATTGCGTGAGTTGTGTGACTATGGTACATTATCACCAGTTTCTCTCTCTCTCTCTCTGACACACCACACACACACAACCTATTTAAAGCAATTTATCAAGTATGTTATTTTTCTCAAAAAGGTCTAACATTTAGTTTAAAAAAAAAAAAGTTTTTCAATGCTATGTGTATACAGATTCTGACAAACAAATTGCTTTTTTTTTTCTTTTTTTAACCAAGATTCTAAAGTAAAACTGCTAAAATAAAAACTTATGTATTTTTTTTTTTGTGTTTGTTTATTTTGAATGAGGGTAATGAAGTTGTGTGGACATATTTCTGGCAGACCATCTTTTTTCAGTGTGTATCAGAAAAATTTCCCCAATTTTACATCAACTGTTTTTTTTCCTCCATGATATAAATAATGTCCCCTGGGCGAGAAGTTGACTTTTCCTCTCCCACTGACCAAACCCTTAAAAAAGGTTAAAACTATTATCCTTCACAACATGAAATGGGAATAATGCATGAGATATCTGTATGAAATCTACCATCTTAATTATATTTGATTTCAATAATATACATATCTATTTATATATTTGTTTTTAATATTAAAAAAGGAGCACAGATATTTTTTCCATTACTAAATGGCTAATAACGGTAACAACAATGATAATAATAATAGTAATAATATTAACACATAGTAATAAGTTATGTTATACGATGATGTACTGGTTTCAAACTACACTTCATTTGTGCTTCAGATTATTGCACAATGGCTTTACTCAACTGCCATATCAAACTGCTGTTCATTAGTCTAATAACTATAATATATTAAGAGTTTTCCTTTTTGATTTTCGTAAGCCCTTCCCTTTCTAAAGCAGGGATGTGTTGAAATGGTCACTGCATACAGAAAGTTTAACTTTATCAAGTTAATTTTAGCTACTAATTTTCTTGTATTAGACTCTAATATTCATGCCAATAGTAGAATGGGCCTGGGAATGTCCAGCATCAGGTATGTGAATAACTGCAGACACAACTTTTGACTGTGGTGATGGTGAAGTACTTTGACAGGAGCTACACAGAACAGGTATTATCGCTGTCAAAAAAGGCATTCCAACAAATCCATTTTTCTCATTGTTTGGATCTATTACATCACTTAATTAAAGTATGCAATTTCACCATCTTCCATCCATAAATTAAATTTAAACTATTTTCATAATTGTTCATTTTTTTTATGGTAGCAATTTTATAAATAGATAGATAAAAAATCCAAAACAGTGTGGAAAATCTGACAAACTACATCATAAACATCTTGTAAGAATCCTCGACAGTGACCAATTCTACACATAGGTCAAAGGTCATCCCTGGTAAATCAGTAATAGAATTTTAAAAATATGTATGCAAAGAACTTTATATTTTCTCCCCCAAGTTTAAACTTTATGAAACTGTCATGACTTAAGATATTATGCAGAGTTATATGTGATATGTAAATGATGTGTGCTACAATATACCTGTTAATTTATTTTATGGTCTGCTAACATCAGCAGCTGAGGATGAAGGGTTGCACCCCCTACTGTTCCCGAACCATTGTTTATTGGTACATATTTAGTATGAATTGATTTGCATCAACATGAATGAAGATGGACCAAGGTTATGGTAAAAATTCCCGTTCTAATTCCGATATGGTTGGCTTGCTTGTGAGGGTTGGCTTGTGCCTTACAAGGGGCTGGGTGCTGTCCTGGCTTTGACCTTCAACATCAATGTCCAGTAACGTCTTGGCATGTGATATGTGAGGTGGTGTGTTGCCTGGTGAAAGGCTGGAGCGTGTTGACCCATAAGGTGTATCAAATGATGACTCTCGCACTCCACCTGGTGAGACACTCTTGTAACCACCTGGTCTGTACCGACCTTCCACTTCAAGTGTTGAGGGCCGTTCTGCTGTTTCGCCACTGTACCGTCTCCGTGGTGTTTCCTGCTGCCTGTAGTAATTATTGTATCCATAGCTTTTAGATTCATAATCATAGGGAGTGCTTGATGAACTTGAGGTATTTGAGGGTGTGCGGTTGTGAGTGTAGGTTGGCAGTTTGTAATCAGGGTTACACTCATCTTCAAATGTAACAGAATGTCGATGAGTGCTGTGTTTGGAAGTCCGCCCAGATTCACGAGCAGAACTTTCGGAAACCTGTCTCTGTAGTACCCCAACAGACTTTTCTGAGGCAAGATTTATTAGGTTTGACTCGCCCTCAATCACTAACGATGACCTCTGTGATGGGGTTCGTGATGCCACACCACTGGTTCCAGCAGTGGAAACGCCACTGTGAACGTTAGTGTCTTTCACTGATTGTTCACAGAAATGCATGGGTACTTCGAAATTCGTAGTTGGTCGAAATCTGTTCTGCAACCCATGGTAAGTATTATGGGGGTAACCTGATGCAGATGTAAAGTAGTTTTTATAATCACCTTCAGGCTCAATGAATGAGTCCCGCACAGCTCCCAGGTATGCATCACGACGATTTAAAATGTACGAATCTCTTTTCCGTACATACTTATCTTCTTCTGTAGCACCATGGATATTGGGATGTATTGCTGTTGTGTTTGATATTCGGATATCAAATCCTGCAGCAACTGAAGACACTATGACAGCCATGTTATACAGCATCAAATCACATCTTTTCCGAACTGAATAACGTTTTACATTGCTACCCGTATCACCACCATTGTATGATGGAATGTGTTTGTTCTCAATATCTTGTGGCCAGTCCTCTTCTTCACCATCTAAAAAAGAAAAATGATCTCTGGCTATGAAAGCAGTCTTTAACACTGGCATCTAACAAAAACAGTAATGCACTGGAAAAAAACAAAGTCAAGTTACTGCAGAAAGATTTATTTTTTAGAAAATGCCTGAGACACTACCTGTACACTTTATTTTTTTCCTACTTTCCATAAGGCAAGTCATGTATGCCGACCTGGCAATCAAAAAAAAAATAATGAAATGATACTTTTCTAAAAGCAGAAAATGGCATCATATTCTGCTAACTTTGCTATGCTAATAATCACAAATTAGTTAGGACTCCAGCAAGATTAGATATCAGAAGTTCCAGTTATACGTTGATGGTATAGATTATCAGCAACAGTGATAGCATTAATTTGATTTAAAAACCATATTGTCAGTTCTCTTTCCTGGGAGTCCCTCCCTTACAGGAGCCCCTGTCTACTGATGCCCACTAAACTGAATTATAAAACGTATAGTGGCTAGCTGCTAACAGTCAAACGAATAAAACACAGATTACTATACTTGAATACTGTCTGTTGATGCAAAGTGGCTGACGACAGCCTGTTTACAACAGCAGAAGAAAGATTAGTAACTATGGTGTGAGCTTTTACTTTGATGATGATGATAAGCAGAAAATGTTAATGACAAAAGAAGAAACCATGTTGCTATTCTGTGAACTAGATACTCGTTCATAGTCTCACTATCAACGTTGGTTATGTTTTTTGTGTTAGGTTGTTATTTTAGCAAGAAATTCAAATTTAGCTGGAACACTGGATTTTAAAGTAGTAAATGATATTGGTTTATTTTTCCTTATTTTTTTTCTAAAAATTTTTGTATGAGGTCCAATGTTTTTCTAAGCATAAATTCAAAATCAGAATAACCTTTATTTCAGAAATACAGCTTTAATACTGAATTGCTACAAACAAAAATCCACAGCTCAAGGACTTCTTTACAAATCAAATTCCTTAAACCAGGAAAGACAGACAGACTTGGTCTACTTAATAAAACTATACAGATTTAATAAACAAACTTTATCTTACTTTACACTATGAACTTGTGTGGGGTCTACAATGGTCAGGCAGAACAGACAGAATATTATCTCCCTTATGCTTTCATAAGTAATTAAACTAACCTCACCGAAAATACTGGAGGTCTATTTTTACTATTATTTACCTTATTTGATGACTGTGAAATATACATTACATACAGTAATGGCCAAAATTATGGCAACGCCCAAAACAATAGTTCCCTTCGTTGTTAAGTGTATTCATCACATGATTAACGGGTTATTAGAATTTGATTCCTACCAAACTTGTGCTATGCAACTAAACCCTATGTCATATTCATTCATACTAAGCCCCTTTCTGTTTACTTTTGCTTCAGTTTAAAGGACAGAAGTCTTTTAACTGTGGATTTCAAAATCCAATTGTTAAAACTCTGTCTGAAATAAGGTTTGTTCAGATTCCAATCATGATTATGGCAAATGCAAAAATTATGAAGCTTACATGCAAAAGTTTCATTTAGTTCCTGACATCAGTCAGCTGAGCCTTTTAAAAATCTAAAAAATGTGCGTAAATTTTTCTCAGTAGTACAACTGAAAATTTTTTTAAAATAATCTTATAGAAAATATAAACCCAAGAGTAGAAGAGAAAAAGAAAAACATGAGGAAAAGGGAGTCAACCTGCATTTAATTTTTACAAAGTGGGAAGCCATCAAGGCCTAGACAGTGACCTGCCATGTTAATTTGGCCACCTCCATAAATAAACGTATCTGAACAAAGCTTTCATACTTCAAGGATGATTATGTATACATTGGATAACTCGATTTGCCAGAGGCAGGTGGAATCCCATGATAATTCTCTGTTCACCCAAGTGTGTGTTACAGGGCATTCAAAATGTGGCCAGAGTCAATGACAGACTGCCAAAGATTTTGACATTTCTTGTGGATTTGTGGCCAATATTATTGCAAAGTGTAAGGCAAACATCATTGCTTTGGCAAAACAATCCAGAGCCTTTCATAAATTACACCACAACAAGAATGTGCTATTACTCACCTGAACTACAACTACCATCAAGATTTTACCTTGCTGACATCACATGTAACAAAAATGAGCCAAAGAAAATCCCAGTGCCTACAGAGGGTGTGCAACATGTAAGAAGACACTCCCATCAAATAGGAATAAAATGCTTTAAAATATCTAGTCAGAGGATGTATGTTTAGCAAAAACTCCACAGTATTAGTGACATGTACTCTTCTCCAATGAGTTCAGAGTTTAGCAAAGCTTGTCTGGAGGTTGTGCGTGAGTTTGGAGACCTAACAAAAGCCTTCAACTCTGATGTTGTCAACTTATAGTCAAGTATGGAAGCAGGGGCATCATGGTATGGGCTGTAATCTGGCAACATGGTGGACGGATAGAATCTGTGGTTTTTCAATTCTACCATACACATTTACAACCATATCAACAAGACAGCAGCATACCGAGATTTAATATCCATATTCTTCAGGAGGATGTTACTACATGCTGCACTTCTTGTGTGAACAAAATGTGGAAAAATATTCATTCAACTTCAGCCCTGGCCATCCCAAATCCCTGATCAAGCACCTGTGGGAGACTGTGGATCAACTGAGAACAAGCAACTCATCCACTTCCACCAATACAATGGAACTAAAGGAAGCTCTCAAATATGGAAAAACTTGGAGCAGATGGTAATTCAAAATTTTGCTGATTCAATGCTATTCGTGCTCCGGTCAAAGTACTAGCGCAAAGGACATAACTCTGTTGCTTGCTTTTATTTGCAGTTTTCCACAACAAACATTGTAATAACAACAGGTGGCCAAGTTATTACATGACACTGTAAAAGTCCCCTAGGGAAAAGAAATATTTATCAGTGGAACAATGGGATTGCTACAATTAAAATGGAAAGACAAATGACAGAGAAGCAAAATTATGTCTCAAATAATTATCCAAAATACAACAAACCTAGAAAACCCATTTGTTTGTTGTTTGTTCTTCAGCAAAGCAGCTCCTGAATTGCGTTGGGCAGAGTATGAGTCGAACACCGTGTTTTGTTGTTAACTATGTGAATTGCTTATCAAACAAAGAGAGAATTTTTTTTTTTTGTGATGGTTTTAAAATGTAATCCACACCCAAAACCTAAAACTTCATAAATTGTAAACTAAAGAAGAGAAAAAAAAAGACAAAAATGCAAACTGACGTTTGCTGTCTCACCTTCATAAAAAAAATTCAGGGGGAAAAGAAACAAACAAAACGGCTTTCTAAGTTGTAATCTGATATCAACAGCCATAAATCAGAAACTACAAATACGGTCCTGTTATTGTTACTGCTGCTCTTTCTCTACTTTTGTTTCATACTATAGGTTTGTAAGCACGAGAGAAGAAAATAAAATCCCCTTAAATTCAGACCCTCACTTACAAATCTCCCTTAATGCTCCTATGTTAGCATGGCCACCCAAATGTTGGAGGGTTTTCTCCAAGTTTGGAGCACTTTTGGACCACCGGCCATCTGCGAAAATAACCGATGAACGCTGGTGTTTATCCTTTTGAACAGAACTTGGTCCCCATGTTTTTCCTTTCACGCCATCCGCAGGATCTGTTATAAAACAAAGCAAACACATAATAAAGCAACCCCTTAAAATTATTTTGAATGCCAGCATAATTTCTAATAAAGCAGAGCAATGGCATTGAATAGTAAATGACCTATTCCCTTCTCAGACAGTCAGCAGCATACACTAGAAATCCAAAAGAGTGACCAAAAAAAAGGAGAAAAGAAAAAAGGGCAAGTTAATAAATCATGCCTAGTATGAACAAATAAACTGCTGAAGGTCGTAGCCAGGAGCAGTAAAAACTGAGGATATGGGATAAGGTTAACATAGGAAGCATTAATTGATTTCTGTTGGGTTCTACTTCCATACGGAGTGAAGAACATATGAATAATTTTTATATCAGTAAGAAATATGGCTGTAGACAGCCTGCTATATCAGCATTGCAAGATGTTCGTGGATGGTCAATGGTGTTGAGATTAAGAGGAACCAGACTGGCCAGAAAAAATAAGAGGTTACCCATCATAAGCAGCTTGTTTTATCTACAAACAGCTTATCATCACCTCTGGATGACAGCAGCAGACCACGACTGGGCATCAAGATCCTTGTGTGTGCGTGTATCGCTCTCTCTCTCTCTCCAGTGTTTGTTAAGATCTTTTGCACACCTGAAACCTTCCATCCAATGCTATATTAAAGCATTCATAGATAAGGAGGTATTTTACATTGCTTTTATCATACTTATGTTAGAATAGGAAGAACATTTGTGGCAGAAAGAAAAATCTTTAAAATCCAACAGTTTCCTGTCTTTTTAATTAAAAAAAAAAAAAAAATTACAAACCCCACATAAATAATGAGCTCATCATACGAAAACACTATTATCTACTTTTGTCAACATCTTATTGTTAATAAAAAATGCATTATCCCAGAAAATCAAAAATAATTCTAAAATCTGATAAGCCATGCATCAGATTGCGTTAACCATTAAGTGTGACATTATCACAAACTCTGTGCATGATCATGGACCCAGTGAGTGAATCCAGCAAACATTAAATTTAGTTCATGACAAAAGTACGTTGTGTCCCTGCGATATTGACTCTTACTACCAATTTGAATAACTGCCAGCTTTCACTATGCTTTTGCATTAAATGTTAATGGACCATCTCACTGGTGATTGCTACTGATTTGTTTGACAGATGAAAATGGCACCTGAAAACAAAATTCCATACGGAAGAAGGCTGTCGTCTGTTATCGCCATAAATAAAGCTGGTTACTACTCCCAGGTGGTTACTTGCCGTGGTGTGCGGAAAGCTGTTTATGGAATGAAGTCAACTGGCTCAGCCATAAACTCCAGGGTCTGAGGAGGAAGAAACAGAAAAAACCACAGAATGGGAAGTTTGGTTGCTGGTTCAAATGCCTACAGCAAACTCTTTTGTATGGGTAGCAATTAGCTGTTGACCACAATTCCTCTACAAAAATCAGCATTCCGACCTTTTTTTTGCAAAGAAACAGTTAAAAGAAGTTTGACTGATTGGCCGAGTAGCAGCCAGACAGACATTGCTTAGATATGGTGATGAGAAAACCGAGCTCAACAATACCTGAACCAAGCCTTGGAGCAGTGGTGTGGAAACAAGATGAAGTTTCAAAGTGCACTGCAAAACTCAATCCAACATATCTTGCTAGAAAATAAGTGGAAGGACTTCTTAAAACCATGGTTCGACCCACCCACCAAGTTTCCAGATTTGAACTCTGATGTACTTGTAGAATGAACCAGATCATAGACTAGAGGAAGAAATTCCAATCAAAGTCTCTTAGCTAGATAACTAATCGTTAGAGATTTTGGGGGGGGGGGGCATTTACAATGGAAGGATAGCAATGTAACAATTACAGGTTTATCTGATATTTGCTGTAATACATTTTAAATAATGAGAGAGCACCAGATAACAGGGTGTGTGTGTGGTGGGGTCATAATTTAGAATGCTAGTCTGCACACACACACACACATAGCAGGGTGACCATAATGTTACTTCCAGCTGTCAGTTGCTTATAACTCCCAAACCTGTAACACTCATGTTATTGGAAGTGTGTGCGTGCATGTGCATGCGCATACTCATGGAGTCATAGTAATGCATTCTCAGGGTTTGCAGATTTTATCACCGGGGCGGAGGTGCCACACTTACACTATGCGGCATCACCCCTGATGCCCTTTCTTCTGTCTATAAGCTGACGGAGCTGTTAGATGATTCAGTTTGTCTACAAACAGTTTCTCACCAAGACAGCATAGCAACAGTGAATGTAATGTAGGGGGAGCTTTATGTGCCTTTTTTCATGATGACACAGATGTTTGCCAAGGCCTATGTAGCTTTGGGGGCCTTGATCTCAAAGATGAAGTCACAGCATAAAAAAAGTGGCACTTACAAACTCTGGGAAGACATCCCGCATATGCACACTTAACTCAATTAAGATGTGTTGTGGCTCAAGAGATATAAGCAACTGACTGCAGGAAGTGACTTTACAGACAATGAATATATATTAAATTAATTCTTGGGAGAAGATAATTCTCTACTGCTTACATGCTATGGCTCGAAGCCGACACGGTGTATGAGCAGGCGAGGCCGGAGGTGGACTTTCTGGGCTATTAGGAAACATCTTTTGATACATTGATGTGTCTTGTTGTACAGTGATCTTGTGCCGAAAATCTGAAAACAACAAGACAGACACAGTAGACTTAATTTACTTATATATTGCTGATGTTAGAATGTAACTGAAGAGCTCCCCATGCATCTGGGAATCTAAAACACTGACATTCAAGCAACTGTAGTGCAAATAAAACAAACCTATAAAAACAATGGTACAGATTTGTGGTTATAAAAATGTATCAGCACTGAATAGATTTAAACTGGGGCACCTTGACCTGATCGTAACTTTTCATCTGAAAAAAAAAAAAAAAAGATGCATACTTTCTTTTCTTAGAAGATTTTCGCAAGTGGGTTGAAATTAATTTTAAAAAAAATAATATATATATATGGCTTATGAATTTGGATAACGAATTGCAAGCACAATGCTAAGTCATACAATGACTGAGCAAGTGTCCCACAGGAAACTTTCCTACTGAATGTGTTAGATATTTCAGTGTCAGAACATGTTTGTTTTTAAACATATCATGACCACTACTCTAAATAAGGGGACAGAAGAGTCTACTTTGATGGGGTTTTTTTAATAATAAACAGATAAATAGCATACACACCTGATGGTTCACTGATGTTTTTTCCACCCCATTTGAGAAGTTTCAGCTGACTTTTCTTGAACTTTCCTTTACGTTTCTTAGGTGTTGGCTTGCACGTATCTTGCTGCATTATCACATGGAGCTCTCGTTCCAAAAGATCAATCTCACGCTCTGCCAGTTCCTGCTCCCTTTTCTTCAGAAATTCTTCTTGTAACTTTTGCTGAACTGCCGCCTTGGTCAGTTCTTCTTCCCTGCATCTTAGTTCCTGTTAATGTAGATTTCACGATGTCAGAAAATGTGGTGTGTAAACTCAAAATAAGGGATACAGTTTGCCTGCATTAATTACACTGTTACTTGCTATATTACTACCAGTCTTGCATTACACTGCATGGTAAGTAAGATCAGCTTTAAAAACACGCAGCCCTCTTGTTTATAATGCCAGCCTTTGCTGCAGCAGGAAAATAGTTTAGAAACTGTAATGGGAATGCATCATGTAGATTTTGGCATTTCGTTCTTTTTCAAAATATCAAAGCTCCTGCAGGGTGCTCGATTGACTGTTAATGAAGTTAAAATTTGTCAATGAGGGTAACACATGAATGTTCTTCCGTTGCACATATTCAACTCTGTTGAAAACCAACAAATGTTTCCTTTTGTCAATCATGCAAGCTATAGTAATGGCGGTGTATAGTCAGTTAAGTTTCTTGAAATATTTAAAAAACAACAAACTTTTACCACCAGAGAGCAAAAAAAGGACACATCAAGAATAAATAAATAAATAAATAAAATATAACAATAATAAAATTGCTTTGTCTTCACTGTTGATTTTTTGAACAACTTTCCAGCATGGTAGCTAATGAATTATTTAACATTTCTCATATAAATTATTATTGGTGAAAATAGTGCTTAAATGTGTGTGTGTGTGTGAGAGAGAGTGAGAGAGAGAGAGAGAGAGAGAGAGAGAGAGAGATTGAGAGTATAAATAACACAGAGTAGTATTATCAAGGCAGTAATAAATCATGGGTAAGCTAAGGTTTTTTAAAATTGGTTAAAAAGATTCAAAGGCATAACCAACCTCTGGATAGAACGTAGAACTAACTGCACACCTCCAGGGGAGGAGGAAGGAAAAAAATATTTAAAATTAACAAATGTTTTTATTACAAGTCTATGCATGCACATATATAAGAAAAGAACTCCTTTTCAGACTCTTATTTTCCTGTCGATTTCTTTAATTCGAAAACCTGAAATCCACTTTAACAAGAAAACAAGCAGTCGTTAATCATTCCTAAGACTTAAAAAAAACCAGAAAACTAAACTTTTAATTCTGAGGATACGAAAGTTTTGACCTAACCGAAATACCAACAGTTAGTTAGGAATCAGGATGATTTCTTTTGGCATAAATTTCAAGAAAACAAACAATTCTAATTTTTTCTGGTTAAAAAAAAATAAATAATTTCAAACATATGCTTTTGTATTAAGAGTAAAGCAGGATCTGGTTGTGATTTTATTTGTGACATATTTATATTTTGTCAGAGCAGAGTTTCTCTTCTGTTCATGTTAAATTATTTTTAAATGCACGTGTTGCATATCTGCTTTCCTGAACAGTGCAGTTTTATTGTTATTTTGTGTCTGAAACCTCTCCACGATTATCTGTTACTTATCAAGCCTTCCCACAAGGACGGACCAGGGACCACGACTATCTGTTATTGATCAGCCTTCACGCAAGGACGGACTGGGGACCACGATTATCTGTTACTGATCAGCCTTCACGCAAGGACGGACCGGGGACCACGATTATCTGTTACTGATCAGCTTTCCCGCAAGGACGGACCGGGGACCATGATTATCTGTTACTAATCAAGCTTTTCCGCAAGGACAGACCGGGGACCACGTTACTGATCAGCTTTCCCGCAAGGACGGACCGGGGACCACGATTATCTGTTACTGATCAGCCTTCCCGCAAGGACGGACCGGGGACCACGATTATCTGTTACTGATCAAGCCTTCCCGCAAGGACGGACCGGGGACCACGATTATCTGTTACTGATCAAGCCTTCACGCAAGGACGGACCGGGGACCACGATTATCTGTTACTGATCAGCCTTCCCGCAAGGACGGACCGGGGACCATGATTATCTGTTACTAATCAAGCTTTTCCGCAAGGACAGACCGGGGACCACGTTACTGATCAGCTTTCCCGCAAGGACGGACCGGGGACCACGATTATCTGTTACTGATCAAGCCTTCCCGCAAGGATGGACCGGGGACCACGATTATCTGTTATTGATCAGCCTTCATGCAAGGACGAACCGGGGACCACAATTATCTGTTACTGATCAAGCCTTCACCCAAGGATGGACCGGGGACCACGACTATTTGTTATTGATCAAGCCTTCCTGCAAGGACAGACCAGGTGGAGAAGTGGCACCGGTTAAGCTAGTCCAGTAATTTACCAACACAGATGATACAGGTTTCAAAGACATCTATGTATTCATGTTGTACTGGTGAGTCAACAAGACCAGATCCTTTTTTTTTAAAAATTTTTAGGCCACTGTACAGAGTTTGTTGCTTGTCAGTGCCACCACCCATGCATATCTTAGCCCTGCTTCTGACCAGATTTGTGGTTGTGATGGCCCATTATCATAAAGTCAAAGACTCCTTCTGCTTCCATAGTTTCACGAAGCTTACACCTAGCAAATAGCACTAAAAACATGTGACCAAACACATTTGCATATGCAGATTACTATTAAATTTAACAAAGTTTAAGCAGATTCAGGGATTAATTTTTTACATTCACTACCAATTTTGTTAAATTATTTAGCCTGATTCCGTCTTATCTGCCTTAAACTGCTCATCACATTGCTGACCTTTTTCAAACAAAACTAGATAACAAAAGAGCAGCTAGTCTTTTGATCAAAGTCAGTTTCTGCTTTAGTTCTGAAATATTGTTTTTTTGAAATGGATACATGGTCAGGCTGGTCTATAGTAAATAGGGATCACGTCATCAGAAATGCTGCTCAATCATGACGTGTTAGAAAACCCGAAACGATAGCATTTGCTTTTATCTTCTCTCTGTCGTATGTCTGTCCCTGTTTCGAATTGATAATGTGTCGCCAGAGTGATACATGTGAGTGATAGGTAAGTATGGCAGCCATTCCAATCATTTTGATTTAGTTCATTTTTAACGTGATAAAAAGACGACAAGAACTGCCACAAATAATATGGTGCCTGTTCAAACTCTGTTACCTTTTCTCGACACCGAAGCTCGTCAAACATTTGTTCAATTTCGAGGCGCCAATCCTCCTGCATTGTATGGAATGAATCTTGAGGAGTGGTCATGAAAGACGACGAAGCTATTTCCTCCAAACGCTCCAGGATCTGAGCAAAAGTGGGCCGTTGATGAGGTTCTTGATTCCAACAGTCTGGTGGAGAGAGAGAAAAAGGGAAAGAAAGAAAACTAATTTGAGTGCTTAGTTAGTGTAAAAACAACATAATATAAAAATAGAAAGGAATTCTACTTTGGATAAGAAATATGTTAAAGTTTGCATGAATTATTAGTTCTTCTTAAGGAAAATTGTGAGTAAATAGATAGAAATTAATATTTTTATGCAGAATTCATCTAATCACATAGTCTGCATCCACCATCAATTGATGAAGCAGAAACTATAACCTCTTAGCCAATCTCATAAAGGTTATGGTGGATGCTTTGTCAATTTCTAGGCAGTAGATGCTGCAATCATGACATCTACATAAGGAAATTACTAGGGATGTTCAAATGAAAACTGGGGAGCAGAGTACCAAAAATGTAAAAAAAAAAAAAAATCAGCATAAAAATCTATTATTGTTTTAAAATTCTTTCCACGTGGTTATCATCAAACCTAACAACATTTATGCATAACACACTCTTAGAAAATAATCAGATATTAATGCTGCATGCCAGTACTAATCAGAAATGTTATTTTAGTTTCTATTATTGCTAACTTTAACAATTCCATCAAACTAGTCAACTGTACTTATGGTCAATATTAAATGGCTGAAAAGGATATCATGAAACTAGACAGACAGCTGTTTGTCAAAGATGCTATTCTTATTTCTTGTGGCAAGCTTCCTGTTGCTGTCCTGTTTCCATATGATGATGAAATATCAACAGAAACAAATTACCATGGCTCCATGTCCATAACCCTAAACCAACAGACCAAGTACCTTACTGCTAAAGTTATCATGCACATTCTGCAGTGGCATATGAATGTTCTTAGAGCTAACATTCTCCTTTGAGAAACTCTATTGCAATTCATTGTTTCAGCTTTCTGTTCATGACAAATTCCACTTGCAATGGAGACTCTACAACCACTTGTGGAGTATAGAAATCACACTTTTGGTGTTAATGAGTTGAGTCAACACTCCAGGTAGAAAACTGCCATAATCAAAAAAGCAAGCAAGCATTAAAAGACAGTCCTTTTTAGCACAATGGATGAAAACTGGCAAAGCAAGATCTATTTGCTTGCTTCATACATTCCTGCAAGAGTTTTAATCAGAATGAACCCAAATAAGTCAAGTCATCATTCCCTACTGGTTATGATGTGTGTCTAGGTGGAGGCACCATTCTCATTGAAAACTTCTTCTATGGTACTCTTAGGACAGAAAAAGGGTGAACAAGTTTATGCCGATTGGCTGCAATCAAATGTTGGAATGATTCTGAGGGGTTTGCACCAGCTTAGACTGGCTGACATATCCAAGAATTGCCCATTCAAGCAAAACATCCAAGAAAATATGATGATTGAATGGCATATAGACAGAAAGGAAGCACATGAGAAACCCAGAACCACACCACCTCCTTCAGTGGATGTGTGGAATCCAAGTCTCCTGATGTGATCAGGAAAGGTTCCGAGATGACAGCCATACCATATTCTGCAGAATACACAGAAGATTGTGTGCTGATGAACTGAAGTTTCCAGTACTCATGATGCAAGAGTTTAAAATGCCTGGTGCACTGAATAAAACGCTAGACATGAAAGTTTACAATGATATCGAGAAATGACTTGGTGTAGTTTGATCCAGCAATAATATAGCGCAAAGCCAAGTGTAGTTGGTGGGTGTCCACTCATATTTTATTTCACTTAATTTTTTTCTTCTTTCCATCTTCCCATAGAGGTAGAATGCTTCCAAAACACTGCTTTTCTAAGTGCTGTCATTTTTCTTATTCCTTTGTGTCAATGACAAAGCAGCCTTGAGTAAAACTGCTTCAATCAACGTTGTTTTTGATTTTTTGCATTACACATTTATCTATGCTGTCCATCATGTATGTCCAGTGTTGTTATTTGGAGATATTCTAAATATAGTTTAATTTGTATGTAGCAGTGTACTGACTACATGTGGGAAGGTTTGAGTTTCATCTTCAGAGTTCATCAAAATCTTACTTACTTTTTTTTAAAACCCCATTTAATTGGCCATCCCCAACTTTTGAATTTTAATGGATTTCATTAAATACCTGCATGAAAGTTAAAACAATACTATTTATGTGTCTATCTATCTATCATCATACTGATGCTCAAATGTTTAGCCCAACACAGGATGTTTTCTGCTTCTTCAACAGTTTGCTGATAACGAGAATGTATTATTCCAGAAAGAAAAAAATATCAGAAAAACCATGAGTCAAAACAAAAAAAAAATTAATTGTCATTATCACTTCAAACTTGATTCGTGAAATTGTCCACCTTTTATGTGAATAACTTTTCAAAATATTGCTAAGTAAGAAACTTCCATTCCTCTTTCAATTAATTACCTAGCTAATAGCATTTGTTGGATCCTTTTCCTCACTCATTCTACATAAGTTTGATGGAATTCGAATCTGGAGATTGAGGTGACCAAACCATGGCTTTAAGCTGTTATCCTTCTAATATCTTCTAGCAGAATATTGTGAGTTGAGGTTTGTAGTGTTTTTTAGATCATTACCTTGTAGTATAAACCCATCCCCTATCAAATAATGTTCTGTTGGCATAGCAAAATATTAGGATATTGCTCTTTTATTAAGTCAGCCAAATAATCAGCAAAACCAGCCAATGCTTTCAAATTTTCATCATCATGCTTAACTGTATAGCAAACAGCTCTCCCCATACTTTCCCCCGACCTTCTTCTAGCATACACTTGATGCTTAAATGCAAATATTTCAAATCTGTTTTCATTGACCACAATACAATGCACCATTGCCTCACGGTAGATTTGTTCTTGTTACCACATCTAACCAACCAATTCAGTCATTTTGAAAAAAGATTGAGATAATGATTTTTGTAGAGGAATTGTGGTCAACAGCTAATTGCTACCCACACAAAAGTCTGCTGTAGACATCTGAACCAGCAACCAAACTTCCCATTCTGTGGTTTTTCTGTTTCTTCCTCAGAACCTGGATTTTATGGCTGAGCCAGTTGACTTCATTCCATAAACAGCTTTCTGCACACCATGGCAAGTAACCACCTGGGAGTAGTAACCAGCTTTATTTATGGCGATAACGGATGACAGCCTTCTTCCGTATGAAATTTTGTTTTCAGTTGCCATTTTCATCTGTCAAACAAATCAGTAGCAATCACCAATGAGGTAAGCTGACAGTTATTCAAATTGGTAGTAAGAGACAATATCGTAGGGACACAACGTACTTTTGACATGAACTAAATTTAACGTTCGCTGGATTCACTCGCTGGGTCCATGATAATGCACAGAGTTTGTGATAATGACACAGTTAATGGTTTGTTTTAATACCCGGTTCATCCAATTTTTAATGGTTTCTTTGATGAGATTAATGCATCTTCAATAAGTGTTTATAAAGCAGATATAATAGTCTGCAAATGATTGGTTCATAATTTTGAACATCAGTGTGTGTGGGTGTAGAATAATCAAGATGATTAAATATCAAATCTATTTATTAAATTTGTTTTGCTGTACTTAAAAAAGCTGACAGGAAACTATTACCACAGTAAGTCATGTGTACATTTTTTAAAGTTTACAAGACTCTGGAATTGAAATTATTTTATTCCCCCCTACCAATGCAATGCGGACATAATTTGCTCCCAAACTAAACTGCTGACATTTACAGTTGTAAATGTATGAATACTTTAAAAATCTGAACATCCCCCACCCTATGGCTGCTGACTGCTGACCTTGGCCCCAGCCTCGACCCTTTTATAGATGTCCCTTTCTACCGGTCATATGCTAAATGCTTTACTGGAAAGAATCAAAAAGCAAAATTATTCATTATCAAAAACATTTGCTATGAAAGCAGCATATATAACATTTTAGCTAAAATGAATTAATCATTTTTGCATTTTATATGCTCTTTCTTGTAGCAAAGTTATGAATTACTTTACTAAAACCAACTTGTCATTCCAGTTCTCTTTTGGTATTCAATAGGTTAATGCCATTTAATCTGTCCTGAGTCAATGTGCTGTGCAAAAAGCTTTTGATGAGCTTGAGTTTGTTGGTTGATGGCTTAGCTGACCAAATGACTAACTAACAGTGAACAGACATTTTTATGTGGTGTACAGACATCATTAAAAATTTCTTCCAATTTGAAGTGCATAATCTTGTTCAGATATTGTAATGAGCTAAGAGAATGTGGTCCAAAATTGCAGCCTTCAGAAAGCATATTTCTTTAATCTACTCAGATGCAGACATCCTCTTTCGGTTGCAAATTACCACATCTGCTTTGAATATTTGCCCCAGAAAACTCCAAATATCTCCACACAAAAAAGCAAACAGGTATTTGATACCTCAAGCAGCAATGTAATGGATTGTTAATCCAGCAATTGCAGAGTCGATATTGATGTAAAACAGTTCCTTAGAACTTTGTTTTTTTTCCTGTTTTCCTGGAATTTCTCTGGGCCCTTTGGGGTGTTTCCAGTCCATGAGTACGTCCCCTGGCCATATCCAACCATCTTGTCTTGTTATTATTGCCTCCCCCCCAAACAAAATATAGGTTAAGTCAACCCTCTCATATTAATTTAGTTATATATATATATATGTATATATATATCTTTGTTTTTAATTATGTCCATTACTGATAAGACAAATAATAATAAAAAAAGCAAAGAGAAACAACAAAAAAAGAAAAATACAGGCAAATATAATAATGCATTCAAAGAAAATTAAATTTTTCTTTTTTAAATTTGTGTTTAGCTAAAAGCACCTGCTCCAGGTAATGCTGGGCATACTAATTTGAAGTCTCTGTTTTTATGTGTATGTCTTAGTATTACTTGTGAACTGATTAAGCAACAAACCTGACATCAGCAAAGAAAATAAACTGGGGCAGGTGGATGGAATGGGCAGAGTTAGTTTGTTGACTGCGACTCCATATGCAACACCAAGAGCATCAATCCCTTTGTACGGTGTCTCTCCAGTAAGGAGTTCCCACAACACTACACCATAGCTATTTAAAAGAACAAAATAAAGAGAACTAAACAAGTGGAATGTTTCAAATTAACAACATAAAAATCTTATGTGTTCCTCAAACAAATTTAACCAAAGTTAAAAAAGTAATTAAATACATTTTATTAACAAAACAACACCAACTCCACAAACAAACCAACAACAATTTTCACCTCTGCAGTACAGACAGCTTACCTGGTTCTCAGAGATGACCAACATCAACTGACAAGTGTATTTTTGATAAGATTCCTAAAGAATAGCAAATATTTTCTTTACTGGAGCTTCTCGTTGTATCGAGTTCTCTCTTTTGCTATTAGTGAAACTCTCAGATTAATTAATTATGGAAGGTTGTTATGTAAATTCCTTCCAGCCTGGTTTTTTTTTTTGAAAATATTGAAAGTTTTGTTAACTAATTTTTCATTTAGCTGAAAAAAAAAAAAAAAAAAATACAAAGAGCAAACAAATCTGTAGTTACTGGGTTGACTTAACGAACTACTTGCAGGGATGCATCTTTAAAATGTAGGCTACATGACATATCTAACCACACCATACAGCTTTCAAATCTGGAAAGAAATCATCGTTTGTGCTCAGTTTTCCACAATCAGAAGTATCTCTAACATTTCAGCAACCCTGGAAGGTGTAGCAGAACACCGTGGCACCAAGTTGGCATCTGACATTGATAAGCAACAACTGATTCTCCATAGTCTAGCCACATTACACTCTATGTTATGCTATTTCCAACAACATCAACAAAAAAAAATAATACGCAAATGCAGGGTTCAATCTGAGCTAAAGAAACAATTTGTTAGCAGCTTGGCTAAATTTGCCTGATAAATACTCACCCAAAATGAATTAACACAAAAAAGAAAGATATGAATAACAATTTAAATATTTTTATTTACAAAATTACAATGAAATATGACATTCAGTTGTATCAACAATGCACATGATTATTTATATTTGTTCCAATCACTGTAAAATTAGAATTTGAAAAATATTCTAAAATATCTTTCAGTCAGACAAACAAAATGAACAAAACTACTTGTTTTACCTGCAAGAGCTAAGCATCCATAATCTAAATTAACAAGTCAACGAGTGGTTCTATATAATAAGCACACCAGCATTTACGTAAACTTTTTATGCCAGCCCGTTCAAAATACAAATAAAATCCTAACAGACTCAAAATGTTTTGTTAGATACGAAAGTCTTTTCCATTTGGTGATTTTGGCTGGCAGCAGCTAAAATGCTGTAGATATCATTCAGCAAGTACAGATAACAATCCACTCATAACCTTCTAATCAATAATAACGTGCTCTCTTGCCCGTGTTGCTGGATTTAAGTCAGCAGAAACATTTTTAAAATGCACCCTAAAAGTGGCATAACACACAAGCAGCACCAGACACTGAAGCTAATGTGTTCCATTCACCTCTGGATGTTCTCAGACCGTAAGGAAAAGCTGTGATTACTAACTAGTTCTGCAGTCTTCTCTTCCAACTCTGATAGGAAACCATCGGAGCCACATCTCAACAAGTGCCCTGAATTTTACTTTCAACTTTATTACCCTGTGAACTAGCATGTTTTTTCACTGTTGTCACTATAAAAATGTGAGGCTAAGGCCCTTATGCTATTTTGTTTTCAACTAAAAACAAGTTTGATCAGAGTATGAGAAGCTTAAGTTTCCGGGAACGATCTTTTCTTAAGGTAAATTAATAGAATAAAAACAACAAAAAAAGAGATGAGGGGCTTTCTTTAGCTGCTATGTCTGTATCTATTTATATAGTCTAACTACACATTATTTCTGCTTAATCATTTTAACCATCACAGCTAGAGAGTGGGAGTAGCTGAATATTGTTTATCTCATCAACATCAGTTTAGTCCAAGTCAACTACATACAGCTCAAGTCAATTGTGTAACAAAGAATTAAGTACCGTGGCCGCATTCAGAACTTGAGAAAGTAAATGAGCATCAACAAAAACAACCCATGTGATGAACTGCTAAAACACCAGGAATTTGAAGAAATATTAATGAATGCACAAAGATCTTAGTGAATTTAGAAACGTATAAAGGAGAAAACAATTAAATGCTTTAAACCTCATATAAACAGCTTTTAGCCCTAATTCTTGTTAGTTGTAATGATCGAAAGGTCTGAGATATTCCAGAACACACAAAAAATATCATCTTAAATATAAAAAAAAAAGGGTTTAACCATTTCCACCTGCTTCAGTTTAGCTCCAAGAAAGAATGAATGGAGTGGTAAAGAAAATAGGAATATCCTACAAATGAATAATAATAATAATAATAATAATAATAATAATAATAATAATAATAAAAGGCAGGATTAGCAAGTCTGATTTTATTATTGAAGTGCAATGTGCCAGGCACCACATAGGCCAAGTAGAATACCAGTTATCTATTTCTTTGATGATTCAAAGATGAACGCTATCAGTACCAGGTGCCTGTACCTGAATGTGCTGCCTAGTCTCTTATCCAGCATTAATCAAAGCCTGAAAGCTAGCATTTTTGTTTCTATGAATAATTAACTGCAGCTAAAACTTTAAAAAAAACTAAGTAAATAAATACCAACAGCAAAGAGGCAGGAAATTCATCAGCTTAAGTCTTAAAGGTTAAAATTCTAAACACAGAACAACAATAAAGAGAAATTACCCTAATCAAGGCAGACAAACAAAGAGACAAGTTAAAAAAGAAAAAAAGAAAGAAAAGATGATGGCAACCCAAAAACGTTATCTTAAAACACAGATAAGTGTGCTAAACAATTGTTGATTAGGCCCAGATTAAATTTTTTTGGAACATTTGATCACAAAGTTTGAGTGGGTGTATGGAGATAAAGAGCTGGAGGCTAAGGTCAGTAAGAGTTAGTTACCATATTTCAACCTGTCTCGGATATAAGCAAAGACAACAATGTCAAATATCACGGAGGAGGAACAACGGTAGAGATTTTTGCTTGTGAACATTCTCCAGTACAACTCTGTTTAGATGCAGAGGTTATAGAAACTACACACAACATACAGGAGAATGTTAATTAAAGTGTAAAAGAAGACAGAACGCTCAATATTAGAAAACAACAACAACAAATGGACAGCAAGAAACATCAACACAAGAATGCATAAAAATAATTGTGAATTTCAGAAAACCTTTTCTTTCTTTCTTTCCTTTGGCACAAAAATCAAATTTGGAAATAAGTGTTTTAGTTACACTTAAAATCAGTAATACAGTATTGGAAATAATTATGGGTGCAATGAAAAACTGGGGGTAAAATCCAAATGGTCCAGTGTATAGGAATCAGTTATTATCTAGTGAAAGCTACTCCATGCAACTGATTGCAGCTTGACATCGTGTTATACAAAACCGATGATTTGACAATAGACGCGGTTACAAAAGAAAGCTCAAACACTTCAAAACTGAGGTTAGGTGCCTCAGGCTACATTCTGTATGTGATAGAAGACGAGCCAGTAGGAATCTTGTGAACGACCTAGCTGCAAGTACAGGTGTTCATGTTTTTTCAAGAACTGTAAGCGTAGTGATTCAATGTATGTGTAGCTGCCCCAAAAGCCTTTGCTTAAGAGATGACTAAAGGTTGAAAATGGACAGCAGAAATGTAAACAGTTGGACGATAAACCTAGAAGAAAGTGCACTTTACAAATGAATCCAGCTTTGAACTGTTTGGCAATAATCAACAATAGTTTGTCAGAATGCAGACTGGGGGGGGGGGGGGGTAAAAGTCACTGTACAACAGCTACAGTGAAGCATGAGGTTGGACCAATATAAGTGTGGGGCTTATATCAGCCAAAAGTGCACTATTGCACAGTTGTCCAACTGGACTGAGATCAGGGGACTAAACTGGCTAGGAAGATGTGAAATCACACTTTCTTGTTCTGTGAAGTAATACTTTGCATTATGGCGGTGTTGTTGCCTTAAAATAGCCAATCTCCATACAGATACATAACCAATACTGCAAAATGAACTCGGTCTGCCACAACAATATCAACCAAACAACTTCCAAATAGTGACAGTTAAAACGATGCAATTGAGGTTCAGCAATTAATAACTACTACTAAAGTACAATGCACCTTCTGGTACACAGCTCAACTGTAAACAGGTGTCTTGTCTACTGTTGAAGATTACTGTGATTTGAGCCACCGGCACATTTGTTGATCATTACAACACACAAAAATGCCTGAGGGTTTGATCTGTCAAGATCTGTTTGTGCTTCACACAAGAACACACCTAGGAAACCATCTACAGCCTTGGCCAAAACTTTTGCATCACCCTAGAAATTTAACAAAATCATATGACTTGACACTGTACCATGGCTTATTCTAAATGTCTGCTTTTTAATTCTGAGTCCCCACTTGTTGAGCTTATAAGGTCTTTACAGAAATCAAGTATGTTGCATGTTAGATTTCAAATTGTCACATTTTTTCAAATTTGGTCATTCATCATTAAAAGTGCAGTACTATAAAGTAGTATGTACTTCAATGTTAATGTAACATTATTATGCAATTTAAACAGCTTTAATTTGACTTTATCAAGCAAATTTAAAAAATTCTAATTTTGTGCAAAACTTTTGGCCTTAGCTGTAGATGCCAAAACAGAAATGGGTTGTTGTTTTTCATAAGAAATAGTAGCTGTGTATTTAAGATCTCTCTCAAAATTCAACAACAACAACAATAAAAATCAAAAGTGAAAAATTACTTTAAAAAAAGCAACCAACTTTGTCAAGTCTGCAAAAAAAATTTTAAATTATGCAGAGTAAAAAGCATATTTTGTTCTCAAATATAAAATGGCAATTAAATTTAGCAACAGTAATTCCAACAAATTGCAAAGATTTGGAGAAGGAATGATTCACAGTAACGTGTATGACCAACAACATAAAATAAAATCTGAGCCCAAACTGCAAGGTCACCATAAAAATTAACAAAAAAGATTCAGAATAAAAGAAATGGGGCCCTGACTCAAATCCCTTTATATCACTCTGTATATTATTTATTTATTTATTGGAATGTGATATTATATTAAGTTTATAATCGTCATTAACTAATGTAACTGCTCTCATCTTTTGATATTGAAGACAAACTGTGTATAAGGTATTATAATCTAGTATGGTTAATAAAATGAGATGACCTATACACACAAATAAATTAAGCTGTCAAAAGCATGCTGAAATCATTGCATTGCATAAAGAAAATCAGCAATTTACTCTAAAAATATCTACACTAGATTTTGCAACTTGCCTTAAATAATTTGTTTTAAGGGCTCTATTCAGATGATGTGCATGCATACGAGAGAGAGAGAGAGAGAGAGAGAGAGGAGAGAGAGAGAGAGAGAGAGAGAGAGAGAGAGGGGAGAGAGAGAGAGAGATGGGGAGTGAGAGAGAGAGAGAGATGGAGAGAGAGAGAGAGAGAGAGAGAGAGAGAGAGATTCACTTGGCTAATATAAAATTTAAAAACATAGGTATGATTTACAAAAACCTCCTATGAACGGGCAGGGAGAGGTCAGACACTATATACTTAAGATGATCTGCCCTCCTTTAAAAAGCTGTGATTTGTAAAAACAAAATACATATCTGATAAAACTGGATTTAATCAAATTAAAAATGCCTTTTAGAGGACAAAAGAGATTATAAGAGCAAGGAGGCTCAAATCTAGACTAGTGTCACTATCAGAGATAGAAAAGGAAATTCATCAAAGAAAATCACAAATCAAGAATTAATAATTCAACAATAACACAAATGAATTCCATAAAAAATCATTGAAATGGCAGATAGGTAAATGATGTTGAATGAATTTATAAATGGAAAGATTGATATTTAACAAATTAGGTTGGTCACACACAATTCAAAGTCTTAGCAGATGGTAGATAAGTTACATTGGTAATAAGAATAACATTTTAAAATTCATTTTCTACCCAAAATCTTGATAATTACTTTTTTAAAGAAAAATGGAATGCATTTATTTACCTGTTACTTAAAATAATCTTTAAAATCAAACTTTTGTAGGTTATTTGAATATCATCAAAACTTAGTGATAAAAGAAAAGAATGTGACACAAGATAGCCAGTTTTAGCTGTTTTCTTTTTTCTTCATCAATTTTAGGGGATTTGTTTTCCATCAGAGAACTTGTGGGATATTCCTACAGCTTCCTGTAAGAACTATAGTGATAAAGCTTATCCCAAACATGTTTGATGGAAATTCATGTATGATGAATGAGATGGCCAGTGCAACTGTGCAAAAATCTGGAAACGCCATGGCGGTGTAGGTAGGACCTCATCTGTTTACCCTGTAAAATGTCCCCTTTAGAGTACAAGATTGGTGCAGCTTTCATTTCCGCATTTGTAAACTCTCTTTCAATTATTGATTCTGTGCAGCATAAGAGAGATTCACCATTGAACAACACTACATTGTACACTATATTTCAGCCAAGATATTGTCATGCATGGGCTGAAAGAACTGAATATCATTGCCACGACAGAAGTTCTTGATGGCGTCTTGATGGATATCCACTACAGCCTTAAAATAGTTTGTGCTATCAAGGTAGCAGTGGTAAACCAAACCTGCAAATGCCACAAGCCATGTGTAGTTGTCTTGGGCCCATGACATTATATGTGGTCAACCCGATCTTGGTTTGTCTCTGGAACTTACGGTTTGTTGAAATTAGTGCCACAATGTGCTCGTTTGATTTGCAGATGTCCAGGATGGCAGTGACCTAGCATAGACCACCCAAGCTCGCAAACCACTTGAATGCTTGTTCCTCTCAATGTAGAATAATCTTGGCATAAATCACAGCAAATAGAACTATGCAACAGAGTATTGGGACATTTTACACAGCTAACACCAGGCTGTGCTTTGCACATAAAAAAGGTAACTATCACAAGTTGTACACCCATCTGGAAAACTCTGCTATTCTGCTTGTGTAGTAATGCTAGCCATTTTTATCATTTGTCATTTGAATCAACATTAAATATTGCTTTATATTTTTTTTAGTTTATATGATGTAAGAGAACTTTATTTAAAGTTAAGACATGTTAAACAAAGGTACCTTTGCCTGTTTCTTGGTAAAGCTTTAGGTCACCAGATCATCCTTCTACTGGCAGCCATTATTATAAACTCAACCAATGGAAAAAAGTGTGATCCACAACGTATTACACATTGCAAAGTTACATTTTTCCATGATATGATGCACAATATTTTACATTCATTAAAGGAAAAAAAAAAACAATAATTTATTTTTGAAGATGAAACAAAAATAAACCTGAAAGTGGAAAGTACAATAAAATTCTATTCATGAATTATTTTCTTTTACACCTAAGTGAGCTTCCAAGTTCCTTTTTTTTATAAAAATCTATGTTTTTCGTGAGCATGGAGAAGAGTTAATTCCAAGTTTCTTATGAAATAAGTCACTTAACTTGGTGTTGTAGATGAATGCTCACATTCATTGTTCTCCATTGTAATGCAGCTCCAGCTCCACTAAACATTTCTGACAAATCACAATGTCTTGTTTTCATCAGGGATTACTTTAAAGTATTTCTAAACTTTGCACTTGGTACTTATAATTCTGTACTTTCACTTGACATTTTACACTTTTGTAGGATCTCCGAAGAGAATCCACTCTTGGTCTAGTGATGTTCCAGGGTATTCCCACAGTAAATTGTCCAGTGGGAAGCACAGGTATTGGGGGGGGGGGGGGTAGTCTTCTCTGATCCTGCCCTCTTTCCTCATGGCTTATTTGCTCCAAGCTCAGAAACTGTTGATAGGAAATCAACCAGTCACCCTTAATCCAATTGTGGTACCCTTTACACAATACCAGTATTATACAAACACCAGATGTTACTGCATGAAGGAAAAATGGGATGTAGTGAGCAATGTAGTCATTTGAAATATTAAAGCTACATTCTGCTACAAAAGTCTAAAACCAGGTGCTCAAAATCCTGTACTGCTGGCCTCTGATTGATCAGCCTTACTGTTTGCACTCATGAGCAAGCACTAATCCAAAGCTAATGGTTTTATGTCTTTGGGTGAATACACAACTGAGTTAGTTCATTAGCCCAAGTGCATGTATACATATTCTGAATGGCTGAGTGTCCATATTTTCCTGCATTGATCACTAGATTTTCCATACAACCAGTCTTCAGTTTACACAAGCAGATGCAAATTACTTTTCTTTATACAGACCTCACACTCAATTGATATAATCTGTGTACTGACAATCTCAAGATATCTCGCTCACAATAAATAAGCATTTTGATATAAGGGACATCGCAATTCATTAGTGCATTATTACAAGCACGCACACACACACACTCTCAAACAAAAGTAAAACAACAGAAAAACGTTCATTAACACCTATTTTATGTAGTGAAGACAAGATCGATTATGAGGAACCAAATTTTAGATGGTCCAAAGTACCGAGTTCAAGAAATTTTTTTTTTTCTTGGCCAAAATTGGGTTGGTCCTATTTATCTGATTCTTTTTACATGCTAAAACACATTTCTAAGTTGTTTTCATGCAAACTTTAAATAATTTGTTAGTCTATTCCCCTCAGTAGGCTGGGATTCATGCGTCTCCAACAGAAATGAGGCTTGTAGAAGTAACTTACCTCCAAACATCACTACTTTTGGAAAAGGTGGAAGACTTTATCACTTCTGGAGCCATCCATGCATAGGTCCCTGCTGCACTCATTCTTGTTGTTCGATATACTTCGCGAGCAAGTCCAAAGTCCGTAATTTTTAATGTTTTGTTGGATAAATTATTATCTTCTATTTTTTCTTTCAGCAGTACTAAAGAGTAGGAAGGGAGGAAAAAAGAAAAAGAAAAATCACTTAAGTATATACTTATTACCAGTAATTCATAATATAACAAGTATTCGATTCACTGTAAGTTTTATCTCACCAATTCATCATTACAACAATAAACGGACTGTTCAACATTTTTAAATTACAGTAAAAGCTTGTTTCTCCAGCATTTAAAAAAATATCACAATACAAATCACTATTTTGATAACCATTATTCAGATCGATGCTATCTGGCACAGGCAAAAAACTCTGTGGGCCAAATATTTATCGGGAATAAGTGATAATGCTATCAGTTGTTCTTCTCTATGACAGCCATTGAGTCTGTTTATAGTAAAAGTGGTTCCGTATTTATTGTGGATTATCAGCACGCCCATTCAACATGGCACCAAATAAACCACCAGCTGGTTCCTCTACCATCTATGACATTAAGGAGCAAAACACTAAGTTAAGGGT
Organism: Nautilus pompilius; assembly: GCA_018389105.1. NCBI lineage: Eukaryota > Metazoa > Mollusca > Cephalopoda > Nautilida > Nautilidae > Nautilus > Nautilus pompilius. The sequence continues at coordinate 169,233 of JACATO010002742.1, read as the reverse complement.
TTTATGCAAGTTTGGAAACTGAGAAATCTGTGGAATTGCACTGAACTCTTTGTACATCTACAGCTCGATACTGTTCTATATGAATGGTTTTCACTGAAATGCTCCGAGGGGTGCCCCAATCTCTGGGCCTATGCTCAATGAAAAGGCAAAATACTTTTACAAGCAAATGAAACTCACTGAACCATGTGCCTTTTCCAGTGGGTGGTTTTTCTGTTTTAAGCTGTGTCATGCCATATAATAAACTGTTCTTAATATATGATGATTCTTTTCTAAAGATACTCAAATACTGAATAGACTATTGTCTGGGTAAGTATAATTCTTGATTAACCAGAGCATCTCAGGTCTTACGGATGCTGGATAACAAAGCTTTTATTGTATTTCTCTCTAATCTAAAAATATTGGGTGTAGAGAGAGGAAGGGGGAGAGGGAAAGAGAGACAAAAGGTAGAATTACATTATGCTGCAATGGATAAACCTTTCTGTCAACAATGATGATTTCTATGACTACTTTAAAAAGAAAGGAAATTTTAACATTTCAGGGAAGAGAGATTTTAGTCCCAATATATGGTCGAGAATGAATACTTTTAAATCCAAAGATTATAAGGGTAACGGGGGAAAAAAGTGAAAACAAAAGATGCTTCTGCATTTCTTTCAGAGTGAGATTTTCCTAAAACAAAAGCCTAGCCCCTTTTCTTTCTTTTCTCAATGTATTTCAGTAGCTAACAAGTTCATAATAAATTTCAAAATTAATGTGAGTATTTTAAATTTTTGACATTTTGTGAAGAGGGAGAACAGATGATTTATTTCCAATGGAATTTTTTCCAACATGTTACTGGAAATGAATGTTTCTATGGAACAGCGATTGACCGGATTCTTCAGCTTGAACTCACAACTACACAATTTTACACAGGTCAAGAAAGAAAAACAAACAAAAAACACTTTATTACATTATGCTTACTGTTTAGCTACATTTGTTGACCATCTTTATTCTCTATAATAATATTTAAGAAATTGAAAGCAAATGCTGATACAGAGTTCTGTATAGATGATAGAGAGAGATAATCTTGGTAAAGCATGCAAAGAAATTTAAGTTTAGATAGCTATCCTTTCAGGGCTCTTTTCTGGTCAATGCTTGAAGCAACACAATCGGGCTAAATTTATGCATGCTACAAAAGATCGTCCCTCTCTCTTTAAGCTTGAAAAATTGCATTACTTCAAAATATCATGTCTGTTGTCGTAAGACTTCAACACTACTTCCACAAACATTTAATTACTAAAAAACAAAAACTAAAAAGCCATTTGCATTAAAATAAGTAAATGTATTCTACAACATTTATAAGAAATGTAAACAATATACAAAAAAATATAATTAAAAAATGCTTATATCTGAAGTATGTCTTAAGAAAAGATATAATGTATCACAAGCAGTATCTTCTTGTTTGTAGTCACTATGGACCCCAGGACAAATGGACCATTAGTTCAATGTCTGCACTGGTGCCATACAGATTCTGTTAGAGGACTATTATAGTGAGCCAGACATCAATCCCTTTCTGTTGATTCATCTGCCTCACCACAGAGGCACACTGGGCTGGAAATGAGTTACAACTTCTTAAACCTGCTGTGTCCCATTCTTAGCCTGATGACTTGTTCCTGTCTGGTCAGAATATGGTAGCAATCTCATGTGGTTGTCTTACACATACCTTGATGACAAACCTGGTTTCAGTAAAAATGTACAGGGTTGTCTCTTTGCTTCTCCAAATTTGTTTCCTAGTTTTCCACAATAAAATAGTATTCACTGGAAAACTACTTCTATTATGCTGCAAATTGGTGGTGTCTGGTGGGCTGCCTTCCAGTACTGATACGGCATCAGTGAGAAAAATGTCTAACTAGTTGTTAAATTAGTACATATATCATTACCACAGCTGCATTAAATGCATATTTATTCTTTGTATAAAGGTAATTTTAGTTATAAAACTGATAGCATTTTCATTTAGCTTGTGTTTATTTTTTTAAAAAATAGAATAGGGTATATTTAAGAGATTAAAAAAACACCAAGGAAACTTACTGTAGATTTAATAATAAGATACTCTTCCCATGCTAGTCTAGCAATATTTTTTTAAAATTATCATCAAACATCTGAAAAATGGAACAATGTTTAGATTTTTTGCAATTCATAAAATATAGTACAAACAGGGGAAAATGTAACCATAATAAAGTAGTGCAAATATAACTTTATTTTCATTTGGATTCTAACAAAATATAATAATTATTATTATTATTAGTTTTAAATGACGACTGCTTTATAATACTCATAAGATTTAGACATATTTGTGTTGGTGATGAGACATTTTCAAAAATAAACATAAAATATGCATTATATACTTTCAAAAATGATTAAAACTGTTATAATAATCAATTACTGTTTATTCAGACTTTTATGGTTCTACCAGATAAATGGAAAAATATATTAAAAATTAACTAGTCTTCTCAATGCCATTGGTGCCACTGAAATTAGTTTTGGTTAGTTCAATTGAGGCATGATCAATAATACAATTTTTACCTTGATTAATTAACATTATCACTATTAATTAAAAAATATTTTCTGATGTATAAATGTGCTGAATAGTATTAGAAATGTAAAGAGACAGAATAAAGTTGTCCTGTTTATACATTCAAAACCACTAATTATTTTTAAAGACCTGTCAATATTACTTATTAATTGTTTGGTGTATTCCAAATGGTTAAGGTCTGGAAGCATTCTAGTAAATCTAAGCTAAATTCTCTCTAATAAATCAGCATCCTTCCTCAATTAAGAATTTCATGCCTGCATAAAGTATTCAAGATGTAGATGGATGCAGAATTTATATATAGCAGAACTAAAACTTCTTAAATGTTATGCCTCATACTTTGGTTAATTACTTATTATTAACATTCAATTTCTTATTTGAGATTTTGGATAATTATTCCCCTCCCACCACACCAACAAAAAATCTTTCGAAATATCATTTTCCTTACCAATTGACAGTTGTGTAAGTTTACCTCATGAACGCAAGGAGCCTGACTGACAAGTTTCTATGGCAGGTAAAGACAAGATTTATGTAAATAATATTAAAGGGAACTTTGTTGTTGTTGTTGTTAAGGAGAAACACCTTGCACTTTTTTCTTCTTCAGAGATCCATCATTTTAAATAAAAAAAACAAGATGAAAAGTTTGCACAATTGTTGTAGTTCTGTAGCAAGCAAAACATGAAACTACATTAGGGAAAAAAAAATTAAGGAATTTTTAATTAACTGCTCACTGAGTAAACAAAAATATATAAACTACTGTGGCAAACACATGGTGGCTGGTTGAGCTTATCTCTATGAAGACTTTCAACATCAGTTGTAATCCAAAAATACTACCACCTGCTTCTTTGCAAACGATATTTAAAAAAACACACACACACATCCTCTCTCTCTCTTTCCTTGCAAGTATCTACTACTACCAATCTTCAGATGTGTGCTCTTATTTTATTCACTTTTAAACTTAAGAAAACAGTTCATACTCCACTACAATTTATTCTAAATGGGTGGCATTGCAATAATTACCTGATATTCTAACCAGGCAATGATAAGCCAAGATATGCACTACTCAGATCAGTGGTATACTTGAAAGCTGTTCATTGTCTCGCATCCAGTGTTTGATCTCTACCAGGTACAACAAAAGGTGACTTGTAATTCTTATCACTGGTGGATGCCAGTAGGGCAAGGGGTCAGCTCCAGAATAATTAATATTACTTATACTTTGTATCTGTGTTCATGGCAGACTGATGTCAAGTTATAAGGTGAAATAGAACACTGAAATTAAATACATATGATCAGACAGACCGCCTGAGTTAAATATAATTTATTAGACTAAGCTATTAAAAAAACAAAAACTTATCATCCACGTGTGTATTAAATTTAACTTAAAATAGTCTACAACATCATTAACAATTTGTGTGTGTGAGTGCATGTTTTTTGGCATGATGCCTAGGTTCAATTATGTAATAAATGTATGTATTTAAAAATTATAGCTGCTCATTGAAAAAAAAAAGTTTCATCATTTTTCTTGGTGACAGCTCCATAATGGTTGAGGGCATTTGATTCCTGGCTTGGACTAACTCCGTTTGGGTATGCTCTCCAGTTTCCTCCCACATCTAAAAATGGAAGTTCTAATAGAAAGTTTCACTATGTTACCTAATCTGCACAACTATGCAAGTGCTGTGGTGGAACTCAGTAACTCATACAATCTACATGGCAGAAGGCTCAGTCAGGGAGCTTACATCTACCAATATCACTTTTTCATCTTCTAGAATTTAACAACATACTAGAGAGACAAATGTCCATGGCAACATACAAGGGTCAGCCCAAAAGTAGTTCTATTTATTCCACCCCCTCCCCAGAAGTCCTGTATTATACAATGGCAAAACTAATCAAAGACATGGATGCAATAGCTTTTGTGAACACACATTTATTTTTTAACATAATAATCACCATATCTGTCAACAGGGCCAGTATGCTGTTATCATCATAAAACAACTGATTGCAGTCTATTTTTAACCACATTCTTTGCAGCATCACCATCTTCAAAATGTCATCCATATAATCCATTTTTTAGAGCACCAAGCAGATGAAAATGCAGACCATCCAGATAAAATGATTGCCTCAGAAATCTTCAAGCTGGTGTATGATCTGTTGCTGTCATGATACTGAAGCAAGTTTGCCAAATTCATGATGGTTTGAGTTCTCCTTATGTGAGGTTCACTTGAACTCCTCCATATTCCTTTCGCTCCAGCTGCTGGTGAATGTGAAAGCTTTTACACGATCATTTTCACTGCCCACAATTTATAAAAGGAAGCATTACCTTTGGAATCATCCATGTAAAAAAAAAAGAAATTATGTTTTATAGATATGATTTATTTTACTCTTTTGCTTGTTTGAAAATTACTGAGCTAAATTAATTTTGCTTTATGTGGATATGAACTTCGCCTTCATTTTGCAAAGGAAAATTGAATGTGACATTTTTAGTGGATATCAGCAAATGAGTGTAGCCAGTTTTCTGATTGCGTATCTCCAGGAAACAATGCATATAAGTTATTTTAATTAGATGTTTAAATAAATTGTATTAAATATATGCAATTTATATATATAAAATCAATTAAATCTTTTTTTAAAGTTACTAAAGACCTTTAATTAAATGAATTAGTCAAAAATTATTTAAGAGTGAAAAGAAATTAAAAGAGCGGATTTAAAAATATGATCTGCTTTTCCTGAGTTTATAATGGGCATTGGAGACAAAGGTATTTAAAAATCTGCGTACCTCATAGAGAGATACAAACACAATAGTTGATTAATTACTATGAACTTATTTTTAACTTTAGGGCAATGACGACCTGATAACCCACAAACTCACTGCCTCAACTGCATCTATATTATTAGCACAGTTGTCTGTGTAATATGGAATTTTAAACAAAAATCGCCCTAAAGCAGGGATGAAAATACAAATTAAACCAGCAAACAAGGTAGGCCTCAGATCTATTTAGGCTATGGAATCCTTTGTATGGAAACCTCCTATTTATACGACAAGTGATGACCAAAAACCAACTAATAAGTAACTATTTCTTGTTATCTAATATTTAGCAGGAGGTCATCAGAAATATCATTTGTAGAAATTTAATGATCCAGAAAAACAATATAAAAACTATGATTGCAGTAAATGCTAGCAACTATTATTGTTAGATTTTTATGAAACTTTCATCTGTCAGGGAAAATGCAGACACTATAAAGAGTAATTCAAAACACTGTGTAAGTTCTACAGCAACCTTTGTTTTAAGATGCAGAAGTTTTGTTTAATTGAATTCATAAATAATCATTGTCAATATAAGTGTTTTTTTTCTTTCTCTAAATTCTAAATTGAAAAAAATGTTTTGACTACAAGCAAAGTATATAGCACGCCCAACCAAATTTTATAGTCTTTAAAATAGCAAAATAAAGCAAATATAGTTCAGTTTAACTATGAATTAGTGTAAGAGTAATTTATGTCTGAGCTCTGATGGTAAGTGACTGTTTATTAATTGGATATTAATTAATATCACTGGCTTTTCTGTGTCTAAGTAAATCAGTAATGCCTGTCTATAGATATAACATATTAAACAGATCTAATTGTAAATTCTAACAAACACAATACTACATAAGATTTTTTTAGTTTTCTACTGGATGAAAATCTCTGAGTTAATCTGCCGTGGCATTTCATCACCAAACTGGGTATTCCTTTATGCAATGAAAAGTAAATCAAATGGCGTTATATCAAACAGTGCTAAGTGTAAAGTTGCCATTTATAAATATTTTGAATACGCAGAATATATGAACCAGGCTTATGGTGAGAGACCAAGAAAAAGACAGATAGGAATATTTTTTACCCATATAAGCCATCCTACAGCCTCCTGCCTCCTTGTGAAAACTTGATTCGATTCAATGCCTTGCTGTTCAGTAGCATAACAGAAAAAAAAAAAAAAAAATGGAACTCTATACCAGAAAATTGGTTGTTCTGAATTCTTATCTTAGCAGTCAACAATAAAATACATTTTTTAATTTACTAGAGTTGTTAATGTAAAGCATAACATTTGTTTTTGGGGGGGGAGGGTAAGAAACAGTAGTACTGGGAGAGATATTGGGGGGGGGACACACACATACACCTGGGTCAACAGTTCTCCTCACACTTAAAATGCCCCTTGTTGTCAGTTGGGTCATATCATGACAAACTGCCTCCTTTATCAAAATGTCTGATGCTTTGCTTTTAGTAAACAATACTTAAGCACCTACACACACTTAACTGGCTTCTCAATCAATCAAGCCCCTTCGGCTAAAATTGAACAGGGCAGCAGCAAAGGCACGCCAGGTATGTGGGTGACCTGTGAAATAGCAAAACGACAGCTGATCTACTGTGTACAGCCGCACAGGCAACAATCAACACTAAATGCTGTGGGGGTGTTAAAATGTGCAGCCGACAAAGGGGGAAAAAAAAACCAACATACATCCACATTTCAAATTATAAACGATGACCTGTAATACAGATAGTTTTGCATTTTCATAAAGGCCCCATTCTGCTGATGTTTGTGTATTGCATTTAGACAACTGACTCCCACGTATTAAAAGGACCCCCCCCCTCAGACTAAGGAAAATCGCAATTACCCATTTTAATATAACTAAATGAAAAATGCTTGGTAATAAGCCATTAAAAAACAACAACAAACATATACCACCAGCATGGAAAGGTTGTCAGCCTACAGAAATCTAAATGGAAAGCGGACCAGCTCCACCTAATAAAAGCGTGGTTACCCTTTGAAAGAGAATTCAAGAGGTCAGAAGCGGGTTATCATTAGGAGACATCCCACAGGTTACACAAAAGACAGCTGATATCTCAAATTAAAGGAGTATTATTGATAAAAATATCTTTGTACTGAGAAATGCAAACAGTTTTTTTTTTTTTTAATTGTACCAACCAAGAAAAACAAAAAAAAAAAAAAAATTAAATCAGGAAAGGTGTAAATTACAATCTAAAAAGTTTATATAACATTTATTTTTCTTTCAATATTTCTTATAATGATAAACAAAATTAGTACTTTAGCAAACTGTCATGCCAGGGTAATCATAATAGTGCTATTTCAGGGTGTAAATCATTTATTCAAAATAAAGAACACGAAATATAAAGTTTAATACCTGTTAACACCTACTGAAGAAAACATCAAAGCCTGGATATGATTGGGTAATTATGTATCACAGTCTGTTCCAGACTCCATATGTCGGTCAGCTCTGAAGTCCAGGGTAGAAGCTGGTGGCCATGTCAGGTTTCCCCACATAGCAGCTGTTCAAGCAGAATATGACTTGACTCTACGTTTGACCATGGATTGTAGACAAATGGACAACAGTTTCTCTCTACATTTTTTTGTGTGTCCACCCATTTAACATAACTGATGAAATTCCAACCCATCAGTAAATACTGCTGACCTCTGCATTGAGCAGATTAGTGTCTAGTGTGTCCATGCACACCAGCAAGCTACTGTGGGAATTCTTGAGCAAGGGGTTCCTCTAAATAACCTCTCTATGGTAGCCTAAGAAAACCCTTTTTTTTTTTGTTATTTATTGGCAATTTACACATTTAAAAGCTGTCAGAGTTGTTCTTTGGCCAATATAAACTTCCCAAACAATAGCCCATTAGGTGTGTGCTACTGTAAAATTGGCCTAATGAAATTGTGCCTCTTTCTGTCCAGCCTCTAAACCAACTACTAGACTAGTGTGTACATGGCAAAGTGTCACATGCACCAACTGATTCTGTCGTTGTCGTCGCACGAAATTATTTCTGTCCCTGGTCCATTTCGTATAACTGCAATGCATGATGGAGCGATCAAGTTATTCTCAACAAGTGGTACAATTGTTAAATGTCAGTTACAGTCTTGATTAGTTCTTTAACAATGACATATTTGAACATGAGATCAATAAGGAAGTCTCAATGAATGGCCTCTAGAACCACAATGTTTAAATGCTCAATGCAACATATGCAAAAAAATGCAACACTTGCACTGAGCTGTGCAGCCACCAGAGCAATTAGATTTGATATCTTGCAAATAACCATCATCTGTCATAGACTAATGGTTGCCTAAGATATCCGAACAACTGTGCACCTAGTAATGATAATGATCTAGTCAAGAAATGAATCGGCACTAGACCAGTTTTCTAAGCATGATCTAGAATCTGAAATTACCAAGAGACAAATGTGGCATAGCCAATAATGATTTGATCCACACCTGTGGCTGTTACCAGCCTATTTTTCATAACTACAGTAACCCCCCCCACCACCGCTGTCAGCAGATTTGACTACAAAAATATCTAAAATGTTTACACAAATGTTGTCAGTTTTTACATGCTAAAGGATGAGTTATACTTACTGGGCATAATCTCATAAATGTGTAGTTAAAAAAAAAAAAAAAAAACCAAAGAATCCTTTATATTATTATTATTGCCTAAATTATTTTTTGTGCATTTCAAAAAGTTCAGAAAAACATTTAACTACACAAAAGTTTAATGCAAGCAAACAAATTATAAAAAAAACAATCGCTGCAAATAAGCAGAATTCAACTGAAGGAATCACACTGGATAAAAAAGACCAAAGAAAATGGATCAGACAGCTAAGTAATGAATATGACAGATACAATCAATTATAGTTTTGCTGGATTGGAAATAAAATGCAGAACAGACTGTGCAAATAATCCAAGACATTTATTTTTTTATTGTCAAAGTCCTTGGTTTACATGGGTGATGCACTCGTTGATGCCAGCATACTTCTTGTTTACAAGTTGGCATGTGCCCTAAGCAAAAATGTTGACCAAAATCAACCTGCTTCCTTCTACTCTTGGCCAGTGCCTAGATGAAAGTGCAAGCTTTTGTGTTCAGCTGAATTCTTTTCGAAATTGATTGTTTCATACTTTGATATTACTGTTCATGCATCACATCTGCCCCTGCATCTACATTATTTTCATTCTGTCATCCTGCATCCAGTAAATGCAATGCAACAAAAGGGACAACTTTCTCTTGGATATCTAGTGCTGCAGTTAATTGATTTGATGCCAAAAATGTCAAAATTGGAGTCATTTGAATGACTTTGTGAAAATTCTTGTCAGCAATATAATCATACCCCAAATGAAAGTAATAATCCTGAATGTCAAAAATGTGTTACATATAACCACAACTATTCCCTTTTCACAGTTTATGAGAAATGTTTCGATTTTATGATGTTGGTAATATCATGCAGTTTCTGAATACACACACTACTTTTGTCACCTTATAATCTAAAGAATATTAACAATCACTGCATTCTCAGCATCAAAAGAAATGAGAATTAAACTGGACAGTTCTTTTACATAAAAAATTTATTTTTATGTGCTTAAGCTTGGCATAGAAAAGGCGCTAACATTTTCCAACCTGGCTGGTAAATAGTTGGTTGTACAAGACAGGTATAAGACAGGTACCAGTTTGCACATTCATCAATGACCACTCTGTTTCCAATGCCAGTAGTGCACCTGAATATCTGAGAAAGCAGATGTTCTGGCTTGTTTTCATCATTGCCCTTGCCCAACATCTTCTAGAATGGTTTCCCAGTGATAGACTGGTTTGTTGATGGGTTTGGTATTTCATGCAAGGTGAATAGCCATGTTGCTGTGCTTAATTATTCCAAGCCTCTTATACTTTAGACAATCCATGCCATTTATCTTAAATTGCTTTGTTCGATGAACTGCAAAACTGCTCATTGCTTCAGATTGGGTTGAATTCCAGTTTTCTTAATCGTTTTTGGGTTAGAGGTACAAGGATTTTTGTGATCAATGACACTGACAATTTCATCATAGTTCAAGGTGCTTTGCACATGCCTCCAGTATTCTTTGCTTCAGTAGTACCAGCTGAGTGAATGTTTATTTTTCTATCAACATGGTAGTATGGTCACTGATCAGTTTTCCTTTATCAAAACCTTAACTCAATCCTTTCCAATTTGTTTGTAGTAGATGGCATTGCAGATGTTTTCTAGGAACTCTTTAAGCACGATCTTGGGTGGCCATGTACTTTTGATGCCCATGCTTATGGGGTACCCACTTATATTAATTAATATGTCTTTGAAATCTGGGAAAAACTCAACCAGTAATATATATTACCATAAAATAATAAAGGTATGAAATTACATGAAACTATACAAACTCCACTGGCTAAAAAAACTATGATGAATAGTTCATATGAATGCAGAAATAATAATTGCTTTTGGAGAATAATACTACAAATAATCTTAGTATTAGCCAGAAGAGAAAAAATAATGCATGGCAAGATCCTTCTAGATATTAGTATTTCATAAACAATTCAAGTTATCTCCTACTCTTGTTGTGATTGTGTTGGTTTTATTCCCTTCCCCCATGACTACATAAAAGAACTCTTGGAGGTTCATCATTGTCTTCATATATTTTATTAGATAAGAACTCAGAATCTAATGATAATTATGCAGCATATTTCACACTCTTGGTAAATATATATATTTCCCCTATAACAAGTAAACCAAACTACGCAAGACTTTACAACCATGGTTTATTAAGTAAAAACTAGAACTTTATTATTGTTGCAGCAAAGACCGAGCATTTATAATAAACAGTTCTACTGGAGAAAAACATAACAGCCAGCCCATCAGTAACATTCAGAGATAACATGTAAGAAACATAGAAACAAGCAAAACAAAGTTCTGTATGGCTAAGCCCCACACAGTCCAAAGCAGCTATCAGTAAATGCCTTCTTTATTGTTTTTTTTTTATTAAAAGCAAAATAAATTGTTTTATCTGAAAATTTTTCAGCCTTTTTATTATTATTACTGCCATTTTTCATGAGAGATATTTTGTACCATTCATATTATTCCTGGATTTCAGCAACTAATAGTTAAACCTAACATCCAATCTCTCCGTCTTTGTGTGCATGTTTCTCTTTTGAAAATGCTTTCTTCTTGTGTCTTAGTGACAGAGCAAGCACTGTTTTATTTGCCTTCACCTATCCTTTCTTCCATACCCATACAACCTGCCTGATATTTAAAAAAAAAAAAAATCTGTCGTGCACACATGCTTGCGCTACACTTTACAGTAAGACTAATGTAAATAATACAGCAGCCAAACACTGATCAATTATGAAAAAAAAAATTATTAAAAAGTTCAAAAGCCAAAAGAGCCATCTGCATGAATGCTTCTACATCCAGTACAGGAACAAGTTAAACCAGTCTTGAAAACAGTTTCAATTTGTGAAAGATTCTTAGTCTGTAACCATCACAATGTAGGTCAACCAAAGACAAACCAGTGTCAACGGACGGTGTGGAAAAGAGAGTAAATAAGAGTGAGTTGACAAATTTACATCTAAAAACAGTTTAATTTCAAACTATGAAAGAAAACGTTACCAAAATAAACAATTGCAATAAAAGACAAAAAAGCAAACATTTCCTAAAAACGTTTATTGCCAAATTATGTTTATCCAGATTAGATTCTGAAGAGAGACCATTTGAGATTATGATAACCTTAACAGACAATATCCATTCTGCTTTTATTTTTGTTGTTATGATGAACACAAAGTACTAGTTTGCAAAGGTGTGTGTGAGAGAGAGAGAGAGAGAGGGAGAGAGAGAGAATATTATTTCAGACTCCAAAGAAAGATGTAAAGTAAAGATCCTGTCACAATGTCTGGTCAAGTTACATGGTAATGGATCTCAAATTCTCAAGAAATAAAACTATAGTTTGTTTAACAAGATGGTACCACAAGGGTCCCAAGATTCTTACATCAAAGCAGGAACTTGAACACAGGAAAAAACTAATTAAAGCTGCACTTTGTAACCCCCCCCCACACACACACAAGTGTATTTAATAATATTTTATCAAGAAATTTTCATAGTATGGTAGTCATATTATAACATTTTGCTCCTAATAAAAAACCAAGAAAATCTATTTATTAAATAGGTAATCCAACTTAGAAAGTTTTTCATCATCATCATCATCCATTAATCCTCATTTGGTATCAGAAGTGCAGTATAGTCTTCACAGAGCTAATAGAGAAATAATTTTAAGCAAAATATGATTTTTTCAGCTACCTTTCAGGCCCAAATTGCTCATCTATTATGGAAGTTAAAGACACAGGATAAATCATGTCATTTTATAACATATTAGTAACAATAACTAGTTTAATATTTTGGAATTTAAGAGTCTGACCAAAAGAAACAAATTTTACCATTCAAATAAAATATATGCTTCAAATGTAGTTTTAAAATGCAGAAATGGACACATTTTAAAATCCATGCACATGTGATAGGTGGCATCTATTGCAGGCATCGAAATGGCCCTCGACTTCGGGTTGGGAGCCAGCCATAGATATGGCAACACAACGTTTTGTTTAAAGAAGTAACACATGTATACAAACCACCAAAAAACACTTTCACAAACATCTACCACAACAAACAAACAAACAAAAAAAAGAGGCATAAAAATCAAAAAAGATTTATTTCTAGATGTATTTTTCATTTAGAAACATTGTTTTCAACTATAATGTTTAAATCAAAGGCTAAAATCTAAATGTTATCAAATATCCTTAACTCTCTGTAGCAGACATTTTAAAGCCAAGCATACTGTCAAGTGGCCACATGTAGCTCATTTATGCTCACTGCAAAGAGTTTATGATCAAACTTGTCAAATTTATAAAATTTGCTTGAAGCATGAAAAAAAAAGTATCTATCACGTGTATTTAGTTATCTGAGAATGTTTTTGTTCTTACTAATTGTTTATTTGACTATTCTCTTTTAGTTGCATGGAGAACCTTAACTGGGAGGGCGTGTATCAGAATAGCAGTGACTGAGAGTGAAAAGCACCTGTTTTCAACTTTCCTAAGCATTTTTGGTGGATTCAAGTGGAAGCAAGAACTCCCCAATATCTCAAAACACTGCATAAATAGAGAGATTTGAGTTTCCCTAATCACAGAATCAAGTAAAATCTAACCGTATTTTTTCCATATAGGAAATATCAAGGTATGTTGGAGACCTCTGAACAGGCCTACTAGTAGTGGCTACTCCAGATTGCAGCAGGTAGAGTGGTCTCTGATACAGATGGCAAAAGATCTCACCAAAAGGTACAGTCTGCTTGGTTGCCAGGTCTAACCAGTGTAGCCAAAGATCCTACAGAATGCTGGTAAAAAAAAAAACATGAGGATGCATCAACAATATCACAAGGATTGTTCACTGTTTACCTAATATTATGAATGATGAAGTAAGATGATGATGATTATGGCTATTAGACTGTTATGGGAAATCAACTGATGATCAGTTCAAAGATGATAAGTCTGAAACACTCCATCAGGTGAGTCCAATGCATGGCAGAGAAAATTTTTTTGTCATCTTTATTTATTACTGGTGGTTCCTATGCAATCACATATATTATAAATTTCTATATACTGTGTGTGTATACAATCTATATATATATATATATACATACATGCATATGTTCTGATTTAAAGAAAAATAAGAGATATAATAATAAACAAAAATAGTATATGTTGTAAAATATTTAGTTTACATTAAAAGAAAAGGGACAATTTTGATTTTAAAAAGTATGGTTAATCAAAAGCTATTTTTCTCAAATGAACCTAGCATTATGAAGTATATTAGTAGAAAATGTTTAGTCGCCTTAACAACATCCAAAATATCTGTTGCAAATAGCATATTCAACAAAATTAGATTTAAAACACAACAATAAGTACATCCCCAAAGGGCCAATAATTACTACTTTCGATGATTAGGAAATGTAGTGTTAAGGTAATCATGCTACACCTGGAAAATTAACATTATAGGACTTTTAAGCTGGTACATCAAAGGGCCTTCCAAAAGAGGATAACCACAAGAACAAAGATTCCAGAGGGCAAAGGTTGGAGTCCCACCTAAAGTCACTGTGTCAGATTCATCAGTCAACCTAAGAACTCCAAATCTAAAAGGTGATTCATCTGGGTACATGACAAAGGACACCCAACTTCTATATTACAGGAGAAGAAAAAAAGTCCAAGCTAATTTATGATCTTAATTCACCAAAAAAAGAAATCAACAAAATTTAGAATTCTCTTATTTATTATTATTTTGTAAATTTGTTTTTCATTACCAAACTAAAGAGTATTTTTTCCTGCTGTAAGCTGTAGACAGTTAATAACATTCTGAAATGGCAACTTAAAAGCAACCTTTTATCAGAGAAATACAATTGTATCTGGTAGTTCTGTATTCTGAGGTGGTGCCAAAAAAAAAAGAGAGGAGAGTTATCAATTAATTTAATTAAATAGTTCTGTAAAAAATAAGTGAAAAATCCACAGAGATATGATATATAAATGTATAGCAAACATACCAGCACTAACATTTAATGGTTGTCTGGTAGATGTCAAAAGAGCAATGGCACTAGTTGCTGGCTGGGCCTTGTCCCCTACACAACTTGGGAAGATCATACAAGTGGCTGAACCCCACCATGGCACTCATGTAGTTGTGCAAAATGGGTGATATAGCTAAAGTCCCTACTAGAACTCTTCATTTCTTTAGTCTGGGATGAAACTGCAGTGCCCTGAATAAATCCATGCATGTGCCTGGCGAAGCAACAAAAGAAACCATGTCTGCCAGACTGAGGAAAGCAGGCAGGAGTCAAGAGAGTCTATCACTGGACAAACATACCACCCTCTAAGATTTAATGGATATCCTTAGTCAGCACCACCAACAAAATATTATATGCATACACCAGTTTCAATAGCTGAGTTTATTTTCTCTGCTTAATATATAAGATTCTGTTTTAATCTGTATTTATAAGTACTTGTTTCAAATATTTGCAGATGGACAACAATGGCTTAACAGTGGCCCCATCAAATAATAATTGTTTTTACTTCCATTAGCAATGGTTCGCTGAGAGATTATCACTTAAACAGAGGGGAGAAGAGAGACAAATGATGACTGCCCAGTTTTTACCAAGATGGACAGAATGCTAGCTCTTGAGCAGTTATCAAGGTACAAGCAAGCTCATTAAGAGTCCACCATGAAAATCCTTGTTAGACTTCCTCTGTTTAGATTTAGAAGGAAACCAGAGCAGATGGACTGGCACAGATGACATGAAGAAACTGTTTTCACAGGAATTTACCAAATGGAGTTGGACCAGACCAAGCACACGCACATGGCCAAAGTAAAACATGCATTTGAATCTACCTATATCAATATCAAGCAAAAGTTTCATGGAAGTGAATGCTTATAGTTAAAATGTTTCTAGCAGAAACAAACATTTCTTTAAACTAAATGTAAAAGCACATTCATTTTCTCCTTTCAGAACAATCCTCCAAATCTGGTAATTACAAAACAAGTTTATCTTATCAAGTGATTTCGAAGCAAGCAACATGTAGCCTTACCTAATAGCAATCAAAATATCCTACATAGTCAGAAACAATGTGATAGCAATAAAAAAGCGGAAATGCCAACAGCTAAGTTTCAGCATATAGCTTCTGTAAATAGATCACCCAAAAGAGAAAAGTATGAAAATCAGAACTCTAGGTCAAAATGACTTATCACATTCATGCCAGTTCTGACAGTTTTCAACTACCTATCTGAATCTCTATAGTATACACATTAGTCTTACATGAGCCACAAGAAATTCTTTCCACAAACCCTGAAAATTAATCTAAGTACATCTAATTATAAAACTTTAAATAATTAATTCAGTTTTTCACATTATACATTATTCATGCTGAAAAACAAAAAAAGGCTGTTTACCAACGAGATTTTAAAATAAGACATTCTGATGGACTTCTACATACAATTTAAACTTTTCCATGAAACAGTTTTTCAATAGATGATTAGAACTCTTAGCTTTACTGTTTTATGATCAATAAGATATGCTGAAACAAAGTTCGTAAACTTTGTCTATCAGCATTTGAACTTAGATAACATACTTTTGACACCTTTTTGATGCTATCTGAAAGGCTTCTGGGTTTTCCAGCATGAACAGAACAAAAATAGTTAACGGACATTACTGGCAACACAGATATTAAAGGTTTTACTAAATCTGTGAGTTGTTGTATTTTTTCTCCCAGTTATCTCATAGGGCTAATAAATAGAGCACAACTGAGTATTTAGCTTCAGTATCATCATCAACTCTTGGGCCCATGAATAACAGCTGATTTACTTGTAACATTTAATCTTTTGTGTTTAGTTGTCTGTCTATAAGTAGCAGTATTTTTACTGCAGTTTAGTGCTAGATTTTCCTCAGCTTCGTTTTCTGCCTTTAGTGACCCCCCCCCCTCATGAGAGAGAGAGAGAGAGAGGGAGATTGTTTATTTAATGATATAGCAACTTTCTACAAAAATTTACCTGGTTAAATAATTTACAGTTGATCTAAGTTAGTACAAATTATTATTACATGATAGTATGACTAAAGAGAGAGAAAAAAAAAAATATATATAAAAGAATTTCTTCACCTGGTAGATAAAACTTCCAGATGTTTGATAGTTTGTAACTTGTCAAAACCATAGGGTTCTTCCCAAAGCATCGTAGCGTGGCATAATGCCACGCTACTTTGACATAGCACCATGCTGGGATTTTGAGAAAGCAATTTACGTATCCACCTGAGAAATTTTTATGGGGGTTCCAAAATGCAGCTTCCCACTGAGAATAAATCATTTAAACTCAAGTTGCAAAGTCTATGGTAATAAATGCCTGCCATTTTCAATCATTGCAACATGTTGATAATTTCTAACCAATTGGAATAATCAATTTGTATAACAACCCAGTGGTGAGACACCTTGTACCTCAGTCATAAATGCTTGATTTTGCAAGTAGAATGCCTAGAATAGAAGGAAACCAATCTCCCACTGTTGGTCCAGCATCAAATAATTCATCACCAACATCTGAATTTGCTTGCCCCCAACTCCAACTAGATCAAATGCAAGACACAAACAGTCACTCAAGGTCACAAAAAATAAAATCTAAGCAAATTCATGTAAATTTGTGAATTTATGCAAAATGATTACACTAAAATATGGTATCATACTTATGCAAGTTTGGCATCACTCTGGAACAATTTTCTGGGGAGAAATCAAAAAAAAAAAAAACAGGAGGAGAAAGAAAAAAAAAACCAGCTCTAGAAAGATTTATAGTAAAAACTATACAGCTGTTTTTCATGCTTCAACAAGTTCATATGGCGTAGCAGTGATGTGTGAAACTATGTAGAATAATAAGTAGCCTGTTTCCATTCAGGTCAAAGGAATCCCAGAGAGCAAAACACTTCAGGTCTAAAGAGTTCTTTTTTGACTGACTGACTGGTTGGTCAATATGAAAGACCAGACTTTGAAGTCTGTTTACCATCTAATTTAATCATTTTTAAAAATAAAAAAAAAAATTCATAGAACTCCATTTATTATATCTCTATTAATAATGCTTGCTTGCTTTCTTGGTTAGTGATCCCTTGATGTTTCAGAGTATTACTCTCAAGTCCTCCTGGTAATCCAGCCTTAGAAACTGAATTGTTGGGTGGGTCTGACAAACCAAACCAAATCCCAATTATAACCCCTATGGCAATAACATCTATTATTATTAATAATAATAAACTTCGTGGTCAGTGTTTTTTGTGATGCAATTCAAATGATAGTTGGATGGCATTAAAAATAATGTATGGAAGTTATAGAAACTATGCAATACACACTAAAATGGAAAGCTAATATAATAATAATAATAATAATAATAATATAATAATAATAATAATAATAATTTAAGTTGATTTTTTTAGGTTACAGCTTGTTGGTGTGTGTCCATTTTTGTTTTTTGTATTTTTTTCACAGATAGTAGAAAGTGGAAGCTATTTAACAGTTGTAGTTCAGCCGCAGGATGGAAGGGAGGAGATACATGGACTGAACTGTTGGAGAGAGAAAGATGATCTCAATGCTAAAGAGGAGGCCGAGACCTCTTTCAAATTTGATAGAGTTTTCATTGAAAAGCGGTCATTTGGGAAATATTTGAATAAACTGCATGCCATTGGAAGGTTTCACAGCAGTGTTTGACTATGGACACACCTGTTGGGAAAGATATGTATGAATAACACAGCGACATCATTCCACTGTCATGCAAACAATGTTTGATATTGTTCTTTACACAACACCGGGAATACCTGTTCCAAGTGTAATACTTTTATTATTATTAAAGTCATCTTAATGCTATAATTAATCTAGACTAGTTTACTAGGTAGCAGAAAGGTGCCATTGCCTATAAAAGGCCCCCCACCAGAAATGAGAATTGTTCAGTGATACATTGATTAACATTGTTATTATTAACTACACTTAACAGGAATTTATTCCACTCATTAACAATTTAACAATTCTATTACTAAAAAAAAAATTAATATGTATCTGATGTCTAACTTGGCTAGAATCTTAGCTAATTTGTAATTATTAACTCTGATATTTGTTAGTGTAGATAACTGATCTCTGACTATATCCTTAAAAACATTTTTTCTGCCTTAAAAGGAAAGAGTTTCTATCAGATTTAAACAAAAGCAATAAACCTCTTTATAACTATCACTGTACTGACAGGGTTCTTACATTAGTGACGACAGTTTTTTTTCAGATTTAAGAAATGTTTAACTGCCAAACAGACCTTTCTAATACAGCCACCATATAAATTTGATTCCTAAAAACCAGGCCAGAGAATCAACTGAGAAATTGTTAAGTTAAAATACATTCAGGTGTGATGCTCAGATAGGAAAGCCTCAAACTAATTTTACTATTATATCTTAAAACAATGTGATGATTTCTGAATCATATTAAAAAAAAAACAATTAGCTTCTTAATATTTGAGATTAATTTATTTGCTTATATAATTATACATGTTTAGATTAAATTATTCAACTTGATGTATAACTAACCTTCTAATTTCAATTTGATGGCTATAATGATAAAGACATTGTCAGGCTGGTCTGTGGGCAATGAAATTCATATTACCTGAAGCATATTAAAATTCTATTATAGTTATAATGAGCAACTCATCTAGCACTGCTCATTCTGACAGGAAGTATGAAAATATATTCTAACTCTCACAGGACCCCTTATTTTTAAAATTCTGCAACATCTGATAATATCGTTTAACTTCCTACATTCAAGATATATATGTGGAAATGTACATAATAAAGTTTTGATTAAAGGTTTTAATTAATTACAGCAATCTTCTTCACATGTAATTTTTTCAAGTACTTACAAGACCTATAGGTATTTAAGAACCCATGTAGATTCTAACTGCCAGTATACAGCAATTATGAGGCTGAGATCACCACTGCACCCTGTATGACATCTCCAGAGAATGTGACTGGATCAGTACACCTGAGGAATAGAAGCCATTCACCAGAGTTATGGAGTTGGTGCAGCTGATGTAACAGTGCAAGAGTTGATCCAAAATTCCAAGGGAGATATCATGAATCTGTCTGTGTAGATGTTTAGAAGGCTTTTCACTAACAAGAGAAATGATGCACAAAGATGGAAAAGCTTGTGATCCTACACTTCAAGCATGAAGACAGAGATAGAGGCTGCCAAAGCTTCAGTAAGAAAGCTGAAAACTCAAGACACAAGTGACAAAGTATGCTCCAGAAAATCAGAGTCGGAGTAGTGAAGTTTGAGTGGGTGAAAAACTGGAACCATCAGAGGTAAGTATGTGCAGTGGAAAACAAAAGCTGGCCAAACAGAATGTCAAAGAGCTGCTTTGGACCACAAAAAAGTGATGAGGACACAGAAGTTTAGAAAATAATTCAGCCTCAAACCCACCAACAAATGGGACAGTATCAACATATCTACAACCAGTACCTGACTGAAACCTTTGCCAATGCTGCAGCACATACTGCGAAAGATGGCTGAGCATATATGGACCCAAATGCTATGGTGTCATCTTGTAACAAGAACAAGAATCTAACTCTTTAAAATCACTTCTCTTGATAAACCATTACTCTGAGAAATCCATTACTCTGAGAAATTTTTTGTAGCATCAGAAAAGAGGTAAAATCATCTTTAAGCTGCACCTTAGAGAGCAAGTTTCAAATTTCCATTCATTTACCTTGGACAACTTGACAACTTTCACTTCAGTCCAAACAGAACCAAGGTAAATTTTAAAAAGTATGTCCAATCCATTTCTATTTGTTTGTTTTTTTACTACAACCAAAATTGAGAAAGCAAGCTATTTATTTCTAATAAAATTCTATTTAGTAAAAAGAGAAGATGGTAAAACAAGGTACATAAAAAAATATCATGAAGCTATACTAATTAAAACTGTAAGAAATCTGCAACAAAAACTACACAAACCAGTGCAAACCTTTAGCATAAAACAGAGTTAATGGTAAAAAGTCAGCTAATCTCTCATATATATACATATATATATATTGTTGATTTTGACTGTTAATTATGTGACCAAATGCATTGGTGTGATACCAACATTTCTTTTGAGAAATGTAGCTGCAAAGAGTATTTGATGATACTCTAAGTACACATACCACTAACTAACTGTCATCTGAATATTAACTGGAGTCTTCTTACTAATCTCAGGTTAATTCTGCTATAGTAGTAAGGAAAAACAAGCCCATTCTGAATATTATTCAGTTGAATTTACCATTTTTTTAAGCAGTATGTTATTTAATTCTGTACATCATAATACAGTGACTTACAGCCCCCTTATTTTCTCCATTTGGAGAACCAAAGAAAGCCAAGTGAAAAGATGACTAAAACAATAATGCATACATTATTTCTAATGCCATATATCATCATTTTATACATATCTGAGCAATGTCATTTAGTTAAACTTTAGTTTACATAATCATCTTAAAATCACTTTGATGGGAATAATTTGAAATCAACACTTCTCACCAAAATTAGTCTGCTATGACAAAATATGATTACCACTACAAAAACAGAGAAATACTCAAAGGCTATTTAATGCCATAACACCAAGCAACGAAAGAAGTCCAACAGAATGGAAATAGCTGCTTCTACAAAAAATGCCAAAAAAGTCTAAATTATTATTTTTTTATAGCACAGGGCCTCAACAAGTGTAGTGGATGATACTTTTAGTCTATAATGGTATGACCACGTATAGAAAAAGTGGTGAATGGGCAGGTGTCTTGTTTGTTATCCTAAAAAGCAACAACAAAAGCATACATACAGGAAACTAGCCAATTTTACATGCAAAAATGTTGCTTTTGAAAAATGTAAGTCCAGGGGTCTACGTGCTAAAATTTCTTAAGTATGTACGTGCAAATTATTAGTCTAAATGCTGCAGAAATACTTCACGTACTACTACATCTTACAGTACTTGTACAAAACTAAACATGGCACTTCCTCTGCAATGTCTTGCACTGAAACCACCATAGAATTAAATCCGATACCGTAGTAAATTTGTACAAAATTAAATGCTTACTAAATAAGACCCAAAGTCTTAAGGCAAGAAAACCTGACTACATAAGCACTAAGAGTAATAAGTACAGTTCTTTTTTTCTCTTTTATACTTAAACATTAAAATAAAGTGTTTTTCAACTGCTGAATATCATTACGGATGATTCCTTTAACTTAAAAAAGAAGAAAAAATTATTTTAAATTTACTCTTCTAGAATGCACAATTGTTGGAGTAAGCCTATTTAAATTAAGTCTACTTTTTATCTTCTTAATGAATAATTAACATCCCCATCAGTGGAAAATTGCTGTTTGAGACCAGTGCATACAAGAAAAATCAAAGTGAAATAAGTTTTGACTGTTTAGAAAATTCAGAGGAGATATCCATTTCCTACGTAAGAGGATCGAGACTAAAGCAGTTACTTTTCAAAGAATCAGAAAAACAAGACTAGCCCATAAAGGGAGGAGACTAAATTTAGTTGTAACAATATATATAAGGCCAAGTGTGAATAGGAAACAATATATTAACATAAGCGCTGTTTAAATAACAAATAATGACAATGACCCAAAAGTTTATCCAACCACTTTAAGGAAGAATTAAGTAAATTTATATGCTATAAATTGTACAGAGATAAGTATTTTGTTAACAAGATTCCACAAACAATATAACTAAAAAAAAAAGATAATATACATGTCTGCAATTGCATTCAATACAAGATTCTCTAGAGCTATTATTTAAGCAAGTAACTACATTTGGAGGTTTCAGCCACTCGAATGGTGCAATCCCAATGTTTTAATATTTTGGATTTTCTTATTTGAGCAGTGGGATGGTCTGGAGGTTAGAATACGGGACTGCTACGATTGAAGGTCTGAGTTTAAATCCTGGATGGAACTGGCTCACTTTGGCAGACCTCTATAGCATGGTTTCCTCCAGACTCTCAGGTTTCCACCCATGTCTGAATAATGAAGAGTTCTCGAAGAAATTTTTGCTCATGTTCTCCTGTTCTGAGAAGTGGCCATGCCACCCACCTACCTAGTCAGGGGATTATAGTCCAACAATCTTATAATTGGGATAGAGATTCCCAACCCCTGCATCTATTTCTATGAAGCCGGTACAAATTGTTTGTGGCAACAGATAACAGAAACATTAATTTGTCCCTTTACCTGTAAAAAATTTTCAGGCTCAATTTATAATAGCCAACTGTGTCAACAGTTTGTATCTTGTAGTTGAAAACAAAATAACAAAATTATGGATTATGAATTCCCCATAAGGACCAATTTTGATTTCTACTTAAAAAAGAGACATCTAGATATGAAATATAGCTTAAAGTAATATAAATTAATCTAAAGATTTTACTGTATACAATTTTTTTTCCTTTTACTTCTAAGGACTGTTGTTATAGCTATCAATTTGAAAAACTAATCTGTAATAATACTGATTATGTGGCAATTATCTAGTTTGTGTAATATTCCCTGCAACATAAACTGTGTAGACAACAAATATAAGCAATATACTATTTCAGACAGTTGTATATGTGCATAGTGAAAACTATTTAAAAATTTAATATAACAGCAATGGGCTTTACTCAATTATGCTAACTTTCATTTTAGGTACAAGCCACACCCTTTCTCAGTCAAACAAATCAGGGGAAAAAAGGGAGGGGTTCAGTTCCTTATGTTAAAATTATTTTGTGTATAAAACAAGCTGTGACTCCCTAACTCACTTTAGATCAGAGACCAGAGGTTTAGGTCAGGCTGATCACTGCTCCTTTGTACCTTTATCCCAACCAACTCTTGGGACAACCCACTGATTCCCATCACAACATACCCAGTGCAATTAAGCAAGTCCTGACCTGACTGCAGCTCTCTTATCAGTTTTCATTGTAGAGGGCTGCTATTAAACAGAAAATTCATATATATAATAATATCATCAAGGTATTTGAGGAGTACACCTGTATATAATATTCAGGCTTCCAACAGTCTGTGGAACCTTGGAAATGCTAATTATTACTGAACATTTATAAACTTAAAAATATAGTGCAGAAACTAAATGACAATTTGCTTGGTTTTATATCAGAACAATGGTAGTCTATTGTAAATATGAGCTCTTTCAATAATTAAAGACTCTTTTATTCTGAAAAAATTGATACAATTTTGCAAGCTTGAAAACCCGAGGCGTTATACTTTAGATGTGTAAACTCTCATATGCTGTAGTAGAGTCCACTATTGTTAGACAAAGCTGCAATGTGACAGATTCGAGATATTCCAAACTAGATACATGCAATCCAAAAGGATGGAAGATTATGGATTATCTATCACCAAAATGTGGCCTGTGATAGTGAAAACTGCGTAAGTAAAAGAAAAGTAGGCGAGTCACAAGTGGATGAGAAAGTGTAGCCAGCAAGCAGTATTTCATGTGAGGATGGCTCCATTTTGAATTAACGATGTGCAACTATCAAAAACATCCGATGCAAATGCAGTCAGGGTATCAACAAGTTTGTTTAATCCTTTTAATTTTTTATGAAAGCAAGCCCCAGCTGTGTTCCAAAAATTCTCAGAGAAGGTGTGAAGGTGTCGTTTGTATGTTCTGGTATTTGCTGTCATGTTTTTTGTTGTCCCCCACTCCTGTTCCACCAGTCTCTAAAAAAAGAAGCCACACAGGTTGAGGGAGTGTTGGGATCCACTTATCCAGCACCACAAGGGTGTGCCGCTGCCAAATTTGGCAGAGAAATACTAGATCTCTTAATTTTTAGATGTGGGAGGAAACCAAAACCCACACAACCAGTTGATTTATGAAACTAAGCCAGACTGAGCCAATAGGAAATCAAATGAACTTAGACCTCAGCCTTAGCAATTCAATAGTTTAATCACCTGGCCACCCGCTGCCCAGACAAACAATGCAACATTGGCACACCACTGAAGATAGTAATGGCCTGGAAGAGCGTAAAGGAGGAATTTTGCATGTAGAAGTAGGCAGGCTACAGCTGAGATCACATTTTTTCATAATTGCAAAATTCAGGTTTTGAAATGGAATTCTGTTTTCAATGACAGTGTCAAAGTTGATAAGTTTTAAATGTATAATTTTTTGTCCCTAATGTTTAAAAATCCAAGCTCTACACGATACATAGTCTTTTTCTAATATAACTACATGCCCGCTAACACTAACAAAACTGACATAAATTTCAAATTAGAAAGCTAATATTATTCAAAACAAGAAATGCCAATTACGGTGTACTTTCTGACAGCTTAAATATAAATTATGTAGGAGAAAAGTAATGACAAAAGCTGCTAGAAAGTAATGTTGCCGTGACCAAGTGTAAACATACCACAGAAGAAATAATTTATTCATGTACACATTCAAAAACCTATCTTAACCTACACAGACCAGTACTGGTGCAATAGTATGATTACAACCAGCCATAGGTCCTTGTTTCATTAAATTCTAATGGTTTTAATAATATTTCAGCAATAAAAGAAAACTTAGTTTTCATGTTTCTGGCTATAAACAGCCGCCCTTCAGATATATATTCCGATTTCAAAATGAAAATGATAAAGAAACTTATGGCTAACATCACAATCTTTTAAAAAATCTATTAACGTGACTTATAAAAGCTGAAACAAGATTTTGATAAGTGAATTATTACATTTCTATGGCAAAAATTCCAATTATTTTATGAATCCAGGTAATGACCATCGTGAAAATACATTTTGGAAAAGAAAAATTGTAGGCATCAACCATAGAAAAGGACTTAGCGTTTTTGACTGAGTAAAAACAACAATCATAAAATTATACACATATTTTGAATGTTTTTCTCTATGAAAACTCTTTGTTACGTTGATGTTTAATTTTAAATCTAATACGTAATCAAATATCTGTAATATACAAAAGAGGTAACAGTTTTAGTCATTCTATACTTCAGTAATGACTAGGACCATATAGTAATTTTTATTCTTTTTGTAGTACCAATCCATGAAATTAATAGATGGTCTTGATTAAAGACAAATCTTATTATTAATTTTTGTTAAAATGCCAAAGTAGTAAAAATAAAGCAAACAAATTCATATTAACTGCTGCTATATAAAAAAACACTACATAAACTTTATTTCAGTGTTTAGTTTTCTTCTTTTAAAGCATGTCAGCAGATAAATATATTGTAAACCAGCCCTTTAATAATTGAAATCAGTCAAGTGATTTCACAAGTTTACTAATAGGCCACGATCTAGGTACTACAGAAATTATTTAAAATTACTTCATCAATGTGTGCCCAGATTAAAGTATACTATGGGTATTTTGGTCCAAGTTTTATGACTTTAAAATTTAGTGTTTTATTGTTTTCAGTGTAAAAGTTAGAAAAACATTTTCTGTATTTATATTTTCATCTGAGTAATAAGGCGAAATAATGTATATAAAGATCCCATATTATATTTGATATTGTTATATTGTACATCCTTTTAATGTATGGCCTTTTCTTATGTAGTTCCTGTGCCAGGTAAATTTTCAGGGAATAAGTGACAACCTGAGGGGGCAGGAGGAGGAGGAGAACAAGCAAAGACTTTGTCAATGTTAACAGCTCACGAATGATCTAAACTTCCGAAATACTTTGAACAGGTAACTGTCTTTTCCTTTTTATTTTAAGGCTTGAAATTGGATTTCTTTGTTTATGAAACTGAAATCTGAAAATTTTAAAACAGAAAGACTGAATTTCTACTAAAGTATTCTAAGACATGCAAGGCCCCTAATTTTTAAAAAAGAAATGCACAATTGCTAACAGTGCCCAAATGTAAATATGAACATTATCCAAAAAAAAAAGCAGTAGCCTGAAATCAAAAGGAGTATTGATAGCATTTGATCCTGCTCATCCCATCTACTGGAAGAGGTTTGTTCTGTAGTACACCAATATCTATATAAGACACAATGGCAGTGAAGCAGCAGAGTGCTGTGGCTTCCTGCTACAAAGCATTGAGAGTCTTGTGTCACAAGTGGGCCACCAGCACTTGAGACTTTGGCAGAGAAGAGAAACCCAGGTGGCTGGCTGGTGAAGAAGAGCAAGAAGAAAGCAGGCAAGGGAAGAGTGTTAAATTCAGCTGACCCTGACCAGAATTTAAAGTTGGGCCCCTTAGCCATGGCAGTCCAGTAGTATATCAATGGACCGTTACATTGCCCACTGGTACTGCAGCAAAGATTTTAAAATGGGAGATCTTGTAATACCCTTCCTACAGTCCAAATAATGTATCACCAGTTTACACTTGTTTTGGTGTCTCCACTAATGATTATATCAGAAAGTGAAGCTAAACTTAATTATAATCCTTGTGAAATACAAAATGTCCTTTAAATACTAAAATACCTTTGTACCACAAACCTTGTAGACATTTTTAAAATATGTATTGTTGTCCGAATTATAAATAAATCTTTTTAAAGATGACTTTCATCATTTTCTGTTGATAATTGTTTTTAATCATATGAAAAGCTAACATCAACAAAATATGGTCATATCCCAGAAATAAAGAAATTCTCTAACAATAAGTGAAATAAGTACTAGGTTCCAGGTATTATTTGCTCATTCAGATGCATTTTTTAAAACACCTATTTGTATTACAGAGAGACTGTTATATGCACAGCATAAAACTGTTGTTAAATGTTTTAAAGGTAGAGAAAACACATTTCCAAGGTATGCGCTAATATAAAGAAAAACACTAAACAGGAAGTATTCTCAAAATCTTTTACAGTTGTACAAAAAAATTTCATTTACATTAAAGCTGAACTGTCAATAATTTTTATAGAGATTTATCATCTTTTTATTATTAACATTTTTTTTAAGTGGATATAAAAGATTTGAAAAGGTAAAAAAAGAAAAAAGATAGAAATTATATAATGTATCTTCGTGATTTTTTTGGGTGTTAATGAACTACCTACCAGTTTATAGTATTATGTATAGTTCATGAAACTATATTATACTTTATGACGCAGTGTAAAACATAGTGATGAATGGTCACACCTCTTTGAATACAACAATTTAGGTAATGTCTCTGTGAAAGTCAGGGTTCAATTCTGGAATAAACAGCTTTGGCAGAACAGGGGGAGAAGAGCCTGAAAACCTCTCCTAAAATTTTATAATCTCAAACCACACTATTTACTTCTAATAATCATTTTATTATTTAGGATAGCTAATAAAAAGACAAAGAATTTAAGAAATTGTAAATAGCAACCCCAACGAGTTTTAAAGTTAAAAAAAAATAAAATAAAAGGAGCGATAAAGAGCATTTTCAACTTCCGTTTCATTCAGCAAATAGTTAATAAAATGTGAAGTTCATGTCATTTTTTTTAGGTATGAATAAAACCATAAAATCCAGTTTAGTTATACTAGTGATTAGATTTACTAAAATTCACAGGAGCGCAAAACCAACTTATTTAAACAAATCTGAGAAAATGGTGACATAAATAAAATAAATACAAACAATATTACCTATCTTTTATTTGAAAACCATTTTAGCAGTTAATTTCATATTTCAATCAAATCTTTTTTGTTACTGTTAATCTTGTGGAAACAAATTTACTTAAGCTGGCATCTGTGCTGAAGAATCATTTTAAATTAAAGTAAATTTTATTAATGCTTGATGGAATAATAATAATCTATTAAAATTTTCTCTATATAATGAACAAATTAACAAACAGTTGCAATGTGAATAGCAACAAAACAGATTCAAATAATACAACTTGGAAAAATTGATCACTGAAGACAGAAACTAGCAGTCATTTTCTTGCTAATAGTCAACCAAAAAAAATCTGCAGTGTAATTCATAAATAAACTACTTACTCTAGTACATGAAGAAATGCTTATTACATCTGATGCGTATTATCATAAAGAACAGCGAAACAAAGTATTTAGTTACAAAAGCTCACAACCAGCTGAACTCCTGCTTATTTGAAAGATTTGTCTAACTCTGATTACACAGATCTATTATAAGCATATTTTCTTTAGAAAACATTTCATGTGATCATCTAAAGCATAGTTTCTCAAACTTTTATGTCCTATCGCCCCCTATGACACTCTACATATTGTCATCGCCCCCCCTACATCGTACAAAAATAAATCAAGTTTTTTATAAACAATTTTATTTCAACTAAATCGGAGCTTCTTGAAGTCACTGTCCATTTTATTTGGATGCATTCTTTTGAGATGATCTTTGAGCCGACTCAGCTTCACTGCCTTATTAAAGAAAATGGAACCACAGATAAGACACAATGGATGACTAGCGTCATGTGGAGCAGTTATAAAACCAAATTTCAAATAAGTACCGTCACATTGACGTAATTTTACTCTTTTAATCTTTTGGGATTTTTGGCAACTTTGAAGGTGGTGGGCACAACCCAATATCTTCCGATGATGAGGACATATTTTGAGAACTTCTAAAAGCACAAATTATAATCAATCAATAGGCACTCTTGTCAAAAGAAATGAGTTTTATACTTAGCAAGAGGAATAAGGCAATAAAATGAGCTGGAAAATAATATAAAGTTTAAGAAAATCATTAACGCAATAAAATTAAAATAAAATAAGAAATACTTACATATCTAATATGGTGAAATTTAAAATAATGTTTATTTAAACATCCACCCCCATCACCCCCTGTTTTTTTCGCCCCCTTGTATCTCTCTTTCATCCCCAGGGGGGGGGGGGCGATATCACCCACTTTGAGAACCGTTGATCTAAAGACTATAAATCTTTTAATAGATCTGTAATTTAAAGGATACAAACCAGATTAACAGTGCTATGAATAAAGCAATTTGGAAATTGGTAGCTATCACTGTCATTGGGGAAAATCATTTAAAATATTTTGAAATAGATGATGATGCCAAAAGTTACTACACAATTATCTTAAAACCAGAAACAATTTTATTCGTGAATTTATTTTGGTGAATATGGCATTACTTGTGATCTTTTCATCATTTAGATAAACAAAGACATAGCATCTCATGTTTGCGACAGTCATTTGTTTTTTCTTTTTGTTAATATTGCTGGTGTACTTTAACATCATCATCATCTCTGCTACCTGGGAGATTCTATACATCACAATATCTGCAACTGTACACAAAATAAGTCAACTGATTTTGTGCACCTCTAATTAAAACCCCTAATATTTTGATACATTAGACTTTGTGCTTCTTCTGGGCACTCCAGTTTTCTCCCACATCTGAAAATGAGGGGTTTTAGTAGGGACCTTTCGTAGCTTACATGCATGCAAGTACATGCAGCATGGAAATTCTGCAACCAGCCAGACCAGTAGCCATAAAGAGTATCCCCAGTTTACTTGCTGACTTGGTGTTGCCTCACTTGCTCCCACCACAGGCTCAAATAAGGCTTGATAAGCAGACAGGGTTTACACAAACAAATATAGAGATTTAAAAAAAAACTTGTTTTAAAGAGACTTTAATTATTGTTTTGTGTGTGATTATATATATATATATATATTACAATGGCATTCATTCTTACTAATCACAGGCGTCCAGCTGAGGAAGACGACCCAGAAGCAGTCAATGACCATGTTCAAGTGGGAATCGATCTGGGGGATGGGGACGACCTTAGCAGTTCAGGAGACTAATGACATCCCTAAAATAACTATAAAGTATACAATTCCAAATAGCGTTACAGATTAAATTTATTGTCTATGTTAGCATTCCCCTTTGAAATATTGTTTCGAACTCTTGCCTGTCTTTTCAAAAGGAAAAGAAATGGTTTATGGTGTCCACTTGTCTTCCTTCCTAAAAAATAAAGAGTTTGTTTTATCCTCATAGTATTAAAAACCAAATATCAAAACAAAAGACGAGGGACTCTAAAAACCCGCACCAAATTATTAAGTGTGCAATCTATTTACACACATCAGATTTCAGATAAGTTCACAACCCAAACAACAGGCTGCCGCATCATTACTATCAAATAAAAACAAATCATAAAAGTAAAATGGCTAAGCAGCCAGCACCTTTGTAGATTAATATTTGTTAAGTGTAAAGAATTTGGTGTTAGATATACACACACGTGCACATGTGAGGCATGTGAAAAGTGATACATTTAGGAAATTGGAAATGCTAATATTGGATTCATATAGGTACGAGTTTTAGAAAATAGTCAACACAAATATTAGTCCTGTTGTTTTTTTAAAACTATAAACTAGCAAGTATATAATAATTTTTAAAAGAGAAGCAATAATAGATAGAATGAATTAATTTATATCCACCAGCATACTAAGTTAGTTTCTATATACTGTTGACATTTTTAAGGAAGGAAGAACTAAATCATATACTACTGCTCTTTGGAACCTGTTTTATAGATGTGCTTTAATTTTCATTGATTCATGATGTGTAAGAGTTAGATTAAGATCCACATCCCTACTAACTACACATTAGTAGGGTTAACAAAATCTAAAAAAAAAAACAAAAAAAACAGAAAATGCCATGAGAATAATGTTATAGTTACAACCTCCCAAAGTTAAATAGTTTTTTAAAAATAACCAATATGACAAACCCAAACACTGCAGGTTTATTTATTTCTATACTGAGGATGTACACAGTACCCCAAACTATTGCCAACCTTAAAACTTCACCTACTACAATAAAAACATCTACAAGTTATTATTATACAATCATTGGTTCTTCATATAATACAAGAGCTTTAGTTTTTAAAAAAATTTTTCCTCCAATCTTTCTCATCTAATTTAATGGTATTTTTAACCATTACAACAATCTTCTTCTAAGTTTGATGGTTGATAGCCTTAAGATTAAATCTAAGTTCAGCTACTTTTAAAAGAAACAAAAACAAACTATTTCGAGAGTAAACTTTACAAATAAGAACCAGGTGGCCTAATGCCTTGCTTAATGAATGATCACAATCTGGACACTTTGTCTGCCATAAATAGAAAAATTTATGGTATATTATATTTAAAGAAATCTTCTCATCACATCACTGCCTGGAGGGAAGAAAGTATAATGCCAAAATATTCAAGTATTATTGATTATATATTTGAAGATGAATCAAATAATCATTTAACTTTAAATAACATGACAGCAGATTTAGTAAAGATTTTTAAAATCAAACCTGTATAAAAATGTCAACTACCATAGGGGTATCTAAAATAATCTCCAGATCTCCTAATCTCAAAAAAATAAGACCCAATTTAGAATTGGTGGATTAGTACAGATGTAGAAAGGTCTTATTTACAAATCAGGAAAAAAGTATGACACATTTCAAGTAAGTGCAGTTTTTCTAATACATTACGTACGACAATGTAAGCTAAATTTAAAGGGGTAGATTAGATTTTTTAAGTGAATGATTATGCATAATGGTGCAACTCAAGTACAATGTCACTGCAGTATAACTGTTACATGTTACTAGAATCTATTTGTTCCCCTCCCTAAACATTTGAAGGTTTGAATTTTAAAAAGAATTTACACCATTAAAAGTGAGAAAACATTAAGGTAAGAAGTTCTAAAAAATGATTTTGAAATTTTTCAATTATCCTCTTGATTAGCACAATTGTGAAAGTATCTGATGAATTTCAGCATTTAGGTGCTTCAGTTTTTAACTAGGAGTAACAAACATGCTTATTCGATAAACAAATACTTACTTGTGAATATCCACATTGTAATACTGAGTGTAAACAAAAGGAATGGTAATTAGGAAATGCTACTACTTTCATTTCTTTTTTTTTTTGCTAGCCATTACTAGATTCAAATAATATGTTAGTTTATAAGACTCAGTAAGCTGGTGGTAATACTGGAACAACTCTTCCTAGCTGTTTGATAGAATTTACCACTAACTCGGGCATTTTGGTATTAGTCAGAATTGTTGTAAATTTGAATTAAACCTTTTTTTAACAAATCCACTGTGTTTTGGTTTTGTAATCACCATCCAGTCCTGCCAACTCCTGTATAACATCCAAGCTAACCATGTCATACAGCTGTCTTTAACTTAACTTCAGTGTGGCATCTGGACTTCCTTTTTTTTTTTAGACAGGAAAAGTTAAGCAAGAAAGTCAATGAATACATTACTGAATTAATCAGCCATTTCATATTTGTTAATAAAAGAAAAAAAAACCTATTTTACTGATATTCAAATTGAATTAGAATTGTATAAATATTAAAAAAAAAAAAAAACACAGGAGACATGAAGAGAAACTTGTTCAAAGTTGGTAACAAAATTCTAGCACTATGAAAAATGTTTCCTTTTAAAATTAATACTTTGCATCTTTGTTTTTACTTTAAATCTTTAGCGAAGCTGATCTTATTAAATCATTAGAATAGTAAAAATGCATATATCAAATACATAAAAGAAAAGAAAGAATTCATTGATGACCAAATACCAGAAAATTAAAGGCAGGTAATGTGCACCTCACACTCCCACCGCCACACAGTGAGTGTTGACATTTCACAGTACTATTTTTGATATATGAAAGGTAAATAAATTAGTAAAGACTCTTAAGTTCAAGACATTTTTCTTACTGGGGCACTACATGCAAATATTTACCTTACTTCAGCATGTCAAAAGGTGCACAAAAAGCATTCTTGAAATTTAAAATAAAATATTTCTAAAATTACTGAATCTTAGTACTGCAATGCCACTTCTGTGGTAAATATTTCCACAACTGAGTAGCATCATACATCAAGAAACAAACAAAATGTTTTACATCTGCAGACCCTAATGCTATGTTAAATACAATAAAGCTTATATAATCTTAAATATGGTTTATGCTGCTTTAACTCAGACAATAATAAAGGGATGGTTAGTGGCCTGGTCACATCCTGCACCACCACCATCACCCCCCCCCCCAGCACAACATATCCAATCTGGTCCAAAAAAAAAAAAAAAATTAAAATGGAATTTGGTAAGCCAAACATATCTATATTTGGTCCAGACAAAAAGAAAATAACCATGGCTAATGGCAAACTGACAG
Source organism: Nautilus pompilius (assembly GCA_018389105.1). Lineage (NCBI taxonomy): Eukaryota > Metazoa > Mollusca > Cephalopoda > Nautilida > Nautilidae > Nautilus > Nautilus pompilius. The sequence continues at coordinate 135,293 of JACATO010002742.1, read as the reverse complement.
GTTTTGTATTCTATTGTAACTGGTTTCCATGGCAATAATGATATAATTAATGGTACAAGGAAACACGTAGTAGTGAAGTTCTTACTGTATATAGGCACACATCTTTCTTTTTAAATTTTATGTAAAATCCGTTATTTTTAGCATCATCTAAACTTCTGGACAACTGACCATATTTACTTAGCAACTTAAGTAAACAAATCTGTTACCATGGAAGTCATCAGCAATAAATCAACAATAACTATTTCCATCAAAGGGAAAATTGCAATATTAAAAAAACAAAATAAATAAATTAGTAAATAAACTTACTGTTACTTGATTTTAGGTCCCGATGTATTAGGGTCACAGGAGCTTCCTCGTGAAGATAATGCATACCTTTCGATATTTGCATAGCCCAATTTAAAAGTATATCGGGTGGTATTCTCCTTCCACTAAGAACCCTGTTTAATGAACCTCCAGCGGCATATTCCATAACTAGACAGAGGTTTGGCTGTTTTAGGCACACCCCCTTCAAAGCTGCAATGTTATGATGGTTCAGCAACCAAAACAAATTTGCTTCTTGCCTGACATTTTCTATGGTAACGCTGATGGGTTGATCGGGGTCCTGCCGAGCTGCTTTAATTGCTGCCTCTTCATCTGCCCACATACCTTTATACACCTTTCCAAAACCGCCTACACCTATCACTTCTTCGAGTTGGAGTTCTCCAAAGTCGATCTCAAAAGGCCGATCGGGTGGGACTTTCTCTGCCAAACTGGGTTTCTTACTGACGAAATTACTAGGGAAAATGCCAACCTTGTCATCTACTTTACCGGTCCACCATCCATCATCTCCGGATATTCTTGCATCTTTAGACAGTACCTCGACTTTTTCACCTCTCTTTAATGTCAACTCATCTTCCCTGGAAGCTTCATAATCAAAAATGGCGGTCCACAGAGGGTCCTGATCACTGTCGTCTTTACCTTTCCGAACATTTTTCTTGGCTGGTTCCATCGACGCGGTGGGCATTAATGCACTAGGCATTCGATGGATTCGTTAACAGGGGTTGACGTCTCGGGAGGTCCACTTAGGCCAACTTTCCAATTGACTTCTCCGACGAAGACTGACCCAAATCACTAGCAATCTTTCGCAATGTTTCGCCATAAGATCCGCGTTGGTCCTAAGAAATCACCGATCAGTTACTCAATGGAAGTCCTATGAGGGCAACGAAAGACGCCAGACGCACCTCCGAGCGTTCGGTATCTGTTTCTCCCGGTCGGTTCATCTTGAAGCACCTTTGTCGTCTCAAATAATTTCGGCCGCCATGTTCATGTACTTTGACCTTGAAAACATTACGAGGGTGCGGCGTATCACTTCCTCCATTCTTTTTCGGACGAAATTCTTCCGTCAAATGGAATGAAGATTCCAGAAATACCCACGCTTCACAGATCTGCAAAACTAAAACCAAGCAACATACTTAGCAGACGGAGAGGAGACTCGGCGAGATTTATGATTTCCCTAATCCGTGGTACTCTGCGATATTCCGCGAGACTTGCAAGAAATATGGCTACCGTTATAAGAGACAAACATCCCTGTGCTAATCGCTAGCTGCTCTTTTACTCATCATGGCATGCGATCAGAGTGCATATCACATTATCGTTCTTTAGCAGAAAACGCCGCTTAAAGATGGGATCTCATACAATGGATATTTTGCGACAAGGCGTGCTTCCCTCGCTTACTGGAGGGTGGTTTTACGACCCAAATCAGAGTACATTCTGTAATATATTTCATTTGTATATGTGGATGTTTCTGCTCGCTCTACCTTTGATTCTCTATCTTGTAAGTATCTGTTTTCTCTTGATTCACCTTCCTGGCTCTGTAACAGTAGTAAATGAAGACGTTTTCCCCTCCCCCCACTCATTGTTTAAAAGAAGATGTGATGATTCCAGAAGACAATGCATTTTGTAATATCATCGTAATAACATTGGACTGCCCCCCCCCCGCTCTTGGTTATAATAGAATCAAACCCTAATTCTTTAATTTACTGTGCTATCTGTCTATTTACTCCAACTGAAGAGTACGTAGGTCTTTATGTAACCCTTATTTCCACAAAAGTCGAAATAACAGGAGTTTATAATGAAAGTAGATGATGATGATGATGATGATGATGATGATTGGCATTGCCAATAGTTCACATACTAGTCAGTCATTTTACCGAAATAAAAAAACACAAAAATCATCATAAACGGTTTTTTTTTTCCTTTGTTTTCTTTTACATTAATTTGCTTAGTGTTGTAGACTGGTTTACATGTCCCATAACCTAAAGTTTTATCACAACTTTTAAATGTATCTTTTTATTAAGAAAGAATGAATTACTTATTGATTTTTTTTTTCTTTTACTGCCAGAGAAACCAGCCATTTAATTAAAAGTACTTAATGGGTTTGGAATTGCAAATTTATAAATGCTTTTGCCCTACCTGCTAAAAAAAAAAAAATAAGTTACCAGTTTAGGTTTCTTAAATCCATCTGCAGTCAAATATCAGTAAAGTATTCTAAAGTAATAGGATAGTTGATATGTACTTCATTTTGCCTCAACAGCTTGTAGATTCTTGTTCAGTAAACAGGTTTAAGAAATTAGAATGCGATTAACTGCTAGATGTTTTAGGCTCATGGAAACTTTATTTACCTAAATTTGTTTCCTTTAAAATGTGCTATCCTATTCATATTATTATTTTAAATATGCGGTCAACAATTTTCATAACTTCTCAACGATAGTCATTTCCATTTTCTATAGCTAAAGTAAACCGATTTTGTGAAGAAACTGTAGTTTGAACAACTAATTCACACAATTCTTACCAGGTTAGTGTCATCACTTCTATGATGATGCAGATCACAGAGCCTGAAAAGCTAACACTAACCTCAAGAGGATGGGGGAACACTGAATTGCTAACTTCTAACCCTTAGTTACCTGTATTCAGGATATCCTTAGATTTGTGATTTAATGCAAGAATAAATAGCAATGACCTTTGCAGATTGTCATTAGAGTTAACAAATTAAATGCTGTTCAAAACTTTATAGTAGTGGCAATCAGTTGACTTTGTAAACACTGCCTGTTGATATGTTGTCTGAATAATGATGATACATGGATGTCTCTTTTCAGGAAGGAATTGTCACATGCTTAAGGATATTTGATACTTTATTTGCTGGATAAAAATGATGATGTGATGTTATCTTTGTAAAGTTATGCAAATCAAAATAAAGTAGTAGATTTAATTTGTTAACTGATGATTTTAAAGGAAAAGGTCAGTTTATTTATTATATTAAAGGATGACTTTTAAAATTTGAATTTTTACATATTATCACTTACATTTCATGACTTTACAGGGAGATAATTTCATTGGCAAGTTGACTTATATTTAGCTAAATATAATTAAAGGGACGTAACTCTTATTTTTGTTACTATTCATGATTGGCTAAATTAGTTTTAATGTTGAGTGCAAAAAAATATGGCGTCTAATTAAATATTAAAAACTGAATATAAGGTATTTATCATTTTCTGGAACTTAAACATTCTATTTCTTTCAAATGCCTTCAAATTTAAAATGCAGTTTCACCATATCAGGTCAAAGGTGGCATCTTGGGAAAAGTTTACATATATTAGTTTTGAGTGGAGATTTCAGATATAGGTATTTACAAAATTTCAAAAATGAATAAAATGGCCCAAAAAATTTGTTAAAGTGAAAAATAAGAAAGAACTGCTCAATCCTGATGAATAGTTAAGGAGAAAACAGTGCCAGAATGTTTGTTTGTTTTTTTGTTTTTTTTTACATATTGCACTTAAAAGGTTACATTAGTAATCACATCCACATATGTGAACATATTACTTTTGGTTGAATATCAAGTATATTATGTAATGTTTCTTTAAAGTTGCTTTGAAATGCCAGATATGAGTATTACCTAGAAGACCCTTTAAACGTTGAACACTCTAAAGGACAAAGTAGCAATTAGTAGGACATTCAAATGAAACCTGCAAGATATCATTATAGTAATGCTAATTTCAACTGGATTTTATTTAAATGTCCCTAGTATATACCCTCTTTATTGATGCATGTGTCTGTCCATATAGCATTTGAGGAAAACAAAAATAACTAAGTTATTATTTACAGGAATACTTTAAAAAAAAATTTTTTTTTTTACCATGTTAATTTCTGGAGTGTATAGAATAGTGCAAGTTCAGAATTTGAAGTTATGTTAGTCATCGTTTGAGAAATAATAGTTTTCAGTGATCATTCTTGAATAACAGACTGGTTATAACTAACTTGAGTTCTTTGTGTTCTAAGGCAATTTCACAACACTGCTCTTGGTTAGCAAAGTTTTAGTTGGAATAATATGTATGATCTGAAATTCTGTATTTGTACTGAGATATTTCATAGACTACCCAAGTTCCACATCACAGGGCTTTTTCTTATTTATGTAATTAAGATCATGTGAGAAGAAAAAGTACTGAGTTTTGTATGCTCTTATGGTATACATTATTAAGTTTAACTTCTAAGTGCAGTAGGTTGTAATTAGTGCAGATGGTTCTGTATTGTTTTTGTTAACTTGTGGACCCACTTCTCAGTGGGGATACAGATATTCAGAAACAGAATTGCCAAATCTGTTGAATACTGTTTGTCATTCTTTTTATAAAGCAAACTGTTATTCAAATTTTGCATTTTACAATACTTTCCCTGATCATTATAAATGGAAAACGTCACTTTATCATTTAATAAAGCACGCCACTTCTGACTTATGCAGCTGCTAGGCTTAGTGTTTGCATAAGTTTTTTGAAATCTTGTTTTCATGTTATATATGCCGGTTATATAGATTGTTGCAAAAATGCACTGAATCAAACTGTTTAGATGAATAACTTGTGCTATTTTATGCAAGACATGGACTGATTTGGTTGAAGTAATCTATGGCTTTCTATTTTCAAAAGTTGAATATCTTTCTATCCTTTCTTTCTTTTTTTGTTGACTTTATTTCTGGATATAAATCGGCCTTTTAACAAGCTATGCTTATTTGTGTATTTGAACTATGGAAGTTTATGCTGTCCAAACAAACAGTTAAGACCTGAAAAATTTTTCTTTATTTTTTTTTTTTTAAAATTTGAAAGTTGTATTTATTGTTTGATGTCCAACTTGTGGATAATATAGTAGAATATGGTTGTATAACCATTAACATGTGAATGCACAGGTGTATTTTTAGTAGTATTATAAATAAAAAATTCAGTATCATTTTCTAAACATACTGAAGTGAGATTTAAGCAAAAAAAAGAAAAAAGATGAAAAAAAAATACATATTATGGAATATCACCTTGGAATTTTTAACTTTAAAAATTCAGTTGTTCATTTAACAACTAGCAAAATCTAAGCCACATGAAATTCCACTACAACAGAGTCGTTGACTAGACAAAATTTAACAAAATTTTAACTGAATATTAATAGCAGTAACTCTAGCTACTGGTTCCTTTTTTAAATCCTGTTACTGGTAGGTAGCACATGCATAGAAGCTGCTTAAATTTAAGGAGACTTTTCCCTTGTTCTGAGTATTAGGCTTTAAATTAAAAATTCTTTAAGTATGAAAGGAAAACAGCTTTCTGCTATTGGAATTTTGTAGAAATAGGCAAAGAAGAAAAAAACTAGAAATTTAGGGTCAGAAGCATGAAGTTGATTTCCTAGGACTAAACTTTGATCAGCTGAATTTTTATTGTAACATTGGCAAACCTTTTTGTATCAACCAACAAATGAGGGCACATGGCGATAAGCCAACATCTTAGAACACTAGGCCAGATGGGAAGGGGCAGTTTTGGCATCAGCCAACTTAATAAAAGTTCCCGCTAGACAGAACTCTCTGTTCTTCAGGTGTGGATGCAAACTATGGCCGGCTGGTGAAGTGATCGAGAAGAAATTTTGATGGGAGATGTATACTCGACTGGGATTCAAACTCTGGTTCTTAGCCTAGCTACCCACTAAACCATTGATGTGTAACCTTAGTGCAAATCAAATCAACTGTTGGCGAACTCTTTTTGGGTTCATATCTAACTTTTAGACTAATATTTCCTGTTGTGATCTAGCTGCTTATTCTTGGCGTGGTTGTATATGAAAAAGTTACATTTTTGGTTTGCAAAAGTATAGTCTGTGGGCTTTCTTTTCTACTTTTTTTAAAAGAATAAATGGCAGTGTGGGAATTCATATCTTGTCTTTGCTTTGAGAGAAAATAGGATATGGAATTACAGCAGACAAGTTTGTATAAATAAGCAGAGTAGTTTTTTACTGATCCTCTATGGAAGCAGATTGTAATGGTTCTGCTGGAAAACTGCTTAGAAAACTGCTTAGAAAACTTCTACTTTTTATTGGAATAGTATGTCAATATCTTTTTATTGCCTTAATAAATATATCTCAAAAGGGTAGCTAGTGGCAAAGTAGTTAGTCTCTGGACTACCATGACTAAGCTGGCTAAGCATCTGAAGTTCAGTTGTGCATGGTTCATCCTCTCTCTCTCCATCCATCCATCAGCTGGCCATATGGATCTTCTCAGGGGCATTCTGCTTTCCTCTAGTGGGGATTTTGCTGCTGACATCAGAAGTGGTCTATTGTGGCATTATGCTCCCTTAATCTCTCAACATTACAAACAGCCCTAGTGGTACTTTTCATTGTAGAGACTGGTGCCCGACACAAACTATATTATGAATAAAAACCATTAAGTGGCTAATTAAGAATTATGGATTTTATTTGTCAGTATTCAGAAAATGGATGAAACTTTGTTTGCTGTAGGGTGACTTTGTAGCTACCTTTTTACAATAAACCTAAACATGTTAATTGATTTTAATATGGGTATGCTAATTTTAAATAAAGGCTTTGAATTTTATTTTATAGGATAAACTGTATGAAGCCTTGAAAATATTAAGCTTAATTTTTAATAAGCAGTTTCCAGTTTAGAATAGATAACATTTCAGAAAAAAGTAATAAATTTTTGTTTCCCCAGCCCATGTTTATATTAATTGTATTACTAGAAGCACTAGTTAGTATTTGCTTTGAACTGACTATATACATATCTAGTTAACATACGCTCACAATGCAAGAATTAGGGTTGGCATCACTAAAAGGTTATATTAAGGTGTTCTGTCACAGTCCCTAAAGCTCAGCCTTTGCTGAGAAATATAGATTTGAAGGGTGGTTGGATGCAGATGCATCCAAGATAGTGTAGATGGTTAAAAAGTAAATAATCATTTATAACTCTTAATTCATAAAATATCATAATGACTTTTCTTTAACCCTTTGTATACCACCTAGAGTGCATTTGTACCTCACTACCTTTCAAATTTGTATTACCTCAGCAGAGGTTAAGCATTAGAGACCCCAAAATAACTTTCTTATTAATATAACCCTTTGTAATGATGATATACTCTTTTGTAGGCGGTTGGGAATTCTCTCAATGTTGCATTGTGCGAAGATTTTTCAATATTTGCAGATGGAAACCATGTTCAGACACAGACATAATTTTTTTAATGTAATGCATTACATTATCTTTCTAGTAATTGAGTTGTTACAAATTCACTAAAAATATGCAAATGAGCATGCTGCTACTTGATTTGCTGATATTTTACTGACCTCGCAAACGAGTTATTCTCTCTGCTCTTTACTGGTCAATGACTGGATCTGTGTGACTAAAATCAGTTGATTAACATGTACAGAATACTAGGTATTCACACACAAGTTACGTATTTTAATCTGACTTGCAGAATTACAAGAGATCTTTCTCTATTTAAACTCTGAATGCATTCAACTGTAGCGTGTGGCTTTAAGACTTTGACACCATCTTTACAACAGTCATAAATGAGCTGCTAGGTAGCAGCAATTTTTAAAGAATTTTCTTTATTTACATTAAAACTAGTGGTGAAAATAAAGATCTACGGATGTGCATGGTTGGGTGTTTTTTTTTAGATGTCAAATTAACAAGTTTTTTTTGGATGAAACAGTATCTAGCCTTATCATAGCAAATATGCTAAACCAAAACAGGAAATGGCTGCATTTAGGCTAAGCAAAGTAACTGATGTATATTGTGCCGTGGATTAAGATTGAAACTTCTGTTATGATAATTTTACTGCACATTTTTGTTGAATTTGCAGTATGTTTTTTTTTTTTTTAGAAAAAAGAAAATACCTCTCTAGAGATACTCAATTTTCAAAATTATTTGAACACTAAACTCATCATGTTAGAGTATGAGATTTAAGTAAGATTGCTGTGTTGCTATTTGAGGTTACAACAAAAAAAACTGAAAACCTAATCTGAACAATGTTCACTTAACTTTGTTCTTTTTACTGCATGATTCCAAAATTTCAGTTATTTATTCAAATTTCTTTGAAAATGGAAGACATCGTTCCTTTATTCAAATTTTTAAAAAATTTATGGGGTATAATATCCTTGATGAGGTCAAAGAAGAAGACATTATCGCAGCTTACATAGAGGATAGAAACATTTGGTATCAGGCATGCATCACTGACATTGATGGTGACTGACAGTGTTTTGTCTTGACTATGGTTATAATCCCTGTCTCCAAAATCAAAGTCTACAGACTGAAGGGAGAGTCTTTTGTGTCTGTCTTTCTAAGTTGGCTGAAGTTTAACTCATGCAAAAGTAATAAAATGTAAATAATATTCTTTTTCTTCTTTGTGCATCATCTTAAAATGGCACTATGGGTTGCAATCATCCATATCCAATCCCAAAAAATCTGCTGGTATTTAAAAAAACTTCTTTCAAATTAACTCCCAAAAATGTGTTTTTGCTCAATTTGGAATAAGTGATCATTCATTGTAGTTCTTTAGATAATCAATCAAGGTTTAGTTATGTTCTTAAGTAACTATTTGAATAAATTTAATAGAGGGATAGTAATTTTGTTAATATGAAAATAACTTTTATTGTGTAGAATAGATACGGGCTATTGATCTAAGCAATTTGCTTGATTCTAACTTTAGAAATATCCAAGAGAAGTCATTGTATGTAATAATTTACCAACTGTTAACATTTAAGTAAATTGATTTTTATTATTTTTACAAATTTAACTACTAGAGACCTTCGAGTGAAACCCAGCCAGATGCCATATTACAGTGATGCTATTTCACGCAGGTTTTATCTGAAAGGTGATAAGCATATAGCAAAGTAATAGGGAGTTTTTGTAATGTTTTCTGTGGATCCCTTTCTCTCCCTTTTTATTTGTTCTAACTGTGCTATACAGATGCACACATGACAGTGCACTGTTGAGCCTCCTACTGAACTCCTCTCTTTGACCTCTTGCACTTTGTAAACTTGTTTGGATGTGTTTGGTTTTGTTTTTTTCTTTTAACTAGATACATAAACAGGGTAGGTGAGCAGGTCTTGATTGGTCAAACATAGTTAAGTTATCTGCACCAGGGTTAATTAGACAGATGCTAAATAAACCAGTGCACCTTTGAGAATAGAACAAGCCCGGATTCAGTTCACCTGAGTGTTTGTATAATTGTTTTGCAGGCAATGATTTTCACTTTCCAGTCTCTTAGCACCTCAGAAAAGACAGGTGATGCAGTCAGAGCCACAGTTTTGAATGTGCATTATCTAGCTCCTGACTTTGATCACTGTGATGTTAGTTCTGAAGCTGGCCTCAGTAGATTTTTTTAAAAAAATGCTTACCAAGTCGTACAGAGATAACAGTTGACTTGCCTACAATGCCAGGTTCCTGGCTGATCAAGAGAGCACTAGCACTTATTGTGCCAGATGAAACTGGTAAAATTTGTATTAAAATGTGAATATACCAGTGGCTCTTGGCAGTTTATTGACAAATTCTGTATGGACTTACATGTGCAGATGATTCTACTGGTAGAGTAAATACCTTAAAATTACAGGTTCAGGGGTCAAAAAGCACCTTTAACTAAAAGAATGAGCACTAGGTTTTCAAATTAATGCAAGTCTTTTTACAGCGTCTTTGATGCTAGATTAAGTAGGTATGGTTTAGAGATATCACAGTCACAAAGAAATCCTAGCTTAAAAATAATGGTAATAAGTTTACAAAATAAAATCTGTTTCAAAATTGCGTTTCTGAGCTCAAGCATGGCCATTTGGAACTGTCATCTTCTAAATATTATGACCATAAATCACCCGTTTGGCCATGTGATCCGAAAGCATTGACTTTTCTATTTTGAAAATTATCAATAAAGAGGAAATGGGCTGGTGATTGAGTAGGCCATTTATGGACAACTCAGGGTGGTCTGAAAATCTGCGCTTGACCGAGAAGAAGAGTGAGTTGTTTTCTTTATATTTACTTTCAGACCTTAGAACCTTCACTGTTTGTGTGGACCTTGTATAGCTGCTTAATATGCGTGCTATTCACGGCCATCAAGATTGTCAACTACAAACTGCATCACATGTTCGACACTTCAGAAGTTTTTGAAGAAACTCCGGAAAAGTCCAAAACAGCTAGCAAAACCGGGTCACGGTCCAGTGTCAGTGATACCAAACACACGGGCAGGTAAGGACTTCCTGTCCTCATTTGCACTGCGCTTACATGTGGGGAAATTTGACAGTTGAAAACTGAAGAAAATAGTTAATTACTATTTGTGGGTTTTTTTCCTTTTGTTTTTCTTAAACATTTACCTCACAAAAGAATATTTAACAGATGTACAATGAATGTTATTAAATCACAATTTGCATATTTAATCCTCCTATTATGTTTGGGGTCTATTTGACACAGAACATTCTAGTTCACTGAAATACCATTTAGTCAGTACAGAATTTTGACATTTTCTAAGTTAGGATCGTGAACTTAAAAACAGAAAACAAGCACTTTGATGTGTTTGTGCTTTTTGTATAGACTTTGTATACAAGTTTTTAAAATTTTTATTGTGACTGGACCTGATTGCACTTCTGTCTGTGAAGAAGCAGCCTTTTCTGTCAGTGTAGCACAAGTGTTGTTGGAAATCAAACACCAAGGGTCAACTGTAACTAAGGTGTGAATGGAGACATTTCACCTCGTTTCTAGAATGATTCTCTTTGATGACTGTGATACAAGACTCTGTTGAAGTAAAAAAGGCAAGATGGGTAGAAGTTTTTCTTTTGCTGTACAGCTCTGGGCCGAATGTTACAGTAGATGAAAACCTTGTCTCATTTGGGTAGTATATGTCAAACAAGCACGCAAAGTATGGGATAAAAATATGGACAACTTGTGCTCAATCTAGCTCTGCATGGAATATGCAGGTGTACATGGGAAAGCAACCTGGAGAAGCAGCTGAAAATAATCGGTTAATGTGGGTGGTCTTGGATATGAAATGTTGCAGTTGGAAACTTCTTCACATCCTACTGACTTGGGGTTGAACTGCTGAAAAGGAAGTTGACCATGATTGGAACAGTGAGAAAAAAAACAAGCTGAAATTCCCAGTGAGCTTCTGAGAATGCAGAAGAGAAATGTACATTCTTCGAAATTTGCTTTTAGTGAAAGTGCAACACATTTTCATACTGTCCCAAGGAAAATAAGAACATACTTGTGATGAAACAATGCACAGGGATGACGACAAGAAGTCAGAGATTACCTTTGACTACATTTCCAACAAATGAGGAATTGACAACCTGGATAAACTACTAGCAATGTACAGCTATCAGCGCATGACTGCTTGTTGGCCTTTGGTAATTTTCTACAACATTGTTGATGTGTTGGCCTACAGTGCCTTTGTCCTCTGGAAAATAATCAACCAAGAGTTGAATGGGTAAACTGTATCGATGCAGAATTTTCCGGGAAATACTGGGCAAGGCACTAGTAACCCTCCTGTCATCCAAAGACGAAAACGACTACCCTGAGCCCAAGCTGCAGCATCAGTTGTTCAGAAAGTTCAGGCTGAGCCAGCCAGTTCCACTCTACCTGTAGTTTGTAAGAAATGTGCTTTTTGCAATATAAATGCAAAATAGAGACAGTCAATGGGGATTGTGAGATATGTTTTCATTGTACTATAGTTATATTTTCTGAATATGTGACTAAAATGTTCTTGTTTTATTCTTATTTGAATGACTAACTTGTAGCGTTATGATCAGTGAAGAAAAGTAAAAGCTTTGCAAATTAAATGAATATGACTATTTGGATTAGATGTAAATAGAGCATTGAGTCAGTATAACCCAAGACATCACAGTTACTGTTAAATTCTTAGGAGGGTTAAAACTCATTTTAGTTTTTTCTTCTATTAAACTGTACTAAAACACTCACATTTTAAATAATCAAGGTATGATTAATTTGGGAAAAGAAAAATATCTTGATTATGAAAAGTAAAAAAAAAAAACAAAAAAATTTGTTTCAAGTACATGCCATACTTTTATGGATTTATTTCCAACATCATATTTTTGTAGGTTAATTTACTTTCATTCATGCATTTATTGTACGATTTTTTAAAATTTATATACATAATATATTCGAAATGTAAATTAGGACTAAAATCATTTTTGCTCTATGTAGTGTTAGCAGTTGGTGCTGCGTTAAGATCACTGAATGCAGTAATTTCTCTGCATAGATTATTAAATTTTTATCAATTTTCATTTATCAGAGGTATGTCACATTATTTTGGGCAGCATGGTAGCTCAGCAGGAGACAGTTATGGTCAAGGGTTAGAGTTTGAGTCCTATTGGGGACTGGCTTGGTTTGGCATGCCTCTCTGGCGTGATTCCATCTTGCTCTTCACCAGCCAGCTGCTTGGGTGTACTCCCGGCTCTCTAGCTTCTTCCCACATCCAAACATTCTGATAGGTTTGTTTACTATGCTGAAACTCTCAAATCATTCCTCCTTAGAAGGATCTGACCTCCTACCAAGTACTGTTTTGCCCAAGAGTAATGAGATATCACGTCAGTGTCACAGTGCAGTACTCTGTACATTATATGGTATGATCAACTGACCACGAGGAATTTTGGATATTAACTTATTTGAATGATAATACTCCAGCAAAGTCCCTGTACCCGAGCTATTTAGTGTTACAGATGTTTTGTTTCCAAATCTGATGTTAGAATTTAATTATAGCAGATAAAACCAGACTGGAATGTTGCTAGTGGAAATGCTAGAATTCTAAATTTATCTGATGTATAATCTTTTGAATAAAAGTAAGCATCTAATTATTGATTTCTTCTTTTGTTTTATATATCCAGTGGAGGCCAACAACAAAGAAATGCTGAGCTGGGAACCTTTGTAATTAGATAATGCATTTCTTTCTTTAACGTTCTAGTGCCAAAGAAGAGTACATAGAGCTCTCAGTGATCAACCACTCTAGAGGATCCACCATCACCCTGCCAGTGCATCATAGCTCCCTCAATTCTGTAGCAAGTCTGAAAAATATAGAAAAGGTTGGACCTGAAGGGGATACTGAAAAAAAATTGGAGAGTGGAGCAAGACCTAAGGGAGGTTAGTCTCTTCCCAGCTTTTTAGATACTACTAACAGATGCTGCAAAAAATAGAAGAATGATAGTTAAATAAAATGGGGCTGGGTTATAAAAGTAATAAAGGAAAACCAACAAAACAATGCCTTTATTACCAACAGGAGAAGCAACTTTCAGCTAGCTTCATTTCATTTAGTGGTGAGAACCATTAGCTTTTCTTTGGTTCGATAAGTATGTTGCATGTTTTAAAAAATATCAATACTTTTTTTTTTAACAAATGGCATTTTTTATTAAGAAAAGAATCAATTAAAATTTTTAAAAAATAACTTTAAAGCCCTTTTATAATTTGGCTGTCAATATTGTTTATTGCTCAATGGCAACAGTCATTCTACACGGACATTCTTGGGACTCATCAAAAGCTATGCACTCAGTATATAGAACCAAATAAAAATGCTAAATAGCCAAAGCCATTTAAACTACTAGGAGATTTCTTTAGCATTGGCTGCTTCTTGAAGGGGTGAGCAATGAGTGTATGTACCGCTGAAATGATTAGATTCTTTTGATGAGTAATAAGTGGTATTTCAGAACCTCCAGATAAAAAAATCGACAGTTGACTATTGGTCAAATACACCTAGATTTCTTATATGTTGTTTCCAAGGTTATAAAGTAAGTGAGAAGGGAAAGGATGGGTTACAATGCAACAGACTAGTTGGTAAGTAAATCTGTACTTCAACCAGAAATAACTGCGTTAAAGTTCTTAATTCATCTTTAAGTTGTAGTCCAGATTTTAAAAAAAGTCTGGCTAACAAACTGACCAGTTTGAAAGTAAAGGTAGTTACATGATCCAGGCTGGGGTCTGTGAAAAACAATGACATGGATTCATCATAAATGCCAAAAGAATGTGACAATCAAATGCAGTCAGTGAGAGAAACAAATACATTAACAAATTATTTTGCTATTTAATTGTGCTAATTAATTCTTTACTACATAATTGTTTTAATATAGCTGCTAATAATGATGATAAACATTCAAATGCAAAGGGGTTTAGAATACAATCCATGATTTACTTACACTGAGCAATGATGAATTAATTTATGTTAATCACTGCAGTAGTTCTTTATGTACATAGGGGCAGCAAAAATTTGGGAAAATATATCACAGCGACATTGGTTAAGCATCACGCTATCTTGTCCTGTCTATTGCAGTTTTAATCAACCATTTTTTCAGACAGAGCAGCAAGCCTTCCTGCTGAGCCAGTGCTTCAAGTAGTTGAAGTCCATGACGTGGGAGTGAGGGTTGATGAATCACCTGCTGACATTGAGGTAGCCGATCATCCAAGCACTTCGGGTATGTTTAAGAATTTAGGCAATTGGTATTTTGTGATGATGCTCTTTGAAAGATTTCTGTGTCTATAATGCCTGTTGGATATTTGAAAAAGAAAAATTGCAACAAAAAAGTAACTCCATTGGGGAGTCAAGAAAGAAATGCACGAGTGCCTCTAGGTTTTAGAACTTCTGGGAGAGAGAGATAAAAGGAATGTGCTATAAACAGAGGACTAAACGCATTTCATCTGTCTTTAAACTGTTTTAATCTATCATCACATGGCATCGGAAGTGAGATCCTGAACATTTTTTCTTCTGTAATTCATATCATCACTGATTGTGGTCACATTACAGCAAAATCTGTCAGTAAACTGGAAAAAACATCAATTTACAAGAAAAATGGAAAAAAAATCCAAGCAACGTGCACAACTAATGTTTGCCGTACCCTTGAGAAAGACCAAGAAACAAGGTGCATGCCTCCTGATACGGTTAAGAGAGAAGGAATGGGAAGTTTTCAACTCTTGAACGAACAAGCGAGTCCAGTTCCTAGCAATTTATACCAATGGTACAAAGAACATACAAGTCCCAAGGAAAACAGCCTTCACCAAGAATATTTTTCATGAGTAGAAACAACATTTTACATAGGTCAGTTACAAAAACTTTAGAAAAATTGATTGTGCATATATAAAAAGCCAGATGAAATGGTTTGAGGTGGCATAATCCTCTAAGAAGTGAGAGAGGTTGCTAACAGAAGGGGATGTTCTGATCATGGAGAAAGCCATTGATATTACTATCATGCACAAAACTACAAAGAAACTCCTTGCATCTATGTCGAGTACCACCCAGAAAAATGCCAATGCAATCAAAAAAAGACCCAACCCCAAAACTAAGAGTTAGCAACCCTGTGATGACAGGCATGGTGGTGGAAGACACAAGAAAGAATGCCCAGCCTTTGAAAAACAGTTTTGTACTGTAAAAGAAACTGAACCACTTCAGGAAAGTCTATTTATCTAAGAAAACTTGAGTTGATCCCATATGTCATGAGACAGACTCACCCAAAAAAAAAAGCTTACCCAAACTAAGCATTCACTATCCTCCAGTTGGGCCCAAGGCAGATAGTCAAATCCAAGCTGAACAGTAGAGTGCGAGTCAGTGCAATCCCAAGTAAAATGTTCATGACCCTGCCTTCACTGCCAAAATTAGAAAGAGCACGGGAACGCCTCATCAGCTAGTCAGAAGAACCTTTAAGAATTCAGCTATGCACACAATTACCATGTTTCTACAAAGACAAATCCACCGCATGCCTATTTTACATTATGGACAGTGTTGCTGTTAGTACTGCGCTGCATCTGATGACCTTAAAGACTCTGTCTTAACATGATATGAGAAAATCTTTAGAGGCCAAGGAACTTTTGAAGGTGAATTTTTGATTCACTTTAAACCAAATTTCATTCCTGCTGTCCATTCTCCATAGCATTTATTATGTGCAATCAGAGACCAGCTCAAAAAAGAACTGGACAAAATGGAAAAGACAAGCATCAACTCCTTGTTGTAGTTTGAGAAATTGGTAAACTTTGTATCTGACTCAGTCATAGAGACTTCAACAACACTATCCAAATGCCCCATACAACATGCCAACTTTTGATGAAGCTGTCTCAAGACGGTGGAGCAAAATTCTTCAGCAAGCTCAACACAAGATCTGGATGGTAGATCATCAAAATGGAGAAAAAAATCCTTGGATGTCATGATGTTACACGTCATATGGTTTGGTGCTTGCTCAGGATGAATTTCAGCAAAAGATAGATTAATCATTCAGCATCCAACCTGGTCTCATTGCACATGTCGATAACATTCTTATTTATAGAAAGACTCAAGCAGAACTTGATGCAAACCAGAAAGCCACACTTAAGTGTTGGAAGACAAAGAACATTAAATTCAATTCAGACAAGCTAACAGTTGGTTCACAGGAAGTTATGTACTTTGGCCACACCATTTCAGCGGATGGTTTCAGATGGAACATGTCAAAGTCATCAAATAATTGACACCAGCAGCAAACAAGAATGTGCTGGAAATGATGCTGGGGATGATAATGTACTTGCCAGTTCTCAGATACAACAAAAGTCAGTGAGGAGTCTACTTAAAGACAACAGTGAATTCGCCTGGGATGGCAAAAAGCTGCACTGGAGAAGATCCAAAGCCATTATTTCTGGCCAATCTGTTGTTGCCTTCTAAGACGCATCCAAGTCAATTACATTGCAAGTTGACACAAGCAAGTCCATACACTGCTGCCATCTTCCAGGATGGTAATCCATGTCACTCAATACAGCTGAGGAAAGCTATGCACAGTGTATACCATTTTTTTGGCTGCAAACTATTCCACCAGTATGTCTACGGGCATAATGCCCTAGTTCAGACAGACCAAAAACCATTGGAAAGCTACATGAAGAAACCTCTGGCTGCTGCTGTTCTATGTTGCTTGAGCTACAAAACTACTGTCTCAAAATTGTACACATAGCAGGCAAGAATGTTCCAGTAGCAGAGGCCTTATCATGGGACTCCTTGCCAGCAGATTCAAGAAGACAGTACTGAAGACCTAGATGTGTCTGTGGATACAACATACTGTGAAAATGTCCTGTCAGCAACAAGAAAATGGAACAGCTGTGAGGCATCACTTTCATAAATTAGCAGATGCACCAGCTTAAAAAAAAAAAACTCCATCCAGAACAGCTGATCAGAGTTGCACTGGTAATGCCACCCTAATGTCAGAGATACCTGGATCTACAGAGACTAACTTTTGATTCTCGATGGCATCACTTTCAGAGGCAAGGAGATTTTTGTCCAAACTGCACCACATTCTGAAATGCTGAATAAGATCCGTGCCAGCCAGCTAAGCATTGGGAAGGTCA
Source organism: Nautilus pompilius (assembly GCA_018389105.1). Taxonomy (NCBI): domain Eukaryota; kingdom Metazoa; phylum Mollusca; class Cephalopoda; order Nautilida; family Nautilidae; genus Nautilus; species Nautilus pompilius. The sequence continues at coordinate 117,673 of JACATO010002742.1, read as the reverse complement.
AAAAGTGGTTCCAGAAAATCCTGTTTCGTCTGGCATGGAAACAGAAATTTACAACTATCGCCAGCTGTCCCACCTGTGCCCTTAAACACCCACAAGCCCCAAAGAACCTCTCATATCGCAAAAGATCCCTACCTCTTTCTGATAGAACATGGACACCAACTTCTTCACCTGGGACCACAAGGAGTGCCTGGTCACTGTTGACTATTGCAGTTGATTCTTTGAAGCCAACCAGCTGGCAACCACCACCACATTTACCCACTTTGCCTGTCATGGCGTACCAGAAGTCCTAAAAGTGGCAACAAACCTCAGTTCTTCTCTGAGGAATTCGACACCTTTGCAACCATCTGGGATTTCAAACATACCACCTCCAGTCTCAGGTACTTGCAATTCAACAATTTGGTAGAGAATATTTTACAGACAATTAAGAACATCCCTGATAGGGAGAAAATTCGATGGTTACATTGCCTTTCGTGAGTATCCTAGAGTATCACACCATCCCTGTGGATGGCCTGGCATTTCTAGTCCAACTCCTGATGGCTCATCAATAATGCTCCATTCTGTTGGTCACCATTTGAAAACTTACAGGACTGCAACAATTCTAGATAGGCCAGAAAACCTACTATGACCAATTTGTCTGCCTGCTGGCACTGACGAAGAAAGGCAACCAGATCTTTCTGTAGTTCCCAAAGGGAGATGGCTGGAAACCTGCCTGGCTCACAGTCTTGAGCAGTGTACTCTGATCATACTTTATCCAGGTGAGAGATGGCTGTACATGTCACAACTGTTGTTTCCTGAGGCAGTCCAAGTTATGAACACCATCACCGGACAGCCCATCGAGTTCTCTGACTACAAAACTGAGACCAACAGTTCCACAAAGCATCGAACCTTACAGAGAAGAGTGGCTATCTAGGTACATTTCATTGGAAAGGCAAAAGAGTCAAACAAATCAGCAGATAAAGCAAAAGAATATTACATTGTAATTCAGTGCATTGTAGGTATTTCTGAACTCTGCAAGGGCTTTGAAATCCACAGAAGAACTAACATTAAGAAATAAGTTAATGGGTCATGATGCTTTAGGGCTACATGTGCTTGTTGACTAATGGTAAAAACTTGTAACAGTGGTGACATGAAAACACCCACCAGAATAGAATAACATTTGGGTATAGTCATTGAAAAGCTGTCATTAGCAGATCGTGCATGGTCATATGGCCACCATGACAAGTGTGAAAGAAAAGTGAAAGCAACCAATCCACATGGCTCTGAAACCAAACACTTAGTGTCAGGGTCAGCGATATCTGGCTAATCCTTTTAATTGATTGGAAGTTTAGATATCTCAAGAAAATAGTATCTGAGTAGGCAGATGCCCTGATCACTCCAAAAAAATGGAAACATCTGCTGTAAGCATAATAGCATTGCACACCAAAAGAAGACAATGTCAGGATCAGCGGCAGAGAAATTATCAAACAGCTCCGTTAGTTAGTTAGTTGTATTACTAATGACTAGTTGAAAGAGGGTAGGTGCCTAAACTAACTGTTAATATTTTGCAATACTTTATACATAATACAGAATTGAGTTTGTTGATGCAAGTTTTGGTGCCAAATAAAAGATGTAAAGTATTATGTTTTTTTAAAAAAGCTTTATTTATTTTAATTTACTTTTTCAGATGATCTATCTTTTGCTTCTACTTGGATCACAACACGGGCTTGTGTTGAAAGAGTTGCATCTACATCTAAACCTGATGAACAGAGTGTCAGTGATGCACAATCAAAACCTGAAATGGAGAAACCCATAGAACCTCGAATCAAGCGGAGAAAAGTTGTACGGCGGACAAAGAGTGTGTTGGAAAGTTGCAATTTCCCATCAGCATATGCAACCAGTCCACCAACTGCATACACTGCAAGACCGCGTAATCCAAGAACAAAATCTGTAGCTACGGACAATCTTGAAAACTTTGAAAGAGATCGAAATGAGAATATGAGTAGTGCTAGTGTTTGTAAAACACCGAGGCGGAACCCTCACAAATCTGCAGCTGACGATGATGATGAAACTGACTGTGAAAATGATGACGAAAAATTTCGAACAAGGACTCAAACTCCTAGCACAAGATCTTTAGAAAGAGTAAAAGACTGGCTGAGTGACAAGAAGTCATCGAGTGATGGAGTTAAAATTGTAGTTGCTGATAAGCATCCTTTGGCATCTGCAATGCAGCGAATATCATTTCCACCTGCTGCTGGTCATTCCCCAAGTACATATCATACTCCACAATCAAGTTGTAGCGAAAACTCTGATCTTAGTGTAGGGGAGGTGATGACCAGTATAAAACTGGCTGGGAAGAGAACCTACCCTAATGTTAGTAGTGCACAGATGTTTAGTTTGAGCCAGATGCTTAATGATCAGGTATCTGCTAGTCCTAATAAAAGTAGAGACTCTGGCCTGTTTAGGTTTAGACGGTTTCTTCATGGGACAGATGACAAGCGATCAGAGCAGAGTCAGTCCCAACAGAGTAGCATTGTTGGTTTGGACTGGCTTTTCAGCACAGATAGCGAGTCGGTCACCTCAGGTATGCAATAAGTATCTAAAGTACATTTGAAAAGAAACATATTACCAGGTATTTTTTGGCTTCATTCACTTACACTCAAAATGTTAATTCATGTTTCAATTAAAGTTATTGGGTCTTTGTATTTTTACATTAACTTTTAAAATTTACTCAACTTTTATTTTAAAAACTGCAAGGCCCTTTTCAAGAATATAATATAATGATGGTGAAATTACATATTTGATGTCTTGCCTGCTAACAGCATTTTACACGAGTCCACCATATGTTCTCCATTCATTCTTTTTAGATTCAAGTTACATTGTAACTATGGCAACAACTTTAAGGTTCTAGTAGAAACTTTATTCTATTTTGCCTCACATCCCACATCCCTGTTAGGGGCAAAAAGATCTGTCTGGAAAGTGTATAGCTGAGACCTGTAGCAGCCATGATAACTGTTAATAAATATCTTTTTGTAGCACTAAGCAAGCTAGTGATGATTTCTTAAAATTGTTCTAGTTTAATGGAAGAGAAAGTCATGACATCTTAAAGGATAAGATGGTTTATGGAAGTAGACATTACTGTTAAGATTGTAAGCTGGGTTCAAGAATTACCACTTACAATTAGATGCTGACCCACACCAGTATTTATTAAGGATTATGGTGAAATATTTTAATTGTAAAAATACTTTATATGCCATTGTGAAAATTCAGGCTAAACTTTAGTTTTATTTAGATGTGTATGGAAAATTAAAAATGATGGAGGCTTCCTTTTATTGTGCATTGAAGAACTAAATTCTTTGTTTTTTTTAATATTATTATTATTATTGAGGTGGCCAAAATTAGATATTATATACATTCATATATATTATAATATCTGTTCTGCCTTCTAAGTGACTTTTCTTTCCCCATCTTTCAAAGATATTAAATAAGTAAAAACAATTTTCTTGGCAAGTAAGATTGATATTCAATTTACCCATATGCATGTTACTGATTGTATAGACATGAAGAAAAATAACTGAAAATGTTGAATCTGCACTTTGTGTAATAAATGACAGGTAGTAAGTGGCATCTGGAAACTAGGTTCAGATGTTACAGGTTTCAAATGCCATTGTGTGAGGGGAGAGTCTGTGAGATAGGAGTTTTCCTCCTTATGCTCTGAACGTGTGTTGTGCTGATAACCAAGTAAATGTTGTATTGCAATAAAACTGTCCTTCCAGGGGAGAGCCATTTGAACTCGGATGTGTCAGAGTCATCGAGCACTATCACCAATGAAGATAACAGCGTGTTTGGTGCCAGCCCAGACCAGCAGCCAGGCGAGTATCACCTGCTGAAGGAGAATGAGAACACATCACCAAGCAGTCCTAGCAATGATGACGAGCAGGTGAACAGTGGTGCCATACCCAAGCAGTTTAACAGAATGTCCCACCCTTCCAGCAGTCAGTCAGGTGAGGAGCTTGAAATTTTCAGAAGGCCAGCCCTCTCCAAATAATGCTTTATATTTGTATAGCCATGTATAACACTGACTTCTACAACTTTAATCTTTCTGGTGTAAGGAAAGCTAGGCTTTAAATCTGTCATTGACCTTGAAAACAGTGTCATGCATGGATTAGCATAGTAATTATCAACTCCCATACAAAGCTTGCTTTGTATCTCCATATCTTTCTTTTTAAAATGTTCTTTGATTACTTTCTTTGCATGCGTTGAATGTGTTTCTTACAATTTTTTTTTTTTTTTTGGCCTATTATACCAAATTTAACCTTTAGTAAATAAAAATATTTAAATAATAAATGGTCAATCAGAAAAATAGAAGGTCATCTTTCATTTGGAAATTCAGTGAAAAACTATTTTTTATTTTTAAATTATACGTAACATTTGCATCTTGCATCCACATAAAAACAAATTTATTAATTCCACTAAATGCAAATAAGTAAATTAAAAAATGTTTTTTTAATGTGTACACATCAGGATATTTAAGTTTTTGGACTCTTGCTGCATGCATGTCATTAAAATTCCTCTATTGTAACAATAAACAGAGATGATTACTAGAGATCTAATTGGTGGTTATTGTAGATTTCTTATGTAAATTGTTGTCTTTGAGAGATTTTAAGATGTTTTAAGTTCTTATTATTTCCATTACCACAGATGGTGGTTTGTGCCACATCTGTCTGGCAGGTCAAGGAATTCTCACGTCGTGTGTGGCTTACCTGAAGTGGCTCCTTTTCTGCTAAACTCCCAACTTGCCTCGCATCTTCGGGGTTCTGTCAGACCTGTTGTTTTCAGCTGTTGGAGTTGTTCACTTAGATGAAACAAGAGACCTACACCATAGCATAGCCTATTGACTCTGGCAGAGTTGCTTCTCTACTCCTGATGGGATTGGGGGGAGCATGATGACAAGACATGGGCTTAAAAGTGGAAATGGTTTTTTTCTAGTAAACTGAATAATCATTAGAGTATTGGTGGGTTGTTCACTTTGCCCTGCCTGATTAACATAATGTTTCTGTTCAGCCATTTTTGAAAATCTTATTTTAAAAAAAAAAGGAAACAATGGTTTATTTATTTATTTCACTTTTTTGTGTAATTTAAGTTTAAAATTAAATGTGTATGCAGCATGAATGAATTTGTAAAAAATAATGCAGCCAACCCAGCGGATGCTTGTTGCCATGTAACCATTCAAAACTAGAACAGACTCTTACTGATGACCTCTTTCTTGCTAGCTTACACTTGAAATGTTGTAAGGGTAAATTTTTCCCCATCTTCAGATGAGGGTCCCTACAACTCGTCCCCAGATCCTCCTGATCCAGAGACACTGAGGAGAAACATCATTGAAATCCTGGACGACACTAATGAGTTTTCTGAGAAACTGAAGAAGTTGAAGGCCGTGGTGCAGTCGCGGAGTGAGTAGAAACTTCGGCTAAGTTGCTGACTGAAGCATGCAGGAGACGAGCCTTCTGCTCACATAGTTACAGTCGGGCTGCATGAAAATAACTCCAGATCACCAGCTGTAGTTTTCTTTTTTTTTTTAAATCACCAAACGTGTCTAGTTATGGCTACCATTATTGGGAGGCATTGCAATCAAGTAGAATGTTGAAGAAGGAAAAAAAAAACAATTTCTGATTTTGCTTTTAGAAAGGGAGAGAACAACAACAACAAAAACCTAACTTTCGCTAAAAGGTTACAAAAGACTGCGTGTTTCAGGTTTTGCCTTTGGCTCGATGTCATTCGTTCATTTCATCTACTGTCTCTAGTTTTTCTCATGTGAAGTCAGTTGCTTAAGGTTCTTTGTTCAGTTGCTTTTCCTGTTATAGCTGAGAAATCCGTGTGCGCACGGGGCAGCTCTGTTCTGACTGAACCTTTGGTCGTTTTACACTGGCAAACCAAGGCTGCCATTAACTTGAGATTAAATGCAGTGAGGGCTTAAGGTTCATAACAATTGAATAATTGTCTGTCTGCAAAATCTCTCTCTTTGAAATAATAAGGATGAACAGAAATTGAATTTTGCTCCTGGAATCGTCGATTTTGTTGTTACATCTATATAAAATGTCTCCCCAGCCAATACGTGCAAATAACTATAGTTAACTGTAGCGTAAAGAAAGATGTCCTTAGTTTTCCAAACTAATAAGAGTAATGGATATGTTTTCAGTTCAACTTTCCTAATTTAATCTGACATTTTTCTTAATTTTCCAACTTATCAGTTACATTTTGGTAATCTATTAATGCTGTCTGTACTTGCTTTCAGATCTTTACCATCTTCCACTTTAAAAAAAATTGCTTTGCTTTGCTTTGCTTTTATCTTTCTGCTCTACATGGATTTGCTCTGACTGCTTTTCTTATGTATTTCTCAACTCTAATGTCATGCTCCCTGTCTCCTTTCTTTCTTTTCCTATCTATTTAGATAGCACTTCTTTAACACCTTGTAAATGTTTTAATCACTTTCATTCTCCACTTTTAGAATCATAGCTTATTTATAATATTAGTGTGGTGTTTATAATGTTAGATTTAAATGTTATTTAATACTTGTTTTCTTTTAAGACATTTTTAAGATATTTTTTTTTTAATTTTATAGAAAAAACTGCATCTCCAACAGAAGAATTAGAAAGAGAATCAAAACAAAAAGGTAATGTTGTTGTTTTTTTATATCTATTTTTTGGTTTGTGATTAATAAAGAATTTTTAAAGCAGTCTCTCTTTCCATCTCTCTGTGCATCTCCATCCATTTCTCTCTCTCCATCTCTCCTTTCATTTTACTACTAACCATTTGTTTCATACATCTACAGTCTTTGATCCTGAATGTAAATTTCATTATTATTATTTTGCATGTAGGTTTTTTTTTTTTAAATTGTTGTATTGATCTTTAGTATCCATGATATCTGAGATGCAAATCTTTTCCTAGCCTGGTTTTCTCCCCTTTTTTTCTTTTGAAAAATTTTTTATGCCACTAGATCAGAAATAGATAACTTAAAACTTATATTCTACATCATTTTCAGGATTGTCTAGGACAGTGGTTCCCAACCTTTTTGGACTCGTGGACCTTTTTCTAATACTCAAAAGACCTGCGACCCCCTGCTACACTTCCATAATTGAAAAAAAAATCACATAAATAAGAGTTTTATTTGAATATATTGATAGTTTTGAGAGAAATTCACCAGGAAAAAACATTTTACACTCATCCTTCAACACATCTTTCTTTCTCAAAATTTAGTGACCTAATCTGATGTTTGTTGTTGTCTGGACAGCCAGTTTGGAAATTCATGGCCGTGTATTTGCCAAAGCCAACCTCATGTCATCCTTAACATTGAGCCTTTTCCCTGCCTTTGTTTTGATGTGAACAAGAGTTGGAAATCCAGTCTTGCAGACATGGGTGGAGGCAAATGGAAGCAGAACTTGGAAAGCAAGCATAGTGACATTGGTCGTGTTGGTGCCCAAGTTGCCTAAAATCGAGCTGGCTAATGTGCGTCTGGCTGAAGTCACAATCCAGTCCTTGTAGCATGCTCTGCCCCAGGCATCGTGGTCCGAGTCTTTTAGATGCAGGCCCCAATGGCATTAGCCAATGTGAGCACAGCTCGATTGCATCAGTCATACTGTGATAACAGTTCAAGTTCTGGCCTTTGTCGCCAGCAGTGTATTGCCCATGTTTCTATGAGGGTGCCAGAGCAACAGGAAGCCACAGGGGAGCCGGTGATGCAAGTGTGTTACCGCAGAAGCCTGTGATGCAACCGTGAGTGTCTGCCATGGGAGGCCAGCCTTACACCTTCAGCGCTCGGCCTCCCATCGGTGATACCAGTGCATTGGATGCAGGGTAATTTTTGTATACTTTTTTTTTTTTTTTGGAAAAAAGTGCATCTTATAAGCTGGCAAATATGGTACATATAAGCAAAACAGATACATACTCATGAACAGTCATACAAACAAAAACTGAAACTTCCAGGGTTTTGTGACCCCCCCAACCCCCCAGAAAACTGCGGTTGGGAACCACTAGTCTAGGAGAAACTATGCTTGCTGAATATTTATCTCCAGCATTGGTGTGGTATATGTATAATAACAGACTCCTTACTAGAGCCCTTCATTTCTAGATGATTAAGGGGTTTTTTGTCTTCATTTTTTAGTAGTTTTTGTTCAGTTGACAAAATAACTTTCTTTACAGTTGTATTCTTTTTTCTTTTGTTTGTTTTCTGTATGGAATTTTTTCCAGTCTTCTAAAACTGATTACTTTTGTTGCTCTCTTAGTTTTGGAAAAGTTTGATCCTATATAATTACAAGGTGAAACTTTGGATTAATGAATGTGTTAAATCCAGGACAAGCCACAATGGAAGATAAAGCAACATCACCGGATGGAGTGGCCGGAGCTGTTGGTGGGGTTGCAGCTGCAGAAGATGTAGATGTACGTTCAAATGATTCTAAGTCTGTCACACCCACAGAAACATCAGCATTGCTCCCATCAAAGGAGGAACTTCAGTTGAAGGAGGAATTGAAGAGCAGAAAGTAAGTGTCACAAATTGGCCGAAGGAGTTCTGTCAATATTAAACTCTACACATTAAATGTTCTGGTTTCGAAACTGTTTCCTTGAATTTTTTTTTTAATGTAAAAATTTTATTGCATATGTGTGTGAAATCTCCCAAATTATTATTTTATCAAAGATTGAAAAGGATGCATGATCTTCACATTCAAAATTCTTATAGAAACTAGGCTGTTATCTTTCTGTCCCCTCCAACAGGGTTTATTGTTGAAAGGGAACTGTTTTCCTCTGCATTGATGGCTACCAAACATCTTCTGCAAATGAACGAGTCTTTTGATGTATTTTTCAGACCAGTGCTTAGCTACTCTAACGCTGGACCATTTTCCCAATTAGGTAGGTTTAAATATCCCAAAAACTACTTTCTCTCAGTTAGCAGGGGTTTGTTCAGCATGTTGGGTTCTGGAGCCATTTGGGTCACCTCTCTTACTTACTTTTTATAGTCATGCTGCTCATGATTAATGATGGCACACTGTCCTCCATTTGACGTAATGATCCTTTGACCAAGTCAAGCTGGTCTTTTGGTCTGTTTGCTTTACCAATGTATTTTTACCATAGCCATAGGTTGAGTAAACTTATTTTTGGTGGGTGGGTAATAGGTCTTGCTTTTGGGCTAGATGTGTTAACTGATTTCTTAATATGACAGCACTTTTCTTGAATGACATAGATGCTAAATTCTGGGCAGAATTGGGTCGTGTTTAGAATTTCCTTTAGTGCATTGAATCATAGCTGTTCATCTGTTTGACTATGGCTATCCTGCATAATTTGGAAGAAAGAAAACATTCTTTACAAACCTGGATAACAGACAGTGCAGAACTAGAACTGGAAAAGCAATATGGCACATTCTTTCTGCTCTGGTGGTACTTGTGTTCATTATGCATCTATACTGGTAATCAGTCTGTCTTGTAGAGGCCATGATGGTTTCCTTCCTACATGTAACTACTAAACCAAAAAGAAGCAATTTAAATTATTTTAAAATTGAAAGTAAAATATCATCAAAATAGAGTATTATACTGATTTGCTACTTTTGCTAATTGTTTTACATCCTATAAATTTGCATGAGGAGACTTAAAGATGACGTATGGCATTGAGTTTCCACTCCTAAAAGATTTTCAAACTTTTGAGAGTAATGTTCAAATGAAGCCCAGCCAGATACAATTAGTGATTCTGTTTTCATCTTGGGAGTGGTTGGGGGGGTGTACTTCATGTCAGATTTAAGATTGAACAATTATTTTTTTTAAAATATAGCAAGGGAAGGGAGATAGCAATACCAGAAAAACACAAGCTTAATGACAGCTAAAGTTTTCAGATACAACTTTATCCATTGTGAGCAGAAAAACCAAATTCTCATCAAAATTTAAGTGCACAACCAGGCTTAAAGGATAGTATATGAATAGTGAGAGTGCAAATTAATGGTAGTCATAGTTGAGTGGAAAGAAATCTATTTAATAAACAAATAAAAATATTAAAAATTATTTTGGGGGTCAAATAAATAAATTTAAAAAAAAAGCAACTTGGCAAACAAAAAGACCTACAACTGGGATTTCTTCATACTGAACTCTGACTCTGTTCATTTTCTTTTTTTTTTTAAGTGATTAATGAATTTATTTATAGTGCAGTTGTATCAGTATCCAATTAATTTATTTGATAGACGGCAACATCGGAGGGAGATGCGGCGATGTCGAAGGAGCTCACCTCCCCTTGCTACACTGACTCACCTGGCTGCAGGTTCTGGTGGTCACATGGCATATTGTCATGACGACACAACTGAAGGTGCACACCACTATTTCCAAGACGAGCATGGTAAGATTTTCCATATCTCACTTACCTTGTCGTCTTCTTGCCAATAGTAAATTTTTCAAGCATTTGTGTTTAAACCATTTTTAAAAAATCTTAAGACTAAATATGAATTTTAAAAAAAATAGGAAGTACCAGGAAAACTACCGATTTTTTAAATTCCTCAGTGGGAAGCCTATTTTGTAACATTGAAGATTTACACAAAAAAAATAGAGTTAAATTCAAAAGTTAATCTTTTTTAAAAGTAAGTTTGTTGTTTTTTTTTTATTATTTACTTCAGCACCTACTTATTTGTATTTTCTGAAACACTTCTTTTGATGCTTGGTTAAATAAATATTCTCCACAGATTTCTTCGCTGCACTAAAATGCGGTTCTTCCAGTCTTCAGTGTGTTTTAACTTCAGGTAACTGGTACGCGTACTCGTTTGGAGAAAACAGTTCTGGGGTAGCCACAGGTGTTCTCGACACCCAAGAAAACTGGATAGACGTATTAAAAAATGAAAAATGGTAAGTCAATTGGTGTTTGGTGAACACTAAGGTTATTTATTCGTAAGCGTTTCCAGACAGTAAAAAAAAAAACAAACAAGAATTTTAAATAAAACAAATGATTGTTAAATTTCTTAAAGAATTGTGTGTACTTTCATTGTATATTTAGTTTTAATACACAGTATTTTCACATGTAAGAACAAAGGAGTTTGCATTTCTGAACACTGCTTGCTGCTCTTGAAAGTGCCACTATGTTATCTTATTCTAAATAGTAAAGTATAATTTTTTCAGATTTTGGTAGATTTATTATTGTTATTAAGATATATCTTAAGAATAATGTCTAATTGTATGTGCATGAGTTCAAAACAGGTCTTCCATTTGTTTAAAATATATTCATACCAAGGTGAAAATTTGCTGAAGCTTCATGATTCTAACCATCAGTTAAAGTGAAAAGTCAGTTGTTTTTTTTTTTTTAAATTTCCCTTCTATTTTTAAGCAGCAGCATCAATAAATTAATAAATATAAGTTAAACTATTATATTTAGATTTTAAATTGAAATATTTACCCAATCAAAAGAGTGCTAATCTTTGACTGCACTTAGCATTCTTTTGATATGGTAAAACTGACTGCGGGTTTTTCTTGGTTCTTCAGAGATTTTAAATCAGCTTCTGTACATTTATTCAAGAAGACAAGACACCAGAATGGCCACAAACCATGTTCAAATAAAAATAGAGCAATATATGAAAAAAAATCTCAACATATTTGGGTTTGAGAGGAACATAGTAAAGAGATAAAACATTACTAATGGAGTGCTACAAGGTTCAATACATGGACCTGTTTTTTTTGTTTTTTTTGTAAAATATATGGATAGTGGTATCTAATTGTACATATGAAATTTGGAAAGGAAACCAAGCTGTATGGTAAGATGAGTTTCAATTGTAAATATATTGGTCTCGGTAGTCCAGCTTTGCTTATTATAATTTGGGTAGTAAGTAAGCTTGTTACAAATGTAAAAAATGAAAGGTGATATGGACAGTAATCTCAAGAGTTGGAGGCAGTAAAGACAATAGGAAGTTTCTGGGTATCTTCTTTGCACAGATCACTGGTTTTACTTTTACTGACGTCCATGGTCCAGGTACAGAATCCTCATCACCAAAGGGATATTGTTTTTCTGGACAAACTTTGGAAGGGATTTGCTAGAATGACTTTAAGTGTATGTAATTGAAGTGACCAAGAAAGAATAAAATGGTTTGAGTTGTTTAGTAGTGACTTGAAAAAAAAATCTCAGGTAAGATGTAAGTACTTGTAAACAAATTCTTTGATGTTAGGTTGCATGTCGGCCTATATTGAATGTTGGAAAATTGTTCTAGTTTTGTTTAGTCATAAAAGCTAGGAATGGCTTTACCAAGCAAAGTAAATTCATTGTTTTAAAAATCTGTCTGGTGCCCATTTTAAGACAAAAGGCAGGAAGAGGAGCTTTTATAAGCTCAAAAATCCATCTGACTTCAGCTGTAAATTTTGAAGTTGTCTCTGTAGTTTATACTTCTGCAGTGGTGGAGATGGAAGAACCAAGTAATGGAGGTTTAATCTAAAGTTCTAGTTGTAAGAATGTTTTTCTTTCCAGGGAAACATCATCAAGTAGTGGATCTGGATCCGCTGTTGTTATTGACTCTCCCAAAACTGAAGAATCTCGACCTGGACCTTATCACTTCAACAGTTTTGATTTTGATCCAGATGTTCACAGGCATTCTAATTTTTATACATGGCATTCCTTACGCGGATTAGGGGACTCGTACACAGAAAACATCCAGCAAAGGGGGGAAAATTCATTCTCAGACTCTGACAGTTCTCGTCAGGGCTCATCTAGCAAACCGAAACATTTTTACAAACTCTGGATTCTGCCCACCAAATTCATCAAGATTCACTTCGATAGACTAGCTTTGCTTGCTCTGCTGGACAGGTGAGTAAACAGAAGTTAGGTGGATATTCTTCATTATTTACTTTTTCCAGACCTAATTTAGCTAATTTATTTTTACTTTCTCAACTGTTCAAAGACACCATTTATCAACGAATGTCTAGATTAAACTTTTCTGGTCTCTCAGAAACTTATATCTTTAGCATTGGTAATAGTTGAAACATGTCTGTGTGGGACAGCTTGAACAACTCTGCAAAAAAGCCTTGCAATATCAATTAACATCCTTGCGCATTTGTAAGGTTCCCTCCTCCCAGGTCAGCTTGATTTTGTGCCTATTCAGAAAATTGGTTCAAGCAAAACTTGAAAATTATTTCAATGTGTAAAAAGAAGCCATCTTTTTCTCATCTTGTAAGCACTTTTTGAATGGCGATGTCAGAAATGGTTATGGCTACTGCGATGTGACGAGGTGCTGATGTTTGCCTTTAGAAGTCTGTTCTGTTATTTGGTATGTATCATTCATAATAGGTGTTAAGATGGTTGCCAAGACAACTATCTTAGAATGAAACAAAGGGAACCACTGACTGGGATTGTGTTAATTTCATAGTCTGAATATTTGGCACTTTGGTAAGACACTCTGCTGCTAGAAACACTCCTTTTGCACATACAATATTGGTTTTGTCATGTCATGTTCCAATAAAAACCAATCCTCCACCCCCCCAGCTATAAAAAGGAATATCTATTTGTCTTCGTTCATAAATATCGTCTATTGAAGAATTTATTTTGTAGATATGATGATTGCATTTACAGATATGAAAATCAGCCATCTGTTCATATCATTTGTAGTCTACTTCAAAGCCTTTTTTACCATTGAAGTATTTGAATCAATGATAACCATAAATTATACATTCATGATGTTTGCTTATTGTTTCTTGATGCATCCTATGTATTTATATGATGTCCCCATAGCATTTATGGGGTATTGCCTTGTTTCTTAACACTTTGATTGGAAAGTGCTCCTTGTTTGGGCATGTGATCATAGCATTGCTACAGTAACACAGGTGTGATGAGTGGCCGAACATCAGGTCTTTCTACCAACACCAATTTGTTCCCATGCATTCACTTATTCATTTGAAATTATAATAGCGAGCAAGCATATATAATCTATAAAAGAGTTAATCAGGATTAAGAAAGCTAAAGAGACAAGCTACATCATCAAGCTAGATGCTGCAAACTATGAAACATGTACAACAATTAGTGAGGCAGCAGGAAAGTTTGGTGTGAACAGAAAAAATGAATTTGAGTGGATACAATATGATGATGAGGGAAAACTAATTATTGACCTTGCCCAAGATGAGAAAGAAGCTACCTGGGGGTGATTGAAAACTGAGATGCTGAAGAAATAGATCATCAATTTTTTTTTTACCGGTTTTCCAAACATGATGAATGTGGCATACGAATCACAGGTAAACTATGAAACTTTAGGCACAGATAATTTGTATCTCCACTGGCAGCAGAGGTTTTAAGATACTGAATGGCTTGGAATGGATGGAGTACTGAGCTGCCATCTGCACAACACAGAAAACTGTTGTGCAAAATCTGCCTTATCACCAGGAGGAAAAGGTGGAAACATTCCACTTTAATACTCGTAGAGCCATTGTGTTCTAATGAGACTTCTTTGGCCGATATAAGAGGCAAGGATGAGACATCTGGCTATTTTGACATGCTGGGCAACACAACAATGCACCGCTCAACAGTCTATACTGATATTGAAAAGTGAAGTTAGATCCAGTGATAAACAAACAAACCAACTGCAGTATGTTTTAGAATTTTGTTTTATTTCTGTTGTATTATTTTTCCCCCCTCTTCTCAGAAAGATAGAAGATTTCCATGATAATCCACTTTCTTTTGGAATGCTTGCATTGTGGTTTTCTTTTTTTTTCTTGTGTGTCAATGACAAAACAATTGTAAGTAAAATATAATCAGTAATGCTTTGATATTTGTTGTGTACTTTGTGCTGTCGTTTGGAGATATTCTCTTGTGGGGAAGGTTTGAGTTTCATTTTCAGTTTTTGACTCTCTTTTTATTGCACCCAATAATCACCCACCTCTAACTTTTGAATTTTGATGAGTTCCAATAAACACCCAGGTAGCAATTGGAACCAAGGACATATCTCGGAATCAAGATTAAATTTAGAAATCTATTAAAATTCATTTTTATTTTATATTTTTTTGTTTTTCAGAAACCTAACTATAACGGAGAATGTTGTAGCCGTATTTATGGCTGTAGCTGTCAGTGCGTTGGGAGCAACCATTCTTTCTGCTCATTTTTACTACGATTTTTACATATTTTTATTCTGCTTCATACTTTCCAGTTGTCAGTATTCTCTGCTCAAGGTGAGTAGCTTTGATTTTGAGGTTTGTGCTTTCGAAGCTCCAGTTACTTTTGTGAGTGCTTTACGATATTGACGTAGATCATAATGCCAACACTACAATACAGTAAGCTTAAAAATGGTGGGTGGGTTGGGGAGAAAGTTCTCTAAGTTAGGGGCTATGTTTTAGTGTATTTATTTTTGCTATCGTTATCTCAAACCATCTCAACTCTTCCTTACAGAGCGTTCAGCCTGATGCAGCATCACCAATGCACGTAAGTTTCATTGTATTTCTAGTTCACTTGGAGCCTGTAAAATATAAATTTATCTTGTATGGTGGAGGGCTAAGAATTCTGTAATAAAGGCAAAAGAGAGAGGAGCTGTGATAAGTATCTGTTACCTTGACTAGATGCCAATGCAAATCACAAATTTGGTTTAATTAGTTAATATCTCTATAGGTTAACATTACCTCTATAGACACTGAAATCTACTGAAGCAAATTTACATTTATGTACATTATATCTTAAAGTTTGTAGCATGCCACATTGTTTGAGTTTTCTAAAACATTTTATATTAATTGATAATATGTTGACATCTTTCTGCTTTCATTTAATTATTGGTATGAATTTTAAAAAAATAGTTTATCAGATTTAAATTGAGAATAAAATCTTGTACTTTCAAGAAAGATGTGCAAGTCTACTGTTATTATAAGAGAAATTCCTTTTTAAACATATAAATGAAAATACCAGATGATCAGAAAGTCACTTTCTGTTGTCAGTTGCTTATTACTCCCATTAACATGCTATGGCTTGGAAGTAAGTGAGCATACACAGGGGTTCACCAGGAATGCATTCCCTGAGTTTGTAGTTTTTTTGCCAGTTATATTGTGTGACATTACCCTTTTTTTTTTTTTTTTTGTCTGTGTAAGCTTATAGAGCTGCCTCGCCTGCAGAGAGATGGGGAGGGGAGGGGGGGAGTGTGTGCGCGTGTGTAGGGGGGTGCTATGAGCAGCCTTTCTGCAAAACCTAAAATTTCCTATAGTAACGAATGTAATGTAAGGGCAGCTTTGTGGGTCTGTTGTCACAACGCCTCAAGAGCCTTACTGTAGTTTCATTCATTAATTTGAGGAGACAGGATCTGTGACCAATGGACCACAATCAGGACGCTCGCCTACATCTGGATAGTTGTTGCAGAAATTGGACACGGGAATCCTCAAGGAGAATGCGGCACCCATCAAACTGCTGGGTTCACTGTCCTACCCCAGCAGACTGACTGTCAGAGGTGCAGCTCAAGACACTGAAGCTGTCTCAATCTCAGATGCAAAGACTGCAGAAACTGCTTTAATGCAGACTATAAAGCATCTTTTCATTATCAGAACAAAATAAAATACAAAAATTAAAATTAAAAAATAAATTTAAGTGAATGAACTTAATTAAACACAAACTTTTTTTTATTTTTATGTTTAAACTGTTTTTGTTTACTTTTTAGGGCTACAATCGTTTAATATTATTCAGCCGTCCATTTTACTTCTGTTTGTGCTGTGGCCTTTTGAAGCTGCTGGACTATGCAACAAAGACAGTCTCATCAACAGCATTCCATCTCTACTGTATACCCTTCACGGCAACCACATCACTGACATTTGCCAGAGAGCTTATGAAAAGTAAGTCTTAGCATTTTCTTAATTTGCCAATAAAATTGATCTCGCTTTCTTATTAACATTAAAATCTTTTGATCAGTTAATGTATGATCATGTTATTACCAAGAGTTTGTGCTGCCTTTTGTTGTTAGCTGAGAGTTCATGTGATTAGACTGCCTGGTACTGTGTTAGGTGGGGGAGTCCTATTGAAATAAAGTGCTGATTGGAGTTTTGATATACTAAAACTTGTTTGCTTCAAGGTACAGAATTTCCAAGTGTTGCAATGGGAGATGATCATGGTGTCAAACTTGGCTCCATGCTGGAGCTCTTTGCATCTGTAGTGCTAGTGATGAATCAGTGTTCCATTAGAAAGAAATTAGTACGCACACTTTCAAAATTTAAAATCTCAGTTTTAGGATTTGGTTTTAGTGCATATTTAAAAAGAAAAATGTTTGTAGGAAAATTTAAAAAAAAAACATGTATAACTCTAACTGCATCCCATGTAATAAGCAGGTTGTCAGATGGAGCTCTCACCTGGACTGATGTTTACTGGAATACCTGTGCTACTTAACCACCCCATTATCTTTTGAATAATTTTTTTTTTAATTTGTAAGAAAAGAACACAAACTGGTTGTGCACCATTTTGGAAAGGGGTAAAGTTTTATGTATTAGTTGGATAGTGAGATTAACAACTTAATATGGTATTATAAGAGCCTTTCTTTGTTATATTGATTGATTGATTTTTATTTTATTATTCTATTTATTTTCAGTTTTCATTCTGTTGTTTCCGCTGGTGTTCACTGTAGGGTTGCTGCCACAAGTCAAAACTTTCACGATGTACATCTTGGAACAAATGGACATGCATGTCTTTGGTGGGAATGGTTAGAATTTAAACAGTTCCTTCTTTGAGTGCACTGACAGTTAGATTTCTCATCTGCTGCTGCCCATGGAATGAGACCAAATAATAAATCAGACTTCTTTTTTCAGCCACTACCAGCCTGGGTGCCGCTTTCTACTCTGTGTTCCGCAGTTTGATCTGGGTTACTCTGCTTTATGGCTTCTGTTTTTATGCTGTACAGGTAAATGGTTTTTGCAATTATAATTATTCCATTCCTCTATAAAATACTTGTCATACAAAGCAAGAATACCGCGTGGCTATAATTTGCCTTATATTTACTATTCTTCTTCAATTCATTTTGTTCTCTAATTAAAACCTCTTCTTAGTTCGTATATGACTGATTAAAAATATTTTAAAAATTGATTATTTTTTTTTTTTTGTCTTTGTTTAAATAATCTTCCTCCTCCATCAAAAAAGATATGGATGTTTTGCTAAATACAAGAAATGGGTGGAGGGGTTGCTTCAGTGCATGGCAGGCATGGATGATTCACCTGCAGCTATTCAAGAATTCATACAATTATTAGTCTGTTTTGTGCTAGTTTCTTGATAAGTTAGAACATTTTACTCTGTAAGTCACTGTGAGCAGATGTAAGAAATATTGATATTTAAGAAAATATATATGATGTTTGTTTATTTTTCTTTGTTTAGCAAAAAGAAGGCTCACAGCATGTGATGTTCTCAGTCCTGTGTGCCCTCATGGTGGCGTTTTCCTATCATCTCAGTCGCAGTGCCAGTGACCCCAGTATTCTGATGTAGGTTTTTTGTGTAGCTCTGTACACTGAGTTTTAACAAAGGCGGTCATATCTAAGAAAGACAATTAGAACTCTCATCTTAGACAGTCATAAAAAAGAAAAGAGAAAGACATAGTTGTGGAACTCTAAAACGTTCTTAGATTTTTAAAAACTATTTTAACAAGTTAAAAATTGCAACTTAGTCATTGAAATATTTCAAAATTAAATATGAAAATGTCAAAGATGCAGCAGAACAATTATTTAATATTGATGCTTTGTTTCCTGCTGGAAGAATGGCTCCCATGTTTAACATTACATCTTTCAGTTGTTAGGATGGTTGTTGAGAATTTCTACACCATTTTTACTTAAACAGTAAATGCGTTTCCTGTCTGTAACAACATTATCTGTGATGAAAGTGGTAATGAGACAAAACAAGGTAAAAGATTTAAAGGTACGTTGTAGTTATTTGACAAGTTGAGGGAATGTGCATATTAAGTCAAAGGTTATAATGGCTGGCCTAAGATGGCATCACCCCTGAAGTAATGCACAGCAAAGAAGGCAGTTTGTTCCCTACTTCAGACTTGTTAAGTAATTGTAGTCAGTAAAGCAGTGACTTTGCTACCTTTTTTAACTCTTAAACAGCAGTCATCGTCAAACGCTGATTTAACTTTTCTCACCTCTGTTTAAATTCCCAACTAACTTATGGTAACAATAGAGGCAGGCCTAAGAAGGTTATTTCCATTGCTTGCCAGGTATCAGGAAATTTCAGTCGTCAGTACCTCACTAATAACCATGAGCAACTCCTATCCCCTGACCTCTCAGGGTGGTGCCTCACATAGTGTGGCCATGTACGCTGACCCTGTGGAAAGTTTTGAGAATGTTGGAAGACCTGCAGTGAGGAGGGATACTCACCATCAGACACATTATCTGGTGAGGAAAGTGAAGAATATCAAACGAGATGTGATCTGGCTGACTCAGAGAGAGACCCTGAGGAGGGTGATTGCCAGCGCAGGATGCTGCTGCTGCCAGCTGCATGTTCGGTCTTTGCTTGGCAACATGGTAATGGTTTCATGCCAGCTTTGCCTGTTTTTGACAGAGGTAAACAAACCAGACCTCCAGGCAAGATTGTTAGTTTTTTTTTTCCTTTATCTAACAAAAAAATCAGAACATATAAAATTAGCAAAGGACTGACAGATAGAATTTGCTTTGTTTACATTCTAATTTAATGGTTTTGTAGAGTGGTGATGTTAACAGACGGTGATATGTAATTTAAAAATAATTTTCCTTTATCACTTGAATAACACTTTAAACCCTTTATCTTTTTTTCTTTTTTATTAACCCAGATCGTTTATCAGAGACCTTGTATGTAAAAAAAGAAAGAAAGATGACGAAATGGAAGAGCAAGATGATTTAGTTGATCCATTACCTGAAAAGCTGAAGAAATGTGTGGTAAGTTGAGAGATTCTGTTTTTCTCTCTGCCTCTCATTTCATCAAAGTTCTTCACAAGTTTTGGAATAAAAATGAAGTAACCTGAATTTATAGCAAATTTTAAAGTGTATTTTAATAATGTTTCCGTGTCAAAGAGACTCACTTCTTTTCCTGAAGTGGTCAGCCTAATGCGGCCTGGTTTCTTTCCATCCATATTACCACTGCTGTATCTGGCTCTGTTTTGCAGACCAACCTGATGGTCCAGAACCCTGTTGCCTTAAACATTTTAGAATGTGTGTGCAAATATGGAGACCATTAGAATATTCAGAGGCTACATCATAATTCCAATGCAACTTTTATTTCCAGAGCGAGCGATTGCAGTCTGATCTCATTGTCTGCACAATGTTTGTCATCGTCATGTTTGCTGTGCATGTCAGCACAGTATTCAGTAGTCCAGTTTTACAGGTGAGATATTTTGGAATTTAAAAAGAAAAAAAAAATTTTAATGGCAATTATGATTGGGTACAAATTTACGAATATAGCATTGTGAACTTTAAATGGGCTGTTCACTTAAATCTTAGTTTGACATTGTGATGAAAGTAGTAGCCACAAAACGGCACAACCCTAAGGTAGTATATGCTTGTTGCAAAGAAGCCTTGTAAACAGTGTGCATCAGCTAGGCTTGATTTTTGTATGGATGTTTTTGCATGCTGAAGCTGTTGAGATGGACATTTCTCTACAGTTGTACCATTCATTGTCATAGATGTGGATTGACGTCCATAGCCAATTTTTCCAAAACTAAAATGGCTTAAGGACAAAAGCAACAGTGTTTAGGTGGCGCAAGTGTTTTTGAGAAGGGACATCAGTTACAGATGACCCTCAGTCTAGTCAACAATAAACATTGTCATTAGCAGAGCATTTATCAGGCTTTGCAAAGCATGGAACTAAGCAAATGCATGGCATCTTCATAGTGATGTCTTTGGCTGCACATTGCAAATGCTATACTGGTGGCAGTCCCTGATATTGGAGCATAAGTCCTAGCACAGCCATTCTATTCCCTAAATTTCTGGCTGTTCTTGGTGCTGTTGTTGTTGTTGAGCAATATGCATCGGGTTATCGCTTCATCTACAGTTCTCCGGGTTGCGATACCTCTGGTAGATCTTGCATACCCTTCCATTTCTCCCAGAACTGGAGCGCTCTTCTTGGGTTTTTGGCTAGGGTTTCGGGTCAGTTCTCATCTTCATTTGGAAGGCGGTGTGTTCGGGGGCAGTTTAGTATGACATGTTCTGCCATCTCCTCACCTAATCCGCATTTTCTGCAAACAGAATCTGCTGCGTGGCCTATTTTCTTCAACCAGTACTTGAGTTCTGGATGGTGTCCGTTGCAGAGGCGATTTAGGGTAACCTGCTCTGCCCTGGTTAAGTGCTTCTCATCATTTCGGTTGATCGTTTCTCCTCGTTTTCCGTAGATAGCCCGTAGTCGGGGGTGTTTAATGTGTTCACTGCGAGTTAGTCAGCGAATTGTGGCTTTGGCCGTTGTGTACAGCCAGGATGTCTCGTTCTGGTTTTCTCCTGTCTCTTCTTTCACTTTGACGTCAGCCATCTCATTCCCTATAACCCCACAGTGGCTTGGGCACCATGTTCTTGGTGCTGAAGTTGAAGCTCAGAAGGAGGTAAGTTTTCTTACAGTGAGGAGGTTCAGGGTATTGTAATGACAAAACTTCATATGTGCAAAGATGGTCTCCATGCAACATTTGATACATGGGTTTAACAATGGTAGAAGCACATCTGACTGCAGGGGGAGTATTTAAAAGCATCATTCTTAGATTAAAATGACCAGCACCTGTTTATTTACTTGATCTTGCATTATCTTAGGTACTTATCCTTTGCTATTCTCAGCACTCTTATTTTGCTCTGACTTATTCTGTTCTTTCTGGGCAATATACTAGCTGACAATAGTGAGTTTGTGTTTTTAAAAAGATTTAAATCTGTGTCTGTCTGTCTGTGCATCTATCTGAGAGAGAGAGAGAGGTTTCCAGCTCTTAAATTGTGATTTAAATCACTTATGTTATAGTCATGACTATCAATACTCCATATTTTATATATTAATCTAATGCAGCTGAAGAAATTAACTGCCCATTGCCAGACTCCTTTATGATTTTATTCTTTCTTTCAGGCTTTGTTCCAGATGCCATTTTACACTTCTTTGGTCAAATGTTTCAACATAATGTCACTAAAAATAGCTTGGCCAATTCCACTTGGTGAAGCCCAGTTGTCTTCCTTCCAGCATGAAACCCAGTTGAGAGAGAACCAATCACTGACTGCCAGTTAGCTAGACCTGTGCATCGAGTCTGTGAGACTAAATTAATGTGGGAGGGAAAAATGTACTGTGTTCTATGTATTTCTGGATATCGGTTCTTTTGACAACCTGCATCAAGCAAAATAAAACTGAGCAGCTGTCAGTGAAAGGTTCAATAAATTTCTAAGCCAAGAATGGTAATTTTACTCATTTAAAGTGAAAAGAAAATGCTTTGGTTAATAAGCAGAACTAAGCCCACTAGTACTTAGAGTATTTTCCAGTACATGCATTAGGTTCACAGAAATTGTATTAATTTGGGTTTTTATAATTTTCTTTTGTTTTTCTTTTTCAGCCTCTTCTTACTGACATTCTCTGTTACTTGGCAGCTGGGTTTGGCTTTTGCATCCACTACATTCTCCCTCAGCTCAGGAAAGAGATGCCATGGTTATGTTGCTCCCATCCCATTCTTGCTAGCTATGAGAGAAACTATTTTGAGGTGAAAGGTTGGTGGTCAGACTTGAGCATTGCTTCTTAAGGAAAGTGTGGATGGAGAGCCATCAGTGTCTGAGTGGCTCTTTTTTTTCCTGGTCTAAGAACGTCAGCTTTTAGACAGTATTAACTTAATTAAACTTTATATTTTGACTATTTTTGACAGTGTTTATATTCATAAAGACTGTGTGTAAAATTATACCATCTAAATCTGACTTCCCTGAAATATAGTCAACCAAAGGTGATGGAGGGTAGGGCTTGCTAACTTGCATTTCAATGATTATTTTCTCAATGTGTATCTAACGAACTACTAAGGTCAGACATTCAAATGAAACGGCTTAAATATCATTGTAGTAATAGTATCTAACTCTCAGGTTTCATTTGAACATCTCTAGTAATATAAAAGTTATCTTTACTGACTATAAAATGGCCTTAGTTGTGGCCACAACATATCTGGAGTGATTGGTGCATCAAAGAGACTCCAGCTGTAAATAGACTAAACACCATGTAGGGTAGGTAATCCATAGATGACCATGTAAGCGATGTACTAGGAGTGTTGGAAAAACCTCATCTGTTTTTCATCTTTACACATTCAAATGCTGAAAATAAGATGTCAGTTCATTGCCACTAATTACAATTTTATACTAGACTCATAGTTTTATTTTAATTTTATGAACTTTAGTTTTTTCAATTCATTTTATCTTTGTTTGAAAACACTGTAGCTATGACAGCAGCTGGAATATCTATATTGCCAAAACTCTTACATTGCTTCAATTTACAGTACTGAGCAAAACTGTCCCAGTGGTACATGTAACTTCAGTCTACTATATTGACGTCAGTCAACTAGATTTCTTTGTTGCCATATCAACTTTTTTGAAATTTGTTTTTCTTTTCAGAGCCTCCAAAGATCATGTGGTTTGAGAAGCTGTACATGTGGTTGAGATTCTTAGAACGTAATGTGATATACCCAGTTGTTATTCTTTGTGCCTTAACAGTTTCTGCCGACAAGATAGTAGAGAAGTTTGGGAAATAGTAAGTTGAGTAGTAACAAATAGCATTCTCTCTCTCTCTGCAGAGTTTTAGAGAATTATTCATATTTCTTTTATCTTTAAATTTTGTTTATGATAAACCTATAATTTTAGTTTTCTAATATTATTTTTAATTAAGAAATAAATAATAATATGCTTATTTAGAGAAATACTACAACTGTCCCTCAATAACAGGGTTTTACTCTTCATGACATATCATTTAATAAATCTCTCTCATATATGTGTATATAAATATTGAATCTTTTTCTAATAATTTAACAGGAGCCTGAAGAAAAGATTGTGTGCAGGCATTTTCTGATGAAAAGATAGTCAATTGTTCTGAGACATGAAGGGTCTCGTTTCTAGGAACTTTGGTTAAACTAATCTAAGGGATTTAGTGGGGAATGTCGCAACATGCTTTGCCCATCCTCATACTACTAATCTGGCAGTGAGAAGATTACAGTGGAAAGTTCTACTGTTCAACCAAAATCTTGCACCATTCCCTTGTTTGGACTCATGGAAGATTCACTCCTAGGTCACTAACCTTTTTGCCAGTGATGGAGATGGCAAAGTTCAGTGTGAGACAGGTTAGAACCTCAGCAAGAGATAGGCAGAGTGTTGACACAAATATGTTAAACTCTTAGAATTAAAGAATAGCAAAACCTTTTTATTCGGGTAGTAAAAGCTCAGTGATCAGTTACACTGAATAAAATTGACGCCCATGGTAGCTTGTAAATTTTAATTTTAGGAAACTTTTGGTGCCATCAGAGAAAGTGTAAGTTTTTGTTCTTTCAGTTTTGGGTCCATAATACTGGTGGTGTGTGGTTTAAAACTGCTGAGATTTTCTTTCTCGGATACTCTGAAACAACACATGATTCTCGCCTTCACCGTGCTGTTCTTCAAGTATGATTACACAGCTGCCTCGGAAACCATCCTCATCGATTATTTTGTCATGTCCATTTTCTTTTGTAAAGTAAGTACTCAGCAGTTGTTTCTTTAAAGCCTTTTAGCAGTTAACTGTTTGTCTCTAGGAGTGGATAATTAGTCAGGTCATCATGTGCACAGACATTTTCAATGGGTTGTCTTTCTCGGTGACTTTTTTGTTGTTTTCATTCCTGGTTATTTCAAGACGGATGGGAGATTGCTTACAAGCAAAATTAGTTTTGTGAATACTCTGGGGCGGAGAAGATGCTTAAATATACCTACCTGGATATTACAAACACGCAGTTCACTGTCAACTGCAAGGGAATCTACAAACTAGCAAAATCAAACAGAAAACACTTTAATGCACAACATGCATAAATTACACTTGGCATGCATTTAAAAAAAACATTTAATCAAGTTGTTTGTTTTTTTTAATTTTTGATATTTTAAAGGTTCTCTTGCTGTTTACAATGAACTCTTAAGCATGCACATCATTCTTCCCCCATCCCTTTAAGAACTTTATTTGTAAATTAATTTCCTTGATTTTACTCATTTGTAAATTTGTGGGTAATTGATTTTCTGTTTGTATACATTTATGTAGATAATGCATTACAGGATTTTTAAAGGAAACATGATTCTTGTACAACTCTTGCATTTTAAAATATTTTTTCATTTGTAACAGAACGATTTTAACAAAATTGTCGTTTATTTTGAAAATGTTAATCTGCTTGAAAACTTTGTTTATTCCATCTTATACATGGATATGAGTGGGGGTAGGCAGAAGACATTCTTTTATAATATTTATGCCTTATTCTTTAATATCATTATTTCTTCTTTTTTTTCAGTTTTGTGATCTGCTGCTGAAAATGAAATTTATTATTACTTACATTGCTCCATGGCAGATCACTTGGGGATCAGCATTCCATGCATTTGCTCAGCCATTCAGTGTTCCACGTATCCTTTTTAAGAATAAAATCCTGAAGTTCTACAGTTATGTTGCTCTTCAAGTTTAGGGCGGAGCATCATTTTGTCCTTCACTGCTGCTTTGATTTTAAAAGTGTTAACTACTCGAACCATGCCGGTGTGCCTAAATCAGCTATGCACAGGCGAAATTTTTTTTCTCCTTTCCTTATGTATACTCTGTGATGTATGCTATTGAGGTTTCCTTAAGTCTGCTGGTCAGATTCAGCAATGTTGTTCATTCAAGCTGCAGTGTCTGCCTTCTTTTCCACACCTCTTAATCCATTCCTTGGTAGCGCCATCTTCATCACTTCCTATGTAAGGCCAGTGAAGTTCTGGGAGAGAGACTACAAGTAAGTAACACTAACTGAATATTGTGTGTATCCCAAGTTGGGAAGTTGGATATACGGTTAGCAGAATCGTTTACATATAAAATCAGGATGTGAAAAGAATTTGGTTTAAAATTCTGTAATGAAACTCAGTACTTAAGAAATGGGTGACTAATAAAACCACATTACTTTCCCCGATTTGTCTGTGGTTGTATCTTTTCCTCCATGCTTTAAAAACTTTCTAGGACATTTCTGCATTATATAAACTGAACTTTGAATTGTTTTGTTTCTTTTTAAGTTCCAATTAATTTAGTTTAAGTAATGTGTGAAGGTGCACTGCTGCTCATTATAAAAATTTTTACAAAAAAAAAGATTAGAGATTAAGAACATCTTTTTATAGTGCAAAGATATGCTAATATAGTCAATAGATGATTTGATGTATCAGACTTGTGGATATGATACACGTTATCTGATAGTAGTAAAGTCTTATTTTCTCAGGGTGAAGAATCTATTCGGCTTCTCCACTACTATATTATTCACATTATTAAAGGTTCTCTTTGATTGTCGTGAGAGTATGGACTGGAATTGCTCTAGAATTTTGTATTTGTTTTGATTATCTATAGTATTCTAATGTAAACGTTAGTTGAAGAATCATTTTGATTGTACAATTCTTACTTAAAAACAAAGGTGAACTATGTGGCTCTTTCTAAGAATATCAGCAGAAGAAACTTTTTGTTCATTTGCTGTTTTATGAAGAAAGCGAAGCCATTATTTAGTTGGAATTAATGGAGGTGAGAAGATGGCAATAAAAGAAGCGACCTGTTATCCTAAGGTAGGCACTGTGCTGAGGAAAGGACTTACTTGTTTGGAGAAAAGGAATGATCAGAATCATTTTGAAGTGGAAGAGTACTGAAACATCTTTGCCTTTATTCTCATGATGAATTCTATAGTAATTGCCTTTTCTCTGTTGAATGCCTTTTTTTTTAACTTCAGCACAAAGAGAGTTGATCAGAGCAACACTCGTCTGTCTCAGCTTGACAGAAATCCCGGTAAGTAAAGAGAATTTTTTTTTTCCCCGCCTCTCTGATTTATTACTTGTTCATGTCATGATGTATGAATATTGATATTTTATTTTATTTTGTGTAAGAAAATATTTAGCTATATTAGTTATCCTGTATGTCTGCTTTTCATTTCTCTCCATCTGTCATTTATCTTAGTTCTGTTCTCCTCTCAGAAATGCATAAATGTTTGTTGTCTGCCTGCCTGCCTGAAGCATTTGATAACGATAGTTTATGCAGAGCCTCTTAACCTATTCAAACTGAAAATATTGACATACACTGAACAAGACAGTATTGGGGTATTTTGCATGCTCCATCGTATCATCGTATGACTGTTTACAATTGCCTTGCCACTGTGGAAGCTGTTGGATGTTCCTTCAACTTTCTGTCAATCCTAGGCTTGAGTCACATGGCAATTAGCTTGCTTCAAACATGTAGCTCTTTCTCAGTGAGGCATATCCACAAAATGCAGGCGATACCAGATTTGCATAACAGTGGTCAAATTTGGGTATAAACCTATTATGAATGTTCACCTAATGAAGTTACTAAACATTGAGTGTGGCACTTTGACAGTGACTTAATGACAAGCGATGATACCCAGCCATGGCTAGGCTAGGCTGCTAAACTTGATGTAACAGTGCATTATCAGCTGACTTTAGCTGAGGTATGAAGAGACCAGTTCAGTTTACAGAAGACCTGGAAGGGGACACTATAGCAGTAATGGCCACCAGGATAATCATTATATTAATTATATGGCTCATTGTAATAATACTTTGACATGTTCCATCCAGAATGAATTGTGGCATGTCTATTGGACTCATATCTTTGATTATACTGTACAAAATCAGCTACACTCTGCCTGATTACATATTAGGCATTTAACGTAGCGGGCTAGAATTTGTTTGCACTAGACTTTGGCAGACTGGAGCCAGACTAATGGGAGTAAATTCAGTCTTCACTCTGATGATGGTTGTTTGTGTTTGGAAACCAAAACAGTATTATGCCGATTCTGACTCGTTATAGAAACAGTTTTGGGGACAGCAGTGGTCTGTTCAGTAGTGTTGTATACATGATCACAAAAGTAAGCTGATTCTCTTTGATTAGACTGTTACGTAAGCACTTCCTGGATATGGTCATTAGATCTGTTATTATATCATTTATATGAAGTCATGGTAATATAGTCATAAACCACCTTCATGAGAAAAATAACATTCTTCATGGCCTGCTCGTTCCCCATAACTAAATCCCATAGAATGCATCTGGAATGAGCTCTCTAGCCATATTGGACAATGACCTTGTAATCCTGGGAACATTCCAGAACTGCATTAAGCCTTGATAGAAGAGTGCGACATATTGTCATAAGACTGCGTTGACTGTGAACAGTGAGATGCGGGTAAAATGTGACTTTAGGGTGTGTCAGCAGAGACTATTTGTTGTTACGATGTCACTCAGTGCATTAAACATGTCCAGATATTGTGAAAAATGAACTTGCTCAAACCTTATGGTCAGTTTTGAATTGTGAGCAAATGTTTTATCCTCAATAAGTTTCCACAATTTATATCACAATATCCCTGTGGTGTTTTTTGATCAGTGTAGAAGAAGCACAAAAAATTAAGGGTTTAGCTTTTTGTAAAAAATAGGAAGTTCTGTGTATGAATCTTTTTACCTCATGCCAAGATGTAGCCTAATGTGAGGAGACAGATTTATCTGTGTGTAAAACTGACAAAGATAGTTAATAGTAAATATTGTATAAGAAACATTTGAGACTTAATAAAAGAAATTAATAGAAAGAAGTTGATCCACCATCTCCATTCCTAGACTTTTCCCAGCTAAAATGTGCAATGCTACAAAAGGGTCAGTCGCATTTTTCTTTATTTGCAGAGACATACAGCAGACAGGCTGATTAGGGTTATCTTATCTTGGTTGTGTCTTAATCGTGTGCACTTCCAATTCTAAAAACAAAAATCAACAACAAAAAAAAAAGTATATTACTGAAAATCAGAAATTAGAAACTACATTTATTTGAACAAAACTAAACCTCTATTTCATGCTGAGCCCTGGTGCTCCAGGAAACAGAATTGGATTCCCAGCTAATGGCTGCAGGTTCAGTATGTGCACCATCACAATGCAATCCAAAAGATTTCCAGTCGTCTTCAAGTCCAGGTTAAAATCAGTAAAGTTCCCAAAACCAGACAGACATTGGGAGCAGGATTTTAACAAAATGTCAATAGTGGCTTAATTTTTAAATAATTTTCTTTTGATGGTGATAAAAACTTAAAATTTGTTCAATGTATTAGTAACTCCTGGAGGTTTTGCAATGTTGTAAATATCTTTAAAAATTCTTTTCTACCTTTCCACTTCCCTGGGTTATGTTTTTGTTTCAATGGCTGATGGTTTGGTTTGCTGTTGTTGGTGCGTGCAAGATGGATTATGACTATATTTCTCCCACTCTTCCTCTAGAAAACAACAAAAACACCCTTTATGGATGTGATGAAATGAGAATATACAAAGAAACCATTTGGTACTTTCCTTCTCAAATAGCAAATGATCTTGGGTTTTTCAGGTGTTAATGGTTTTTAGGTTCTGTAGTTTCACTAGTAGAATGTTTATTTTAGTTAAGGAAGCTCTGGCTCGTTAATACCAGTAGGGAACTTTGCTTCTCAGTTTGCCATTCTGGCTGTAGAAATCCCAAATTTATTCCTTGTAGGTGCAGATGACAATAATCTGAACTCCATCTTCTATGAGCATTTGACCCGCTCTCTTCAACACAGCCTGTGTGGTGACCTAATGCTAGGCCGGTGGGGCAACATCAGCCAGGAGACTGCTTCATCATGGCATCGGACTATCTCAATGCTCTGGTGCATGTTGTAGAGACCGGAAATGGTCTGGTCACATTCCAGTTACGAGGTCTAGAGTTCCGAGGTAATCATTTTCACCTTTGGTGGTAACAACAAAATGCATTCTGTCGCATGAGTTTCACCAGTGTGTTTGTTTGGGCTACTTTTGACTACTAAATAGTAAAATAGCAGAGTTAACATGGCTTTAGATCCATGGTACAATTAACTTCCAGATGTGTTTCAAAGAAAAAAAATTATCACTTTCTTCATAGCAATTGATTAAACTAAATTTTGGATGCTTAGTGTATAAATTCAGCTGATGTGTAACCTGATATGAAGGTATTTTCTGAATGAACATTGTTTTAATTATGTACCATTTTGTTCTTTTTTCTACCTCCCTTAGGAACATATTGCCAGCAGAGAGAGGTGGAAGCAATTACAGAAGGGGTAGAAGATAACGAAGGTTTGCCTGTTTTGGATTTTGCTATAGGCACAATGAAATAAGCTACAGTTTCACAACATTCATTGTTCAAGTTAAACCAGGTTATCGGGCCTCAACAATCTTAGCGGGGATTATAATTCTATTTTGATTCCTTCCATTATCACCTGTCTTTTTCTTTTTGCATTTCTGGTAACTGAATAAGGCGTTGTTTTCACAGTTATACTTCTTAACTATCTCTGATGTGAATTTACAGTAAATATTCTTTTTTTTGATGTAGATTAACATTAAAAAACAAACAAAAACACAATTCAAGGGTCTGCTGTAAAAAAAACAAACAAATCTAATGTAATAAGTCAGCCAGAAGCTGCTGTTTATGCCATTACAAAAATCCCAATGGGAACATTGCAGTTTTGTTTATTTAGTAAGAATGAAAATAACATAATTAGGTCGTTAAAAAAGTTGTTGGTTTTTTTACCTCAACAATGAGACTTTATATCATCGCTGAACATGAAGTTTATTAATCGAAGTTAGTTCCATCACCAATACATTTCTGCCAACAAGTTACAAGTGCATTTATATAATTTTGAAAAAAAAATCTGGATTTCTGGAGTCAATAAACTGTTGGGAGGCAGTTTCAACTGTTGCTTGGTTGGAGAAGGATTTCATACAGAGAAAGCTGTCGAGGCATTTGAAGAGGTGATGGTCTGCAGGAGAAAGGTTTGGTGAATAGGCTGGGTGAGAGAGAACTTCGTACCCCAACGTGTTCAGTTTCTGAAGAGTCACTTTTGCAACATGAGGACGAGCATTGACATGGAGCGGGATTGGGCTTCTTCGATTCACCAATGCTGGCTGTCGTTGGGAGAGTATCTGATGTACAAAGTTTAATTCACAAAAGTACCTTTCAGCTATGATGGTTTTGCCAAGTTGTAAGAAGTTATAGTGGATGACACCTGTTGCAGTCCACCAGACAGTGACCATGACCTTCTTTGGGTGAAGGCTTGGTATTGGAATGTGGTTAGACATCTGGTCTCTGTCGAGCCACTGCACTGATCGTTTGCGATTGTCATAAAGGATCCATTTTTCATCGTGTAATGATTCAGTCAAGAAATGGGTCATTTTTGTTTCTTATGACAAGTGAAGAGCAGATCTCAAATCGATCATTTTGTTGTTCATTCAACTCGTGAGACACCCACATGTCAAGCTTTTTCACCTTGCCGATTGCATCAAGATGCTGGGAAACAGTTGCATTGCTTATATCAAGCTCTCCAGCAATTTCTTGTACTGTTTTTCTTGGATTGGCTTCAACTGAGGCTTTCAGATGGTTGTCATCATAGCTACTGCTACATTCCTTATCGTTGAGGCTCACATTTCCTGATTGAAACTTTGCAAACCATCGTTGTACTGTGCATTCATTTGTTGTGTCCTCACCCCATGCTTGCTTGTTATGAGTTGCCTCGCTCACTTTGTGGCTTTGTTTGAACTCATGAAGCAAAATGGCACAAAAAACCTTTCTATATATGCTTCACTCAGACCCCTGAAACAAATATCCATTTTATGATTTTTAAAAAAGGTGTATAATGTATGCCAAAGCACACGCTACAAAACGATATCTGTAACTTATCTACATATACCTTCACAAGCATACAAAAATGGACCCCAGATTAATATAATATAAAAAAACCGTCAAAACTTTTGTAACGACCTAATATAAATCAATTTCTTTGTCACCAACTTAATTTTTTGTCTTTTGAGTGGAATCAAATCAGCCAGCATTAACAGAATTAATTCATATGCTGGAAGCAAAGATGGAAGTTTAGTTGTTGACTGAAAACAACCATCACCATCACACAGATAGCTAGTGGCTGGTTGTTGGCATTGGTTCTGGTAGTTATGGTTAGCAAGTGGCGAGAGCTGCTTTGTAGTTGTTCCTTGCTCGACTCTCTCTACAGAAGGCTAGGATGAATGTCTTTATAAACTGCAAGATGTTAAGAACAGTCTAACCAAACAGACCTGACACAACTCTTGATCGCTGCAGGATTTTGCTGCTGTGAGCTCGGTCACCTGCCTCACTTTCTGTCACTGAATGCTGCCTTTAATCAGCGTTGGCTGGCCTGGGAAGTGGTAGTGTCAAAGTATGTGCTCGATGGCTACAGTATCACAGACAACAGTGCTGCATCAATGCTGCAGGTGTTTGATCTCCGGAAAGTCCTCATCAACTACTACATCAAGGTAGGTACATTTCAGCTGAGTTCACCCTGTTTAAATATCTGCATGCTTCATTTCTAGTAAACATGGGCAAACAGATTATGGTTAAATTAGGTTGAGGAGCAAGGAGCCATCGTAGCTTATCCGAGTCTTCCTCCACTCACCAGGGAGAGAAATACGGCCATCAACACAATTTCTTGAATTGATTTATCAACTGCATTTGCTGGCAATGTTTTTTCCCCACTAATTAACATTTGTTACTAAAAATATGTAAGTATTTTCTAACATTTGCCTATGTTGGAATCTTAGATTGGTTTGTAATTATAATTTTTAGTATTAGCAGCTGTAGATACTGGGAAAAATTACTTTCTGTTCACAAGCTCAAAACCTCTAATTTGAGAACCCTTTGGGTTTCTCTTCTTCTACTAAGTTTAAACTTTGGGTGTTGTCAGTCTAATGTTCCTTACTTGTTCAGTGTGTTCCAAATGCATTGCTTGCTCAGCCTCTGCCGCCCACCAGCCATTACTGCCAAACCATTGTATTATAATTGTCTTTTCCTCCCTGCAACAGAGTATAATATACTACACTGTCCGGTCCCCTCGGTTAGATCAGTGGATTCAGAACGAGACCATCACTGAAGCCTTGTCACCCACCCTAGAAAAAAATCATGTGGATCTTGATCCCACCTTCAACATGCACGTGGATGAGGACTATGACATTGGCCTGATGGGAATTTCTCGAAACAGCTTCTGCTACATTTATTTGGACTGGATCCACTTCTGCGCCTCACGAAGGGAAAAGGTGAGAGGGATGCGCTGTTACTGCCATTATTGTATCTGTTTTCAGTCAGATTTACTCATTTGTTGAATGTCTGGAAGTTTACCAGGTAAATTTAAGGAGAATTGCAATTCTTCAAATGTGAATTTAGAGATTAGAGCTTTAGATAATACATTTTTACCTTTCTCTAAAATTGGGCATTTGTATCACAACCTTAATTATTTACTTATTTGTTTAAGAGAACAAAAAAATGCCACCAAAGCTATTATTGAGTTTTATTTTGTATTTATGAAATTAAAAATGAATTGATTAAATTAGTAGTAGCCTTTAACAGAAAAATTATCTTTATAATCTTCAGGGTCTTACAAAATGCTGACTCCCCTTCACAGTTGAGAGGGAAAGCAGCATTTTATTACACAAAACATGAAAAGTAGTTGTGAAAGTTTCATCAGCCATGCACAAAAACATAATGTGGTGACTTTCTCCGACCTACAGATAAAATTATTTACTACCCTGCAACAAAAAGTTCTTGTGGATTGAGTTGCTCAGATCTGCAACACCCAGATTTTGGTATTGGTCTGCAGAGAGACCTAGGACTGCAGTCGGGTTGTACTATTCTGTGTAGGTGCCTTTCTGGAAATTTTAGAGAAATGACACTGCCTCTGACAGTTTCATGCAGAAATTCGAGGACAAATCTTACATTGGGAGAAGTTCTGAATTTCTACTCTAGAATTTTGCAAAACTTGTTATTTTTTAATGCATGCCTTCATTCTACAGTCTCAAAATATTGTATCCATCTTCATGACCCAGTCCATATCAAATGGTGGTGTTAATTTATCTTATCTCTTCCAGATTTGACTTAAAAATTAACTTGTGTCCCGGAGAATTTAAATCGCAGTGTTTTTATTTTACAGACTGTAGAAAGCAGCAAGGATTCCATGCTGGTGTCACTGTGCTATGGCCTGAGTCTGCTGGGTAGAAGGGCCCTAGTCACCGCTTCTCACAACAACGCCTCTGCCAGGTACCTGCTTTATTTCAGAATGCAGCTAGTTCATTTGCAATTGCCATTGATTTCTGCTTGTGAAGTTTAGTTAACTCCCAAGGAGGCGGGAAGCCAACAACAGCTTGAGCAAAGAGCAGCGGACATCAGTGCGATTCTTAAATAATTAATACTACCACTACGCTTGTCACAGATATCCGGGAATCTTTGCTCATTTTCACTTATGACCTCTTGGTACTGGTAAATAGCTAAACAGTGTAACCCTCTCATGCTCAAAATCTGTTATTTTTCTTAAATGTCTAAAACTCACATTTGTCAGATCTAATAGTTTTAATTTGTTCAGCATATTCCAAATACATAAAACCTGGCAACATTCTGGCTTGATTTCTCTCTCTACACAAAGGGATTGACAAAAGTTTAAGAACAATGGCAGAACAAGCTTTATCATATAAGACAGGTAAGAATAAATGTTCCAGCATAGCCGTTACCAATAGAAAAACAAATTATTGTTCTTTTGACTGACATACACATCAACATGGTCAGTAGTAAATATTTTGCATAAATTTGTTTTCTTACATTACGACGAAATTTCATGGCAACGAAAGTATGAGAACACCAATGTCAATGTTTGTATTTGTGGGTCTTTTGGACAACTAATAAAATGTGTTAAACTAATGCATAACATTTTTAGCATTCTACAGTGGGTTTTAAAAAAAAAAACAGTTTAAATCCAACAATGTACTTGGATCATGGATATGCACAAGTAGGAGCACTCGTATTCAGCGATTGCTACCTGAGTTGAGTGCGGTAAAACAGCTTGGCTTGTTGTCTGGCCTGGGAATTGTATGAGCAAGTGACTACAGCAAATACCATAGAAATGGCAGATCCCAAAAAACCTTTGCTAAGATTGATTGGAAAATGGACCAGATAAGACGTCTAACATTTTAAGGGATCTAGAAAACCTGCTGGTCTTTGCAAGATGTCTAGAGACGGCTTTGTGATTTTGGATTGATGGGGTTTGCCGCCAGAAAGAAGCCCTTGTATTTTTGAAGAATCAAAGGTCTCAATGCCAGTTCACTAAGTACTATCTTCATTGGAACCTGGAAATGTTGGCCAGGATGCTCTGGCCAGATGAATCACAGTTCTAGAGGTTTGGATCAGATGGCCGGACTTATGTGCAATGAAGATTTGGTGAACCATTTCATCCGAAGCATACTAAACCAACAATCAAAATTGGGATTGGTCCATTATGGTATGGAGCTCCCTATTCATCGTATTCAGGGGATAATAGATCAGTTTTTCCCCTGGAGATTTTGGCCAATATACCAGAACCACATTCTGAGGACTGCCTCCTCTTCAACTGGATTTTCCAACATCATAATGATCCAAAACATCTGGCTGTCATCATCAAGCAGTATCTCACAGTTCAGAAAATTCCAGTTCGATCGACAAGACTATTAAGAAGATCCAAATTTCTGGGCTTTTTTCAATTCAAATTTGTTCAGTAGTCTTGTGGACTCCATGCATAAGCACTGTCAGACTGTAATTGATGTTTAAGGCTATGTGACTAAATACTGATATTCCCTTGATCTATTTATCTCATAAACTCACAAAAACTCCATTTTTTTTTTAGACAAAATTTCAAATGTTTGATTCATTTTTAAACTTTTGTTGCAATGAAATTTTATCATAATGTAAGAAAAATCAGCCCTTTGAAAAATGCTTGCTATCAATTATGTTGATTAGAAGAATAAGAAATTGCTATTCCATCAGTGTAATGCCCATACAGGAATGTTTATTTGTTTTTATATATTTCATGTGTCATTTTATTTTTGTTTTGCCATTGGTCTTAAACTTTTTGTGCACCTGTTTCTTTGAGTCTACACACAGTATTGGAAATAATTATAAAAACATGGGATATGCACAAGTAGTAAGTGCAGCTGAGAGGTGTGTATAATACATACACAATGCATTATTACGTAAAATATGCAGAAAACATTGTACAGTGAAATAGTGTTTGGTATGTGAGCTCTTTGCTTTATATAAAGCATAACACTGTTTTTATGCTCTCATACAGGTTATTAATGAATGATGGAAGTGTTGTTTCAAATATCTTATAACACTCTCCACAATTCATCCAAGGTGTTTGGTTGTCATTGACTTTCTCATTTGCCGTATACCCACATATAGCTTTATTGATGTTCATGTCAGGACTGTACAGGCCAAAGCATCTTTGTGAGAGTTCCATCAGCCTCTTTACATTCCAGATAGTTTTTCACCACATCGGCCATATTTTTGTGGTCACCTTCATTTTGGAAGATGAATCCCCATCCAATGAGATGTCTTCCTGAGCTAATGGCATGATGGATGAGAACCTGCCTGTATCATTTGGCTGATATGAAGCCCCAAACTTGTATTGATCCACATCATGATTCACTGTGGCTGTTGTACACCGACTCCTTAGTCCGTCTTCAAACAAACTGCTGTTGATTACTGCCAAACAGTTCAAACTCGGACACATCTGTGAAGAGCAACTTCTAGGTTTGATCATCCTGCTGTTTTATTCCTGCTGCCCATTTCAGTCTTGTCATTTGGTTTCCTCTTCTCAGCAAAAGTTTTTGGCTGATACACATCTGCTGAGACCACTTCATGCTAATGTGTATCTTACTGTTCTTGAAGAAATGTTTATACCCCACTTGCAGTTAGGTCATTTGCAAGGCCTCTACTTATTAGTTATCTATCACATAAAGAACATGTTATCATCACTTTCAGAGAGTTTGGTGCTTGCTTTGTGCATCCTTCTGAAACATGAAGTCAGGCTGCAATCTCTCGCATGGAGTAGCTTTCACTAGCTAAAACAGATTTACATATTTCTTTGTTTCTCATATGATACTTCCTTCCCAGGAACCATAGTAGTTACAACACATTTACCAATGCTACAGTGATATCCCTGCCTATATCTTTTGTGTCCTCCTGCAGGTGTGGCACTTTCTGACTGGTTCCATGACTACCAATCACGATGTACCATATCACCACATGAGTGTACAAGGGAGCATTTCATTTTTACACTTGAAATGCAATTTTATCTTGTGCTACTTTTATTTAATACCCAGTTTGTTTGTTTTTTTGTTTCCATAATTAATACTAATTTTCTTTCTCTCTCATTATATATATATATATGTGTGTAACCTTTTCCAAAATAAGGACTCTGTGCCTGCACAGCATATTCAAGATGTGGTTGAAGAGAGGATTTGCTTATAAAGAAATTAAAGCTCGTTTACTTTAATGTTTGATTAATCACTCCTAAATTTGTTTATTTTGTTAGCAACTAAATTTTTCTAAGCTTAATATCTGAGAAATTGATAAATAATTCTTTTGCACTTCTTTTCTTAAACTTTATTTGCCAGTAAACTCCTATAATAATGAGTAGAATTTTTTTTTGTTTTTGGATCATTTGGCATTGCAGTTTTCACTCTATTAAAATTTGCTTAAGAGCAGAATAGTGTAAAATTGGACAGCTTTTTGAAAATAAAACCAACATCTCTGATTCAGATATTGATTTTCAAGGATTTTGTTACCAACCTTATCAATACAGAAGTAACATTCTAGAATGTTGATAGATCAGAGTTTCATTTCAAACATAAATAAGTGTACTCTGATCATGCTAAAACATGAAACCCCAACTTCATTTTGATATCAGAGAGAGAGAGAGTTTCTACTCCATGTGGTGATAAAAGGCAACAGTTTGTTGGACATTGTGGTTGCATTCTTTCTGTTGATAAACTTTCAGATTGTACCTGAGGAATCCTACTAATATTTGTTATATACTAGGGCTGCATGGCAAACTTTTCTTTTAGTATTTGGTACTCTGTGGACATGCCACCTGATTAAGTTATTTACAGTTGGCAATAATCCTAAAGTTACTATCCATGCAGAACCAGTAATCATTTTGAAAACCATCAAGACGTTCCTTCAAATATCTGAAATGGGAACTAGGTAAAATAGATTTCTAGGTACTCTAAATGTTATATTTTTTCAGATGGATATGCTAATCCTTTCCAGTAATTCAATCTTGTTTCCTAAATATGGAGTCTACATTTGCTTTTCAGAAAACTGTTGGTATTATGACTGGAATCAAAGCCTGGTGTACACTTGATCTAAATTGTTTAGTTTTAGCCATATAGTTGAAAAGCTTGTTTTATTAACAGCCTTCTGTAAACAGTAGGTTTTTGTTTTCCAGTGTGGATTTTTTCTTGTTTGGTCTTCACGCATTATTTAAGGGAGATTTCAGAGTCACATCCACCAGAGATGAGTGGGTCTTTGCTGATATGGAGATGCTGAGACGAGTGGTTGCTCCTGCTATCAGAATGTCACTCAAACTTCACCAGGTACATAAATGGCTACACCAATGGCCAAATCCCCTCCTCTCAAAGTCAATCATCATTATTTATATCTCTTTTCTTACTTTTAGATCTCTTGTGTTTTGAGAAAAGTTGAAGGTAAAATTGTAATCAACATACTACAATAAGTAGAGGTTTAGTCTGACCTTAACATTGTTAATGCAACTAACTAATGAACTTATTTGATCATCTTTCCCCATCACCACCATCAAGGGTCCAGCCATGTGATAAACCTTTGTATGTGATGCTGTTCCTCGTGGATGTTAAATGCTTTGAGCTGGTCTTGAATTTGTGCGGTGCTTTAGCCCATTGCACCACCAGGACATTAGATGTTACATTTCAGGATATTTTAAACTTTGTCAGTTAACACTCATCTAATTATTGC
The DNA here is from genome assembly GCA_018389105.1 of Nautilus pompilius. NCBI lineage: Eukaryota > Metazoa > Mollusca > Cephalopoda > Nautilida > Nautilidae > Nautilus > Nautilus pompilius. Next base: position 78,738 of record JACATO010002742.1, on the reverse strand, counting down.
TGACCTCAATGCTAGGTTTACTTAAGTCTGTTAGGTTCCAGAGCTGTGGATTGGATTACTGCCTGTACTTTTCTTCTATAGTCATGCTGCAGTCAATCCACGTTGTAGATGCACCCTATCCACTTAGTAATGCGATCACATGACCTTGCTAGTGGTGACTTTTCTACCCGACCATGGCAAGCTGATCTTTTTTTCTTTTAACTTTAAATTGGGTGTTAAGAAAAATATTATCTAGGAAAAATGTCTTTAATTCTAAATTTTTGTAAACTTTTTCATTTTAGCACAACAGTTTTACTATTTTTGTAGATTTTTAATTCTTTTTCAAATGTTCATTAGAAATTCTCTGGGTGATTGATTTCTTCCATTACTAAACCACTGTTCTTGCCTGTTCTCTCTCTTTAACATTCTTCTGTGCAGTATTGTTAAAAATATAGGTGAAGGAAATGCTAATATTATTATTTGCAGGACCATTTTGCTTCATCAGATGAATATGATGACCTACCGGTGCTGTACAATGCTATAAGCTCATATGAGAAGAATATGGTCATCTCACATGAAGCTGACCCAGCATGGCGCAATGCTGTTTTATCAAACACTCCTTCTTTACTCGCATTAAGGTAACTACTTCTTTAAGTTTTCTATAGCAAAAGCTACCTACAGTAGAGCTTTGGTTACCTGGATTAATGGGGACCAATGGTGAGTCAGGTAATTAGACATTATTAAAAAGTTGTCCAGTACATGTATTTTGAACAGGTGTTTTACAATATTATTAACAGAGTTAATACAAATAATTAATTTAAGGCATAAGCAATAAACTATTCCATTTACTGGGGTAGTCTACACACTTTAAGCAACTGACCACCACCATCAAGTACCTGTGCACACTGCTGTCATTTAAGACAAGAGCTGAGTGATTGACAGCTGCTTTAAGGAAGACTTTTTTTGTTGCAGCTAAATCGTGCGATCTTTTCAAACAGCAGCTGAATACATACTCTTCCTGCCCCTCCAACCATGTCATTGCAGTGTTCAGACATTTGAATATCTTTACATGTGACAGTCCCTAATAATCTTTATCATCATCTTCCTTATTTTCTTGAGCTTCTTCCTCTTTTTTTTTGTACAACTTTTGGTCTCGACTTCTGTCAAGAGCTGATAACCAAGTTCATCAGTGTCACAGTTCATCCACTCTTTGACATCTTCTAAATCATATATTTTTTCATTGCTCTGCTATGTAATTGACAATTTCTTCTTTGTCTCTGACCACCTCTTTAGATGCAGATTTAAAAATTTTATTCCATGCCTTCTTGGGTGTGGTATTTTTTAAAGAAACTCCAAGAATCAGCCACCATATAACAGCATTCTTTAACATCAAGAATTTTTATAAACTGTCTACTTTGTCAGTGTTGGCCAATAAAATTCTTTTGGAATTAAAAGTCTCTTATGGATATGGGAGAACCTGGATCGAGACCATGATACAAAATCTTGTTGGTTCAACATCGAACAAGGTAGAAGCTCTTCATGCTCCAAAAGATGGCTCGCCTAGGTACTAACATCAGGAAGCCAAATTATTACGGCAGGGCACTAAGATGCAGACTGTTATGGGTGCTGGAACCATCACACTTCTGCTCAGGCAAAAAAGAAAAGTAACTTTCATTCTACCATTAGAGCTATGGATATATTTAACATGTGTTTCCCTAACTAAACAGCAGCTTCATCTTGGCCATTTGGCCAGAATGTCTCTTACTTTCCACATGCTTGTGCTACTTTCCTGGCTGTAATGATTTGGAGAGATTGACTTTTTCTGAAGCACGTATTTGGTTTGTTTGAAGCAAGATGGTAGCTTGTGAAAGACTATTTTCTACCTCTGGTTTAGTTACTAATATGTCATGAGGAATTTTATGGATTCCATAAACAGAATGTTTAAAAAGGTATTAAGAAAGAAAAAAACTTTTGTTTAAAGATAATTAATCAATTGATGAGATTAAAGAAGCAAATATAAATAGCTACTAGAGCTTTTAAAGTGAGAGTATGGAAAATTTGCATTGATGCATTCTTTTTAAACAGGAACACTAGCAACCATAATTAGAACTCATCATTCGAAGAGGATAATTAGATTGTTAAAGTCTTGAGATTAGTGTTCCAACACAAACCTGTTTGTTGTAAGATGTTCTGTCACATAAGAAATATGGGATATTTTATTGTTGAGTCCTCTACCCAAGAAAGACTTCAGTAATTCAAAATTAAAGAGAAATTTGTGACATTGTTTTCTGCGTTCCTTTTCAGACACGTCTTTGATGAAGGCTCTGATGAATATAAGATAATTATGCTGAACAAAAGATACCTCACTTTTAGAGTTGTCAAGGTAAGCCATGGCGTTAAGGAAAAGTTAGTTATAATTTTTTTTTTTTTGCATTTTTAATTTGAGTTCTTGTTAGAGATTTCTTTGGCTGGCAGAAAGTAATCAGATAAAAATAATAAATTCCTTGGGTTGTGAAAATGGTTTATCGCTGCAGCGTTTTTTATTTGAATATTATTAGCAAATGGTAGTACACTTTCAAAAAAGTTAGGTTACAAACCAAAAAAAAGCGATATTCTTAAAATAGATGATTTTAATCTCCACGCATTCAAAGTGTACTCTGTGTAATGGAAACTTTATATCAATTCTTGGCTTTGCTATTATATTTGTTTTGAAGGCCACCTTTCAGATAGGTAGCCATACTAGTCTGGAAGATTCTCTGAGGTGGAGAGATTTCGGTAGGATAGAGGTTGGACAGTTGCAGATTTAGGTGGCGAAATGGCTACATGTGAATAGAACTTCCTGGTTATGTAGATAATTTCAAGTGCTTAGAGTTATTGTCTGAAGGTCAGTTCAAGATCAGGGGTAACGACCCCAGCAAATGATCGTTGTGTCACTTTTGGCTCAGTGAAGCAGAACTTTAACACTGACTCAACTTTGTTCTGATCTGTCTGCAGCCACAGGTAGGTTGCTATCACTCCTAGCCATGCACAGCATCCCCCATTGACTACTTCCAGTTTATTTTTGTTAGAATTCTCTCTTTTTCTAATTTGGTTCTGCTTGTCATCTTTTACACCCCTAAAAACTATTTGTAATTTTTTTTCCTTTGGTGGTAGTAGTAGTAGTGTTACACGAGTTTGTGCTGATCATTTTAAGGAATAAAATCTTAACCATTTTGAAATATTTTTGTTTGTTGCTTAACTTTTTTGAAAAGCGGTGTATCTTACTAATGAAAAAGTTTAAATCTGTATTGGTTGGTGCTTGAAACAGAGTTTAGGGGTGAAATAACACCAGCCTAGAAATTTGGGCGTGATCTTTCTGTCTAAATCTCATCTAATTGCTGCAAAAGGGGAGGGGGCTATGAAAGAAGGGAGAATGGCTGGCAGGGGACTGAACAGCACAACAGTACCCATCGATCCACTAACCTTTTTTGTGCCGGTATTCTCTAGGCATTCTGGCTGAAGAGTCCTAGGAGGGACTTTCCATTTAGGGATGCTATAAGAGTAAGTCTGATGTCGGGTTACTACACCAGCACTGCTGCTGCATGACCAGCTAGCTATCCGTCCGAGACTGAACACACCGACTGAAGGCCATTTGTAACTATAGCTGAAGCACATCTGGGGAAAATAACACAAAAAAGATAGCTGAACTTTCTTTATAAGTAGGAATCTTCCCAGTGAAAATAAAGTTATCTGGAACAATTATCGAAAACCTCCGAGAATGTTCTCATTGTAGCTTGCTTCTACTGTTAAGGTTTTGCTGCTAATTATTACCTACTGCCTATAAAGATTCTTCTGGAACGCTGTGGTTTGTGTGTGTGCTTTAAACTTTATCCTTGTGAATGACACTGTTTCAGGTCAACAGAGAGTGCGTGCGAGGGCTATGGGCTGGCCAACAGCAGGAACTGATCTTCTTGCGAAACCGCAATCCGGAGAGGGGCAGCATTCAGAATGCCAAGCAGGCCCTTCGGAACATGATCAACTCGTCATGTGATCAACCGATTGGCTACCCCATCTATGTGTCACCCCTCACCACCTCGTATTCATCAACTCACGAGCAAGTTTCATCAATCATTGGTGGGGAGCTGATTCTTGCAAACATAAAGACATGTTTCCAAAATTTATGGAAAAGGTACCTTGTTTCTGTCTTCTTTTTTTTAAAAATATGACGGACTTAATACTGAATGGCATAGTGTTAAAAATAGAAAATAAACAAAAACGGATTATAGCCACTGCAGAAATGCTCACACTTAGCTTCAGGAAGTAGGTTTTCCCAATCACATTAGCAGTTATGTAATTGTGAATATAATTTGGAACTGAAAGGCTTACATTCTTGCCTTATTTTAGGTGCACATTTTTTTCAACACAACCCATGATTCTGGTTCTATTCAGTCTTTTCTGTTTGGTTACTGAAGTGTCATGTACCTGTTAGTGACTGGGCGAATTCAACTGCTGAGTGTCAATAAATACCTGTCTCTTTTGTCAGGTAAAAATAACCCTGTTGTTCTTGTACATGCTGCCACATGACCTGGCTTCATCTAGTGAGGCATTCCTGTCAATAATTTGTAACCAGAAAGCTATTCCATGCCTATTGTGTAATGCACCGGGCCAGCATATACAACGGTTTATCACGGCTTTTAATAATGCTGAAGGAGCCATATCAATAGTTTTAAACTTATTGATTTCAGTGTCTAATGTTTTATTGTTTGTTAATATTTTAGGATTCTTAAAATCTTTAGAACAAAAAAATAATAAAGGGAGAAAGGAAAGACTGGTTCTAAGGATGGCCAGTCTAAATTACAGAGACTTCTGAACAGTCTCTTGGATTGTGAATTATATTTAATTTTTAAAAATCTGTTTTAAACTTTCAAAAGTCTTCAAATTAATGTGAAAATATATTTTGTGAAATGCTGCATTGTGTCTGTCCGGGTTTTATTTAAGATCATTGACTGGTGGTAATTCTAGGGAAAGTTCAGTCAGTCAATCTTTCTGGCAAATTTAGTAGTAATCATAAACAGGGAGCTGCCACCAATAGTTATAATAAAAAAAAACGTTTGCCTCAGATGGCACAATTCATCTACATTCTGGAGACTTCCTTGCGATACCTATACCTAAACAATGCTTATTAGATTTTTGTTGGCGCGCGCGCACACTGGACAAGGTGTGTTGGAGTTTGGGAGAAGATGGAGATAAAGGTGCTAGAAGCAGAATCCTGTTGATGCTGTTCTGGATTTGATGATTGTTGCATGGAATCCAGTGGCAGAATAAGACTGGATAAGTCCAGTGGTAGACGGCTGGACTTCTGCCAGATTACTCCTATTTTGTCAGTGGTAGCATACAGGCAGAACTCTTGTTTTGATTTGCAGGGGTAAAGCTAGAAGCAACAAGTGCATTGATACTAGAAGCCATGATTCTTGCTACCATATCATTTTCTATTTTTTGACAGTCGGGCAGTATCTTTTATTCTAGCTGCCGGTATACACCAAGCAAAGCAATATGCAAGGATACTGTACATCTTGTGTAACTGTCTGCTGTTGCCTTGGGCTACTTTAGAAGTTGTTGAATGATACTTCAATTCTTTGTCATCCCAACATTTGAGTTACTTGACATTTCTGTTGCTTAAGTGCATGTGGCCTTCTGACTTTGGTTTCGCTGTACCTGCAAAAGTCTCACCGTTGTCAGATGATTCTAAATTTGCACAACTTGGTCAGATTGGGTATAAAACTTGTCACAGATGTTTATATAATGATGTTACCAAAAGTGAAAGTATGGCACTTCAGCAACTTACCAATGAGTAGCATAAATATTCATACCTAGGCTACATTTCCACATATCAGGTGTTTTGTAGAACCATATGAAATGTAGGCACAATGCTATAGTTCAAGACGGAGGCACTTATACACAGCACTGAAAAGTCATGTGACTATTTGGTGTCACAATGGCATTACTAAAGTTATTGAACTTGAACATTGCTAGATATAGAAAATGAACTCAATTTAGGATCACTTTTGAATTGTGTGCAAAGATTTTTATCTTTTAGATTTCTATAGTTTGTTGCAATATCTTTATATTCTTTTCATCATTGTTTTTTTCTTTATGACCAGCAATCTTACAAAACCATCTTTAGAATTGTCCAGGGTATGGAGAGAGAATCTAATGTATTATAAATATTCTTATTGTTCTTAAACAAATAAAATTACCAACATTATAGTCGACGTGTTGAAATTTTGAGAGACATATTTTCTGCCCAGCAGTTGCTATAATCCTTTATTTTTTATCATTTTTTAAAAACTCTGATTATACAGTAGGAGTCTTGATTACATATTTTATTCACATTTAGATTAAATAAATTTGAATGTGTAGTATCAGTTTTGAATTTTCTTCCATTTTATTCCACCTCTAAGGAATAGAATGTCCATCTAGAACCTTAGTACTTGTACACAATAAATTTATATTTACGAAAGGATGCTAACTCATGGGTCTCTCTTCTGCTGGTGTGAGGCTTTTACACAGGTAAGCTTTATACAGTAAACCCTGTGCCAGCAGGGACAGGTGGTCGACAGGAAACACCGGAACTTTGTGTGTATTGTAGTGGAATGAGTGCCATTTGGATTTCTGTTACAGAATGCGTCAACATTGTGGTGCTAGCTGTGCTGGTGGTAGCTCAGCGTTTCAAGAAGATCCTACCTACCCAATTTCGTGCACACACGCTACAGCAGCTGTGGCGCTTGGTACGTATCACAACCACTTTTACCGAAACAGCATTTTTGTTTGTTTGTCTAGAAACTTGAACAGTGCCAAACAAGGGGGGAGACACAAAACTGGTGGCTTACCTAGAAACATCAGCTTTTAAATCTGTAGTTTAACTCTTTCTTTTAAACATAAGATGCAAAAGACCCTTGTTTTATTTTCATGTATTTAAAATGCTGAAGGGATTCAGGGCCAGTTGACCATACAAACTGGCTGCCAACTCGATGTTTTGCTTGTCTGTTGCATTACGTTTTAAAGGAATCCAATAAAACAAATTAACAGTTTGATTTAATTTTCATAAATAAGTTTGTTTTTTTTTTATATTTTGTTGTTGTTTTACTGTATTTACTTTACTGCCATTTACTAAAATCTGGCTTTTCTTTCATTCCACAATCTCAGGGTCAGTGCGTTCCACTTCTGGGTCAACGCCCAGCAATCAGCCTGACATCACTCTACAGAACCTTGGCAACCGCGGCAGCCTGGTCTCTACAGCCAGTTCCGCCAGTAAGCCAAGTGCGTCACTCAACCTCACTGGATTGTTGGCGAACAACAGGGAGTCATCGCTCACGCAGAGGGTGCGGGTACGTTCAGTCTTTGAATTATTTGGCTTCCTTCAAGCTTTTCCTTGACCCTTTTAGTGCTTTGCTGTTGGCTCCCTGTCAGAGGGGAGAGAGAAAGCAAGGTCAGGGTTTACTTTCCAAACACTAATTCAGATTTTTTGAAGGAGCCAGGGCTATAGAGAACCTTGTTTACTGCTGTCCATCTACTCATCCTTAATTACTTTTAAACAGAAATCCCCTACTAGGTAAATCTAATAGTTTCAGTTGTTCAGCATATTTTATTTAGCTCCTTAAAACCAGGCAACATTTGGGTGACACATCTTCATTTTTATTTTTAAATTAGGACTCCAAACCAGTGCAGCATCTTAAAGATGTGGACAAACCAGGGACCTATGCACTAGAACTGAAATTTCCTTCCCTTTATTTGACATTTCTGCTAATCACTCCTATCATCTTATTAGCTTTGTTAGCAGCTGAAATATATATTTAAGATTTTTATAAACATAACTCCCAAATCTTTTTTCTGTAATTACATTTTCCAATTTACTATGTCCCAAGTAATAATAATTACAAGTTATTCTCTCTCGGATTAATTTCACATTTTAGTACTAAACTTTCTCATTTTACATCTGATAAATTGTTTTCTCCCCATTGGTATCAACTCTAGAATGAATTTTGTTTTACCCATAAACTTAAAAATAGTTCTGTCGCACCGCCATTAATATTGTTAACGAAATGTGGCAACAAAGACAGTTTTTCATTGCTTAGCATGGTGATAATTTTATTGCCAAATCTAATAATTTGGATTTAAGAAAATGTGTATGTCTCAGCTGGTATTCCTCCTATACAGAATGTAAAACCTCTCCAGTGAGAAATTACAAAGGGATATACAAGTCCCTTCCACGTGACCTAATCCAAACTGGAAGAGGTGACGTGTGTGTGTGTTGACAAGATGCGTAATTCGACCTCTCTCTTTCACATGGTAAATGTTTATTTTTGCCATAGAAAAGCAAAAATGTATTTGCCTTGTTTGTTTTCCCCGTTGTTTAGTAAAGTGTGTGTTCCACCAAATGATTATATCGAAGATACAATTATAGTCATGTATGTAAATAACTGAGCAGATAAATTATCACATTTATGATAAAAGGATGGATAGGCAGACAGTTGATGAGGTCGACATCCATTTAGACAGCCTTTGTACCCATCAGGCATAAAATAGATGGAAAGCTGGAGGTAAAATGGGAAAAGCTTCAAGAATGCTAGTGGTGTTTTTTGATATTTGAGAATTCTATCAGTTTGCATGAAATGGACAGATGCATGTGGAGAAATCCTAGTCTTCACGAATTCACTTGAATACATCTTGGGGATACTTTGCTGGGAAGCCATCATCAGAACATTTGTGTCCAGCTGAGGCGAATAAAGTGAAGGTTGTGAAACTCATGCAACTTATCTGCTAAAAACATTCAAAATAATTTTGTTTGTTTTATAGCGAAATCCCTGTTAATTGTGTAGAGATGGACCCCCTCCCTCCCAGAAATCCTGTCTAGTTAAAGAATAGACAGAGAGGTGTAACCACTGTCACATGTCAAATGACATGGGACAGTTGAAAAATTTAAATCTCAAGAATGGCACTGCACCGGACCACCATAAGATGGCAATACTGCGTGGTGAAAATCCATATTGCAACTACAGATATAAATCGCACATTCGTTCCTTTTCAGTTTTTCCTTGCTTGGTGAACCTCAGACAGGCACTAATGTTTGTTGTTGTTGTTTTTATTAGATCATAGACCCCAATCAGGTATATGATACCATCAACCTGGGAAGGAGAATTGATGTGCAATGGCCCAATGAGGACTGGAAACAAAATGGTGGTAAGAATGGGTGGAGCACCTGGACACCAGCTAGAGGAATGGAAGGCCCAGTCCTACACAGGTGGATGCCATGCCACAGGGACCCTGGTAAGCGGTCGCACGTAGACAAAACTATCTTGCTAGTACAGATTGGTGAGAAATACGTCCCTATTGCTGAAGGTGGGGTCACAGACCTTGGGGCAGAAGTATGACCTTTTGCTTTCTTTTGACCATAGACCAGATTGCCATCCACAGTAAAGCAACTGAGGATGTTGATGTGGGTTAGTGGCTCCAGGGGTAACCTGCTGTACATGCACATGTACAGATTCCTCGTGCTGCACAACTACCACCACACCAGGGGGCACCTGCCCAATGTCACTTGAGGAGCTGCTAAGGACCGACAAAACTAGAACTGTGAAGTTCAGGATACAAGCATTTTGAGTTTGTAATGCCAAAATCAATGCAGTATCAGCAACAGGTTTATTGGACATTGAGGAAACCACTTGATTTCTTCTTCTTAGATTTTAAAAAATTAAAATGATTATGAGCAGCTTAAATTTTTTCAATCTTTTAACTTTTTTTTTTCTTTAAAATCTGAACTACTCTCGCCATACTTTTGAAAGCCAGATTAATAGACAAGAATACAAATCCTTTTGTAGTTGATGAAAATGATCTCAAGTTACTAGATAGTTCTGGATGGATGAAGCCCCGTTAATGTTCTTTTTCAAACCTGTTGTTAACTGGATGGGACTATCATTATTGTATGCATTTGAAGGAAGCCACCTAGCTTCCCTGAATGTCACATGTATAATAAAAGAATGTAAATATATCTGTTATATATTTGAACAGTAAAATGTATATAAAGTAAATCAAATTGGTGTTTGCATTATTTTACAAACCCTGACAGGTGACAGACTGTGGCATTGTCCAGGTATTTTCAGCCAGCCAAGGTGTGAAATGATTTTACTCAAGGATTGGAAATGGCCATATACTGAAATATGAATACTAGATCACAGCAAAAGTTGAAAGGAAAGCCTGTTAATTCTGAAGATCGTCCAAAAAAAAAAAAAAAATTCCAATATTGTTCATTTGAGTTTTATTTAAACCATCTCAGACAGAATAAAGGTAAAATTTAAGTGGATTCATAATGATCTGAAGCAACAGACACCTATTTTTCTTTGATGATTGTAATCTGCTGCTGTCTTTTCTACATTGACTCCACCAAGCAAATAGGGAAGATTTGCATCCAGAACCCTTATTTCTACCAGTAAAAGTCAGAGAGATTATGTGAGCAGCACTTATTGCGAACTGAAAATCTATTTTAAAAAAAGCAACAGCTAAAGGAAAGCTAATTGGGAACTTAAACCGTTTCATGGTCATATTTCAACAATTTCTAAGGTGGCTACACAAAATGCATCTACCTAATTAATATTATTACAGATATGTTAAATCTTGGCATGACTCAACACAGTTCAGTATTCCAAATGATAGTGCAAGAAAAAATCAGACTAGGTGTGCCGATGCTGATGAAATTTCTTGATTTTTCTGTCCTTGTTCCAAAAGGTGTCAATGGATGGCCTCCATGGAAATGTCTGTAGAAGTGTTGTCAACTCTGGCTCTGTGGGTAGCAGTTGGTTTTCTCAGCCATGTGGTGGGAGAAATCTCCAGGCCAATGGACTGCAAAAACAGCAGCCGCCTCACCCCCATGGAGTTTTCCACCTTTGACACATTCCTTCAAGTCTCTCCAGCTAAATAACAAGATCATAGGTATGCACACTTGAAAAGTGCCACATCACTAAGGATTGATTTGCTCTAATTCCATTATGTAGCAGGTAGATAAGAAACTAGGTAAGGCATGTGGTTCAGAAGTCGCTAAATACTGACAGGATGCTGGCTCACCTTATCGCTATCTATAGTATAGACAGAAGTGATCATTAACTGTTTTCAGCCAGCATCCACAGGAAAGAATTGATGGACACAGGCCTGCAGCATGAGAACACAACAGATCAGGAAATCTGGACAAATTCACAAGAAACTTGAGACAAAGATGATCAATGCAGCTTTTTTTTCTTCCCCCATTAAAATATAACCAAATTCCAGGAAATTTAATATATTAATTTATTTGCTAAAATTAATTTCCTGAAAATAATTCTCAAGTCAAATACACCTCTGATGCATGAGACAATTACATAGTTTACAAAATCACAATCTGGTTGCTCCCCTTGATATGAATAATCACTCTTAACAGCCTCAAGAGACAGACATGGATGGTATTGGAGCTTTTCTTGTTATTACTTTACCTGTTTTTTTTTTTTTTTTTTTTAGGTATGACTGCTGCAAATAAGACTCGATTTTAAGCATACAGCAGTAAGTTTCCATAAAAACTTTCTTTTTAAAGAGAGAGACAAGGCAATTCTTTTTAATCAAATTTTCCATGAGAATTTGGAAACAAATTTTAAGCATGTACATTTTTTTTATTAAAAATTACTAAAAAAAAAAAATCAAAATTAGACAAATTGTAACTATACAAACCATCGTTAACAGAATTTTCCAACATATTTGCTATTTTGGAAACGAGTGCACTAAATCCAATAGCAACAGTTCAATCACAAGACATGTACCTAGTTTGGTTTTGAAACCATGCATCACTTAATTAACCCAAAGGTAAACTATTTCTTCAATGCATAAATAAAAGCGTGCCACTCGCGTTAACCTGAGTGACAGGTGTTTTTTGCCCGCCTAGCAACAGTGGCCAGCCATACGAGAGTTTCCATCGTCAGACGACGTTCTGCTCCCCTCCTTAAGTGATGTTAAATGTTACCAAGGAAAAAACTTTAATGTATTCAAATAACAAGTTTTAAAATTCATGTCTTTATTTAATAAAGGTTACAGTAGGTCCCAGTTATTTGCATACATAGTTAAATGATGTAATTAAGAACTATGCATCTAGCCAGGATTGTTAGAATTTGTTCAAATTATTAAAGCATGGTCATCAAAGTAGGTATACAGCTTACAACATACAATTAACTGGGCTCCACTATACCTACATCCTCTCTTTTTGTCTTCAGTAAACTGTGATATACTTTTATTCCAGGTAACAGAAACTTTAAATTAAACTATCATAAAGTTTAAAAAATCCTTTTTAACCTGGTAAATATACAGTGAATATAAAACCACTTGTACAGGAACTCTGAAATGCACTGTCTTTTAACATTAGTAGTACTCAGTTATTTAATTCCAAATGCATTTGCCAAAGTTTTCTTCAATTCCAGTTTGTTGATAATCACAGTTCATCACAGGAATATATTTACACTGTAATTTCATTTGAGGTGACAGTACAGACAAGATGAAAATTTTTAGAACTAATATAAAATGTACTTCTAGTCATATAAAACTACACTCTTTCTTAACCACCTCAAGTAATTCTCTGTATTCCATTTTGATTTTAATGCTGGAAAAGATTTTCAAATGGCAATTTACAAATGAAAGACAATTCCTTCATAAAAGCCTGCACATCTTTCATAATATTCCTGAGATAGGTGCCGACTCCAACGTTAAAAAGCTCCATTCAGACTGGATTCTGCACAAAGTCTTTCTCTGTGTTCTTCCTGTGATAACAAAGGCTGCCTCAAAAGAAAACAATAGAAAGATTCCTTCACTGATATTAATTACAACATACAGAAGAAAGTATTCAAGCAATCCAAATGTTCTTCCATGGTTGTAGTAAGAGGCCAGCCAACCTCTATTCTAGTTTGAGGATTCCACTTAATTGGAAACTCAAAAAAGAAAAATCAAATGAGCACCAAAATGGAAATAACTTTTTTTTTTCAGCATTTTCCAAAATTTTCTTGGTTATTTTCAAACTCTGAGAAGGATGGCTTTGCTTTTTCTGATATTAGCAGACCAAGCAATAAGACTGGAGAGGGGAGTGGAAGAAGAAATAAAAGAGTGGAAGAAGGATCAACTAAAATAGAGAGGAAAGCTTTTGGCACAGTTTCCATGCAACTGAAATATATTCAAACTAGTTGCATTTTAATTATCGTAAAACTGTTGTGACTGCCGCTGTGGCCCAGGCCGGCAGCCAGTGAAATGTACACCAGAATGGTCTACACAACAGTATTTACACGCAACCTGGATTAGTGACCGAAATTGTAAAGCCTGGATCTAAGCACTAATCTTCCAAACTCAATCACAATGGGAAGTGTTTTTTTTTTTTTCTTTTTCCAATGATGATACGTTCAGGTAGGCTTCTAAAACACTGAAAATAAAGCCAGTTGAGTGCTTAACAAATGCCTTGGAATAGACGATGTCTCGTCTTCTCTGAGTGACAGTTAGTCAGTTGTCAACTAATGGCACATGGAGACTGCTGCTTTGGGCAATTTCCTTCATTCATTCCAGTTTTACCAACTTTCATCATTGTTCACTTCCTGCAATTATAATGAAATACATAGAAATACTGAATCAACCATGTGTAGTGATAAAGAATTAAGATCATATATTTATTTAAATGTCTTTCAAAAAAAAAATTTTTTTCAATGTACACCATTAAAATGTTTGTTATTATTTTGTATAAAGACAGGCCAAATGACAATACAGACTTTTGAAGAGCTACTCATTTTAATAAACTTTTTTTCCTACACAAACCTGAGTAAGCAGAAACTTTTTATGAACCCTTTTATACACTGAAACTCAAAAAATTTATCAAAAATATATCCGGTATCTCACCTGCCTAACTACGATTTTTAGTTTCCTTTACAATCAAGTGCAATAATACTTAAAAAAGTAAATAACTAGATTTTCTCAACTGATAGCCACTATTTTGTTGTCAAATTCAATCCAGAATTTACCAGACAGTTGCCACTACAACTGTCAGCAAGTCCGGCTCACTTCTCAATCACAAGCAGTGTTTTCAACTCTAAACTTCGAGATTAAAGTTTTCGTTAGCAGTTCTAACATGTCCTTTCTGAACTCTATCTCCTCTAGTTTCAGGAAAAAATCATCTCTCATTACCACTTTTTTCTCCTCCCCCTTTCTTATTCATACAAATATTTCCAGAAATTAGAACACACACACGTTATATACTAGATGTGGAACTTGTCAAATCATCCACGATAAACAACAGTTTCTTCCTTTTAGCTTTGGACACAGAGGATTGTACAATGTGCACAATGATGTGTTAGAAACAATTCCATTTCCCTTATAATTTACTATGAAGCAATTTTTTTTTTCGTCTTTGGTAAACAGTATTATGCTAAAGACGACAGATCATTAATTATCAATAAATCTGATGGTGAAGACAGACTACAGTGTTTACAGATACTGATCATTTTAAGACCTAGACGCATGTTTTTTTCAAATAATCTTGAAATACTAGCAAACGTTTTAAGATTTTTCTTAAAGCCTATACAACTTTTCTTTTTACCTTCAAAATTTCCATTTTAATCAGACAAAGACGACCACAAAAAAAGAAACTAGAACTGTTTCAAAAAAATCTTTTTTCTTTTTTTTTGTAAATCATGGATAGATCTATAGTTGAGACATCATTTCCTAAACAGCTCCACCCGTTAAAACTAGATGCCACAACACTATACACTGGCTGGCAAATATAAGTTACATAGACCCTAAATCTGAGACAGAGAACATGTCTATCTTCGCACCACCATCAGATACATCATCTTTCCTGGGCATGTTTATATTTTTGCTTCAATGATTTTCTCAGATTTTGTTTATTTAATCAGAATCCAAATTCATCGAGTCAGTGATGTATATGTACAAGAATATTCCCCATCATTAAGTTTTCAGTTTTTTTTTCCCTGAGCAATTAATTTCAAACTTCCAATATTTAACAAGAAACTCTTTTTTCTCATCCTCTTACTTGATCCTCACCCATCAGTTAGAAAGATAGGATTTCTTCAATTTTTACAGAAAATTTTCAGCCTCTATAAATTTGTTTTTAGTAAAGATGTTTCAAGATGCTAGGATTGAAATAAACAGTGTGCAAAATAAATATACATTTTTAAAATTCTAATAAAGTTGCATGTTAAAGAATGTTAACAATTTTTACCTGTTCCTTCAAAGTCATTGTGCATTTTAAAAATGTTTGAATATATTCAATAAAAACATTTAAACATAAAAAAAGGATTGATTGGCATGATTCAACTTCTTCAGCGATCCATGATACTGGGCCTGTCAGGCCCACATCAGTTAGAAAGGTTCTACTGGCAAGAGTTAAATATAAACTACTGATGTGGTTTCTAAATCACAGGATGGTGAAAATAGTCACTTTGTATTCCTTTAAAAGAAATTCACACTAAAGTATGGTTGGACTAAGCTATATTATTTAAAAAATATGGAGCTTACATTTTTAATGTATTGATTTATTTATTTAATGTTGTTGTTTTTTTAGCATGTTACTAAGAAATACGTGTCAACTCCAGAACCAGTGACTGAGACTTTTGTAAAACAACCCCAAGTTTTAAATGGTCATAAGTTAAACATTTTTAGTATGAAATTAAAGCAAGCATTAAAAATACCTAAAACCACAAAAATCATTGTCCAGGGCTGTCCAAACATGCCAAAGTTTTGGGAGAATTTACCGAGGACATTTTGATCTTGTGAACGAGTCAGTAAAGAAACATGAAATTGAGAATCCTCGTTTCGATATAAAACTTCAAGTGTAAACCTAGTCATCCTCTTGCTCAACTCAATGTTTTCCATGTTGCATTAATATAGAGGTTTTGTCACTTTGAACTAGACATATGGAATGCCAATGCAGTTGTGATTCACCTCAGGTACATTTGTTCACTTGGAAATCTCAATGAGAAAGTTTTTTTTTTTTTTGGTTATCTTCCTCAATATTCCTTCCTTTTGCTTCTTTTAGATAAAACTAGTTTCCACATCATTGGTAAAAACCAGAAAGTTTTCTTTCCTGAACACGGCTGGTGCATTCTTCCTTAATTTTTGCTGCCACGTGGGTCAGGTCACTTAAAGATATTTACATATTAGAATCACCACCCAGAAGAGTTATCTAAATGAATCCATCCACAATATTCTAGCTTCTTTTAAGGTGGGGCATTTTCATGGCTGCTGAAGACTCATGCCAGTTCCTGATGGGTTGAAGCTAATTTAGTACTAGCCAGGCTCGTCTCTTCTGTAGCTAGCTTTATGCCATCCAGATCACACCATAATTTGGCAGAACACCATTCATCAAAATAAGTCTAATCGGCAAATCTACAACAAATCCAAGGCTATAACTGAAAGTAAAGCAAAGTTCCACCATGTATATCAATTACTGTCTGTCCCTTTAGATGCTGCTTTGTAATGTTTGCTTGCATGTGTGGGGTAGAAATGGAAACAGCTGATGTTTGAACAAAGTGGGTTCTGTATTTGTTAAATAGATTCACTTCAGCTGAGACAGCCACTGAAAACTCACATTCAACAAGCATTCAAGTAGTATCTGCTAATAATTTTTATACAGCTGCTAAGAACAAAAATAATTTTCCAGATCTTTTTGATGCATTAGTAAGTTCTGTAGAAACATTATTTACTTTTTAAAAATAACCTGGTAGTTTTAAAAAATAATGCAAATTAACTCTTCCATTTGCTTGCTGTTTATTTTATTTTAACATAAGCTAATTCCAGGCTTTACTGGGTCAGAAATAGTCTGACAAAGATCACAATAATCTTGAGCTTCCTACTTCATTTATCGTTACTTTTCTTTTTTGCTTAAAATTGTGGTGCATGAAAATCTGAATGGTTCCTTTATTATTAAGTTGTTACAAAAGTTTTGTCAATTTTTATGTTAACTTGTGGTTCATTTTTTGCTTGCTTGTGAAGGTGCATGTAGATAAGTTATATATCATTTGTAGCATGTGCTTTGGCATACATTAAGCAAAACCTACCTTTCTAAAAATCATAAAATGGATATTTTTTCAGGGTTCTGAATGAAGCACAGATAGAAAATTTTTTGTGCCAATTTGCTTCACGAGTTCAAACGAGGCCGCAAAGTGTGCAAGGCAACTCATAACATTAAGCAAGCGTGGGATGAGGGCACAGTACAACGATGGTTTACAAAGTTTGGATTAGATATGAGCCTCAAAGATAAGGGACATAGAGGTAGCTGTGATGACAACCATCTGAAAGCCTCAGTTGAAGCCAATCCAACAAAAACAGTGCAAGAAATTGCTGGAGCTTGACATAAGCACTGCAACTGTTTCTCGGCATCTTGACACAATCAGCAAGGTGAAAAGGCTTGACAAGTGGGTGCCTCATGAGTTGAATGAACAAAATTGTCGATTGGAGATCTGCTCTTCATTTGTCATAAGAAACAAAAACAACCCATTTTCTGACTGAATCATTACGGATCCTTTACAAAATCACAAATGATCAGCACAGTGGCTCGACAGAGACAAGGTTCCTAACCACATTCCAATACCAAGCCTCCACTCATAGGAGGTCATGATCACTGTCTGGTGGACTGCAACTGGTGTCCTCACTATAACTTCTTGCATCCTGGCAAAACCATCATAGCTGAAAGGTACTTTTGTGAATTAAACATTCATCAGAAACTCTCCCAATGACAGCTGGCTTTGGTGAATCAAAGAGGCCCAATCCTGCTCCACGACAATACTCGTCCTCATGTTGCAAAAGTGACTCACTCTTCAGAAACTGAACACGTTGGGGTACGAAGTTCTCCCTCACCCAGCCTATTCACCAGGCCTATCTCCCACAGACCACCACCTTTTCAAATGCCTCAATAGCTTCCTCTGTATGAAATCCTCCTCCAACCAAGCAGCAACTGAAACTGCTTTCCAAACAGTTTATCAACTCCAGAAATCCATATTTTTTTTCAAAATGGTATAGATGCGCTATTAACTGATTGGCAGAAGTGTATTGATTGTAATGGAACTTACTTTGATTAATAAACTTTACGTTCAGCAACAATATGAAGTCTCATTGTTGAGGTAAAAAACCGACATAACTTTTGTAACCACCTAATAATTTTAAGTACTAATTTAAAAGTGTCCTGTAAAGTGTGCAACTTTATCTCTCAACACTGACAGGATGTTAAATATGGCAAAACCAGAAGTAAACTGAGCAGAACAGAAGTTGTATTTTACTTGTACCCATGAACAATGATTTTTAAACCAACAAAATTTTTTTTTTACATCCGATAGATAGATATCGTGTGAATTTGCACAAGACTCTCCTTTCTGTTGATATATAACATCACAATACTGATTGCTATCTTTTAAGTATTACAAAAAAAAATCATCATTTTTATCTTTGAGAATTAAAAACTAAAACAATATCTTTTTTGTTGATAAGAGGATAAGTGACAAAAAAGGAAAAATATTGATGAAAAATTGTATTTACACTGTGAGAAATTGGATAATTTTCACTTGTTTTCTATAACAAATTGCAAATAAATAGCAGGGAAAATAATTACAGAAACAGCAAAAACAGTGTAAAATTAAAATCCTGGTCAATTGTTGATATTATACACCATGATTGGTTGCTATGCATGCATTCAGAAAGTGCCACCACATCTGTGTGCTAACTATTATGGCTGCTAGGAATACAGAAATCAAAGATTTAGCCAGTGAATGCTGCTACTCCATGTGGCAGATTGCAACCCAACTCCATATTTCAGAAGCAGCAGTACACAAGACCGAGAAGGATACGTAAAACTGGTAGGTTGACAATAACATGCTGTTGAGAAAGAAACCCAAACTCTCTGAGAGAGACGTTAAGTACATCAGGTTATGTTCTCTCTGTGATAGAAGACAAAATGACCTAGCTGCAAGTACAGGTGTTAACATTTCTTCAAGAACAGTAAGATACCTATTAGTGTAAAGCGGTCTTAATGAAGTGTAGAAACCTTTGTAGTGGAGAGACAACCAAATGACAGGGTTGGAAGGGGCAGCAATGAAATGAAATGGTAGGATAACCAAATCTGGAAGGTGCTCTTTACTAATTGCTTGGCAATAATCAATGGCAGACCCCAAGCATACAGTCAATGTGGTGAAAAACTAGCTGGAATGTAGAGAGGCTGATGGAAGAAATGTAAAGATGCCTTGACCCGTGTAAAGTCCTGATATGATCATCAACAAGGCTATTATAGGGTCATGCAGCTACTGAGAAAGTGAAATGATAATCAAACACTTGGATAAATTGTGTAAGTGATACAGGATATTTTGAACATTCCAGTCATACATTGGTAACCTGTCTGGGAGCATAACAAGGTATTATGTTCCTTATTAAGCAAAGACATACTGTACAACATATTTATTTTGTTTTTTGCATATTTTCTGTAATAGTGCACTGCGTATGCATGGTCTCTCTTTCAGTTGGAATTACTCATTGTTTGTGCATATTCTGTTTCCATAGTTATTTCCAATACTGTATAACTTTACTCAAACATTTTTCAACCATTCCACTTATTTCCCATAATTGTACCATAGCAAACATCCTCACTTCTGCAGCAGAATGAGAAATACCCATTTGCTTTGTGATAAAATTCAAATTCAGATAAATTTTCTTCCATAGAGCATGCTTGAGTGAATCAACATCTTTTCCAAACAGAAACCGGACAGTTTGGATAAATATTTATACAAAAAGCTGATTTTCTTTTCTCAAAAATAAATAAAATTAGAAGTTTTATTATGCTTAACCATTTCCTGAATAGGAAATGCAATATATATATAATATGCACAAATGTTCAAACAATTTCCAAAATGGCTACAAAAATTGCACCCACCGATTAAAATTATTAAAAAAACATTAAATGATGGAATGATTCAAATAGCACAAATGACTTGGCACACAGTTCAGTAATACAAGTGAAAAAGAAATATGTTCAGAAAACAAAAGAAAAAAAAATTAATTTATAGCACAGAATGTAGAGTAAAATCATCCAACTGTTGTCACAGAGGTACCAGTTCTGATTAACACTCATTACTTTTGGCACTCAAGTCTGTCATCCTCACTCCAATAATCCTCAATGGATAGCATGTAATTATTGTGTTTACTGCTACAGACACTTTTATCTAGCTCCTTCCTGGCGGTGCGCACCCAGGTGTTGTCAATTCTGCCCGTCTGCCTCCCTCTGGGTCTGCATGGCATAGTGGTAGTTAGACTCCCCAGCCATATAGTGAATGAAATCTTTTGATATCAATTTTCAGGCTGGATGGCTGCAAAAATACTGGCATATCGATCAGCCGTAGAGGACTCAAACTCCATTCAACAATGTAGGTCTCAATCACCACATCCAACATCTGTCCATCTCTGTCCGATCAGCTAAATGATGAGAGATCCAAAATATGAACACTCAAGATCCCCCACTCAATTAACCAGAAGAAAAGGATTCGCTTTTGGATTCCATCAAGTATCAAGTAAACAAACAAGCTAGGTAGCATGTGGTTTTTTTATGCCAGTAACTTCACTGGTAAAATCACTTTTGTGGGAAAACGAAGCAGTATAAATAGGTAGAGAAAGTGATGATGTGGACCAGCATCCTTCCACATGTACTATCTATTATATAGACAAAAGTGGTCATTAAATGACTTGTCAGTGCATGGCTATTTAGGGGAAATAAACTCTGGCTGGTGGTTCTGGCCAATTGGAATGTCTGCTGCAGAGGCTAGTTTCAGCTGACTTGAATGAGAAAGGATTAAAAACAAGATAATGCTGCTATTAATAGATTGTTTCTTCACTTTCTGAAGTATTCTTTGTTTCAACTATTTCCTCCATAATTTTCATTAGTAAATTTTGTTCAAAGAATTGTCATCAGTTGGAATTGAATTATCAACTCTTCATTTTCCAATGTTTCCCAATTTAGATGAATTTGATAAGTACTTAAAACAACCAGTTTCATTGCAGATGGAAACATCTTGCAATCCTGCACTATACTGTTAATCTGATGTTTGAGCACACAATAGTTTTGTCCACACTTGCCACAAATTCAAAGTCTTTCAACAGAAAAAACTTGTTCCAAGATTGTGACCCAGCCCTTTTATGTCATGCCAGCTGCCCTTTTCTGAATCGTATAACCTCACACAAGGATTTCTTTATATATGCTCTCAACCTGTCTTCCACAAAATGCTGCTTAGATTGATCAAATTTCCAACTTTTCTGGAATTTTATTTTTTCTTTAAAATGTCTGAAATTCTCTTGATATTAAATTTCATAGATATGCTGTGATTTTCATATAAAACTTTTTTTTTTCAGCAAGGAAAGCAAGTTGTTGTTCATTACATAGGAGCTAATTCTGAAACACTTGCTCATAGCTGCTAGAACTACTAGTAACTTATAAACAAAGCACGGAAATGATTTGTCCAAATCTCCCACATAATTCAGGTATGAAGATCCATCCTTTTGAGAAATTTTAATATTTTAAATCTACATCTAATGTTTTAATCATAGAGTTTAGTTAATTCCATAACATGTTTGTCGACACCAGTGTTTTGTTAGTTTGTTTTTTTCAACTTCTTTTAAAATAGGAAAAAAGGAAACTAGTGAAAAATATTCTTAGACAAGATGCAGAGAAATGAGCCAACTGATAAGATGCAGAAATTCAGAGATTGTATTTTAAAGAAAGACTGTTTTCAAATAATGAAGAATAGTGCTGGAATCTAGAAATACACATCATGGCAAATGGTCAGTATTTCCCCAAATTAACAGATTATTACAGAAAAATGTGATTCTGAATTTAGTCATAAACTTTCATAACATCAAGGTGGCACTAAATCTGGTCATGGGAAAGGATGTTCTTGCTCTTTACTTAAAACTAAGAAACAATTCAGTAAGCCTGAGGTTTACTCATTCTAATTAAAGTCCTAAATATAAAATACAATTTTAAAAATAATGCTACATGTCTAAATTTTTCTAATTTATCTTGTTTTATACTAATAAAGAAACTACTTAAAAAAAAAAAAAAAGTAAATACTGGCAACTTACATTTACATTCATTCAGCCTGAAAAATCTACCGCTGCAAATACTACCGAAATACACCTTGGTTACTACGCCATGGCGTTCTAAGGGTTTCAGACAAAAAAAAGTCTATTTCACCTACTACACGAGATATTTCATTTTTTCTAAAAATATAAAATTACAGTTTACAAAACTAAGTACTGGAACAGTCAACAATCAATTATATTGCATGATCAGTAAAAATTTGAAAATATTTAGTTTATACTGCAACAACGACAAAAAAGACATTCATTTCATGGTTTTAATCCATCTCCACCCTCATCAACAGGCATTATTTCTTCATCAGAACCACTTTCATCCTCAGAAAATGACTTAGCCACCTCCACATCAGCATCATCTTCAAAATCGATCACTTCACGCAGACCCAAATGCAAATACTTCTGTTTCAAGCATTTCACGTGCTTCCTGCTTTTAGTGGCCCGGAGCTCAGATTTGTGTTCAATCCAGTCTCTCAAGACCGCCCTGACCACCCCGATCTCCTGTGCAGGCCTTGATCTTACTTCCCCCCAGCTTCCATCATTTTTTGAACGCTTTCAACTTAAAATCAACTGACGTCATCTTTTCTTTGGTAGGGCCATCCGGAATAAACTAAACGTGAAGATATTCTATGGGACGCACATGACAGTTCACAAAACTCTGGGACTCAAAATCCACTGGCTCAGCTGCAGTGAGTGAGTGATGTGGCAAACCAAGCCACCGAAACAAACAAAACCAGTTTTTCACACACGACGGCATTCAAAGGTCTTTGCAAAAAAAAAAAAAAAAAGGGCGGGCGCATTTCACTTCCTATGCCATACTGTAGTAACCACGGTATTACGGTATTATTAACCTTTTCCTACCTTTATAATGTAAACATTTCAGCAAAATAAAACCAATGTTATTATATATTATACAATTTTTTCTTTCTTTTTTTTAGCCGAGAATGCAAGACAATAATTTCAATCAAAGTATATATTAATCCCAAATTTGGCTGCCACCTCCTGGAAAAGCTTATAGACCAGTATGCAATAAACAACTAGGTCTTTCTTTCACTCTCAGAATTGATGATGCATCCTTAAAAAACAACAAACAAACTCATTTTGGTTTTTTGCAGCAGATCATTACACAGTTGAAAGAATAAACATACTTACATCCTGCGATTTTGGTGGACAGAGTTTGTTTAAGATTCTTTCTATAGTGCTTCTCCTAAAAAAATAAAAAAAAAAATAGTTACCACCAGAAAGCAAGCCCAACCCACCAAAAGAATAATTTTAAATACATACAAAAAAATAACTAGTTTAAATTCCATCTATTATTGCAACTTACTTTGAGCTTAATCCACCACCAGGTGGTAAACCATCTATTTCCTCATTTGTCAGTTCATGCATCACAGAAGTAAGATTTATATCATATTTTCCTTCACTCTGATAGTTTGTGTTTATTATTTCTGAAAAAAAATACAGAAAAAATCTCCACAGTTATATTAAATGGATTAATGACAGAAAACAGAAAATAGCAGAGAGAAATCAGGTTAAAAAATGATTTCAAAACACTTTAAAAAAAGAAAAACAAAACTATTCATATGAAATAAATGTTAAAAAATTATAACAAAGATGTACAGTGAAAAAATGCTTCTTAGTTTAAATTTCCAATGTTAAGAAATGATGAAATAAGGCGAACTAACAATAAAACGTTCTACTGAATTCCTGGCACAATGCAAGGGCTTCAGCATTAGTCATCCACAAAAGAACTGTAAGATTCAGAAATCAATTAACAGCTCTTGCTCTGAGACCCAAATGTGTTTTTAAACTAGGTCACAATTTACTTCATCTTGTATCAGAGAGAGACCATTCCACAAACCAGAGAACACAAGATCAGATCCATGGTTAGCTGGCTGGAAAAGTTGTCATCAGCATATCTGCAGCTATAGAAGGAAAGTGAAGACAGCAATTCAATTCACAGTTCTGGAACCTAGCATCAAGGTCAGCAATATCTAGGCATATCTGTTATCTAACAGGAAGGTTTAAACCCCCTGAAATGTAACATCTGATTCTCTGGTGGCACAACGGGCTAAAGCACTGCACAAATTAAGACATCCTATCACCTAGTAACCAACAGGTCACAAATACAAG
Source organism: Nautilus pompilius (assembly GCA_018389105.1). Taxonomy (NCBI): domain Eukaryota; kingdom Metazoa; phylum Mollusca; class Cephalopoda; order Nautilida; family Nautilidae; genus Nautilus; species Nautilus pompilius. The sequence goes on along the minus strand of JACATO010002742.1, from coordinate 54,459 downwards.
ACCAGCTCAAAACAATGAACACCCCAGAAAGAACAGCACTGCATACCAAAAGGTTAATGCAGGGCTAAACCCTGGTAGTGTTGACAGGCTAGGCTCATTAGTTAATTAGATTTATAGATTTTCTTATCACCTTAACTTCTGCCAAATTTATTTTTATAACCACCTTATACTATATCCTATCACAGAGGTAATAGGATTCATTACCATGATAACAATCTGCTATTCCTGAAGAAAAAACAAGTTGTATACAACAATATTCCATATTTTATATAACAGAGAGGAGTAATATATTTCAGAACAAGCAATAAAGATTTCTCAGTGGTGCACACCTCAAATCTGTATTACTCAACACAGGCTGAGTCATAGGCTGCAACGGTATAACTTCCTCATTAATAATAACCTTCTGTAACAAGAAATTTGTATCACTCCAACTCAAATGCAAACAAGGTGGTATAAGGTAAAAAAAAAAAAAAAAAACTTACTTGGTATATGAAGGGTTAAACCAGCAGTCATTGACTATGATAAAATGGCAAACAGTACTGAAAATCTTTTATAGTTAAAATTGAAGATGCTGAAAAGCAACTACAGGATGATCAAAAAGTATATGCAGTGGAAAATTTATTGTTTTTTTATTTCAATATACGAGGTGTAGTCAAAAAGTATCCGACCTTTGGCCAAAAAAACAAGTAATATTAAAAATCTCACCATTTTGATTTAGTGTCCTTCAAAGTATTCACCTTGGGAGTCTACACACTTCTGCCACTGCTGGAAACATTTCTGGAAATCCCTTTTTGGGATGCTGTAGAGCTGTGCCGTCGAATTTTGCTTAATGTCCTCTGTTGACTCAAATCTCCCTTTGAGTGTTTTTTTGAGCTTTGGGAATAGCCAAAAGTCACATGGAGCCAAGTCTGGGGAGTAGGAAGTCCGACGAACAAGTGGTGTGTTATGCTTGGCGAGGAATGCTTGGACGACATGGGCGGAATGAGCGGGTGCGTTGCCATGGTGGAGTTGCCAGTTCTTTGCTGCCCACAGGTCGGGTCGTTTTCGCCACACAGCTTCACAAAGGCGACGAAGAACCCCCAGGTAGTATTCTTTGTTAATTGTCTGACCTTGTGGTGCATATTCATGGTGCACAATACCTCTGTAGTCAAAAAATCAGGTCATCATCAGTTTAACATTGCTGCGCACCTATCTTGCTTTCTTTGGTCTTGGTGAGGATGGATGCTTCCATTGGGATGATTGCAATTTTGTTTCAGGGTCATAGCCGTACACCCATGTCTCATCGCCAGTGATGATAGTGTTCGTGAAATTTTGATCTTGGTTAGCACACTCCAGCATGTCCTGGGAAATTTCCTTTGTTTTCTTTCTGCTGGTCAGACAGCAACTTTGGTACAAATTTGGCCGACACCCTCCTCATGCACAAATCTTCTGTTATAATTGACTGAACTGACCCATGGCTGATTCCAACTTCGGCAACAATCTCCTCAATAGTCACACGACGGTCTTCATAGACTATTCCTTGAACCTTTGCAATCATTTCGTCGTTTCTGCTATTCAATGGTCTGCCACAACGTGGCTCACTGTCCACTGAGGTGTGGCCATCTTTGAACCGGTTGTACCACTCCTTTATTTGTTTTTCCCATAGCATCATCTTCTCGATAGTCTGGGCTTGCGTATCACCAAGCTTTTGGCAGAATTTGATACAGTATCTTTGCTCAATGCGCTCGGTCATCTTGACTCAAAAAGAAAAATTGCACAGCACACTCTTCATGTCTGTACTCAACGCGTCACTGTGGGCAACTGGCGCAACCTACAGACACGAAAATTTTTGCGCATGCTCAGGAAGGACGCGGCCACCTAATACCCATGCGGATTTTGCTCACGCATTATTATTTTGTTCAAACAAATTCAAGGTCGGATACTTTTTGACTACACCTCGTATTAACTCTTACAATAAACTATTACAATAAATGCTGACAAAGAGCCCCACTCACAATTAAACATTTTGCCACAAGTTTTTTCATATTCTCAAAAACATTTTGCTTCAGTTCATCAATGGAATGGGGATTTTCAAAGACCACTTTCACTGCTCCAAACAGGTAAAAGTCCAGGGGCATGAGGTCAGGAGAGTGTACAGGCCAAATTCCTTTCGATATCAGCCAATCACCGAACACTTCTTCAAGCAGTTTCATCAATTGAGCAGATGTCTGAGCGGTGGCTTCATCCTGCTGGAAGTAGGCGTCTTTGATTTCTTCTTCACTAACTCATAATAAAAGGATACAGTATGTTGTTACAATAACACCCTGAGTTGATGTTTTTTTTCAAAAAATATAGGCTCAATAATGTGTTTCCTTGATATAGTCATCCATACACCAATCTTTTCATCATGAAGCACTTTAGTAGACCAAATTCTGGTATTTTGGCAATTAACATATCCAGAGAGATGAATCCAGCAGCATTCATCATAAAAAAAAGTTTTATCCAATATGCTGTCGCCATTTACATCAATAAAATTCTTAAACCAGTTACAATATTCAACAAGGCACAACATTCACTTTATACCTGTAAAAATTTAACTCCTTTAAAGCGTCATGCACACTCCCATGTGAAACATTCGCTTGTTGAGAAAGTCAACACAGTGATTTTGAAGGGCTCTAAAGTGTTGTGTCTGAAGCCTCTTACAGCTTCTCCTCATCCAACACTTTTGGCCTACCTGATCACTGATAATCCTCAACTGAGCCAATATCTTCAAATTTGCTAATCAGTGCCCTCACAACATTTCTGTTCAGAAGCTTTGCATCAGGAAATTCTTGTAAGAACTCATTTTGAACTCTTGTGGTGTATTTACCATTATTCGCATACACTTTCTTGATGAGAAAGAAAGAACCATCACAAAAATCACGTTTCACTTTGCAAATTTACTGCCAACACCTGTTGGTCATTTTGGGAACTACAGTACAAAACAACAAAGCACAAGGAGAGAAATCAGAAATGATTACAAATATACTCCACTGCATAGTTACTTTCTGACCACCCTGTATAATGCCCATTGTTATCAGCTCTATGAATCACTACACTTTATGCTAAACTTCAGTTTCACTTATTAAAAATATTATGCATAAAGAGGATTTAAATAAAAATTGCAATTTACATACCTTCAATCTTTTTTTCCAATTGATTATCCAATTCTCTTTCTTTCTTAACTGCTTCTTCTGACACTTTGGGTGCCCCAGGAAATGTAACAATAACAATACTCATATTATCTCTACTTCCCTGCAAATAAATAATTTGTATTTTCTCACATGCGCACACACTCATAGTTTATAGTTTTTTTCCCATAGAACAATCTAATTAAATTTTTCAAAAAAAAAATAATAGTGTATTAAAATAAAAACAATTTAAGACAGCAAAGCTTAAAAATGGGAGCCTGTCTATAATCAAAACCACAAAAGCTTTTTTTCAGGCAAGATGAAAAGTAAATTATTGGTATTTTAGCTGATATAATACATCAGTGAGGGGGGAAAAAAAGCAGCAGCTTTAAAAATCAATTTACTAAATACAATATTAGTTGTTTTTTTTAAAATTTTAACATAAATTTAAACATACTGCAGATAGTATATATTTATTACTGGTTTCCTGCGTAAACATCATAGATGAAAGTCATCACCCAATATTATTACCTTATAAAGGCATGTATCCACCACCAAATTACAGATGTGTTCCAAGCTATCTGTTATTAATAATCGATTTCGCACAAAATCACAAAGTTCTTCATTTGAAACAACATCCCAAATTCCATCACAAGCCAGAATCAAAAATTCATCTTGTCCACTTCGATCTTGTATGAAAATTTCTGGCTCTGGAGAAACTAGCTGCTCACATGGACCTTTCCCTTCTACATTTTTATATTCAAAGTCTCCCAAAGCTCTGGAAACTGCTAGAGATCCATTTACCCGCTGAATCATCACACTGCCACCTGCATTTTGTATCCTCTCTTTTTCTAGTGGATTTACAGGTTTATGGTCAGTAGTTGAAAAAGCGCACTTTCCTGCCCGGGATAGAACTGCCCTAGAGTCTCCACAGTTAACAAAAAACACATGGCCAGGTGATACAATAGCACAGACTGCAGTTGAACCACTTTTATCTTCACCGCTCACCATTTCAGGCATGCTTCTCATTTTGTCATCAAGATTTAAAAACCCAGTTTTTATGCCCCGCTTAACATCATCCACTGATGGCTGAGTTTCTGTGCCCTGGCTCACATCCAGTTTTCCACGAAAATCTTCATTTGCAATTATATGCTCCATGAGCTGCTCAGCACAGAATGCTGACACCCTTGCGCCAGCATGCCCATCAAACACAGCAAAAAATGACCATGCTTTTAATCCATATGGCAAACCAATGACAGCACAGTGGGCATCTTCCATTTCCATCCGCCATCCTTGCATACTGCTCAGCCCAAATTTTAGTGTATTCCCCACACCACCTTCATTGTGTTTCTCAGTCTTTGGTTTATCCAGGAAAGCCCCCATTTCACCTGCAAAGAAAACACACAAGATTGGCATTACTGCAAGCAATAGACTGAAGTAGCCAGAAGAGAACAAATATAAAATTTACCTGTCTTTTCAGAAAATAAAATACAAAGCAATTTTCAAAAATTGGTTTTATTGTGAGGAGTTTTTGAAGGAGGGTCAGACAAGTCAAAATGGCTAAATGCAGAACATTTTAAACATCACCGTTTGCCAGATAAAAGATCTTTAATAAAATCCATTAATAATTAAGTTAACTAAAAAATTTACATCAAGTTTAAGATTTTAAAACATTGTTTTTTTCTACCTTTAGATGCCATGGGGCAACAGGTAATGTTAAATGGTCTTCATTTAGCATGTACTCTGCCAAGAGTTACTGAGAAAATTGTATTAAGTGTGTTAGCTCACTGAGCTTTTCATATTTTCCATTATTGAAAAGTGACAATTCTTCAATTCCTTTACTGAAATATAATTGCATTCATGTAGGCTGACCAAGCAAATCTTAAAATCTCAAATGAGAAATTTTTAAAGCATTCCTGATTTTATGCAAAAGTATTTTCATAAAGAAAGCAAAAATTCAAAACCATTAAGTTCTTGTAAATAAGTGAACAGATATTTGTGTTAACAGAAGCAATATAATAATTTTTAGAGATTTAACTTTTCAAAAATGTCAGTACAAAATTCAGCATTAGAATGCCATAAATTAGGAAGTACCACAGTATCTTACACATGAAAAATCAAATAATTATTTAAGTGTTTGCCTACAAAATGACAATTTTCTTAAGACTATTATTTACAACAGTAACCACCAAAGACTTATCAATTTCAACTCTGACATTGATTTTCTTCATTTTATTTATTTTGCAGATCAAAGAATTTAATTGAGTCATCTGGAATATATGATCTGTTAAAAAGGATGCATCTTTCTATTTGGCTTTATTCTTATTATTCAAGGGTAGATCAATGTATTATCTGTGCCCTTTTACATACCTCACTAAACATTTTAAAGATATGATAGATATACAAAATTTGACTTTGTCTGAATGTCCACTACTGGGTATCAACATGTAACAAATGGCAAAAGCTAAAGTGAAAGTTAACTTGGAACATAATAATCAAGCAGTACAAACAAAGATGCAAATCAGATAACATCCATGCCCAACTATCTAATAGAAACAGTAAAGAAATGTTAACATTTTTATGAATGAAGGACAAGTACAGATAATCCAAAAACAGTTTGTAGATGCCAACCGGTGACGGTGTAGATCAGTGGAAACAATTATCCACATATCAGAATTTTTGAAAAGTTGGTGCAGATTACATTCCAGAAGATCGCACTGCAAATCAAAGAACTCTTCATAGGGAGACGTGCATTTTGCTCAGTGATCATTTTATGAAAAGATGCTTTACTTAAAAAGATTGTAATATAACAATAGCTGAATGCATCAGTACACCCCAGGAAACAAAGCATCCTGACTCCTTGCCATCAAAAAAAGTTTAAAGTGGCACTTTCATTTAACAAAGTTACCATTAGTTTTCAGGGACATTTCCAGTGATTCACAAGGAGTTCATAACTCATAAAAACACTAAATGCACAAAATTCTGAAGTTAGTTCATCCTTCCATTTGGAAGTGATCACCTGGTTTAATCTCACAAGCAGCATTGTTACTGCATGACAATGCATCCACATGTGGCCTGTCAAACCAATGGCACTAATAGGAATTTGAAATAGGAGACTCTTTTGTATCTACAGTATAGTACTGACCTGTCACCTTATAGCTTTCATCTATTCGGCCCCTTAATAAACATCTTAGTAAGCCTGTTTTTTTCATAACAATAAAGAGGTTATCTGTCAAATTATCTACTACTATATTGTCTAAATAGTTGTATTGCAAAGGGAAGACAATACATGCTAAAATATGCTTTATTTCCACATGTCCATAAGCTTCATTTCATATAATTAGAGAAAGTGCAAGAATACACTATTTACTCTCAAACTGTATAATCATTTTATTACACTGAGCTCAAACCTGATAAAAAGCATTTGTTTATTCATGCAAAAATCAATTTTTTTATCTTTAACCTGTACTCTACTTAACATTCATCAACATGTATCCCAAAAAGATAGATAGTGGACTTCAGCTTTTTGAACTCAACTAAGAAAGATACTTAGCTATTTAAGAATTTCATGCTGTTAAAAAATTACTATTAATCATTTATATGATAAAAAGTGCTTATTATTACATATCTAGTTAAGTAATAATTCACATTATAAAAGTTAGTATACTTTGTATAAAGTGGACCGCAATATTCTATTACACAAACATGAAGTCAGAATTTTATCAGCCACGAACAACAAATTCAGTTACTTAAGTTATGCATCAGAGAAGTGACTGGTACATACATACATTCTATAAACAATCCAGCTCAATGTCTTGAGGGATCTACCAATTCTCAATTCTAGGACAAGCTAAATCGCCGATGTTGAATAACTCACATAAGTACTGACACCTCATAAATGTGCAATCAAACAATAGCTACTATCATTAAAATTCTACAATTCTGAACAGAATTTACTGGTTAATGCAAAAAAAAAAGCTCAAATCACTTCAGCTGAATTAATTTTCAAAAAGTGGCATTTTGTAATTTTTTCACTGTAGCAGAATTCTATTGAAAATGCCTTTTAAAGTTGCACCACATTCCTGTAATTAGTTTGAAAATATAAAAAATTGAGAACTGAACCAACCTATTATGCTAGCGGGATTTAAATGTGCATGAGAGATAGAGAGGCTGTTTAAACAGACAAAAACATGACGAATTCATGTCTGATTCTAAAAAAAGTATTGAGCACAACCAGAAGATGCATGTGTTCCAGATTCTCAAAGCACTGTTGATAATATTCTTGAGAAATGTGGTAAAAGATAACATTTGTATAATACACATATTTCATTAACAATTTAAATAAACATCAATCTGTCACTTCTAGTTAGTAATGATAAAATCTTGTATATTTATACACTGATAATTTTCAAATTTATCACATCTAGTATTCCTTAAGAAATCCCACTAAAAAGAATAAAAAATTTCTCTAGTGTTCTATTCAGATGAAATAGGGGTTAACAATAATCATGTGCTTTGGAGAAAAAAGTTTATTTAAAAGATAGAAAAATTGTGTAATTGACATTTAACATTTTTCTAATATTTAATGAACGTAGGAAAAAAAATGGATCTATGGCTATTATTAAGAAGTTAAATTAGGCAAGTGTACCTGTCACAACAAAGTAACTGGAAGGTCTTTAATAGCGATACCATGAAAAGAGTTATTACCTGCCACATCTACACCTACCATCAATTTCTATTGCTAACAATCGCCTAAGCAACAAAAACTAACAAAAGAATGGTCCAAGTTAATCTCCACTGACCTGACTACAGATGTGGCATGTAAGAAAACCATTCTGTCCAACAAGTAAACATTCTGCAAGGTCTATTCAGAAATCTGACAAAATAAAGGACTGGTAACATGTAATCTTCTGAGCACAGGAGTCATTTTATTCAGCCACTGTTCAAGTACGTAATCTTGTAAATAGACACCTCAATTCTTTTGAGTGCATTGCCATTTTAAAGATGCATCTACTACTATGGTACCAGGCTAATTTGAGATTCAGTACCCATATTCTTCTACATACATGCTTTACCTCTCATATAACCAGTTAGAGGGGGGGTCAAAGCATTCAGGTTCTTCTTGGGTACCAGAAAACTCTAATATGAACCAACTGAGCACCTGTGGGAGCATCTTAAAGGCCAGCTGAAAGCAACCAACCAATGAACATCCCGCCAACGTAGAATTAAAACAAGCTCTCACACAGATATGGGGAAACCTGAAGCAGACTTTGACAAAATCTTTGATTCAATGCTAAACAAGGCAAAGTTTTTCATACTGCAAAAAGAGGCTCCATCAAGTATTAACAAGGAATTTAATTCTATTGTTTATCTTTATTTGCCATTTTTCATAATAAATTAACATACTGTAACAATGTGGCCAAATTATTATAAAATGGCAATGGTTTTTTTTATTATTGAAAAATTTGACATAAAAATCCAAAGAATTATGCAGATTTTAATTATTGTATGTATATATCTTTTATTATGTATCTTAAACTTTAAAATCTCTCTTAATTCATATACAAACTATATCCCACGGCCTTTTAGAACAATATCAGAAGCCATAATTTTTTAAAATACACTTTCTCCATACATGATATGCACAACAGTTTAAAATGCCATCAGCATTGCAGATTATAAAAGTGAGTTGATGGTAACAGAAAAAAGGATCTTGTATGGAAAAATAAATCTGATGGTATTATTAAACATTAGCCTTTTTGCTTTGCTTTATTAGATTTTAAATGGTATGTATGCATATTAGTTCATTCTACACTGATGCAGTTTCATGAAATACTTGTACTGCTATTGCAAGACTAAAGCCTGACTGGCTCACCCATTGTTAATGCCAAAAATGGCAGAGATCAAACTTAACATTTCAATTCAAGAAAAAAGAACATTCAAAAACAATCCACAACTAAAACTGCACGAAATAAAATCAGAAATATTTGTTGTGGAGAAAATCCTGTATTATGATACCCATAAACAAATTAAAGTTTTTATGTGGCCATAAACAAATGGTTTATTTTTAATGCTAAGTTTGGAAATTCCATGGCTTTTACAAAATTAAACTATGTACATCTATTATTATGTCAACAATGGTTGGATAATGTCATGAACCAATATTTTTTTCTGTATATATATATAAAAGAATGTTTTTGCCTTTTGGCAATTTTTATGTCAAATTGTTTTGATTTAAAGGTATAATTGCTAGAAAATATAAACAAGTCATGGAAAAACTTAATCATTAATATTTCATATTATTTAGTAAGCCTTAATTTGCCATTTGAAGTGTTTCATTATTAGAAGATATCTGAATATATGATTAAGCTATAGCTATTTGCAGATGGTGAGGTAATCCCAGGATTTACAAATATAAAACCTGCTGTCCCACCTCAACATCAATTATAGTAGACTATGCCATGCATCCACTACCACTACTACTTAAAAAATGATTAGAGCATTAGCAAACGACCCGTCTATCTTTTTGAATTTAAAATCTATCATCATCACACAATCTGCAACACATAAAACTAAGTGGTGTCAATTTTGCTAAACATTCAGATCTTCCATTCCCCAACACCAAACTATCAACAAGCTTATCAAAGAATGAGCATCAAACTTATACCACATCTAAATATTGTTTAACTAATGTTTGAAATAAAGGAATGAGCACCTCTGGAATGTTCATGTGAATAGTTCTATTCAATAATTATGGAATTCTATTAGCCCTACCTACAATCTGACTACACTGCTTATTCAATTTCAAGTTATACTGAGTAGTCATATCACAACCTTCCTCCACACCAGTATTCTTAATAAAAACATAATCCAAACTACAAGCACTGATGATTACTTTGGCCAGTCAAAATAGTAAAGTTCATTTACCATTTGATGGCTAAGACTATATATTTAAATCTGTTTGACTAACATCAAAGTTAGTATTGTCTACCACATAGCATGACATTACCCAAACTTCAGTTTGTTAACCAACATCAATAGCATTAGAAACAGAGCCTAGAGGTACTCACTCCACTGATATCTATGAAGGAAGCGAGAGTCACAATTAAAAATTTCTACCAATAACTATACCCTTAATTTTTGGAATTAAAAGCTAATGAACCCTATAGTCTCCACACAAGTTCAGGTAGATGACATTAACCACTTAAGAGTTAAATCATTCATAAATTGAAGGCAATCTGTAAGAAAGGTATGCCTCGATACATTTTCCTATTTCTTGTAATCCCCAAGTTTATTTTGGATGATTAATACTAGCATTTTGCTTGCTACACTTGTTATTTTCTGAAAACAAGTAAAATTTAAACAACTTTCCAATCTGATGGACCTAAAGATTAATTAATTGAAATTCCTAGTTGGACAGATGACTAATTTAATTAGCTGAAAGTTTTAGAATTCTAAGACTAATATCATTTGGACGTAGGGATTTCCCTTAAGATTATTAAGGTCTGCTTTATGCTCTTCCCTTGTGTTAACATCATTAAGCCCTACAGTTGTTCAAGTTTTGGTATTCTGTTTTAACTGCGTTTGAAGATTGTACTAGCATTGTACAACACAGGAAAAAAAAAAATCAAGAACTTAGCAAAAATGTTATTTAATTAGCTGCGCCATTTCTACAGTTTATCCAACTAGATAAACTAACTGTACGGTTAATTACCCAACTTCCTCCTAAAAAAAAAAAAACTGTTTTCTCTCGGGAATTAACTTTAGTGTTTTTAGAATACGATTCCTTATTATTTTGTGTGTGTGTATCTCTCTGTCTCTCTCTCTCTGTGTGTATCTCTCTGTCTCTCTCTCTGTGTGTGTGTGTATCTCTCTCTCTCTCTGTGTGTGTGTGTGTATCTGTCTCTCTCTGTGTGTGTGTGTATCTCTCTCTCTCTCTCTCTGTGTGTGTGTGTGTATCTCTGTCTCTCTGTGTATCTCTCTCTCTCTCTGTGTGTGTGTGTGTATCTCTGTCTCTCTCTGTGTGTGTGTGTATCTCTGTCTCTCTCTCTGTCTGTGTGTATCTCCATGTCTATCTCTCTCTCTCTCTGTGTGTGTGTGTGTATCTCTGTCTCTCTCTCTGTCTGTGTGTTCTCCGTGTCTATCTCTCTCTCTCTCTGTGTGTATCTCTCTGTGTGTGTGTGTATCTCTCTCTCTCTGTGTGTGTGTGTATCTCTGTCTCTCTCTCTCTCTGTGTGTATCTCTCTCTCGTGTGTGTGTGCTCTCTCTCTCTCTGTCTGTGTGTGTGTGTGTGTATCTCTCTCTCTCTCTGTGTGTGTGTGTGTATCTCTCTGTGTGTGTGTGTGTATATCTCTCTCTGTGGTGTGTGTTATCTCTCTCTGTGTGTGTGTGTATACTCTCTCTGTGTGTGTGTGTATATCTCTCTGTGTGTGTGTGTATATCTCCTCTGTGTGTGTGTGTGTGTATATCTCTCTGTGTGTGTGTGTGTGTATATCTCTCTCTCTCTCTCTGTGTCTCCTCTGTGTAGCTTTTACTATGAACGTTTTCAAAATGCTTTGCAGGGTGAATGCAATGATTATCGGTTAAGTTTGTTTCGATGTTTTGTCAATCAGTTAAAGAGAAAAATATCGATCAGCAGTTAGATGATTGATGAAAACACGACGTTCCCACTTCAGACGCAAATTGGGGGAGGGGGAGGGGGGAGCGATATTCAGACGTTACGCGAGCCGAGGTTCAAACAGAGAGAATGGATCTCTTTTAAATAAAGGAAAACAGAAACAGACATTTTTTTTTTTTTGAGTTTGAAACGATCGTCCGGAGGGAGGGAGGAACTGGCTACTAATTTCCGCTGTTATTAGTACGGTCCGCGAAAGACAACAACAACAGAATTAACCAAACCAATTTTTTAGCAGCAATAAATAAGGACGGACGAGGGGATGCAGGCCCAGGACGACACCGTTTTTTTTGCTCTCTCTGTATCGCGGCGAGACGAGCGGTCAGAACCCGAGGTCCTCTTCAGCCCCACACCCCACGTATTGTGGGCGGACGGGGATCCACCGTCGACGACCCCCACCACCGGCCAGGTTAGAAAGCAGAAATACGGTACCACAACAAGAACACCGGGAGGAGGAGGGGGGGGCGGGGAGGACCCAGACCCAGTCCACCATAAGCAGCTGGGTAAGCAAACAATAGCCCGCAACGCTAACCGATCAACCATCGGTGCCCCCTCCCCCCCCCCCGCGCGAGCAAGTAACCTACCCTTTCTTCGTCGTACTCTCACGAAAAACGTCTACATAAAACAACAACAACAAACAATTCTCCCGGCTGCTGCTCGCTTTCGGAGGAGGAAGAGGAGGAGATCGTCCGTTCGTTCGTCGCTAGTTCAAACCAGCTTCGGGTGCGTGACGGGACATCATCATCATCATCATCGTCGTCGTCGTCGTCGTCGCCGTCGTCATTCCGGCGGCTCTCGTCTTCTTCTCTCTCTCTCTCTCTCTCTCTCTCCCCCGCTGAGGTCGACCCCGGGGGGGGGGCGGACGGTCCGAACGCCTCTACGGCTCCTAGTGCAGCTTCCAGATGTCGGATACGCAGTACCCGAAAAGACCTCTAGCAGACTTGGAAAGAAAACCGATCATTTGTACTTTATATTCCGCCATTAACGAATAAAACATGGCGGACGATCCCCCTCCCGCGAGCATGCCCGGCGCCCAGGAACCCGGATCTGCGGCTCCCAAAATAGAAGGATGACGTCACCGGGAGCCAATGTGTGGCCGGCTATGTAGGACAAGTGCTCTGACCTTGTTACAATGGAATCAAAACAAACAGAAGTCCTGCCGTAGGCCAGATAACTTGTAACCGAGCTCCGGCCGAGCATCTCCTCCCTCTCTCCCTCTCCCTCATCCGCTGTCGGGGAGGTGGGGGACCTCCGCAAGTTGTAACCGCGTGTGAAGGTTATCTACATCAGCGGTTGTTTGTGTTTTCCTTGCTCTGGCACAAGGTACCCGTCCGGTTTTACCGTTGCATAAATTAAAAATTCCTCGGCGGGAGGGGATGACTAATGAAAAACAACAGCAGGTGGGGGGAGGGTAAAGTTTCCGAACGTCCGATATCGATCGCTCCGCTCCGTTCCGCCTTGATTTATTCATCGAACAAAAGAAATATTTTTTTTTTTTAATTAAAAAAAAAAAAAAAAGAAGAAGAAGAAGAAGAAAGGGGTGGAGGGGGGATGAGAGAGAGAGAGAGAGTGTGTGAACCTAGTGGGGGTCTGTTGTAGTGTAGTTACCTTTTACGGAAACTTCATACACCAGCATCGAGAAAGAGATGAGGTATCCGTGTCCACAGAAGCACGAATGGGGGTATGCTCTCCCTACAATGCTATTAACGATAGGTTGCATTCTCCTCCGCCAGGCTCCTTATTCTCCATCATTCACCTATTAGAATCTCACCTCTTTTTCTGTTTGTGTGTGTGTGTGTGTATATTAACGTTGAAAAGAATTTTCGAAACTTTAAGAACAGAAGGACCGGAATCGTAGCCATCTAGAGATTTGCCAGGTAGAGAAGTAGCAAGCATTCATGTGTACGTAGTACATCAGAAATGATATAGTGTTAGTCAATTTCATTTATTACAGGTGTTTGCAGACGAATTCAAAACATTCACCCCTGACCAGCCTCCCACTCGGGGTGTCAGCACTGCGGATCCTGTAACTGGAGAAACGAACATAATGGAAAGACAAAACATCTCACCACATATTTCAATGTTCATCTTCGCCTCCAGTGATGAGCTTCATTTTAGCTGCTGCTGAGGATAGTGAAAGTTACAAAGGTATTGACTTTAAATGAAAAAATCAAAGTGATGAAACTACTGCATGGTGATTGAGGTGAAAATATGTCTTCTTTTCCTTTTTCCACATTGTGCATTAACTAACTGTATATTTACTTTCTATACAGATTTGTTTAAAACCAGAGGTAATAACTATCTTGTGGAAAATGTGAATTAAGTATACATTCAAAGGCTCGTTTCTTCACATTATTACATAAAAATAGCTAAAAAATAAATAAGGTAGGTAAAGAGGAGGCTATGTTATTTATTAAGGAGATTTTTCCATGTCTTGCCTTAGAATACTTTACAAAAAATGGAAGATGTCACTTTTGTAAAAACATTTACTCAAAAAAGTGTTTTAGCTCTCAATAAAGGTCTCTATTTCATTTTAAATAGAGGATAAAACAATAATACATCTTTATCCACAGCAGTGCTTGAATACGGCACAACACAAAGGCAGCAAGTGAGCTTACACGCAAGGTTCGCAGGGAAAGGAAAGATTCTACTAGAACCCACTATTTTTAGAGGTGTGATGAAACTGGAAAGCCCAGAAAAAAAACCCATGTGACCAGCTGGTGAAGGACGGTATATCAAACCAACTACAATTTTTAAATTACCTACTAGCATTTAAAAAAATTTATGTACTTTGACCTTGTCAGTCAGGCAAATAGGTTTCCATCTGCAAATGACATCAGAAATAAGGTATCGCTACTTAATTTTATTTATTTCAAGTACAGTACTTGTGATGATCCTTGTCAAGGTGATGGCAGGTTCTAGGATTATCGAATAGTGACTGGTGTTTATTCAGTATTTGGCTGGTTTTCATTTGATTTCCATCCATGATATGAATTGTTATTAGCAGGCATCAGTTTCACTGTGGAAAAAATCAGAAACCAGTGTCATTTCTTAGAATTATTTTCAATATAGGGAGAGAGAGAGAGAGAGAGAGAATAAAATGTATATAAATGTAGGCAGGAAGAATATTAATAGTATGGTGTAAAGAATTTGAGCATATACTAAGAACATAAACCTGGCCGGATACCATTATAATAGTATTTCAGTCAAATTTCATTTGAACATCCCTAGTACCCATCTAGTATTTATATTAAGCATGCTTTTCAAAAGCAGCAGTAAATACAAAACTTGGGGATTTTATTTTGAATGAGGTTTTTGCAATTTTCAAGTAGACATTGTGTTCAGATAAACATTGTGAATTGAGGTTGATTCCCTTGGAACAGATTATTTTTGTTGTTGAAATATAAAGAACTAGGGATTCCTTCTGTTGAACAAGTATTTTAGTGAAAAATGTTTCATCGTACCGGCCTTTCTAAAAAGGTCAATAAAAATTAAGGAAAAATTGTATCGCTGAAACTGTTTACTTGTGAACTTGGTTTTGTTATTTTATTGTTTCTCTTGCCATTATTTTATCTAATGAAAAATAATGGAAGGGAGGCAACTCTAACAACTTCGACCCGATTTTTAAAATTTATTATCGAATATTGAGCCAGAATTAGTATATTCTTTTGTATTTTTAAGAAATATGTGAAACCGAGATAAACTAGCCAAAATTGCGACATAGAACCTGTGGTGAGCATCTTAGATTTTTTCTGTATTGTTCGGCGTATATCCGTCGTTTTAATATTAAAGGGGGAAAACTCAAAATTATTAACAGATGATTTTACAGTCCAAGGGACATAACTTTAAGAGAGAGAGCAACAAAACGTACCTGACTTGCAATACGTTGTAGGGTTCACCCTCCTAAAAATTAAAATTTGGCCTAATCTTTCTGCTCTTTTGTAAAAAAAAAAAAAAAGAACTTCGCTGTTCGGCTATTACTTCGCACAGAATTTCAAGTTATTTTTTTTAAAAATTTTAATATAATATAGTTATACTTGATGTCCTTGTTTCAGTTTTAAGAGATTAGTAACTGAGGAGGAATGAAGAATTGTCCAGAATAAGACAAAATAAGTAAAACCTGATCAGGATATGTAAGCCTGCATAGTTGTCGCTTTATACAGATCTTTCTACAAGATACAAATGGCTGTAATTTTAAAACGAACGAACAAACAGATAGGATCAACAAGAAGAGTATGGTAGAGACACTATCTGTGGGGGGGGCACATCTGCAGACATCCAATGATGCTTTCAATCACATCTCTTTCAGGCATTACACTGTGGTTTTCATAACACCTCCACGGATCAGTGAACATAGGGCAGTGGCTTTGATATGGTGTCAGTATAATGCAAAAGACAGTAGTTGACCAGGGTTGGTACTTTCCACTAAAATCAACCCTGACTCTGTTATTCTTCGGGTCAGGAGGGACTGTTTGGTGCCACCTGGCAGTTGAAGGTTTCTCGCACTCTTCACACACGGGTGGGGGGGGGGAATGTCTCTGCTAATTGACATGATCTGTACGGAGTGGCTCCAGTTTGATCACAAAGAGCTGCCAGGAATACATCACGTGAGTGGAACAGAATGATCTTCTTAGATGAATCAGGTGGAAAGTACATCCTGCATCACCAACAAAAAGGACCTCCACCAAAACTACCCGACACCTACAGTGGAGCGAGCATCCATAAAGTCAGATGGAATCGATGGAGCACTTCCATCCGCTGCGTGGGTTGTCTGCCCTTCGTCAAAGATAGTTCGGATGCTGGAGCACCCAAAGGGCGATACAAGGCGAGTATAATTACAAAGAATTCCATTGTTTTTAAGTTCTGATGTGGTTGGTATTTGTTTTTCTTTCATAAACTTTTCTCGCTTGGACGAGCCCGGTTTTTTTTTTTAATCCGATCCGAAATGGATGAAAGTCACGGCAAGAGAGGTAGCTCAGGAAGATACTGGTCCATGGTTTTCGAGGAAACAGGTCCCTTTTACATGTAAAACCGAAGCTACCTTTAGGAAATACCCGTATGCAGACCGTGTAAGAACGTCAAAGGACCTGAGAAGAAGACCATTTTGTTGGGTGGATTCGGGAGAGCTTTTCGAACGATAATGAGCCCATTCCAGAGACGCTGGATTCTCTGTCTAATCGTTTGGCATTTTCTTTTACAGAAGGACAGAGTTGTACTGCGAAATACGCGTCATTACTGCTCTCCACCCGCTCCCTGGAACTGGCCGACACGGCATCCTGACAGACCCAGGGGTGTAAACGGGATAACTCCGGCCCAACTGTCTGGAATTTATCGGGGTCGTATGCGAGAAGCACCGGTTTACCTCGGCGCAGCGCTATTTATACCCGTTTGTGTCTTCCAGTAACCGGTGTGCACCGATGCTGTGTGTGGCCCTAAAACTTATCCATGTCGCAGTAACAATACACGAGATAAATTAAATAATAAAAATAATTTTCTCGTTGGCAGCATTTTTGATTGCTTACAGATTCCTTTGAACGTTAAACAAAATTTGAAATATCTCATTCCGACTATGATACGCTTATCATAAATTGGGAAATTGCTACTGCGATTTAATGTGGGTTATTATTATTATAAGTCAGATATTACAGTAGTGTGCAAAAGTCTTAGGTTTTCTAAATTTTAATTTATAAATTCAACTGTAGAAAGAATTGAAACAAACTAATGAGACGTACATTTTAATAAATGAATACCGTACAGTAGACAAACTGAAAATGATGAAATAGAAATTATGTAAATTAATATTTAGTATGTCCACCCTTTTCTTTCACGACTGCCTGAATACGTCTTGGTAGACTTTCTTGTAATTTTCAAACAATATTACCTGGAATGTTGTTCTATACATCTTTTGGCTCTTGTTAATCTTTTATTCTTCCCAGGTAGTCCCAAAACTTGTTCAATGATATTATGGTCAGGACTTCATACCAGTCTGATACTCTGCTCTCTTTTCTGCTTTGTACGTTTGGTCTGACAACGGTGGCAGTATATATCGAATCGTTGTCATGTTGAAATCTGAATACAACTGAACACCGAAGGAACAGCATGGTGAATAACAATCTGCTCTATCCGGCTGCAGTCATATTTTCTTGGATTCTTACTAAATCTCCAATACCCAAGACCGAAATATAGCCCTAAACCTGAATAGAACTACCACCATGCTTCACAGTAGGCCGCAGACACATTTCCTTATGCTCTTCTTCAATATTTCTTACATCCCGCCTTCTCTTAGACCCAGAAACGTCAAACTTTGATTCATCTAACTAAATAAATTTGCTCCATTGTTCTTGAGTCCAATTGCAGTTTAAGTGGCATATTTTAATCACTTAGCCTTTGTTCCCTTTAGGGAAAATGGTTTCTTGAAGGCTATCTGTTCTTTACGTCCACTTCGTCTCAAAGATCTTGAAATATCGGCTATACTAATTATCTCGTGTTGGGCTTTGTGTTGTTCATGGTAAAATATTATTTTATGTTTATTAGCAATTGATACTTTTACCATTTTAATCCAGTTGTTATTCTGAAAAGAAAGTAAACAAGCACTATATTTTTGCAAGGTAGTCTAAGACTTTTGCTCGGTAATGTATATGTTAGGCAAAATTGAAAGTATGAAATTAAAAATCTATAAATAGTGCTTCCGTGGTGGGTAGGTCTGAATGTCTTCCTTTCCTAGAATACCGCACGGTTTCGAGAAGTGTGCCATCGCACGAATTCTAGCAACCGGTCTGACTAACCAAGCCAAACCCCAGTTATAACCCCTACGGCGATATTATTAGCATAAGAAAGTGAAAATCAGTGACGAGGAGAATAAGCATTGCGAGAAGGCGGATGGGAGCGGAATAGCTTTGAAGTGAGAGATAACAGCGGGTTTCCCTTTGCTACGTCAGGGCGAATTCTAGCGGCTTTTCAGCTTCTTGGTACACATCGGGCGAGACCTTCCTGGAACATTCTTTCGCTTTGCTCTAACACGGAGAAACTGCTAGGGCTTCCGGCGCCGAGCCCTCCTACATATCAAATAGCTTCAGCAGCCCGTGTCGACCCGAAATCGGGCTGCCGCTATCGATAGGTTCGATACCTCACCTCAGGGTTCGCTCACAGTAGGCGCACCGAAGTATTGCTGTTGGGGGGGAGGTTTAAGGTGTCCGGAAGTGCTTTCCTTCCGTCAGCGCTCTGTGCAGGTGCTCGGCACGCGTGTGGTGTGTAAAGACGGGTTTCGTTAATAATCTTGATGGAAAATCGCGAGAATGGCCTTACTGCAGCTGCGCACTCTTATTCTGCTGGTCACGCGGCCCTTCTTGGGCTCCGTGCTGCCTTTACGCTGTTTCTGTTCTTCGAGAGTATAGATCAACCAGTCCCCCCCCCCTTCCTCGTTGTAGCACCGCGCAGATGAACAGGGAACTTGAGAACAAAGTCCTAAAGTCTGGGCCGTTGGTGCGTCGTTCGCGCAGTCAGGTAGGCAATTGAAAGAGAGCTTTCTGTAGAATATTCTTCGGCAACTGAAGACAGAGTTTCGATTTTGATGGGGTTTTCTTCTCTTTTTTTCATCAACTTAAGTTGGAGAGATTATTAGTTTGTCAGCATGCATGTTGTTAAGGGAACCCCCCCGGGAGGGGACAGTCACTTCAGGGGTAAAGTTGCTTCATTACCAGTAATTCCTAATCAAGAATTGGCTATAACTGACGTCATGTGAAGAAGCGTGGGAGAGGCTGTAATGGATGGAGCATATGATGTCGATTACAGACTCTTCTAAAGGTTAATTGGGAATCACCGGTTACCACTAGACTCGATTTAAACTAACACGTTTCTTTGTTCCTTTATTAGTATTTTAGCTGAATACGGAAACACTTGAACGGAGATCGGTCAAGGACAGACCAGGTGAGCTCAGTGGAGTTCATGTCCGGCTGGCCAGGTTATTTGATTCCTTGAGTCGCTTTCCATCTTTTGCGTTGCTCGGGCGGCGTGAGCCGGGGTAAGCAGCGACTTCCATAAAAGTACTGCCCCTTTTTTAGGCAGATGACCACTGGCACGGACAGGCAGAACGATCCTCCGGAGAAATGCTGATGCACCGGGCAGAAGTTACAGTTCTTTGACTGTTCACCGGAAAAGCTGACGGCGTTCCAAAGACAATTAGGCCTTGTAGTAGCCCATTGCGGTAGACGACTGATGTTGATCTGGGCGAGTAGTTCGTATCTCACAGACAGGGGGATAACTTCGTATGCACCACTCTGTCCTCGGTCTTCTGTTGCTAAGCACGGTGTTGTTAGTGGATCATGCAGACACCAATAAGTCCCGCCAAGCACCCATAAAAACCTGTCGCCCGCTCGCTTGCTGTTAGACCAATATTTAGAGATGTCGACATCAGACCTATTATCGCACGGATGCAGGGGTCCGGTACTGTCAGGGTTTTGCGTCTGCATCTTTTGCTGGGACCGCTGTTGACCACCCGATAAAACAGCTTCGGGATCAGACCACGTGTAAGTACAGAAGAAGAAACCTTTTCAGACTATTGCTGATATTGACTGGGCTTTGCACTGCGTGGCAGAGAATAATGGGGTCGACGTCCTGCAAGGGTTACGATGTGGGAGGATGTCACCTCAGCGATACCGACATTAGACAGAACGATCGCGCTCGAAGGGCGTTAGGTGACGTTTCCATTGTAAAACACCGATAATGCCTCGAAGACCATGCGCTTTACAACCCTGACTGTTTTCAGTAGTAATTTCTACTTTTTCATAACATTTTACCAGGTGCAATATAATACCGGGGGTAGAGTAGTTAAGAAAGTGTGTACCGATGTAGTAGGTCGGTGGTGAATCGTGACTTTATAAGCCGCCCGCCATATTGCGATATGGAAATCTGGGAAGACGGACCGGGTTTTACCCGGAAAATATGCCATGACGGAATGTCGACATCTAGGGGAGGGATCTCTGCCAGGTCGCTTGAAATGGCAAACTCAAAATCCAAAGACACAACGATAACAGAGAGTACAGCAATTAATATCCGGGAACAGGTTAGTTATATTAGTGACAGGTGTCCGGAGAAAGTCTAGCGACGGGCGAACGAGTTGGGGGAGGGGGAAAAAGAGTCGGGCTGCCACACCGCGGTCCTCCAACGAAAGATAATTAAAATCTCACGGGTGTCGTCCACACCCCGACTAGACAGCAACAAGAAGAACATAATTCATTCAAAATATGTAAAACTTGACAGAGAAACTTCCTTAACCGTAGCCGACGGATAGTGAGCGGTGTGATCAGACCAACTTGACCAGTCAGCGGCCTGTCGTCTGCTCACCGACACACCTCCCATCTTCAGCCAACGGGTGCTAATTTTCCGGGACGAGCCTCTAAATCAACTGTTCAACTCGGGTATCTTTTTAAAATCAGGTCCGGCTACCATTAACCCGGATGGCTTAAATTCGCCTAAAAGCAATCGGACGTTTTTCAAGGCCAGCAAAATGGCCGAAAGAATGGCTACCTCAGAATTTTCTGTGGAATCCGACCCATTCCGAGAAAGCGCGTGAGCGAACTGATCTTTCAGCAGGTACCGGTACTCTGTGAACCACGCTCGGTCTTAGCCTTCCTCGGCCGAGCCTGGGTTCTCTTCCACAATATAAACAAGATAGGCAACTCGACCGTGGCCAAAGTCCCAGCGTCCGCTCAGGGTGCGACCTTCTAACTCTCCATCGGACACCCTCAACCACGGCAACCCGACCTTCGGCCGTCCGTCAGCTTGGAGTCAAGGTCAGACTCGCAAGCCCCCAAAAATCCCTCAAGATCTACTATGGGAGATACTTTAATGCCGCCACAAGCCGCGGGAATCTCTTTAACCCCCACCCCCCGGAGAGCCTACCGGAAATGCGCTTAAGTGTAGAGTCCCTTTTAACTTCACCAGTACCAGAAACCCTAAGGAAGAAGCTCCCAGAATTGTCCCACCCCCCCCCCCGCCTGACTAGACCTTTGCACCGAAGCCCTTCCTCAAACTAGAATAATGCGGCTTTTTGAAATACTATAAACCAGCTGACAGTCGTCAGCGATAAACACCGCTTTGTCACGCGTGGCCACTCCCATCTTCTGTCTATGTGGCTGCTAACTTTCACACTACAACTTTGCCGTTCCTCCAACAAGATAAGTTTTCTACGCTTGCTAAACTCCTCACCAACTTTCCTAAAGCCACATCGCCCATCAATCAACTGTTCTTCACTCCCTGTTAAAAAAACTACGTACGTCTGCTCTCCTCCCCGCTTGTATCTTTTCCTAAACTTCTGCCTATAGGTTTCAGGGACCAGCTCATAAAACTTTAGAATAGTTTTCCTAACTAACTCATAATCTGAACTGGTCTCTACGGACAGACAGAATGCATTTCCTGTGTATGAGCAAACGCCAAATTATTCTGGGCCACCTTCTCAAAATATGAAAAGGTACTTTTCTACTTCTACCTGTATGCTAACCAGCAACTCTCAATTCTTTTCCTCCTAAATCCTCGCACCTGCAACTGGGCATGTGACTCTAACTGCTTCCCCTTTCCAACTGAAGTACCTTATCTTTTCTTAAAGCCGAGAGCCAGGTCAGGGTGCTCCGCTAGGCCCAACAACCCGGATCGACACAGTCAAATTCATTATTTTTCGCACTCTCCCTTTTCTCCACAATGCATGTGGACACAGGCAAATGGTTTGACACGGTCGATCTTAAGAATAAACTGACATCCGTTTCTCACTGAAACAGATGCGATCGATGCAAAATACAGTCGCGTGAAATCGCTTAATTCCGTCGACAGATCTCGTGTGTTCTTGTTGCGAAATGATAACACGGCGTCCAAGAGCACTCAAATTACACGACGTCCGCATTTTATGCACACCCTTAAAATGCCGACTGTTTAAAACACACCTCGACCAGTTCCAAGCGATGAACAGGAAATGTCTGTCAAGACGCTTGCAATCTCACCTAAAGGGGGGGGTTTAAGTCACCAGCTTCCGCCTTTCATCGTGGCGAGGTTGAGCATGAAGGCAGTCGCCCGACAACTAGCAGGGTCACTCGCCAGTCGGTCATTGGCAGGTTATCTATTTTAACCCCTGTCTGAGCTACCCGTGGAAATGTAATTATCTTTCTCGGGAAGACTGTAGTCCGGTTGGATAAATAAAAATTTTAAAAAAGCGATCGATCCATACGCGTAATTCATCTCCTTTCAACTCGTTTAGATTTTCTCCAGGCAGCCACCATTAACGACGAACAGTTTTTTGACGGCACGAGCCACCAGCGATCCACCACAATTGGAGGGACGAAACATACCTCTAGAACTACTACCGATGGGGAGGCGACAAATGAGTTCGTCTGATATCGTCTTTTAGCAAATGTCCGTACTCTGTCGCATTAGAATACTCTCTATCAGAAGTGCATATTATAGGGAAAGACCGGAGCTGGATATCACATATCACATGGTACCTTATTTTATGTATATAGGGACTTCTTTCGAATACAATTGGAGTCTACCCTTTTAAGTGTTTACACTTATTTCTAAAAGTCAATACAGATTTTTATAATGTTCACGTGAATGTTTTCGTGGCCCCGAATGTCTCAGAAGGGGAGGGCGATTGTCTAACTACTGTACCAGAAACTTACATTATCTTCCATCTGACGTAAAAATTACCTGAAGCCGAAGCAAAGGAAAATTGCATAAATAAAAACGTTGCTTAAAACGCCAGGGATTCAAAAAATTGCTTTTAGACCTACGACCTAAGCGGCACCGTGACTGTCTCGCCACAGGTTCGCGGCGAATGTTCGACCGTGCGTGACAAACCTAATGCGTTCTTAACCGGTTGTGCCAAACCAGTCCCAGTGTCTCGCCCATCATGCGGCAGTTTTGGAAAAAACCCCACTATTTTGAGGTAAAACATACATCTGTAGACATCCCAGTGCTGAAGAGAACGGGAACGGATTTGCGATGGCGCCAAGGACGAGGCTGGCTGGCATCGATCGGCGGCTGTCAGTCCGGCACTCACAGAATTATACCGCCTGTGTCGCTTCTACCAGAGATGATCATGTACGTCCCGGTTACGCTTCAGACTGTTCCTGATGTGGGTGTGTGCTCGAGTGTTTCCTGTCAACTACATTTCCAGTTTATTGCTACTGCAGGTAATAGTAAGTAGTACAAAGAACCTTGATCTCGAACGTTTAGTAATTTCATCGCCAGTTCTCCCGGTTAAAATTTCAGTCCCCCCCTCCGCCTTGTTTGAGTTCCCCGACGGGTTCAGTGTAACCAATTACCGACCAGTTCGCATAAAATGAAAGATGGTATCACCATGGAGGCGTGGTAAACTGACGTCGGAAGTCCGTGGCCCACTCGGTATTTTGTTGAGGTAGACACGCAAACGCCCTCTACCGGGCCAGGTATCACGCGGCCATCAGGCGTAGTTCGTAAGTGCCGGAAATGGTATAAGATACGGAAAGGTTCGCCAGGACTGGTCTGAGATAGCGTATAGTGTTCCCACGAGTATTCATAGAAGAGTTTCCGGGAAAATGGCTAAATCGGTCGCGTTGTAAAGACTTTCTCTGTTTTTCCTCCCTATTCTACCCCTCCAAAATGAGGGATGTTAGATGCTTATGATACTGCCTTTGGGTAAGTTATTAAAGAATAAAACACCGAATTTCTAAAGTTCGCAGACTCCCAATAACCGTCCGCACTCTACAAGACGCCATAAGCTCTGTCATGTTTCACTGACGATTAACTCAAGGCTTTACCAGTGGCGTCTGGAAACCACCTGTGGAATTCCAGATGTGTTAATGTTTTTCCCAGACAATTCACCAACGAAGAAGATATATATATATTAACGACAATGTTTTCTTTAAGAACACATTAATTATTATTATTCATATAAACTAAAGAAAAAAATGTACAAATGATAGCCATCTTAATACTGCCAATATGAGCAGGAGTCAAAGGTTTCATTGCCCTGCGGAATGTTGACGCTTTCCAGGCCGTAAAATCGTCCACAATGATATTTGTATTTTCAGGCGGATAAAAAATGGACACGTGACAGACTGCTTCCCATGGGTCTGTGTTCCATGGCAAAACCCTTCCTCCGAATATGACGTCATGGGCTGCCAACATCATATTCAGAACGCTGTTAGATACATAATACATTATTACTATTTGGATACATTTCATTTCGCTTTCTTTTGTTGTTTTTTTTTCACACCTGTATCTGCTTTCAGGATTTTTTTGTTTTCTTTATTTGAAAAAATTTGTAACAAACAAAAGGAAGGCATTGATGTCTTTACTGGTCGATACGCGCATGCGCACGCACAAACTCACCTACAAATAGACACACACACACACAAGACAATGTAACAAAGGCTACAAATACCGATCTACTTAACTATCCTTGAAAATACAAAATATATACCTGTATAGAAAGAGACGTTAGCTCTCCACCCGCGACTTTATCGGGATTTCTTTCCCTTTCATTCCCATTTATCTCCAATAATTTGTCTTCTTGTGTATGCGGCGTTTAATTTCAAAATAATCCGCTTCACTTCAGTCACGGATGCCGTAGACTGTGTGCACAACTAACAGATATTTTGTTGTTCTCTCCATCAATTTCGGTTTTTAGATAGTTGTAAGAGCACCGCACCTTTCCGGCAAATTGGTCCATAAAACGTTTGAGAGCAACACAATGACGGTATTCCCAGAACGTTAGTAACAGATTACTGCAGGTGTTCATCATTCTGCTGCATTATCTGAAGAGGCAATAAACTTTGTGCACAGTTTGTTTGAATTTATTGTTTTTAAGAGCGAATGAGGATCGACGACTGGCTTCTGACATTATCGAGGCAGAATGGGGAAAGAAAACAGTTCGGAACATCGTACTATGTTTGTTTTATGTTGCTAGTAGAGATATACATTAAAAATTTCACAGAGAGAGAGAGAGAGAGATGACGTCAACAGAGAAAGAGATGATGTCAGTAAAGAGAGAGAGAGATATATATGACGTCAACAGAGAAAGAGATGACATCAGTACACAGAGAGAGAGATATATATGACGTCAACAGAGAAAGAGATGACATCAGTACACAGAGAGAGAGATATATATGACGTCAACAGAGAAAGAGATGATATCAGTACACAGAGAGAGAGATATATATGACGTCAACAGAGAAAGAGATGACATCAGTACACAGAGAGAGAGAGATATATATGACGTCAACAGAGAAAGAGATGACATCAGTACACAGAGAGAGAGAGAGATGACGTCAACAGAGAAAGAGATGACATCAGTACACAGAGAGAGAGAGAGAGAGATCCAAATAACACCTGATTATGCCTTTATTCCAACAGCATCCATCATGTCCATCTGTAAATCCACAACTCGCAGGAGAATATCGTTTAATTATCGAACGATAAATGTGTACGCATGAAAAGAAAAAAATCTGCGTCCAATAAACTATAAGAGAAAATATATAATTTTGAAGTTCCTTGTTTTAATTTTCTTCTTATTAGCATTTTAAAAAAAGATATTTAGATAAATTCAACGAAATTCAGAAAGGATGGAGTGGGTGGGACGGACGAAAGTCGAGTTTATTACGGTGTCACTCAGCCAGTGGTTGTTTTATTATCGTTACCAGCAAAAATTAGACTAAGAGATAAGTAAAAATAAAGAACATGCATTGTACCACATTTGTTTTTTTTCTTTTTACACCGTCGAGGTGTAGCTTATTATAACATTAGGAAAGAGAACAGTCAACATTAAAGAATTTTATTAACTTTTTATTGTGGAAGTTTATCTTACTAGAATGTTCTAGGATTATTATTATTATTATTATTATTATTATTATTATTATTATTATTATTATTATATAGATAGATAGACGTGAAAATGTGATAATGTGAACGTAAATAGCAGCATCCTGTAAGTCCACACGAATGGCTGGTTATTGATTTTGAAGAAAGCATCATGGCGCAGTGAACATTACCTATTTGTCTCCCCCACCAAGAAAAACCCGGAGATATGCAAAACATCAGGTAGTACAAACTCACGAAAGCCCAGCTTCGTCGAAAGGGAGAAACTGCCGATGCTGTTACTGTGCATTGGAGATGCGAGGTTACAAAATGGAGCTGGAATTCTCTCGTTTTGTTTAGATTTTCGATTCTGGGTGTATTTTGAATTGACAGTTGAGAAACAGGCCATCTAGTCTGTCACCAGCAACTGCCATTTATTGTAAAAGATAGGGGATATAATCAGCATGAATTCTGGGTCCACTGTGTTCAGGGATGGGTACAGTTTTTGCCTACGGTCCCTTGACACTTCATGCTTAGAAACTAGACTTAGATAAAATACACATTTTAAAAACAGATTAAAAATTAATAAAAGGCGTGGGTTCATGCTGAATTGTAACGAGACCGATTATCTAAGACACGCACCAATGGAATAGAACCGGCCCCTTTGGAACCCTATGGTAGCGATGAAGGTTCATTTCCATTCGTAGACGGGTGCGTTGTCCCCATAAAATTAGGTATTGCAACTATTCGGGAGTCTGCACCTGCTGGAAAACACTGCCGAGATCGAGGCTCCCGAGTTCGAATCCACGGGTCCGGTTTGGCGTAGGGGTGAACTATCAGGGATTTCCAAGCCGAAGTTGGAACTAGCAGAGTCCCCCCCCCACCACGAGCGCAGGTAGAGCTTATTCTAGATCACATTAGATCGAACGACTCGTTCCCGCTGTAGAATAGATGAATATAGCCAACACTTTCAGCCATTTCAACGCGACGAAGATCTAAGACATACCGCCACTGTTGTCCAACTAAGCTTACAAAGCCGAAAAGAGAGCGGAGTGCTAGATGTATTAGACTGGACTCCATGAAGCCCTGAACTTAATAGTGTCTGGGGCTACCTGGAGGGAATGAAAAAATCAACGACAGCTAAAAACCAAAGATGGACTCTACGCAGTGCTTCTAAATATTTGGAACAATATTGCAGCTGATATTATTTCAGAATTACATGGGAGTCGTTTAAAATTAATTTATATTTTATCATTTTAAATTTGTCTACTATACAATTTTCATTTATTAAATTGTACATCTCTATAGTTTGTTTTACCGTTGAACTTATGAATAAAAGTGTAGATGGTCTAAGACTTTTACGCAGTACTGTATACATCTATTTTGTATGAGTGTTTGACCCTCTAACATTCAAGAAATGCTTGCAAAAAATGTTTCTCCGGCAAGGGGGCCTATAAAAGGCGGAAGATTTCTGCTCTGGTGGCTGTTTAACGCCTAATTCTTTTCCTTTCTGAAAACAGCCGTCGCCAAGGTGGTAACTAAGCAAGAGGGGAACAGTCTCTTCAACACCGGTTTTCATGACTTCCTGTCGCGTGGGGTCTAGTCCCGCTGCCAAGGACCAAATCGGCGTGAGCCGGTTGATAAACAAACCTTGCAACAAAATCAGCAGGGACACCAGATAAATCCATTAACTCTGCCACCGAGTTTACAAAAAGAAGGAAAAAAGACCTACCACGAAATGAGAGTAAACTCTGTTCGTGCACAGAAGAATCCGGTGCCATTAGCGGTCACCTGCCAGCCGCCATCGCGAGAAAAGACTTTGCAATAATTCGCAGATCACACTGCATTCTTTTACCACCTTTCCGCCGACAGTTTTGGTTCTTGTATTTATTGTTTATTATTTACCTTATCTGATATTTTTAACGTTCCAACTATAAAACAGCGTCTCTAAAAAATACAAGGGCAAATATCAAATATAAGGAAAAGCTCACAGGTCTCGGATTGGGAAATGAGGGACAAAAAACCAATAACGAACAAGAGAAAAACAACAGAAAGCTGCAAGTATTTTTTTTTTTTACTTAAACATCCAAAGAGTTGGATTGGATACGTCAAAATGGCGGTAATTCGTTCTACTAAACAACTGTAGCAGTGGGCATGAGTGTCTGACTCTGATTTATACGCGAGTAAAGAAAATCATACCTAAAGCGAATATACGTAAACATCTGAAGTAACATTTATAGGTTCTACTTTTTAATTTTAAACTCACTGCCAACATTTGGTTGGTGAAAAAGGTGTACATAGCACGGGATAATAATGGTAAAGGAAACTCTTCAGAATATCACGAACTCGGGGAGGGGGACATTGTCTAGAAAAAAAGATCAAAGGAGATTTTGAACAAAACCTCGGTGATGATTTTATAATAATTCATCTTTCTACAGGCAATTATTATGAGAGTGCATCTTTAATATAAAATGGAGTGACACTTGGAGCGGATTAATGTAAGTTCAAAGCGTATAGTTGTTTAGAATGTTCCCTGCCTTTTTTTCTCTCTTATTTTCCCAGCTTCTGACTGAACGGCTTATCAAGAACGCTAAAGTCTACCCGCTTCTGTAGACGCTGTCACCCAGCAGATACTTTTCGTTGCTAGCTCCAGGAAGGCTTGCGGCGCTCACTTATTTTCTGTATTCCTGCGGTGAAATTCGACAGTCGCTGGTGTCCGAGGAAAATAAACGTATGAAGCAAACTTTCTTGTATCAACGAAACACATTGGCCGCTATCTTTGATTTCTTACACAGAAACGTAACAGAAACAAGCGTGCTCCGGAATTTTGAGCACGGAATCATGGGAAATTTGAAAGATTCCGAAAAACTAAACGATAGATAATGTGATGATGTAAACTCTCATACTTCTCGTCCATTTGTTTCTGCTGTTGTTAAGGAAGCGAGAGGTAAAGCCGGGTTTATGGCTTTCCTGATAATAACAAAAAGCAAAATCTAGCTACTGGAGAGGGAGGATTTTCAAAAGTGCGCTACAGCAACCACAACTACAAAATTTCGTGACCCAATATAAATTTATTACTTTAAATCAGGTCCTTCCTAAAGGAATAATTTTATTTGCAAAACAACATATTTACCACCAAAAACTATACCTAGAGCAAATGTGTTTTTTTTTTTTAGTATTCAAGACGGTAAAGACAAAATATTGAAATCTGTAAGAAATTGAGCGTCTACCTGAACGAAATGATTCCAAGAATATAGAATTTATTGATTGGTCGTGTTTCAGTCAAACTGTTCAGATAAATACTGCACTGAAACCTCGAAGATGCTGCAATCGCATAAAACTATAGGCAATAGGCACAAAGATAAAGGAGACTACCAGAAGCTTTTATGAACCACGTGACTTCCTTTTCGAGCGAGTTGGAATTGTCTATGCACAAGGTATTAAGGGACCTTACGACACTAACTTCGGTACGATTTCTATAAAGGTGACTAAAGATAAAATTTACCACTTTTTTCTCTCTCTCTCCCGGAAAAGTCACATGATTTTCTTCTTCATTATTGCAACAAAAGGGGGAAAAAAAAGAGGTTTCCAAATGTTCGAAATCTAGCTATTGTTTTACTGGTCTTTTGCACGAGCGACGCTGATCCCAGACTTCATGCACGTGATAATATACAGGAGCAGCTTCCTCCAGGTGTCCCGCAGCTCTTTCGTGTAGACGTCCTTCAGGACGGCGTTAAAGCTGTCGTCGATGGTTGGCCAGATCCGCTGGAAAAAAAAAAGGGGGGTAGGACAGAGATTATTGGACATAACGGTGACAACGAAGAAACAAGCGGTTGACATAAGAAATGGTGAAAGAAAGGGCTATCAACCGTAGTGGTAACCGTCTGTCAATTAAAAAAATCTTGAATCTTTGCCTATTTCGGTTTGGGCTGATATCCTGCGACGCAAATCTGCTCAGATTTGATTTCTGCTTAATTTTCAAAAATCTACTAAACTTTGAAACTGTCCAGTCGCTCTCAACTGCGGTTCTTCTCTACCTGGACCGATAAAACGAGGAATTAGTATATGCGGATATTATTACCCTCTTATTTTCACAAATGCCTTTCACGAGAAATGCGGGTCATTAAACACGAAAGAGCAAATATCTTTCACTGGATTAAAAATGGCAAAAGCAAATCACGTGACTGGTAAAGAGTTTAAAACCTTTAGGTTATATATATATGTACTGAAACAGTTTAGAAACGCAAAAGCCATTTCGAGAAGAAAGACTGGTGGCACGATTACAAATGAAATCGTATATTTGCTGTCACATTTGCCCTCGTAGATTCTGCTGCGATCCTTTGAGAATGGTGAGGTCGAGATAGGGCCCCATCATCACGATCTGGTCCAAGTCTCCTCGCATCCGTGTGAGAGGGGTTTTTTTTTTTAAATTTCATCGTATTGTCGAGACGTGGACGGGGTTGTTCTCATCAGATGGTTTAGCTGCTTTCATGGGTGCTCAATGCTAATTATATCAGAAATTTGAATATGCAGTGGAGACGATCAGTGCCCTGATTTCTATTCCAGGCGTTGTTGTGACACCTAGAGCCGTTTACCTGAAAGATGTGAGCGTTGGATCACAGTTCATCTTGATGCAATGTCATCAAAATGGCAACTCTCTCAGCGGTAATCGAGATGCCGGATTGCTACCCGCACCCCGACGCTCCAATCTCCATGTTTATCTTTGATCTGAAAACACGAGGGCTGAAGGTGCTTTTCTTTGGTATTTTTCAAATCAGGGCGCGCCTTCCAGACGCGATTTCCTGAAACCTGAACTTATCAAAGTAAAGTATATGCCACCAAAATCAAGGAAGACGCTTTATTCTTATTGGACAGAAGGTACTAGCATCCGCCACACACCTGTAGCCAGGTCAGTAGAAATGCGATGGACGGCGTTTTCAGGACGAGACTCTTGACGATGAGTGTAAGTGAAGGGAGTTATGATACTTCCTGTCATGGTGTCACTGTTAAAGGCCTTCTATATCTCCTTTCCGCGGTAAAGTTTGCGTTAATACTAGCCACAGATCCCGGAACAGCCTCTAACGCGATCCCAGGTAAACAAATACATCGTTGTACTCGCTTGTTTTAAGCACTGGAGATATTGAACATCGGTTATCTTTTCTCCCAGACGTCTATTGTGTGCATATTCACATCTATCTGAAATATGTACGAGTATATTTCAGTCAGATGCATACATTTAAGTGGGTTGCCAAATGAGTATAGTATGGAACTGTATAAAGGAAAACTAAAGGTAAATTTCAATAGCTCTCCTGCTCATCAGATCTCTACTGGTAAAATCAAAACTGTGCAATATTAATCCCCCCCCCACATCTACGTTAACTCTTTGGCAGGCGCGATCTTCGCCGAAACTCGTTTTTCAAAGGCTTGTCAAGATGGCAGGCAGCAAGGTGATGCTTATACCACCGCCTACTGGAGGCTCGAGTGACAGACACTGACACCTGCTGGTTAGGAGATGGCCCAACTGAAACCACCAAAACTTCGCTCTCATGCTGTCCTGTTTCGCCCGCCCCGGTCTGGCAGCTTCTCGTCGGATTTATCGGTCGGTGCCACCGACTTTGTTTCTATTCAGCTTCGCTTCCAAAGGACGTCCTGAAAGCACCGATGCTGAGTTGTGTGTTCACACTTCTTATGTCAAAAGTCCAAAAGCACTTTTTCTATTCGGTTTCAGCTTCAGCATCTGTATCCCCCCACCCTCTGCTCAGAGTATCAGAACATTAAGAATAAATCAAGTTTGCCCAATCCGAAGTTACCCGGTTCGGCCGTCTTGCTGATGGCGGATGTTTCGTCTGTCTCTGTCTTGGCAACGTTTCAACCGCGCGTTTATAAATATTCTTTGTCCTGTTCCCTTCGTGACGCAGACTTTTGGGGGGGGATATTTCTAAAACTCTGGTTTTCGACCTTGAAAACGTCTCCGTGGCAAACTGAGCAATCGCAGCTCCCTTAAACATGGTATTAATGCAAATAACACGTGATAGGATCACGTTTCATGTGTAAAAACGAAATGCTCCATTGGTAGAGTCACGTGTTAATATACGATACTGTGATTGGTTGTAATGCTAGCGATCAGAAAGTACCACACCTGCAGGACTGTAAAAGTATGGGTAGTGAGTGATATCTTTGTAGTATGGAGAATACTATGGGAGAAAATATGCAGCTCGACTTCGTGTTTCAGGAAGGGCTGTAAGCAAGGCACTGAGGAGGATACGCGAAACTGGTGCCGCTGACAGTACGAAGGAAACTCAAAAACTCTCCAAAAGGGGGCGTTAAAGAAGCGCGGGTTAACCTTTCCACGTGACCCAGCTGCAAGTTTAACGTTTGTTCGGGAGCAGTAAGATACGCATTAACACATGGTTTCAGTGGATGTGTAGCTGCCCGAAAACCTTTGCTGAAAAGAAGCAACCAAGTAGCAAGGGGGGGGAATGAAACAATGGTGACCCGACCTGGAAGGGGGCGATCTCAACAGAGGAGTCCGAGTTTGAACTGTTTGGCAATAATCACAAGCAGTTTATTCGAAGACGGACCGCGGAGCGGTATAACAGTCGGTATACAACAGCCACAGTGTAGATGTGAGTGTAGATCAATACAAGTGTAAGGCTGCAGGGGTGTCAGGGAACTGCAGAAAATCAAAAGTACACAGACTGACAGCTTTGTCACCCACCATGCTGTTTCCTCAGGAAGTCGTCTCATTGTGGAGAAATTCATTTTCCACCGAGACAATGACCGAAGCACACGGCCGATGTGGCGAAAAACTACTTGGAATGTAAAGAGGCTGATGGACCAGACATAAAAATGCGCTGGCCTCCACAAAGTCCTGACATGAGCATCAATGAAGCTGTGCGGGGTTACCTGGTTATTGGAAAGGTCAAACGGCAGCCATCGCCTTGGATGAATTGGGGACAGTGCTACAGGATATTTGGAACCACCGTTCCACAGTCATACGTCGATAACCTGTATGGGAGCGTGAAGACAAGGTGTCAAGCTCTTTATAATGTACGGGGCTCGCATACCAAAATTCTTAATGCACTATACAACGTATACATCTTGATTTTCTATATGCTCAGCTGCAGTTAATCACTCTTTGTGAATACCTCGTGTGTGCTTGCATAGTTATTTCCAATACTGCATTATATATAATGGCAAATATGGATCATATCTGCAAGTTTTAATGCGTGACGAGTTCAGCTCTTGACTTCTCATGCTGTATGTTTGTGTGCGTCTGGATGTTGGAAACTGGAGGATGCAGCGCGCTGGTTTTTTACTAATGCTGTCGTTGTTGTTGTTGGTTGTTGTTGTTGAGCGAGTTGGACTTCCGAACGAGGTTCTTGCAATGGCATCGCATCCCGTAAAGACAAGTGGCCCGTTCTCTGTCGAGTCCTCCTCGTTACTGAGAGATGTTCGTCGAGCCGACAAACGGCCCGGTCCCCCGACACCGTGGGCCCCAAGGACCCGGGAGGTCTCTCTCACGTCGGACACCAAGGAGACGTCGTACAGCTGTTTCACGCTATGGCGATCATCAGCGACAACTCTCCTCCGACCCCAGCCTGGGATCGAACCCGGTACAGGAGCAACGGTCCCCTTACGGAGCTAACCCGCTACCACCTGCCCCACCGGGCCGGCTGGTGGTTGTTGTGTGTGTGTGGTGGTGGTGGTGGGTGGTGGTGGTGTGTGTGTGTGTGTGGTGTGTGTGTGTGTGTGTGTGTGTGTGTGTTTAGTTGTGATGTGAACGGCACAGCCAGCAAGCTAATAAGACGGTGATTTACATTTGGTTGCAACATGACGACAAAATACTTCTTAAATATTTTAGGACCTTTAGAAACTGATGCTGAGTTAAACCTGATTAGTGATGGCCACCAGGTAAATTTGTTAGACAGGAAAGATCGGTAGAAAGGTGTCCCTCGGAATGAACTGACATATTTTGCCAAAGTTATTTCTTTTCGTGTTTGTTTTGAATTAGTAAACATGAAAATAGAAAGAAAATTTTTTTTTCTTTTTCTGAACTTTTATAAATATTTCTATTGTTTTTTTAAATCAATGTTTCCCTATGTTAGTCCGCCCTGAGCAACAACACCCACAAATATACATCTCAGGTAGAATGCGGTTACAACTCTGACGCTCAAAAAGTTTTTGCATCACCCTAGAAAATTAATAAAATTTATCTTCAAGTCATGTCCATGCATCTTGACGCTCCTATAACCACAGTCAGACTTGTCGGAAATCATCTATTTTCGCGTAAGATCACAAACTGTCACATTTTTTCAGTTTTGGCTATTTTCCCATTAAGTTTGTGGAAAACTACAAACCCGTGCGTGTGTCCTTCAATACGTTAGCGTAACACTGCAGTGCAAATCCAGTGGGTTTACTCGACTTTATCAGACAAAAATTAGAAAATTCTTGGGTGATGCAAAACGTTTGGCTGTGGCTGTATTTTTTACAGAGAGTATAGTTGCTACAGCGTCAGTAATTCCTAATTAATCATAGACGATCTATAGTTGACGTCATTTATGGTCAAAACATATGACGTCAATTATAGCCTCATAAAAAAGGCTTAATTAAGAATTACTATTCTGTAAACTTACCGCTGCGTTATCAACTCGTCTCGGTCTCGCTTCTACTGTAGTTTAACAAATTAATTCTGCCCTTGGTTACTTATATCTTAATAGCCATATATTTTTGTCGGTATCTCTTGAACTAACCTGCATAAATGGAGACAGAAACAGCAATAGCAAAAATAAAAACAGATATTGTTGGTAACTTTGATCTGAGTCCATTTCGTAGCGATTCTCCTTGAAAGAAAATATATCTTCTATTTTATTATGTATTAACATAAATATTGATGTCCTCAGTTTTTTGTCGATGAATTTGAAGCGATATTACGGGTACTTGTCAAAACATGTTCCAATTTATATTTTATTAGGATAATTTTCTATATCGTGTTTTCTGATAAATATGTATGGACTGTTTATTGCTCAAAGCACAACAAATTTACGGCTAAAGAACTGTGCTACCTCATCCGTTATGCCCTTTAATTCGACCAACAGATCAACTAGTCACCACCCACAATATAATCTGAGTATAGCGCTAGTAAATACTTGAATGAATTAAATTTATTCAGATTTCAAATCGAATTTTAAAGAAAAACAAACAAACGTATTGATTTTATATAGATTTCACAATTGCAAAGGGGACACACATCGATTGAGCAACACGATATCCCATCTCCTATCAATTAGGTCTGCCTTCTAATGGGGGTTCCTGAGGGTCCACAGTCATGAAAACCAACTTTCCACATTTTAACAGCTACCGGACGATATAAAGACTGTCAATCAATCCCGATGTGTTTCCCTCACTTCTGTTATTCCACGCCCAGTCTTGCTGCCTTGTTCACCTCCCACCACCTCCCTCTGGCCCACCCTGCGGTGAGGGTAAAGATAAACAAGATGTTTCTGCCTAAAACGCTGATCTAAGGCCGTCGGCGTTTGGATTTATATTCTTTAAATGAACAGACCAAGTGTAAAAGAAACCAGGTCCAACTGTTGCAGTACCAGTAACTGATGACTTCTCGCAGAGACGAGGCTATAAACGACGTCACAAGCTTTGACCTTGAATAGCGTCAATCATGGCCTCGCCTCTTTGTTTAATCAATAATTGGTACTGCAACAACCGGCCTTCCTCATCTTCCCTAGTTTTATTTTACATGCGTTTTTTTATTTATTTTTTTTTGTGTGTCTTATCGCTGTGTTAAATAATATCGATTATCGCTGAAATTATGATTATGTCGGAACATAAATATACTAGAAATTTTACCTTATTTTGTTTCGGCTACCATTTTGTGCGTTTGCATGCTTAATATAATTAAAATAGAAACATGAGTTGTTTTGACGTTAGGGGTCGATGTATCTCATGCATTATTTCCATTAATGCAGTTTACTCTTTTAATTCCACTTGCAATCTTTCCGGATGCTTTTACGTATTTCTGTAAATGGGCCGGTGTGATACGAAACGTGTCGCCTGCCAGTGAGACGAGCTGTTAGTTTGTCTGTATTGGTTTTCGATGTCAAATTGATGGAGAAAAGCTTTTAGACTCCACAGGAATAGTGACAGTGACATCGGGTGAGCTAAAGATGATTTGTTTTTTTTGGTTTTTTTTTTACTAAATATTCTATCGGTCATCGTTTTATTAATTAATTAATAATTCACGCGGAAGCCAGATAAGATTACTTACATCAGCCGTAGTTTATCGAAAACCTGACACCGTTTATCCGGCAATAAATACCGAAGCAAACTTAAAATACAAAAACCCATGACAGATGAGCGTGGGGGAGGGGTTAATACACCCTGCTTCTTAGAACAGTCATCCACGAGTTTTCATATAAATACAATCAGAGATGCAGATAGCCCCGGGAGATGAGTGGCAAGATATCATGAACAGAAAACGACTGACCATTTTTTTTTTGTTTTTCCTAAATGGTCGGTTAACTTTCTAGAAATATGTGCTAGCATTAAAGTAACGGTCGCCTGTTGCTGCCGTTCTTCCTTCACAATGCGTGGTTCCAATTAAGGTAGAGAGAAAGGAAACAGGACTTGACTCGGGTGTCTGGCATCGCTGGCGTTCTGTGAGGTGTGGTGGCCATTCGATATGACGCAGTATGTCTAAGCTCGAATTCGCCACAGGATGCAGATTTGGGTCGGGGGCGAGCATTGCTGAAGACAACATATAAAATTATGCTTTATAAGGCAAACACAAACACACACACGGACAAAGACTAGTTTCCGAGCAGCAGTTTTTAATACTACCGGCGGCGAGGGGAGGACACAAAATGGCGTCTTTGTCTTAGTTGCTACTAACCGGTGTAACGTTATCCATACGCAAATACTGAATCGTGCAGGTAATAATATGCTAAAGAATTGGTTGGGTTTGGCTTCGGAGCCCATTTACTGTCGGAGTAAACCCTTCCCAACCCCGGACTACCGCCTATTAGTCCCGTGTACATTTTCCCAAAATGCGCCCGGATATCGAGCGAAAATGAGTGGAGAAGCGTTAACCGACCGCTTTACGGGAGACGCTGCTCTGTGTTCCTACGCGCAAGTCTTTGGTAAGAACTTCGTTCTTCCATGCTGGAGGCGGCATAACCAGCGCATTCGGGGCGCCAGGCGATCAACCCTTCACTGGCCGAGGTGCAATGGGCGGCTAAGCAGAAAGTCCCTACTAGAACTCTCTCTTTATTTTTCCGGTTTGGGAGGAATCCTCGAGCGATCTGGCTGGTGTAGAGACAACCGTGCCAGGTAAAAACAGACCCCGTTCCACCCCGGACTTGTTACCACGCTACCTTTGGTATATATATATACATTTAAAAAATGCCCCATAATTAAACACTAAATTGCGTATTATATCGGCTTATATTCGCTTCCCCTTTTGTCTACATCAAACTATTCCGGACATGTAGGCATTTCCCCTCTTTTCCCCAGCTCCCTCGCTTCTACTTTAATTCGCCAATTCGTGTCCAGGGATTTGACGCGAAGATAATTGACCGGATATGTGCAGATTCCCACCACCACCACCACCCCCCCCAACTAACCCCCATA
The DNA here is from genome assembly GCA_018389105.1 of Nautilus pompilius. Taxonomy (NCBI): domain Eukaryota; kingdom Metazoa; phylum Mollusca; class Cephalopoda; order Nautilida; family Nautilidae; genus Nautilus; species Nautilus pompilius. Next base: position 16,170 of record JACATO010002742.1, on the reverse strand, counting down.
TAATTGATAACTTTTATCTGCTTCCGGAGATCTGCAACTTTTTTTTTTACTTCGTACGTCCCTGACAAATGTTGAGACGGAAACGTGAGACGAAGAAATGGACCAACCGCATCACCGCCATCATACACGTTCCGGCCTGGAATGAATTTACCATTTATTTATTTATTATGTAGCAACATTGCTGAACACCAAACCCACAGAGCCCTGCCAGGGTATAATAGCGCCATGGAGATAATGGAATAGCCGATGTTACCCACAAGGCCGTGAGGTCAGGGCGAGAAACAGACGAAAGGGCAGATAACCGTCGATCAAGAGGACCTTCGGGATTACAGAATGAAACGGATTAAGTCTTAAGCTATATCTACACAAACGAGGGCAGATATCGCCAGTACTGCAAAATGTGTCTCCTCGAGGAAACTTGGCCCCAGTGAAAGGGCGAAAACCGCCGCTCGCGGAACTCTATGCAAAGCACAGATTTTTGTTTTTCGGAGTCTCCGTTTTGTCAAATCATAATGAACACAGGAGTAGAGAAAGGTGAATCGAGAACTTCATGGGGCCAGATCGCAACCCACCCACGTGATTTTAGTGTAGCGGTGTGGGCAGCGACTTTGGACAGCGGAAAGACTGGCCGGATGTTCAGCGAAAGATGTCTAAATTCTGTTTCATCCACATCCATTCTCGATAATCGTCTTATGCCACTTTTCCGACAAAGGTTGTTTGTTTGTTGTTTTTTTTTTAAATTCTAAGACAAATTTATACAGAACGACCGCGCCACTCGCCGCATCTTCAAAACCAGACCACCGTATGGAAGGGATGATAATGGGGTCCACACGTTCTTTGCCAGGAAAGTAGAAGTCCCGGCGCGAATCTGTCAGAACGCTTCCAGAAGCATCTCGATCACCAACTGGGAAAATAGCATTTCGTCCACCACATTTTTTGAGAAAACTGGCAAAATTTGGAGCATGATATTACACGAACTTTCGCTGTATCTTCGCCACGTGTCTCAGTCTTCTACGAGACCGCACCGCAGAGTTACCACTTATTATTTCCATGTTATCTGCTCACGTCTCGAAGGTCCTTGCTTTCTCCTGAGGGGTCTGCATGGACGGCGCCTAAAACTGATCTCCGGAAAGCGATAATTGTGGTATTTCAAAGACCTATTTCAACTGTTTCCACTGAGTCAGGAAACACGTTTAATGCAGACAGGTGACGCGATAATACAGCAAATGTGTGGGATATTTCACTGGAAACTCGATTGTTTCCAATTGCAAAAATCCAAGTTTTCCACTTTAACTGGTATCCTTGAAGACAAAGAGGCTGAATCATCAATATTTGGACTTTTCTGTTCTGAATTACCGGGGGGGGGGTGCTCTCTGCCTAGAAAACATTTTCTTTTAAATGTAAAACTAAGTCGAAAGAATACAGAAAGACAAAAAGAAAATAACCCACACGGCAACGAGGATGCCGACCGTCCAGTTTTTTTTTCTTCCCTATATGGTCTGAGAGTGGGCTTACCTCCAGCATGGCCGGCTTCACGTTCATCGAGTAATGCTTTTCGCCCACCGAGCACAGGAAGTCGCCCAGATGGGCCGGGTTGTCCAACCTCTCCACCGTCTCTCCCAGCGCGCGCATGACGATCAGCGCGTGTTTCTGTAGCATGTCGTCGTCGAGGGACAGCGTCTCTCCTTTGGATTCGCTGTAAATGATCTTCGGAAACAGCGCGCGCAAGTCCATTTCCGTTTCTAGGAAGCTGCTTTTTTTTTAAAAAAGGAAAAGAAGAAGAAAAAAAAAGAATGGATCATTTAAACTTCGGTGTGGATTTTTATTCTTTTTTTTTAAAATTTATTTAAGGGCTTATGCGGCGGCTCTCCCAAAATGGCCGCTAGTACGATCTGTGAACTGGTTCGTACCTTCACTCTTCGCCATACCTGCCGGTACTTTATCCCTCTCTTGTTCGACTCACCAGCAATCCCGTTAATGGTAACTTACCTTCGATAACCAACCATCCGGAAATCTTAGACAGCTTGTGGTTATGGTCCCTACCATCTCGTCTGCCGGTATCCGAAAGACATTTGCTCTTGACCATACATTAAATCCCCGGTTATCTGGAATCCCCTATTAGCTCTAAAATGTAAACTCGGTATAACTACTACTACTACTATTATTATTATTATTATTATTATTATTATTATTATTATTATTATTATTGTTAATCATTCAGCTTAATACCTACTAACATTCTAGAAAATGAATACCGAAAGCTTTTTTTCAAATAAAGAGCCCGCACCAGTGCCATATATACCACAACAATTCCGCGTCGTTCCCTTTATAAAAACTCACACTTTCTTTATTTATTTTAAAGTTAATAGAAACTGTGATTAAAGGCTTCATGGGCCACGGACCGAGAAGGCGGGGGGGGAACAAATGGTTTAGGAAATGACGTCATCACTTTAGAGCGCATCTCGAACAACTTTGAATTTTTTTTAAAAAAAAAATTAACTGATTAACAGAAAGGAGAAGGAAAATATATTGCTTGGAGGAAACACATTGATTATCTAAAAGAATTACCTTTAACAGAATGGTTGGATATGTTTTGAATAATCAGAAAGCAGCCAGAGCTGTTAGAGACGGTGCCGAAAGTGCAGGTGAGACGTTCATCTCCTTTAAATCGAAAGCCTAGATCGGTAAGTCCAAGTTCTCCTCTTCAAAATCAGAATTCTGAAGTAAAAGATGCTAACTGGCAAAAAGGTTTACAGAAAGAAATTCAAAAGCTTTTGGATCAAATAGAAAAATCTAATGTAGTAAATGAAAAATATTGGTATTGTAAAAGATTTGGTTCTTGGTTTAACTATAAATAAATATGAGTTTTATGAGAATGGACAAATCTCATCAACATCGGTTCAGAAATTAGTACTACAATTCGCATTCAAGATGTAAATTTGTTGCTACATATAAAACGTAACTCTATATCTGGGCCTCTGGGCGAAAAAACTCTGTAGGGTCCCTTATGTTCGGAAGCGAATTTCATAGGTCTTTCCTCGTAAAGTTGGGAGTCGTATCCCTAATCGACGGCTTCGCTAAAAACCTCGTTCATCTCGTTTTACCTGTTAATATTTCATAATTTATTTTCTATCTACGCGCTTACCAGTTATATAAAATCTGTTTATAATATTTGCTTCGTTGTTAGATAGTTGTTTATGTGAAACTTAGTTATAAACAGCTTTGAATGGAATGTGTTCCAGTACGTAATGTAGTAGAAATATTTTGATGCACGCCCCAGGGAAGAGTTTGTGGCTTAAGCAAAACTCTCCAGGGCCCCTAGGGCACGGATTTACTCTCGCCTTATGGTAGCCACGTTACCGTGCTACTTAAAGCTGGGCTATTGTTTAAAAGGAAATTTCTAAAAGCTGATAATGCGAATTACTTTGATGCTGATAGTGTAAGTCTGATAAATATTGGAATTCTTTATCTGTACAGGTGAGATTAAATGTGTTTTAGATGATAAAGAAAATATACTTTACGTGCAGCAGGCTGTGACAAAACCAATAACCTAATTTCGAACAGTTCAGTAAAAACCACAACTGAAGAAGTTGCAGATGCTAATACGGGATTTTAAACTAGACTTGATTACATAATTTTAAAAAATCAAATCCCAAAGGTAGTTTTAGTTTTCACCTTTGGGTTTTGTGATGATTATTAAAAATGGTTTATCGAATAACGGATGAGATTGTTTTAACTAATAAGAGAGATAATGAAGCAATTTCTAGAGCAAACAAAACTACAGTGGGTAGAGTCAATTTCTTGAAGACGGCGCTATATATATGCCGCGTAAAGAGCTGTCTAATGAGCAGCAACTAAAATCTGTTAGGATGTTTGAAAGTAAAGAAAGTTAGTACACTGGTTATGCTCATAGACAACCTGTTTTAATAGCAGTTCGATAAACTATTGATTTCGATTGGCGGTTGGTTGCTGCAGCAGGAACAGAAACGCCCCCAACGTTATTATCAATAATGATAGATATCCAACTCTTGATCTAAATCTAGATTTTGGGAGAAATCATTTTAATAGAATATGTAAACAAATCTTGTAAGTTTTATGGAAGAGATGATATCGTTTCCGTAATCAAGTTGCACCTATTGAGTTAATGAAACGTTACTCTCCGATTGTTTGTTTTTTAATGCAAGAGAACATAAAATAGCTTAACTAGAATTGCTTTTAATCAAAACTGTCTTGCAAATACCTCTGTAGTTATTTTAATATAATCATTGGATGGTTTTGTTGAAGGATGTTTTTTTTTAAATTAAAAATAAATTTTTTTTTTCTAAATTGACGGCACAAACTTTTTAAATAGATTTTCTTCAAAAGTGAACATCAAAAGTAAGAATTGAGAGGTGATTACTTTAAGACTGGTTATAGGTCGGTTACACGGCGATTTTCCAATTCCTATTATGAGAAGAAAAAACTAGAGTTCAAAAGGTCATGGTTTTGGTATTTAAATTAAACATGTCACAGATGAGTAACAATTGGGATACTTATTCTTATTTGATCTGTTTTAGGTCAGCTTCTACAAAAAAAACAATTTTTCGTAGTGGTTAAGTTATAATCAAACTGAACATTCACCATAATTGATTATGATATAATTCTAACCAAATGAGTTGTCTAAATTTAATTGGAATTTTTTATGAAGATATGGAAAGTGTTAGGCAAAATGGTTGTATTCAAAAAGTGGACCAGGTTGTTCGTGTTGTCTAGAAAGTGTTAAAGCTACAAATATAAAACAAAATAAAAGTAATACGAATTTTAATCAATGGTGGTTGCAGGTGAAAAAAAGATGAAAAAGTAGATTTTGAGGCTACAGATTTAATACCATCACCGATTGAAGACGTACCTGCTTTGGGGAGAAACTATAAAACGAGAGAGAGCTTTAATTGATTTAATATAGTAAAATATGATTAAAAATGAAAAGTGTTAAGGGTGTTTTTATGAGAGATACTCCTCCTAATGAACTTAATTCAATAGAATGTGGTGCTTTTAATTTAATTCGGTTTAAAATCATGGTACACAGTGGACTTGTCGGTATTACGTTAATAAAAATGTTTATTTTGATACTTTTGGTTTACCACCACCAAATAGAATTCTAACATGCATTAAAAACAAGAAGAGCTGCCTATGGATTCCAATTTTACCACATATTTGAAATTTATAATTAATAAAAAGAGATTTGTGATCAGTTGTGTAGAAATATTTTCGACTGTTTGTTAAAAGTATAAAAGGAACATTATAGGTTCACAAAAAGAGAAAATTGCCTATAGTTATCTTAAATTAATATTTAATTAATTAATTAATTAAAAAGTAAAGAGTAGAGTGAAAATAAACCTTTAAGAAATTTAGACGGTAATATAGATAGAACATTAAGTGTTATTCCTCTCGGTGAAATAAAATAAAATTAAGATCGATTTTCAGAAGAAGAAAAAAAGATTCAGAATTATGCAGAGTTAATAAAGGTGAAAAGGGGAAAAAAAAAACATAAGTATATTAAAATTATGCATATGATGAGCATTGTTCTTGTTATTCTTTGGTGGGCTGTGAGATTTGTTTGTATTCTCTTCACCTTCGTTCTCATGAATTATCTATCACCAGCGTATTTGGCTTAAAATCTATATTATCGTACAGGTGAAGATGCTAAGATAAAAAGAAGAATATTTAAAAATCAGTTGAAAATTTTAAAAAAAACTAACCTATACTATGAATTACAGTCGATGATCGGTATAAGCACGTTCGATATATATGTACAATAATCTATATAAGCACTTTATCATGCAGTCACTTTTAATACGAATAATCTTTATAAGAACGTGGAACGAATCCAGGAAGAAACAGTAAAAATAAAGTTGGAAAGTCTGCGAAAAGCAGGCATGGTGTGGAATAAGCTGATTGGTGGAAACCACCCACATGGAAGATGCTGATTGGTGGAAACCACCCACATGGAAGATGCTGATTGGTGGAAACCACCCACATGGAAGATGCTGATTGGTGGATACCACCCACATGGAAGATGCTGATTGGTGGAAACCACCTACGCAAATTACGACATCTATAGGAGACAGCATGACATGCCTATCATTCTGTTAATTAAGCACGTTCCGCACAGAGTTCATTTTGGCTTCAAAACGTAAACGTTTTACATTAGAATTCAAGCTAAAGGTTATTCAGAGGTTCATAACAGTGAAAGGAAAGCTGATGTTGCACGGAAATTCAACATTGACTATACAATGGTTAGCCGATGGTTGTGAAACGAAGAGGAGTTAAACAAACTCAGGTTGAAAAATGGAAATCTTTCTCGAGAGAGAAAGCGGGACGGAGTGTTACCAGATCTGGAGCAGCAGCTGTACAAATGGTTTGTTGTCATGAGGGAGAAAAGGCAGAGCTTTCTGGACCTCTTTTAATAGAGAAAGCTACGTGTTTAGCTCAAGATCTTCATCCAAACATCTTTACTTCTGGCTGGCTACAAAAGTTCCAAAAGAGATTCAATATTGTCTATAAATGAGAACATGGAGAAAAGGCGGATACTGACTTATCTGGGGCCAATGAATGGAAGAAGACTGTTTTGCCAGATCTTCTGCAACGTTATCCAGAGGAGGCAGTTTTCAACGCTGATTTTAGGACCATTCCTGGCGGCACACTGGCCAGAAAGGATGAAGAAGTCAGTGGAGGAAAAAAGGAGGAGGAGGAAAGACTGACTGTTTCGGTGGCGTCAAACATAACTGCCATTGAAAAGCTATCTCTGCTAGTGCTCGGCAAGAGCCGAAATCCAAGGTGTTTTAGAAACAAGAAAAGCAATCTTCCAGTGCAATATGAATCGACTGGACGACTCGAGTTTTATTCACAGAATGGCTAATGAAGTTGGACGAGAAAATGTGACGCAAGAAAAGGAAAATTCCCCTGCTGCTAGATCAGCGCCCTGCACATCCTAAGAGAGTCACAACAGCAGATGTAGAGGTGGTCTACTTGCCAACGAACACAACGTCACCTATACAGCCAATGGATGCTGGGATTATCCGCTGCTTCAAAGCGCATTATCGAAAACAGTTAACGAAAGAGTTGTTTGCATGCTTAGATGATGCCAGGGACGAATTTATTGAGAGTGCTGCTAAATCTATAACTGTTTTGGATGCCATTTTCATGCTAAAAACTGCGTGAGAAAATGTGACTCGACGACTATCCAAAATTGCTTCAGAAAATGTCTGCCATTGAATCAGGGAGAAGCGCTTCGATGCAACGAGGATTTTGAATTAGAAGTTTTAAACAGAGAAGGCGGCTCAAAATTGGATGAAGAGTTTATCGAATGCGGTCGTCAACTTGAATGTTTTGAATAACTGACTGAAGCAAGAAGTGATGAGACTGAAGTGTCGGAAGATGTTGAAATTGTTGAGACATCGACTACTCCACTGCAAGCACCTGCTATGCCTGACGACGTGAAAAGGGTTTTTGAAAAACAGTATACCAACTGAAGAGTTAAAGAACACCCAACATGCAATTCAAAGTTACGTAATACAGAACAAGGGCACGCGACAATCTTTGATTTTAGATTATTTCTAAATAAATATTGTCAACTGTTTTGATTTTATGTATTTTTATGAAGAAATAAAATTTTATGTTTTTTATTACACATTCCTCTAATATTATCTAAATGAATATGTACAAGAAATCCTTTTTTAGGAATGGACTTATCGGTATAAGCACATTGATCTATATAAGCACAATTTGTGCTGGTTCGGAGAAAGTGCTTATATCCATCATCGACTGTATATAATTTCATTTGATGGTTCTCTAACAAAAGAAGAACAGAGAAAATTATTTAAAGAAATAGTTGGACTTTGTAAATAATCAGCGAAGCTGCTAAAATAGGTTTATATAAGTTTGATTTCGTGAGAAAGATAATACATCAGTATCGTTTACTTTAAGCACATCTAAGTTTTTAAAACAAGATGTTTCAGCTTTAATGACCAGAAGTCTAAACTTAGATACACATAATTATAAACATTAATAGTTTCATTAATTCTAATAACGTGGTTAACAAAACGTGTAGATAATTTAGTACAACAAATAGATATATTGGATAAAAGGGGGAATTCTGTAAGTAATCATGTCGGAGTTGACGTTTTACTTAATGAATTAAATACGTACATGATGGGGTGATAAATTAATGGATGGAAATGAGAGCACAGTGGTTCTTCATCCAGTAACAAGTTCAAAGACAAAGCTTAAAATATCATTTCCCTTCTTCAAAAAGTTATTCAGAGTTAATATGAGAAAAACTGGTGTGGATCTTTAGATGGAATCGTTAGTTAAAAATTAAAAGCTTGAAAAAATGAAAGTTAGAGAACAGATCTTCAGGGTTGACTTGAAATAGAGAAAACGAAAATTATAAATAATGCATATCTAACTAATAATTAAATCCGCTTATAAAAAGTATGCTGATGATTTAAAATTAAAGCATGCAACACATTCATCTACGGCTTGGAATAGTGGTGTAGTGTTAAGGGCTATAGAAAATGTATTAGGAACCATCACAATATCAAACAAAAGATCCGTTAAGCCAAGTCACGTTAGGTATGTGATGACGATAACTCACAGTATGTATATATATTTTTTACGTGTGAACCTGTTACTGTTATAGTTCATTCATCAAAATAAACAAACACCTTTGGTTCGGTTTCAGATGGAAATTGGAGTGGAACGGGTCATTTTAACATCACAAAGAAGATAGTAATCGTTGAATCTCAGGTGCAGCGAGGAAATTCAGCGATCGAGACGGTGGAAACCCGCTGAGTAATTGAAACCAACAAATTAACAAATATAGGAGGGTGACACGGAGAGAGAAAGCGCAAGTTTTTTTTATAGATAGAGGAGATGGTGCGAAACCGTTACATATACTACCAATTTACAGCGTATTCAAGATGAAGACAAACTAAGAATTTCTACAAAGGAAGCAAAAAAAAACTCTATACTTTAATGTTTAATATTCCATTAACTACTAATTTGCTTTGCTTTGTTTGCAGCCGAAATGGTACTGTTCTTCACGTCTGAGGCATTCGTTCACAATTAGCCATGGTCATCTTCCAGGCTGGTGCCTCACATGTGACGAGATGGTTGGAATTTTCTCTTTACCTCTTTGGATAATTTTACCTTTTCTTTTTAATAGTAGTCTTTTTCGGGTAGACGAGAAATTGTACAAATTATTAGTTTTCCCTTTGTGCTTTCATTATTTGAAAAAAAAAAACATATTGTTCCCGTTTCTGAATCGTCCAGATATGCCTTACTTCTGATTAGGCGGCGCGCGTTCGTCTTCGGGGAACTGGATACATCGCGAAATCTCTCGTGGAGAACGTAAATCGAACTTCCGTGTTCGGCGGGGCACGGACTGAGCAGATGGATCAGAAATGATCAGGCTCACGAGGGGGGGGGGGCGTATTCTTAATGCTGCTCTCCCACCTCTCTCTCTCTCGCTCTCTTTCTCTCTCCATCTCTCTCCCCCTCCATCTCTCTCTCTCTCTCTCCAATCGCTCTCTCCCTCCATCTCTCTCTCTTTCTCTCTCCATCTCTCTCTCTCTCTCTCTCTCTTCCCTCTTCGCTCTCCATCTCTCTCCCTCCGCCTCTCTCTCTCTCAATCTCATCTCCTCTCTCTCCTCTCCTCTCCCTCCTCTCTCTCTCTTCTCTCATTCCATCTCTCTCCTCCATCTCTCTCTCTCTCCCTCCATCTTCTCTCTCTCTCTCCGCTTTCTCTTCTCCTCTCTCCATCTCCCTCCCGCCATCTCTCCATCTCTCTCTCTCTCATCTCCGCTCCTCTCCATCTCATCTCTCTCTCTCTCTCCTCCCCGCCCACCTCTCTCTCTCCTCTCTCTCGCTCAATCCCTCTTTCTCTCTCTCTCATCTCCCTCCCTCCATCTCTCTCTCTCGCCTCCATCTCATCTCTCTCTCCCTCCATCTCTCTCTCTTTCTTCTCTCTCCATCTCTCTCCCTCCATCTCTCTCTCTCTCTCCCTCTCCTCTTTCCTCCTCCATCTCCCTCCCTCCATCTCTCTCTCCTCTCCATCTCATCTCCTCTCTCTCTCTCTCTCTCCCACCTCTCTTCTTTCTCTCTCCATCTCCCTCCCTCCACCTCTCTCTCTCTTCTCCCCCCCCGCCCAACTCTGTCCAGCTTGAGAATATTTGGCGGCTATGAGCTGAGAATGGTGGAAGCATCTTCTCTTGGCGACCAGGGCGCGGCTGGTGGTCAACGCGCGAGCTCCGCCTCGCTGGGACACTGCGTTTTAGATGTGGAAGGAAACCCTAACCCGACTGGCTCGTGAAGAAGAGCGAGAAACGTGCCGGAGGTTGTGGAGGGGGGGGTAAGCTAAACCTGGATTCGAACCCGGATCCTTCTAACCTTAGCATTCCAGTACCCCCCACCACCACCATCCCGCCACCAACGCAGGGGACCGCCCCGAAAAGGTTTTTATAATTTTCTCTTTTTCCTTCTACTTCCGAGAGCGGGAGAAAAAAATATCCGATGTCTTACATCCAGCACCGACTCCATTAACACGCGGTGCAGAGCCCTTAACGACGTGCAGATCGATACCCGGGACCTCGGCGACCATTAGAGGATAACAGCCTTTATCCTCGATAAGGAGCTCGGTACCTCGGCTTACACGATCGAAACGGAGCGTTTTCAGAACAGCTCGCCGGCCGAGTTACGACAATTCCAGTTAATTTTGTGGTTTGATTTTTCTTTTTGCGTTTCGCCTTCGTAGACTGGTAAAGAAAGAGGGGGGGCCCTACGTATTGATGGGATAGCTGTCAGCTCGAAGTGAGAAGAATCGATCTGCAAACACGCCGTGGTTCATTGTGCCGTCTCTGCATGTAATGTAGAATATCACAGCAGCTTCGGACGGAGGGAACATCTTACCCCGACGTCATCATCGGCGAATAATGATTTAGGGAGATTAGGGTAGACAGGCTCAACCTAATGTAATCTGATTGGTCGGCACGTCGTAGTCGTTTACGTTATATTCCTCTCGAAATATAGACAATTTCAGAGCACATGCTTTGTTCTACTTTTACTGCGAGAAAGGAGAATGGTCCGCTCACCTCCACTTCTAATGCCGACGAATTACTCGGCAGAGATTATTTGCTGCCATTTCTTGGACGATATCGGATCTTTAAAGGTGCTCCACCAGCAGGGTGAAAGAGACACCTACCGCAATGCGCGGATGTCGTTTCCAAACCCATTCTAGTCTTTAAATATGGTTCGAGAAGTGACAGCTCAACAGCTATTGCACAGCATCACATCAATAACCTCTGATGCAGACTGCTGTCCTGGTGCGTCTCACAACCAGATTCGTTTAAGTCCGACGCGAAAGCGGAAGAGTTCCTCTAAGGGAAACAATAAGCTTCTGTTTTTTTTTTTTATTTTCAAAAGTCGTACACTTCTGCATAGAATATCGCACGGAAGTGAAAACCCCTTAATTGCGGAGAACCATTGTTATGTTCCAACCGAAAAAAAAAGAAACTATTTAGCAGACCTAAGTTACTTTTTTTTTAAAAAAAATTATTCAATGTTCTCTCCTGAACCGACGTTGCCTCATGTGTGAAGTTTAAGAGAACCTGCGGATAAAAAAGGTATTTATGTTAACTCGCAGGGATTAGGAAATTGGCTGATCCCGCGGAACACGAGCGCGGTCCCTTTTCCTTTTAAAAAACGTCACTTTAGCTCTTGCTGGTCAAAAAACTCTACTCAGGAATCGCTGACAAACCGTCAAGCGCAGCGGAAATCTCCAGGTGATGTAATTAACGATGGATCCCTGGAACATAGGACAAATCCCCACTAACCCATTGAAGGCCGAGAAGATCTGGACATTAAGACAACATCGGAGAACTCTTGGCTACCGGGACAACGCCAGAGGAGAACAGGCAGTCAGTCACCAAGGCAACAGCTTAGCGATACGGCCAAACGGATTCTCTTTCAGGTAAACACGGAGAAAGTTAAATGTCGAATTACGTTAGCTTTTGGTAAAAGCCGAACGGCAAAAGATGAACCATATATAATTTTCTTTGCTTAGTGAGATGAGGCAGAAAAAGGTTATTCTGTAACACTACGAAGAACTATTTATAAATGTAGTTCTTGAAAATTTCAATATTAAAAGAAATAAAGACATCACTCGTGCGTTCCCCGCTTAAAGTATGCAACAAACAAAACTACTACAGAAACACCACTAAAAATGGTATTCAGCTTTAACTGATCTCAGATGCCAAGGGTTAATTTTTACAAAAGTTTCTCGGGGGAATTTTTTGAATTTTCACGGCATCAGAGAAGCGAGCAAAGCACCGGCTCCACGGTAGGAGGAGCTGTTGAAATGCATGTAAAAGTTCGACGATTACAAAACCGACCAAATCTTATCTTTGAAGTGCAAAAGAAAAAAAAAAAAAAACAAAACAAGAAGAGACAAAATCCAGACGAACAAACGGAGAGTTTGTGGAAGTTCTGTCGCCAGATCTCTGTGGCTGCCGCCTACCTGTAGTAAATGTAAACGCCAATGGCCAGTTCCTCCTCGTGGATAAGTGTCCAGCTCTCTTTGATCAGGCTCACCTCCCGGCTGGAAAGTACGCTTCCCGAGGTCGAGTCCTTGCTGTACACTCCGCAGCCCATTTCGCGGAGGCAGGTAGGAAGTAAGCCGGCTGCAGATCAATCGAACCCCTATCTGTTGTCGGTTATGTCACCGAGCCTTGTCTCGCCCTGTGCCACGATATTTCCCAGCAGCCAGGTGTCATGACCGTGTGGACAGGGGGGGGGGAGAGAGCTGGTGTACGTGAACCCTTCCGCTGTCGCCCACACCCGTGTGACTGGAATCTGTCAGGCGGGAAGCAGCTTTTAACCTATAGCCAAGCTAAGTCCCGAGGAGATCGATACCGCCTTTCAGCCTGGCGTTGAGTTTCCACGCCCGTCTCACACGAAGCGAACACCCGGGCCTGACGACGGGGACTCTAACGGTAAAATTCTCTTCTATATTGCGACGTTTTCTTATTTAATCAAACACATTTGGAAACAGTCAACGAACTCCCGACTCACCTTTGTGCTTAAGCGGTCAGATATTAATTTAATTTCGGAAAATAAATTAATAATAATAATAATAATAATAATAATAATAATAATAATAATAATAATAATAATAATAATAATAATAATAATGTACATTTAAAATATCCACAGGATTAAGAGATATCTTCAGTAGCAAAACCTAGTAGGGATGGGCGACAGACAGTGGTGCCGCTGGACCCTAGACAGCACGGCACACCATTAGAGAGGGTCCGGCCGGCGTGGCGCCAGTCACGAGTTTGTCAGAGCCGAACTTCCGGTCGTGAGCCAGATTAGACTGGGCTCTGCTCTGTCTGGCCACTTATTTCTTTCTGCGATACCGTTATAGCTGCAGCGCTTGGAGACACAGGAGTAGCTTTCTTCCGACTCTGGAACTAATAGCCGCAATGGGTCCGTGGCCGCCGGAAGTTGTCGTTAGCCAATGTTGAGTAGATGCACTGGTGCGAAGCGCGGTGCGGGAAGAGTAGAGGGGGTGGGGCGGAGCCGGCCCGGCCCCCTGGCGACGAGGTAAGAGACGACGACCGCTGGCTGGTTGCATTGTCGGCCTCACAGGTTTACGCCAAGTTCGGTAATCGACGGCGGACGGTAAAAAGTCTGAAAGACTTTTCTAGATTTCCTCACTTCTTCTTTCTGGAGCGAAATATTTACACCGGCATCTCTGTGTCCCCCCCCCCCCACACACTCTTCAATTAGCTCAGTATCCTCCTTGTAGCAGCACTAGAAGTGTCTTTTATTTTTATATTGTGGGCGGCCAGTGACCAATTGATTAAACTACTGGACTGCTATAGATGAGGGCGCGAGTTCGAGTCCCGATCGCGACAGTTTCGGCTTGGCCTACTAACCCAGCCTCCTCTCATCAGCCGGACGGCGAGGGCTTTCTCCCACATCTAAAGATGGAGAATTCTAGAAGAATCTTGTTGGATACCTGTTGAGTGCATGTAGTAAGTTGTCCAGATATTCAGTGATACCAGATGCTCTCATTTAATTTGTAACCGGGTTGCAAAGAAAGAAAAAATTGTTATCATTTATGGAGGTAACCTGTTATCTTGTACCGAATTATATCTTTTATCTGACTAAGGTCTAAGTTATTTTTCTTGGACATTTTAAATTAGAGCGCCGAATTCCAAATGACTGGACCAGAAGTGAGCAAACTACGGCCCACAGCATCACTTGAAAAAGGACAAAAAAAATGGGATGTTTACACCCTTTACATCGAAAGGCATGTGTGTGTCCAATCGACGCCGGCCATTCGGAAATCTGTAGGCATACTTTTGCAGTTTTCCGGTTTCATATAAAACGGGAAATTCTTATGAAGTTGGTCCGAATTTTAGAAATACAGGAGTCAAAACCAAGACTCTGGGTTCCCGCAGATTTATGAGGAATGCGGCCGAACAGGGATACAACAGGTGCTCTCATCCGGCCTCCATAGACAGTGTTCTCCCACCCCTGGACCACTAAACACAGAACATGCAATTCATTTCAGACAACATCCGGCATCTGCAGTATCGAGTCTTCGCACCGAAAAACGTCCACGTCCGCAAAAATTCCTAGATCCGTGCTTGAGGTCGCGATTCCACCTGAAATTAAGATCCTTTATGGAGAACTCCACGTGTGGAATCCCCAACGTCCCTCGCTGGGTTATGTGAGATAAGATTTTCACTCGCGCACGAGAGACGATCATGCACACTTCGTAATAAGTTACCGTTTATGCAAGAAAAAAACAGTATTTCTCAGAAGCCGACCTTTCTTCTGCGCAAAAAGGTCAACCGAGGTCGGCTGTGATCTTTTCATAGTCGCGGCAAACTGTGGTGTCAGTGTAGACTCATCTAATGATGATCAATGCGAGGTGTATTAGCAGCTGATTACTGTATATACTGCGATCGACCCTGACCCGATGGTAAGTCGCCCGACCGCTGGGTATAACGTTTCAAGGTTCAGCTGTTTTGGGATCACAACGGATCGCACTGACAGTGGTTCTCGCTCACCAGGGTCGTGTACCCCGAATACCCCCCCCCCCCCCCGCACGCCAAGACCATGTGCGCGGATTTCGCAACTGACCATAGTGACGTAAGGTGGCGATGACGGAGCCCGGATTCCGCCCTGGTATTCGGGTCACCGCAAGATGTGGGAGTGTAAATCTTGGTTGTTTCTTCAGCAGCTCAGTTTTATGAAGAAAATGCGACTTTAAGCTTTTGCGTCTTCTGCTACACATGGGAAAATAAAAATTCGTCGCCCAAAAAATAGGGGTTGGATGTGCGGCGGGTTCGCCCCACCTGGCAACCCCCCCGAAACTCATTCTAGCGGTTAGGTTACACAACACTGCGTATCTGATGCATGCACATTATTATTACTAAAAGAACTCTTCACATTTGAAGATATTAAAAAGAATCAGAGACTTCTCAAACAAAAACTGTCAGGCTTGTGCATCATATTGGAATATGTGCTCGGTGGTGTGTATAAGAGCCACACACACACACATACACCCGTAACTGTGGACTCATCGGTAAAATATCACAGGATGATATTTTAATTTAAAAAAAAAAAACGTTGTGTAGTAATAAATTTTCTAAAACAAACTTATTGTAACACATTTTGTCATTTGTAGACTTTCTCAACCAGTTAAATGCTAATATACACAGACTATGCGTTGTCGAGTCCCTACTTTTGGCTGCCAGCCCATGCTCTCTCTCTCTCTCTCTCTCTGTCTCTGTTACTAACGTCATCTTCTCTCTCTCTCTGTCTCTGTACTAACGTCATCTCTCTCTCTCTCCTCTCTCTCTGTAATGACGTCATCTTCCCTCTGTAATGACGTAATCTCGCTCTCTCTGTGTAGCGACGTCATCTCTCTCTCTCTCTGTCTCTGTACTAACGTCATCTCTTTCTCTCTCTGTGTAATGACGTCATCTCTCCCTCTGTAATGACGTCATCTCTCTCCTCATCTGTGTAGCGACGTCATCTCTCTCTGTAATGAACGTCATCTCTCTGTGTAATGACGTCATATTTCTCTATAATGACGTCCTTCTCTCCCTCTGTAAT